>CM062297.1:399363294-399963294 GCA_031216915.1 Pictodentalium vernedei | reverse complement strand
AAAGAATCGCCCCCCTCCCACCCCACCCCCATTTAGCCTGAGTAATTCAATATACTCATTTGGGTCTGTTGTGTCCTGTTTGACAGAGCTCAGCGAGCTCTGTTGGACATGATATCATGGATTAAAATGCTCAGTCAGAATAGACTCCCGTTAATTGTATAAAAAAAATTGTAATGATAAAGGAAATTACTCTAATAATCACAGAATCAGGCATTTAAATTAGCCCATTTCCACACCCATTAAAGGTGTGCCCAAATTAAGAATCAGTTTTTGAAAAACATGAAAGAGGTGGCTTTCAGAAAGTTTTGTGTACACAGCACATCTTGTAACTATTATTGATCTATTGCGTGTGAAGTGCAATGGTTAAATCAAACACAAAGTCACAGCAATTCAATTTTACCATAATTTGGGCACAAAAGCTACCCCAAAACAGTGTGCCCAAAAATAAAGCAGTCTAAAGGCCTGCAGAATCCCCCTTGTTTAGCCTCAGTAATTGAATACAGTCAATTGGTCTGTTATATCTTGTTTGATAGAGCTTAATGAACTCCTTCAGACAAGATATGATAGAATAAAAGCCCAGGTTATCTCTATGAATTGAGAAACATAACATTCCTGTCAAATGAATACTGTTGACATAAGAAATAAAATTGCAACATGTTGAGAAATAACCATAATAATTATAGAATTTCCCCTGTTTGTTGGGGACTTCTTCAGCCTCAGTAAATTCAATGCAATCATTTAGTGTCCTGCATCTTGCTTGAGAGAGCTCGTTGAGAGATCTCAATGAGCTCTGTCGGGCAAGCTGTAATAAACTGAATGCCCAATTCATCTCTGGGAATATAGAAACATAACATTCCTGTTAACCCTTTACCCAACGTAACGCCCAAAACCGGCCAACGTAATTCTCAAAAATCGCCAATTAATTTTCATTATTTTTTCATATTTTGTCTCAAAAACATAGGTTATGACCACTCGTTGGAACGAGCTCGTTCCAACGAGGTGTCATAACCTATGTTTTTGAGACAAAAAATGAAAACAATTAGTTATTCAAGAATTTTTTTTTTGCAAGTGTCGTCTGCTTTTCATGTTAGGTAAAGGGTTAACTGAATACTGTTAGTTGAATAGATAATAGAAAATCGACCACATAGTTACCAGTGTCCAGATTACTGGAATTCACTCGAATCCACTTAATTTTATATCTCTTGATTAAATATCCCTGTTACTTGAATACAACTTGCAAACACCAAACCATTCACCACAGCTTCAGTGCAAGTTTGACCCGTTATCTCCATATAGGTTAATGAGTAAACTCCTGTTGATGGTCAAATAAAAAAGCAACATCTCGAGAAAACAGCCAATAATGACAGAATCCCCCTTGTGTATGGGCCCATTTAGCCTCAGTAATCCAACACAATCATTTGGTGTGTTATGTCTTGTTTGACAGTGCTCAGTTGGCTCTGCCAGGCAGGATATAATACAATAATTGCCCAGTTTGTCTCCTGGAACATAGAAACACAGCATCTCTGCTGGTTGAATAACGTTAATTGAAGGAAAAAAGTATAACATCTTGAGAAATTACCCCAATTATCACAGAATACCCCTCCCCCTCCCCCTTGTTTATGGACCAATGTAGCCTCAGTAATTCAATATAAGCTTTTAGTCTGTTATATCTTATTTGGTAGAGTTCAATGAGCTCTGTCGGACAGGACATGGCAGAAAAATGTGATCAGTCTATCTTTAGGAATACAGAAACATAACATCCCTGCATGTTGGTTGAATACTCATGTTGATTGAATAATGTTCTCTGGCAAAGTGGCCATTCAATCAACAGGGTTCTACTGTATCAACATGATAAAAAAGATATCCACTTAATGTCTAATAACTGTGTGGCTGGCTATAAACAGGATCATTTGCTGTCATTTTTTTGTCTAGCTTGGCCTCTTCTGATCCCAGAGCTCACAACCCCCCCCCCCCCCCCCCCCCACCAAAAGCTGGGATACTGCCCATGCGAGAGGTACTCTCCAACAATCACTGAGGGATTTTCTCATGGCCTCATACGACAAAAAAGGGATTCTCCATAAAATATCCTAAATAGGTATCCTCAAATAATACAATACCAGGCCATAGGTATCCTCAAATTCCGAAATGAGTCTAAGAGGGATAGTAGATTAGGCCTCGTTGAGGGATTTTTTCATGGACCTCATCATGCCCTCAAAAGAAATGAAGTTAAGAGGGATAGTAAATTCGACCTCATTGGGGGATTTTCTCATGGCCTCATACGACAAAAAAGGGATTCCCCAGAATGTATCCTCTATAGGTATCCTCAAATAATACAATACCAGGTCATAGGTATCCTCAAATACCGAAATGAGGCTAAGAGTCGCATGTGCGAGTCACTCGAACGAGCAATTGCTCGATAGCTTATTTGCTTGACGGGGTTCGAGTCGTTCGAGCAATGACTTATCAGTAACTGCTCGATTGATTCTTGACTTTAGGAATCACATAGGTTTTCATTATACACAAGGGAGATAACTATGCATACCGGTTACGGAACATCAAGTTCTAATGATTATAAGACTTGGACGAAGGAACCAGAGTTAGTGTGGACTCTATGAACTTCTCGGGTTAGAGTAGCATCTGTAATAGGCAGAAAAAATGGGATTCCGGAGAAATGCAAACCAGAAAAAAATACTCTTCTAGGTCAATCGAACTTACCCCTGGGGCTTTCTCGATACCTAGGGGCATATCAGTTCCATGGTATGGCGGTCCTAAATAGGATTCTGAGGGAAAACCGTATCAAATAAAGTCAATATCGGTAGTTTGGGTGGATTTTGGTGATTTGGAGGGATTGTCGGGTTGTTTGTGGTAATTCAACGAATCGGGAATTTACTCCTGTTTAATCGAACACACCCTCCTAACATATCCCTATCCTGTCGTAAGCCTTTGGGTCGCATAGCAACCACGTGCTACCATACAAACCAAGATGGCGGCCTCCAGTATACCAAATGGCCGTCGGAAACGTGTATCACCATAACAACACGCGCTGCGCATGCTCACTAGGACCACGTATCACTATGGGTATGTCGTCAGAAGATGGCCACTCACGCGGGTTACCATGGCAACCAAACATGGCGCCAACAGGTCACGTGACTATGACGTCACTTCCGGGGTGCCCTCCGGGGTCCTCCTGAATTGGGCCGGTTACCTCATCTCCTACTACTATCAGGCTTTGGCCTCATACGACAAAAATGGGATTCTCCAGAAAATATCCTAGATAGGAATCCTCAAATAATACAATACCAGGCCATAGGTATCCTCAAATTCCGAAATGAGGCTAAGAGGGATAGTAAATTAGGCCTTGTTGGGGGATTTTTTCATGACTCTTATCATGCCCTCAAAAGAAATGAGGTTAAGAGGAATAGTAAATTGAACCTCATTGAGGAATTTTCTCATGGCCCTCATGGCCTCATACGACAAAAAAGGGATTCCCCAGAAGGTATCCTCGATAAATATCCTGAAATAATTCGATACCAGGTCATAGGTATCCTCAAATACCGAAATGAGGCTAAGAGTCGTATGTGCGAGTCACTCGAACGAGCAATTGCTCGATAGCTTATTTGCTCGACGGCGTTCGAGTCGTTCGAGCAATGACCTATCAGTAACTGCTCGATTGATTCTTGACTTTAGGAATCACATAGGCTTTCATTATACACAAGGGAGATAACTATGCATACAGGTTATGGAACATCAAACACTAATGATTATAAGATTTGGACGAGGGAACCAGAGGTAGTGTGGACTATATGAACTTCTAGGGTTAGAGTAGCATCTGTAACAGGCAGAAAAATGGGATCCTGGAGAAATGCAAACCAGAAAAAAAACTATTCTAGATCAATCGAACTTACCCCTGAGGCTTTCTCGGTACCTAGGGTCATGTCGGTTCCATGGTATGGCGGTCCTAAATAGGATTCTGAGGGAAATCCGTATCAAATTAAGTCAATATCAGTACTTTGGGGTGGATTTTGGTGATTTGGAGGGATTGTCGGGTTATTTGTGGTAATTCAACGGATCGGGAAATTACTCCTGTTCAATCGAACACACCCTCCTAACATACCCCTATCCTGTCGTAAGCCTTTGGGTCACATAGCAACCACGTGCTACCATAGAAACCAAGATGGTGGCCTCCAGTATACAAAATGGCCGACGGAAACACGTATCACCATAACACGCGCTGTGCATGCGCACTAGGACCACGTATCACTATGGGTATGACATCAGAAGACGGCCGCTCACGCGGGTTACCATGGCAACCAAACATGGTGCCAACAGATCACGTGACTATGACGTCACTTCCGGGGTGCCCTCAGGGGTCCCCCTAAATTGGACCGGTTATCTCATCGCCTACTAATATCAGGCTTTGGCATTCGAGGATATAATGATCTTTGTCACCTAACTTTTGCTCGTCACACAAGGAACACAATCGTTCCTCTCTCGGAGTTCCAGTCCATCGTCCTATTTCTACTGGGAGCCGATGATTCGAAGTTCTAAATTTCCGAAACGTTTTTGAAGCACTTGCTGGAAGAATGCTAAAATATTCCTCGAATTGAAAATTCACTTTAAATGTACGGTAGATACAGCCAGCGGGTGAATTATTTGCCTCACTGTTCCATGTCTGGTAAACTGGTCAGTAAGAGTTGTCGTTACAGTTGCTATTAAACTTTCTGGGTCGTTGCAGGATTGACTATCCCAAATGAAAGATAAGCCACATGAGTCCAGAATAAAGCTCAAATGTTCCATCCAGGTACATCTGTTAGTATCTGAATCGTATTGTTTATATGCATATCTATATAATCTCAACGCAATTTTATTGGTATTTCCACTAATCAGCAGAACCAAATACGAAATCATCCTCAGTTTAATCAAAATTTCGGTTGGCTATATCCCAACCTCCCCATACTCCATAAATGAGGGTGCCCCGTTTTTCAGTCTGAAAATTAATTTGAGATATGTAAGTTGCAGTTTTTTAAATAAAAATAAATTTTCAACCCCCACTCCCCCCCCCCCCCCCCCCCCACCTCGCTCCCATACAAGATTATGGCGACTATACTTTCTTCAAAGAGATTTAGTTGGCATTCTACTGATAAATTTAGATTTCTTGCTTTTCTTACAAGACAATACCTTGCTTTTCTTGCCTGTTCCAGGTTATGTTTTATTGACTTCGCAAAAGAACTATTATAAGGAAACCTCCTAAATATTTTCTCTTTTATTTCTTCCAACTCAAAATCGAGAATCTTAAATTTCTGTTTTCGTCCGTCACGTTTTCCGAATTTTAAATTTTTTGTCTTGGATATGTTAATTTCCATTTAGCATTTTATTCTGTATTCTACAAATTTGTTCTGGGAAGAATGGAGGTCCGCTGCACTTTCAGCAAGTATAACAGTGTCATCTGCATACATCAGTATATATATGCACAAGCGTGCAAACATGTGCATTTCACTTACTATTGAAGACTGCAAATGTGAGAGCCCCTCAACACCGTTTTCCATTAAGAATTCCTCCAAATCAGTCAAATATAGAGCACAAAGAAAAGGTGACAAGTTTTCTCACGCCCTGTTCGCACGGAAACGCGTCGGAATATTGGCCCCCACCAGAAGCTTTGATTTGATCCCAGTATATATGCCCTTAATGCAGCGAATTCCATTATTTATTAATTTTTGCCAAAGACCGATGCGCCAGACCTTATCAAAAGCTTGTTTAAATCAATAACGGCACAGATTAATTTCTTACGAGACTTCTTAAACAGGTGGAATAATAAGTACATTGAAAATGTGTGATCTATTGTGGAGTAACCTTTTCTAAAGCCTGTTTGACATTCCGACATTAAACCGAAGTCATCAAAAACCTTTTTCAAACTACTATTCATTATTTTCGTAAAGACGTTTCCTGAGCAGCTGAGAACTGTTACTGGTCCATAATTTTCTGGACAATTGGGATCTTCTTTATTTTTAAATATGGCGTTGATTGGGCCGACAGACCAGGTATGATTCCACTGTCAAAAATTATATTAAAGAGAAGTTTATAAATAGGAAGCATGACATTTAAAGTCCTCTTAACCCTTTATCCAACGTAACGGCCAAAACCGGCCAGCGCTATTCACAAAAATCGCCAATTAATTTTCATTATATTTTCATTTTTTTGTCTCAAAAAACATAGGTTATGACCCCTCTTTGGAACGAGCTCGTCGAGCTCGTTCCAATAAGGGGGTCATAACCTATGTTTTTGAGACAAAAAATGAAAACAATTAGTTATTCAAGAATTTTGTTGGAAAGTGTCGTTTTCTTTTCATGTTAGTTAAAGGGTTAATGTGCTCATTCATAATACTATCAATTTCAGGTGCTTTATTGTTTTTCAGATTTTTTGTTGCGTCTCCGATTTCTTCGTCGCCGATTTCCATATTCAGGTAATCAATAAATTCGGGGTCTATATTTGGATCATAATTTACAGCACTATCTTCGTTGTGACATGACTGGTTTATATTTTTAAAGAAGTGGTACAGATCTTCTAATGCAACTTGGGCGGTATGTATTGCTTCATTGGTTGATTGGTTTAAGAATTTTCCAGTACACCTTGGGGTTCGTCGAACGAAGGTTTTTAAGTCTATACGGCGTTTGTTTTTGGTATGCTTTACTATTTTTTGTAATGATATTTTTATATCATTTACTTTTCAAACTCAGATTTTCTTTATTTGTGGCTGACCTCATTTTATTATAGCCCTGTCTTACCAAACGGGAGTCTTTTCTAGCCTTTCTACATTCTTAGTTAAACCAAGATTTATCAGTTCGTTTTACTTTCGAAGTATTTTTCTTGAAACTCTTCGATGCTGAAGTCAAAAAGATATTACCAATTCTTCCCACCGCGTAATTAACATCTGCAGATCGTAAACTCGTTCGAGATTCGGTTAGCGACGTAAGAAAATGTATGAGGTCATCCACGCTGGCTGTAACTTTGTTTTGTTTTAAGAATTCGCTGTGCTTCCCTGACCAAAGTTTCGTAGGTTCCTGGGTGTTTTGTGTAACATTCTCATTTTTATTCACATTGTCAATTCTAAATATGGACGATGCTCTGCTTATGATGAAGGCAACGGGAAATGGTACGTGGGATGCAGACCCCACGAGGTCGACCATGATTCAATCTCGTGTGGCGAAAAGTGGATTTTTAGGCCTGAAAAGAGGCAAAGTCCTCACATCCGAGGTATTTATCGATGAGACGAGTAAGGTGTAATCTTCGGGATCGCCCAAGACTTGAATCAGAGACATTTGTCGATAACCTGAGTTGTGTGTAATAAAGAGATGATTTCACCGGTATTCGACCCACTAGAGAGCACGGTGACCCAGCGGTTAACCCTTTGAACCTTGGTGGTATCTTCCACGTCAGTTCAGTGCCACCAATTGGAAGAGTCTATATTCGTTACTTGGGGGAAAACCAATCAATATTTTCAACGATGCAGCCTTGCAGGCTGCACGTTGAAAATCTTGATTGGTCTACCACACAAATTCATCTAGCAACAATCTACTTAATGAAGTCAGGTTATATCACCGGTAAAGCGGTCTTTCCTGTTCAAGGGATAAAGACATCGGACTTCAAACCGAAAGGTCCAATGATCGATCCCCACGAGAGATAACAGTGTCATGTCACTGGACAAGGCACTTCATCCCGATTGTCCACTTGGGTGCTCGGGGACGCTGTGTGTAAGGCGTATTGCACGTCGATGGAGCACTTTTCTTCAAACAATGCTAACCCTGCTTGTATGGAGTTGGTACGTTGGGGAGTCCGACAGGTGTTCGCCGCTGGTCGGTGGTTCTCTCCGGGTACTTCCCACCCATAAAACTGTTCGACACGAGATGATCTCCGAAAGCGTAGTTAAACCTCAATAAAATAAAATAAAACAAAACAAAACAAGCATCCGATCAGGCGCGTAGCCCAGATATCAAAGTGTGTGTGTGTGTGAGTGTGTGTGTGTGGGGGGGGGGGGGGGGGGCAAGAGTAAGTTTTGGGGAAGGGGCTAGTTCAGCGATCTGAGCGTAGCGGCTACCCCCTACGTTCAGATCGCTGAATAACTAGGGGGCATACAGAATAGGATGCGCAGCCACTTAGTGGCGAGATGGGAGCGAGCACAAGAGGAGAATACCCCCTCTCACTGGAGGGAGGGCGGCTCCCTGGGAAGATTTTTGAAATTCGAGATACATAAAACGCAATTTTCTTGACTGTGAGTCTGTTTGTGTCCATAATTTATAAGTTGTGAAAGGAATCAATAATTAGGTCACATCACCAGGTGGGGGAATGACTAAAATTGGGGAGGGGGCATGTGTATCCTTCAGCCCCCACCCTCACCCCCCACCCCCACCCCCCCCCCCCCCCCATGAGTACACCACTGCATCCGATGCCTGAGGCCGAGCATGGTTTGGCTCGTATGAGAACATTTTCATTCTTCGAATTTAAAAGGCGTAAAATCCTCGCAGCTGGGGCAATGTGGACGCTCTGGGCAAGGCGTTATGCTCTTCTGCCTAACCTGCCGGACCGACCATGATTCGGTCCCGTGGGAGGACATTCTGATCTTCAGGCCTGTTAAGAGGCAAAATCCTCGCATCTGAGGTATTTGTCGAAACCCCGGGTAGTGTGTTATATCAAGATGAGTCCAATGGTATCTAACCTGCACAAGGCTAAGCATGGATTAAGGACTCTGCGTATCACATATGTTCGAAATGAACCGAACATCGAGTGGAATACAGGCGTTTTGAAGTCCCGACTGATAAAATATTCCAACTACATCACCAACGCATGCCTTCATCGAATGCCTGCCTTGATGATGCAGTTGGAATTAATAGCACCTGGACATGCTCAGTTTGTAATCTAGTGGGAATCCATGCAAACTGCACAGTCCCTTTTAGGTCAACAACGCTGAAAATAAAATCATTCACTTGCTTCGCGAAAATGGACACTTCAACTGCCATCAAGACTCAACATGGCCTTATAAATAGCGACTGTAGGAAATATAGACAGTCTTGATTCCGAATAATTGGTTTGGCCCCATGGTTTTTCGGTGTATTGCCCATCTCCGGTTGTTATAAATTCTGATGTCTGTAGCAGGTTAAAATCTATGGGGTTCTTGAAGATAGAAACACAGATATTCCAGGAGAGCGAATTACAGTATAGCAGACGAGTAAGCCATTGATTATAGGCCAGGAAAGAGGGTGTGTTTTGTTCTACTTGCGCTTTTGGTACCCTCAGTTACAAGGCGTGCTGCTTCCACTTGGATGTTTTTCTAGTTGGCTTCGTTCGCCGTGCAGTTATCCCAGACAGTATTAGCATACTCAAGCACAGGGCGAACAAATGCATAATAAATTGTTTCAATGGTTTTCCGATCGAGTCGATACTTAAATCGCTTCAGAATATCAAGACGTTTCCAGGCTTTAGCACCCATTACGGTAAAATGAGCTGACCGTGTTCCTATATTGTTGAAAATTAATCCAAGGTATTTGTGTTGGGAGACTTCGTTGATAACCGTCGAGAACATTTTTAAAATTGGGTGTGCATTTTCCCTTGTTTTTCGAGTAATTAATGGTGTTTCGGTTTTTTTGGGGGCGTTGAAATTAACGAGCCACTTGTTGGCCCACGTCTCAGTTCGTTTTATGTCGTTACTTAGCATCTCAGCGGCAACGTTTCGATCGTCAACGACTAAATATAATGAAGTATCATCTGCAAACAGTCGTATACTACCAGCGATGTTATCAACGATGTCGTTAATATAGATATAAAAAGTAGGGGACCGGGGATCGAGCCCTGGGGCACTCCAGCCTTGACTGGTGCCCAAGAAAACGACACAGAGTTGAGTACTACACATTGCTGTCCATCACTCGAGTAGGATTCAATCCATTTTAGGAGGGGCCTGTTGTTCCAATATGTTCGAGTTTGTATAAAAGGCCTTTGTGCTAGACCTTGTCGAACGCTTTACTCATATCAGAGAATACAGCCTTTATTTCTTTGCCATCAAGTGCTGAACTGAATGCATTATAGAGATCAGTTAATTTCAGAACCGTAGAATCGGAAGGATGGAAACCAGACTGAAATGGGGTAAGAAGCATATTAGTTTTCAGAAATGATAGTACTTTCTCGAAAACACATTTTTCAAAGATTTTACCCAATTAGCTGAGTAGGGTAATTGGTCTATATTTTTGTAACACGGAGCTGTCACCTTCTTTTGGGATGGGAGTTGCATTACCTAGTTTCCATTGCTTCGGAAAAGTCGAGCTCTGTACCATAATATTAAATAACTTGGTTAAGGGGTTAGCTAAACTGGAAGCGCATTTTTTAGTAGGTGGGGACTGACTTTATCAGGGCCACCGGCTTTAGATACATTGACTGAGTTCAAGGCCTTCAGCACGTTATCGGGGATCAGTATAATACCATTAAGGTTTGGTCAGGACATGTGTGTAGCTCGTGAAGGGTATGATTTGATTCATCGACCAAGGATATGCTACAGAAGTAGTTATTAAAAGCTTCTGCTTTTTTTTAATTCGGTGGCGATCATTTTGTTGTCGACCTCCAGCATTTTAATGGGCGTATGTTTAGTAGAGATTAAGCTGCTAAATGTTTTCCACCAGTGAGAGTCGCGCGAGTTCGGGGAATTTAATTTAGTATCCATTTTAGAGTAAAAATTAGTTTTTGCTTTTCGAATGTCAGCGGTAGTCTGGATGCGTTTCTGTGGTATTTCTATTGGCGCTGCGATAGAGGCGCTTACGTTGGCGTATTAGTTTTCTAATATTGTTGTGCATCCATGGAGGTTGTTGAGGTCTGCATGAGGTCATCTTATTTGGAATGTATTTAACCGCATTGGTGAGTAATATATTTGTGAGCTTTTCGACGGTGTTGGCGAGTGAGATATCAAATACTGCATTTTCCCAGTCTATACTGTCAAGTTCATTGTTAAGGCCAGCGTAATCTCCTCTTTCATACGACCAGATGTGGCGACGCTTGATGATGTTAGGTTTGTGTTTGGGGATTTTCAGAACCAAAAGTACTGGGCAGTGATATCGTAATGCTCTGGGGAGAATGTATTAATAACGTCAGTTTTAGCGATATATGGAAGTATTTGATCGTTCACTATAAAAACGTCGATAAGAGAGCTGGTTGTTTCTGTGATGTGCGTCGGTTCCCTAACAGTTTGAGTGAGGTTGTACTCAGCAAGCAATTGCTGTTGTGCTCGGTCTTGTACCCTCAATTGGTTGTCGTTAAAATCACCAGTTATTACCTTTGGAAATGCTCAGTTTGTAATCTAGTGGGAATTCATGCAAACTGCACAGTCCCTTTAAGGTCAACAAAGCTGAAAATAACATCAGTCACTTGTTTCGCGTAAATGAACACTTCAACTGCCATCAAGCCTCAACATGGCCTTATAAGAGCTACTGTAGGAAATATAGACAGTCTTGATACCGAATAATTGGTTTGGCCCCAAGGTTTTTTGTTGTATTGCCCATCTCCGGTTGTTATAAATTCTGATGTCTGTAGCAGGTTAAAATCTATGGGGTTCTTGAAGATAGAAACACAGATATTCCAGGTGAGCGAATTACAGTAGAGCAGGTGAGTAAGCCATAGATTATAGGCCAGTAAAGGGGGTGTGTATTGAGAATGCCAAGCCACCTATTTTTGGCGAGATCTTGAAAAATTTTGATTTTTTTGGGGCCTAGAAATTGTCTATGGAACGGTCACTGTTAAAGCTAAACCACACAAACACACCACATGTCTCAAACTTTGTAATTCCCTACGGTACGGAAGATCCCATGTTAATGTCCAGATCGGCTACAATAATATGTGGCATTGGAGTTTCAGTGTTAATTTTTATAAATTTTTGTTACATGTGTTTTCACATTTAAGATCGGAATCCCAAGACATTTTCTGGACCACTTAAAAAGGCAAGTCTAAAAATGATTGAACATGTTTAGAAATTAACACTGAAATCCCCAAAGGGAGAGACAACATTTGTTGAGCATCCATATTCAATTGTGTTTTAGTGTGTAAATCAGATTTTTCATTTTTTTTTTCTTCAAAAACTGACCAAAAGTGGGTTGGAAAAAAGTATGTCATTTCGAAGTTTCTATTTTCGAAATGTATATCTCTAAGAAATAGAAAATACACATTTCGAAAAGTAAAAAGTAGGGACAAAAATATTATATATATATATTTCACAAAATAGAAAAAAAAGAAAATGAATATTTCAAAAAATTAAAAAAATAGAAACATATACACTTTGGAAAAAAATTTACAATTAATTTTTTTTCTAGAGATATTTTTTTGGAAAAAAATAAAATATATATTTTGAAAAATTGAAAAATTAGAAAATATATATTTCGAAAAATGAAAAATATATATGTATATATTTCGAAAAATACAAAAGAGTATAAAATATATATTCCATATAATAAAAAGTATAAATTCCGAAAAATTGAAAAAATAGAATATATATATTTCGAAAAATAGAAAAAAAAATTCGAAAATATATATTTCGAAATACTGAAAAAATAGAAGAAATATATTTCAAAAAAAAATTGTAAAACAGATTTATTTCTGAAATAATTCGTACTTATTTCTTTTAAAAACTCATAAGAACTAATACTAAATAAAATAAAAATAAAAAAAAAGTGAAAATTAAATTTTTTTAAAAAATGATTTCTTTTCTGAAATATTTCGAATTTATTTATTTTAAACACTCGTAGGAACTAATATTAAACTAAAGGAAATTTTAAAGAAATAGAAAATTATAAAAAAGACTTTTTTCCAAAAATATTTTGGACATATTTCTTTTAAACACTCACAAAAATGAATACTAAATTAAATAAAATTAAAAAAAAACGAAAATAAAAAATTTAAAAAAGACTGATTTTTTCTGAAAGATTTCGAACTTATTTCTTTGAAACACTTGCAGGAACTAACAGTAAATTTAATAAAAGTTCATGAAAAATAATGAAAACACAGGATGTTTTTTTAAAAATGAATTTTGCTGTTTTCTGAAATATTTTGTACTGATTTGTTTTAAACACTTATAAGAGCTGATACTAAGTTAAATAAAAATAAAAAGAACGAAATTGACTTTCTTCTGAAATATTATGCTCTTTTTTCCCGAGAACTAATAATAAAGTCAATAAATTAAAAAAACGAAAATTGACAATGTCAAAAAATAGAATTTTGCTTTTTTCAGAAATATTTTGATTTTCTTTTTTCTTTTGCTCACTCGAAAGAACTAACAATAAATTAGATAAATAAAATTAAAAAACGAAATTTAAAAACAAATTTTTTTATCTGAAATATTTCACACGCATACCTTTTAAACACTCGTGAGAACTAATACTAAATTAAACAAAATTAATCAAAAACAATTTGTATTTAAATTTATTTAAATTTATATATGAAATTTAAAAAAATATTTAAATTAACTAAATAAATTGAAATAATATATAAAATAAATTAAATTAAATAAAACAAATAGAAAAGAAAAAAATAATATGTTATTAAAGAAAAAACATATATATATATAAAATAATTTAATTCATTAAATAAATTAAAACTAGTTAAATTGAAATTAGTTAAATAAATTGAAATTTGTTAAATAAATTAAAATAAAGATTAAATTAAAATGGCTCATTTTATAACTTTCAGATTAACAGAACTGAAAAAATATAGTAAAAATCTCAACATCCCGAGAATTTTCTGTCTGAGGAATATATTCCCTCTCATTGTTGTGATAAATGCCGAGGCGGTAAAGAGAACAGTTCCTGACTTGAAAGCTGAAGCACAGCATTTGGGTTTGGAAGGTTCTAAATGATTGAAAAGATAAAAACTGGTCAAACGCATGATTCTCGGAGGTTTGAAAATTGTGACAAAACAGAAAAAAGCCTGACGATAGAAAAAAATGAAAACTTCTATGCAAACGGAACAATCCGAAACAAAGAAAAAATATTAAACCTCTCATCGTCGTCTGTTCGAAAACCCAGAAAAATAGCATGACAAAAAAGGAAAGCTCCATGTGCCGCTGTGGATTTGCAAAAGGAAGAAATGAAACAATCCAAAGCACAGAAAATAAACACAAAATCTTCCGTGCAAACGAAACAATATGAACGAAAGAAAACAAACAGAAAAGCTCCCGTGACAAAACAGGAAAACCAACCTGAAGCAGAGAAAAAAGACAAAAAAAGGAAAGCTGTGTATTCTTTGCCGGAAATAGAAAAATATTGTCGACAAAACCACAACATCCACTATTATCAGGCACGTGGCTAGAGGTTTCCGGTTTGTGGGGGTGTAGGGTAGTGAATTTCCAACTAGAAGCGGGGATCGGAAGGGGGAAATCCCCCTCTCGGTCCCTCCCTCTTGGTTGGAAATTCACTACCTAGAAAACTTTTGAAAATGAAGCCATGAAAGGGAGCATAAAATTGATTCTAGTGATTAAAATACCAACACATTTGTGATAGAATTATAAGGTTATTATTATTTGGTATTATTCGGGGAATTGAATATGTGCTAAACAAATGCTCAAGCTCAGTCATGTGATTTCCTGCAGTGCATTTCGAGGCTTTTGTTTTATTTCGAGTAAACGTACTATAGATATATCGTACCGACTGACATCATGCATACTTATGAAGCTCGATAATGCGTACACTGTAGTTGTAAATAGAAACAGTTGGAATTTTTGCCGATTTGAAGCCGAGTTGGAATTTCGGGAAGTAAAGGAGGCATCAGCATCGCCAAAGAAACTCTAAGATCCAGATAGGTGGAATTTCCAACTACTCATGACTTGCCCTCCGAATCTCCAGCTATAGGAAATTTTGAATAGGATAGGGGGAGGGGAGTGAAACACCCCCACAGCCCCCTGTCGTAAGGTGCCTGACGATTATCTATTGGATTCAATTACAACTGCAGTAGATGTAAATGTCTCGAGAGACAGATCGATGGAAATGATAGATCATGAATTTAATCTTTACTCCGTGTCAGAGAGCTGAAGTGATCAAAAATTATTTTAAATCATTCGACATTCCCAGTCCAGAGAAATAGGATTCCGAAGTGTTTGTGGGTGCCGGGAAATCTAACCCGACGAATTTATTTAGAGAGAATATGGATCACGGCATCAAGATCAAGATGATCATTAAATGTTCCATGGAAAAATTAACGCACGTGGGAAATGAGACCACGTCCGATGTCTTTGAAAGTTATTTTCAGTCTAAGTCGCGACAATGCTGGGTGGAGGCTTCGGACGAGCGAGAAATTTTTGAGAAGTTGAAAGATGAGATATTGGAATCTGTCGCTACCTTTCAAATGAATAGTAGTAATTGGGCATTCCGTGAGGTGTTGAATTCAGAAATGCACGTGGATAAAAAAAATTCCTTACGGACGTCTTTTTACATGAAATTGTCATATTGTTTAAAAAAAGAATGCTGTGATGAACATCGATAAACTGTGATGAAAATTAATGCTTCAAAGTGAGAGTACCATCTGATTTGTACCCTGTGGAAGAACACGCAAACAGAGTTTTGGAACCCCGAGATAATTTGGAATGTTCAGATTGGTTGGAAATTTGAGTTCACACAGAGTTACGAGACATCGATCATTTTGAGGGATGACAACCATGGCCATAAACGTGTTTGGATACAACAAGAGTAAAGTGTTTCCGCTGAGAATCAGCTTAGAATCGGTCCACACAGAAATGACGGCAAAAGAGAAGGGGATTTGATAATGATCTCCTACAACGAAAATCAACATTATTGTTAGATTAAAAATCTGAGTTGCTTGTTTTCGAGTCAGACGAGCTGACACAAGGTAGAGATATTTTTTTATGTTTCAACTGTCTGAATTCGTTCCACACCAAAGATTCGTTAAAGAGACACAAGCAGGGACGTGGGTAGAGGGTGGAGGAGGGGGTCTAAACCCACAATCTTGGCCAAAATTTCCTATAGTTGGAAGTTCGGAGGGCAAGTTATGAGTAGTTGGAAATTCCATCTATATGGATTTTAGAGCTTCTTTGGTGATGCTGATGTCTCCTTTACTTCCCTAAATTCCAACTCGGTTTCAAATCGGCAAAAATTCCAAGTGTTACTATTTACAAACTATTTACAACTACGGTGTATGCAATATCGAGCTTCATAAGTATGCATGTTAACAATCGGTACCAGATTGCTAAATTACGTTTACTTGTCGTAAAAAAAATTCTCGAAATTCACTTCGAGAAAATCGCATCTTGTAAAATCGTTATCCTGAGTTAATTCTATCATTCACAGTTAAAAAATGATGAAACATCGAAAATTGATCATTCCTGCATAAGATCTATTTAATGTTAGGAGAGTGTGAATTGTTCATAGATCTAAGCTTGAGCATTTGTTTAGCACATACTCAATTCACAGGATAATACCAAATAATAATAACCTTTCACAGAATGATGCCAAATAATAATAACCTTATAATTCTATCATAAATGTGTTGGCATTTCAGTTACTAGAATCAGCTTTATGTCCCCTTTCATGGCTTCATTTCTCCGTAGTGAATTTCCAACTATGCCCCCCCCCCCCCCGCCTTGTTGGAAATTCACTAGCCTACACCCCTCCAATCGAAAACCTTTAGGCACGTCCCCAGACACAAGGAATATTGTCGCTTGAGACGCTGGCCTCGGGAGGCGAGTTTGTTGGAATTCTGAAAGCATTATATAAAGATGTACAGAGTGAACTTAGCCTGGGTAACATAACAACAAAACGCGTGCCCATGGAAATAGGCCTAAAACATGGGTGTATCCTTTCGCCAATTCTCTTTGCATTGTACATCAAAGGTTTAGGAGATGAACTCCTGAATAGCGACGAGGGGTAGCAGTGGGGGATTTGAAGATCCCAGGGCTATTTTTTTGCAGACGATATGATGCTAGTGTCAGAAAGCGAAGAGGGATTAGCGAAAATGCTGGGAATTGTTGGGGAATATGGGAGCAAATGGAGACTCGAACTTAATGAAAGCAAGAGCAAAGTTATACCCGTGGGCCGCAAAGTGGACCCCACTCGAAGGTGGAGAGTGGGGGAGTTCTGTATTCCTGAAGGCAGTATCAAACTTCTTTGTGTAGGATAGACAGGTGACTACGAGTATCTGGGGGTAAATATAAACATCACAGGAAGAGGCATCTACTGAAACCACACAAATAAATTGATTCTGAAGGGGAGGCGAATCCTGTGACGAAGTAAGCTCTATGAGCTGAGATCAGCTCTTTTGTCAGAAGCTCTTGGCAGACAGAATCTAACTGGTAAGTATAATTTGTAGTTTGTCTGTGGTTATAATGAGATATTCCACAACACTGGGTCACTTTTAATGTTACTACACATAGTACTAAGTTCACCCTATTTAACGTATTACTATCAATTTTTAAGTTTGTGGCCAAGTGAATCATGTTCACTGCAGTCTTGGACATGAAAATCAAATAACGTCAATTTTTTATGCGGGTAATTGTTTCGGTAATCATGCAGAATACCAGACAGTTCGTACTTCGTCACCGATATTCGATGCATCTAATGGCCTGTGGCCACGGATCCCTGCTAAGGCCGGCATACCCATATGCTTTTATTGGTTCAAGGTAAAATGTGGTTAATGATGGCTGGAATTAAATTATGGTTTTCAGTTGATTACGGGCCATGTGGCTGGAACTCTGCCTTCGGTCATTTTGACCGTAATTGTTTTGATGGTAATTTTTACGGGAAACTGAAGCAAATGATGGTTGAAATGTTTTACGGCCATATGACCTTCAGCTAGTTTCCAGGCATATGACCGTACAAATAACGGCAAACCGTGAAAAAAATAACGGGAATATAGGCAAATGACAGTCAACTTTGTATTACGGTTTGCCGTGATGCTTACGGTCATATGCTTGGAAACTAGCTGCCAGTCATATGACCGTAAAAAATTATGGTAATTTTTTACAGTGTAGTCTGCAAGTCACTGTATACTGCCCCTTCCCCACCTGGGGCTCAAGTCCGAGGTGGGGGCGGGACAGTATAAAACTGTCTGTCAAAGGCTATGATGTGCCCCGGAAACTTCACAATCGAAAGGAGAGTTCCCAATAATGGTAAGGATGGTAGCCTAGGTTTATCAGTACTACTCTGTAAGACGGCGTTCTCCTGACCCTACCCTAAATTGGAACTCATGCTTTCGTGCTGAGGAGGGGCGGTATATAGCTGTTATACAGAGGCTAGAGTCTAGACAAGAAACCATGCTATAAAAGGCGAGTTTCCTGATCGGGAAAGGAAGGAGGGGTAGACCTCGCCGACTAGGGGCTGTAGCCACCGCTGACACATTTTGGAGCCGCCCCTGTATACTATGAGTCAAGAAAAATAATAACATATGGAGCAGAAGGTCTTTCCCTGCAGTTACCCACCCCTCTGCATTTATTTATTTATTTATTTATTTATTTATTTATTTATTTATTTATTTATTTACTTATTTATTTATTTATTTGTGTTTTAAGGTCACATATTTCTGCACAATGGCTAACCATGACATCAACAGTTTTACCTGAGCAGGAAGCCGGAGTACCCGGAGAGAACCACCAAGCAGCTCTCAGCTCCTTAACATACTAACTCCACACACGTAGGGTCAGCATTGGAGAGTTCCCAATAATTAAATTATGGTTTTCAGTTGATTACGGGCCATTGGTTGAAGACAGGTGCACTATCGACGTGCACTGTCGTCAGTACGCCTTAGTACACAACGTCACTGTGCCCCCCACGTGGACAATGGGTGTGAAGTGTCTTGCCCAAGGTCACCCCCTGCAGTTGTGGTGTAGTTAATTTTATTTTGTTCAAACATGAGGCAGCCATTATTTATATTTATTTATTTATTGCTGTTTAAGGTCACAGACTTATGCACAATGGCTGATCGTGACCATGACAGTTTTACAAATGTGTACAATAACTTGGGAGCATAAAGTCCGTGTCCTCTGTTATTCATTGTCAGCAGGCTAGGTGAAGTGCTCATCTGTGCTATACCTGTAATTGTTGAAATTGTGACCCAAGACAAATATTATAACAAGAGCACCGCCTAACGGGGCAACATACGCCCGTCAAAATTGAACATGCACATGTTTCTCTGGGGTCAAGTTTGAGATTTTTGTTGACTCGACTATGTCTGTCCCCCCCCCCCCCCCCACACCTAATAATTGCCCATTCCCCTGCCCTGTCTGGGGTAAAGGGTAATTCACCTGTTTTCACATTTTCATATTAAGCGATCTGAGGTCTTCACAAAATAAACAAATGGTAGCATCCATTTTATTCATAAGATAACTTCTAAAGGGTTGCAAGGCTGCCTTAGAAGATTATTCTCGTCGTTTACAATGGTAGCATCCATTCAGTTAACTTCATTAATAACGATTGACGATGGGTGGCGCCAAGGAAAAGGACATTTTGAGGATCATAACAGCTATAAACGGCGCGGATTCTCGTCGTTTAAAAATAAAATGGTGTTATCTGCTGCTGTCAGATGCACAACACAACGACACTTGATGATCAACATGGGTGCAAAGTTTAAACAATAAAGCAAGTAAAATGTTGGAGTAGGCGACACAATAGTGTAATGTTTCAAGTAATAAAAAGGGGCATAACTCTGGAAATACAAAACAGAGTTACCTGCTCTTGTCACATGCACAACGGCAATTGGTGATCACCATGTGTGCAAAGTTTGAACAATTTTGCATGTAAAATGCTGAAGGAGTAGGCGACACAATACTGTAATGTCTTAAGTACTAAAAGGGAGCATAATTCTGGAAATACAAAACAGAGTTACCTGCTCTTGTCACATGCACAACATCAATTGGTGACCAACACGTGTGCAAAGTTTGAACAATACAGCATGTAAAATATTGAAGGAGTATTTATTATTTATTTATTTATTGATGTTTAAGGTCACATATTTATGCACAATGGCTAATCATGACCGTGACAGGTTTACGGGTGGAGGAAGCCGGAGTTCCCGGAGAGAACTACCGAGCAACGACGAGCAGCTGCCAGCTCCCCAACATCGTATCTCCGCACTGCAGCACAGGCAGGGTTAGATTGGTTGAAGACATGCGTACCATCGACGTGCAGTACGCCTTAGTACACAGCGTCATCGTGCCCCCACATGGGCAATGGGGGTGAAGTGTCTTGCCCAAGGACACAACGCGGTTGCCGCAGGTGGGATGTTGAAGGAGTAGGCAAAACAATACTTAATGTTTTAAGAGCTAAAAGGGGGCATAACTCCGGAAATACAAACAGAGTTACTTGCTCTTGTCACATGCACAACGGCAATTGGTGATCAACATGTGTGCAAAGACTGAACAATACAGCATGTAAAATGTTGAAGGAAAAGGTGACACAAAACTGTAATGTTTCAAGTACTAAAAGGGGCATAACTCAGGAAATACAAAACGGAGTTACCTGCTCTTGTCACATGCACAATGGCAATTGGTGATCACCATGTGTGCAAAGTTTGAACAATATAACATGTAAATTGTTGAAGGAGTAGGCGGCACAATACTGTAATGTTTTAAGTACTAAATGGGGCATAACTCTGGAAATACAAAATGGAGTTACCTGCACTTGTCACATGTAAACCTTTGGAGGAGTAGGCGACACAAAAATTGTTTACGGACAGACAGACAGACAGACAGACAGACAGACAACGCCATAACATAATACGTCCGTCAAAAATGACTGGCGTATAAAAATTAATACCTGTATATCTGAGCACAGTTTCACCCAGCTGTTTCAATATTTTTGTTGTTGTTGTCTTTTGTCACGCTTTTGTTTTCTAGTCTAAAGTTTGGAGCTGCATGGAAACTTACCCTCCGTACCTCGACCGTTCAACTGCCAGGTGTCGATTTATATTTTTAAAGATTGAATAGCAGTTTTCTAACTTGGATACATTTGGATTAGCATTTCCTATTATTTACATTCATTTAAGAATTGAATGCAATTTTTATAATCTCTATTGGAGTATGAACGTGTGGGAATGGGTACAAATTATGTATGAATCCCGAAGTAAGTTATAAATGAAATGGCAAAATTGAAGATCATTGGTACCAATGTTATTTGATGAAATTTCAACATAAGAGCATTGTGTGTGCACAACGTCAGAGTAATCCATGCATTTTAAATGTAAACTGTAAGACTGGCTAAAGGAAGAATGTTGATACACAAATGCTGTATGTTCTGAGGTTATTGTATATGGCAACTTTTTTCACAGAAATGAATGCTAATCAACGGCTCTTATCTAGAGTTCTTGACTAATGAGCACACCAAGTTCAAAAACAATCCTATGATAAATATGGCCTGTAGGCCTTGTCAAAGAATGTTGATGCACAAATGCAATAAATTCAAAGATTGTTGCTAAAAGCAACAGTTTTTGATGGAAATGAAAAGAAAATCAATAGCTCCTATCTTTGTCACCCTGCATAAGCATACAAATGGTTTTTGGGGTTTTTTATGGAAATTCATAAATATACCCTACAGAGATTGCAAAAGGGATAAGTTGATGCACAAATGTAGTAAGTTCAAAGGCCGGTGATAACGACAATAACTTTTTATGGAAATTAAAAAATAACTCACATCTTAAGGTCACTCAAAGCACACATATCAAGTTTCAAAGTGATCCGATCATAAATGTGCCCTGAAGGGTATGTTAAAGGAAAATATTGAGGTCTGACTAAACTAAGTTCAAAGGTCAGCGGCAACATTTTTTGACAGAAAGGGAAGAAAATAGACAGCTCCCATATAGATGTCACCCCACACATGCACACCAAGTTTGCAAGCGATCCAATCTTAAATGTGCCCTGGAGGGTGTGTAAAATGGAAATATTGATGGTTACTTGCACTAAATTTTTACTAAGTTCATCGAAGGTCATTGCCAGTGGCAACATTTTTTGACGGAAATCGAAGAAAATCAATAGTTCCCATCTAAAGGTGACCCCAAACAAGCAGACAACGTTTCAAACCGATCTAATCATAAATGTGCCCTGTAGGGAATGCCAAAGGAATATACTGATGCCTGACTAAACCAAGATCAAAGATCGTTGCCAGCGGCAACATTTTTTGACGGACGGAATTGGAAGAAAATCTGTAGCTCCCATCTAGAGGTCACCCCAAACAAGCATGCCAGGTTTCAAAGCAATCCAAACATAAATGTACCCTGTAGGGTGTGCCAAAGGGAAATATTGAGGTCTGACTAAACTAAGATCTAAGAACGTTGGCCGCGGCAACATTTTTCGACAGAAACGGAACAAAATCGATAGCGCCCATCTAAAGGTCTCCCCAAACAAGCAAACCAGGTTTCGAAGCAATCCGATCATAAATGTGTCCTGTAGGGTGTGCCAAAGGGAAATATTGAGGTCTGACTCAACTAAGTTCTAATAACGTTGGCCGTGGCAACATTTTTTGACGGAAATGGAAGAAAATCGATAGCTCCCATCTAGAGGTCATCCCAAACAAGTATGCCAGGATTCAAAGCAATCCGATCATAAATGTGCCCTGCAGGGTGTGTCAAAGGGAAATATTGAGGTCTTCTGACTAAACTAAGTTCTAAGAACGTTGGCCGCGGCAACATTTTTCTACGGAAATGGAACAAAATCGATAGCGCTCCCATCTAGAGGTCTCCCCAAACAAGCATACCAGGTTTCAAGGCAATCCAATCATAAATGTGCCCTGTAGGGTGTACCAAAGGGAAATATTGTGGTCTGACTAAACTAAGTTCTAAGAACGTTGGCCGCGGCAACATTTTTCGACGGAAATTGAAGAAAATCGATAGCTCCAATCTAGAGGTCACACTAAACAAGCATGCCAGGTTTTAAAGCAATCCAATCATAAATGTGCCCTGTAGGGTGTGCCAAAGCGAAATATTGAGGTCTGACTAAACTAAGTTCTAAAAACATTGGCCGCGGTAACATTTTTCGACGGAAATGGAACAAAATCGATAGCGCTCCCATCTAGAGGTCACCCCAAACAAGCATACCAGGTTTCAAAGCAATCCAATCATAAATGTGCCCTGAAGGGTGTGTTGAAGGGAAATATTGAGGTATGACTAAACTAAGTTCAAAGGTCAGCGGCAACATTTTTTGACAGAAAGGGAAGAAAATAGACAGCTCCCATATAGATGTCACCCCACACAAGCACACCAAGTTTGCAAGCGATCCAATCTTAAATGTGCCCTGGAGGGTGTGTCAAATGGAAATATTGATGGTTACTTGCACTAAGTTTTTACTAAGTTCATCGAAGGGCATTGCCAGTGGCAACATTTTTTGACGGAAATCGAAGAAAATCAACAACTCCCATCAAAAGGTAACTCCAAACATCCATACAAAGTTTCAAACCGATCTAATCACAAATGTGCCCTGTAGGGCATGCCAAAGGAATATATTGATGCCTGACTAAACTAAGTTCAAAGATCGTTGCCAGCGGCAACATTTTTTGACGGAGGGAATTGGAAGAAAATCCGTAGCTCCCATCTAGAGGTCACCCCAAACAAGCATGCCAGGTTTCAAAGCAATCCAAACATAAATGTACCCTGTAGGGTGTGCCAAAGGGAAATATTGAGGTCTGACTAAACTAAGTTCTAATAACGTTGACCGTGGCAACATTTTTTGACGGAAATGGAAGAAAATCGATAGCGCCCATCTAGAGGTCACCCCAAACAAGTATGCCAGGTTTTAAAGCAATCCGATTATAAATGTGCCCTGTAGGGTGTGTCAAAGGGAAATATTGAGGTCTTCTGACTAAACTAAGTTCTAAGAACGTTGGCCGCGGCAACATTTTTCGACGGAAATGGAACAAAATCGATAGCTCCCATCTAGACGCCACCCCAAACAAGTATGCCAAGTTTTAAAGCAATCCAATCCTAATGTGCCCTGTAGGGTGTACCAAAGGGAAATATTGTGGTCTGACTAAACTAAGTTCTAAGAACGTTGGCCGCGGCAACATTTTTTGACGGAAATTGAAGAAAATCGATAGCTCCCTTCTAGAGGTCACCCTAAATAAGCATGCCAGGTTTAAAAGCAATCCAATCATAAATGTGCCCTGTAGGGTGTGCCAAAGGGAAATATTGAGGTCTGACTAAACTAAGTTCTAAGAACATTGGCCGCGGTAACATTTTTCGACGGAAATGGAACAAAATCGATAGCGCTCCCATCTAGAGGTCACCCCAAACAAGCATACCAGGTTTCAAAGCAATCCAATCATAAATGTGCCCTGTAGGGTGTACCAAAGGGAAATATTGAGGTCTGACTAAACTAAGTTCTACGAACGTTGGCCGCGGCAACATTTTTTGACGGAAATTGAAGAAAATCGATAGCTCCCATCTAAAGGTCACCCGAAACAAGCATGCCAGGTTTCAAAGCAATCCAATCGTAAATGTGCCCTGTAGGATGTGCCAAAGCGAAATATTGAGGTCTGACTAAACTAAGTTCTAAGAACATTGCCCGCGATAACATTTTTCGACGGAAATGGAACAAAATCGATAGCGCTCCCATCTAGAGGTCACCCCAAACAAGCATACCAGGTTTCAAAGCAAAACAATCATAAATGTGCCCTGAATGGGTGTGTTAAAGGGAAATATTGAGGTCTGACTAAACTAAGTTCAAAGGTCAGCGGCAACATTTTTTGACAGAAAGGGAAGACAATAGACAGCTCCCATATAGATGTCACCCCACACAAGCACACCAAGTCTGCAAGCGATCCAATCTTAAATGTGCCCTGGAGGGTGTGTCAAATGGAAATATTGATGGTTACTTGCACTAAGTTTTTACTAAGTTCATCGAAGGTCATTGCCAGTGGCAACATTTTTTGACGGAAATCGAAGAAAATCAACAGCTCACATCAAAAGGTAACTCTAAACAATCAAACAAAGTTTCAAACCGATCTAGTCACAAATGTGCCCTGTAGGGCATGCCAAAGGAATATATTGATGCCTGACTAAACTAAGTTCAAAGATCGTTGCCAGCGGCAATATTTTTTGACGGAGGGAATTGGAAGAAAATCCGTAGCTCCCATCTAGAGGTCACCCCAAACAAGCATGCCAGGTTTCAAAGCAATCCAAACATAAATTTACCCTGTAGGGTGTGCCAAAGGGAAATATTGAGGTCTGACTAAACTAAGTTCTAATAACGTTGGCCGTGGCAACATTTTTTGACGGAAATGGAAGAAAATCGATAGCGCCCATCTAGAGGTCACCCCAAACAAGTATGCCAGGTTTTAAAGCAATCCGATTATAAATGTGCCCTGTAGGGTGTGTCAAAGGTAAATATTGAGGTCTTCTGACTAAACTAAGTTCTAAGAACGTTGGCCGCGGCAACATTTTTCGACGGAAATGGAACAAAATCGATAGCTCCCATCTAGACGTCACCCCAAACAAGTATGCCAAGTTTTAAAGCAATCCAATCCTAATGTGCCCTGTAGGGTGTACCAAAGGGAAATATTGTGGTCTGACTAAACTAAGTTCTAAGAACGTTGGCCGCGGCAACATTTTTTGACGGAAATTGAAGAAAATCGATAGCTCCCATCTAGAGGTCACCCTAAATAAGCATGCCAGGTTTAAAAGCAATCCAATCATAAATGTGCCCTGTAGGGTGTGCCAAAGGGAAATATTGAGGTCTGACTAAACTAAGTTCTAAGAACATTGGCCGCGGTAACATTTTTCGAGGGAAATGGAACAAAATCGGTAGCGCTCCCATCTAGAGGTCACCCCAAACAAGCATACCAGGTTTCAAAGCAATCCAATCATAAATGTGCCCTGTAGGGTGTACCAAAGGGAAATATTGAGGTCTGACTAAACTAAGTTCTACGAACGTTGGCCGCGGCAACATTTTTTTACGGAAATTGAAGAAAATCGATAGCTCCCATCTAAAGGTCACCCTAAACAAGCATGCCAGGTTTCAAAGCAATCCAATCGTAAATGTGCCCTGTAGGATGTGCCAAAGCGAAATATTGAGGTCTGACTAAACTAAGTTCTAAGAACATTGGCCGCGATAACATTTTTCGACGGAAATGGAACAAAATCGATAGCGCTCCCATCTAGAGGTCACCCCAAACAAGCATACCAGGTTTCAAAGCAAAACAATCATAAATGTGCCCTGAATGGGTGTGTTAAAGGGAAATATTGAGGTCTGACTAAACTAAGTTCAAAGGTCAGCGGCAACATTTTTTGACAGAAAGGGAAGAAAATAGACAGCTCCCATATAGATGTCACCCCACACAAGCACACCAAGTCTGCAAGCGATCCAATCTTAAATGTGCCCTGGAGGGTGTGTCAAATGGAAATATTGATGGTTACTTGCACTAAGTTTTTACTAAGTTCATCGAAGGTCATTGCCAGTGGCAACATTTTTTGACGGAAATCGAAGAAAATCAATAGCTCACATCAAAAGGTAACTCTAAACAATCAAACAAAGTTTCAAACCGATCTAGTCACAAATGTGCCCTGTAGGGCATGCCAAAGGAATATATTGATGCCTGACTAAACTAAGTTCAAAGATCGTTGCCAGCGGCAACATTTTTTGACGGAGGGAATTGGAAGAAAATCCGTAGCTCCCATCTAGATGTCACCCCAAACAAGCATGCCAGGTTTCAAAGCAATCCAAACATAAATGTACCCTGTAGGGTGTGCCAAAGGGAAATATTGAGGTCTGACTAAACTAAGATCTAAGAACGTTGGCCGCGGCAACATTTTTCGACAGAAATGGAACAAAATCGATAGCTCCCATCTAGAGGTCTCCCCAAACAAGCATACCAGGTTTCAAAGCAATCCAATCATAAATGTGCCCTGTAGGGTGTACCAAAGGGAAATATTGTGGTCTGACTAAACTAAGTTCTAAGAACGTTGGCCGCGGCAACATTTTTTGACGGAAATTGAAGAAAATCGATAGCTCCCATCTAAATGTCACCCTAAACAAGCATGCCAGATTTCAAAGCAATCCAATCATAAATGTGCCCTGTAGGGTGTGCCAAAGCGAAATATTGAGGTCTGACTAAACTTAGTTCTAAGAACATTGGCCGCGGTAACATTTTTCGACGGAAATTGAAGAAAATCGATAGCGCACCGATCTAGAGGTCACCCCAAAGACGCATACCAAGTTTCAAAGCGATCTGATCATAAATGTGACCTGTGAGGTGTGCCAAAGGAAATTGTGGACGTACGTACGTACTAACGTACGTACGTACGCCGACGGACGAGAAGTGATGGCAATAGCTCAGCTTGACTTTGTCAAGTTAAGCTAAAAATCACATCGTAATTGTGAAACTTTTTCAATACTATGTACATGTATATCATATCATAATTGTAATTTTTTTTTCCATTTTTCCATCTCTGCTTTCAAAACTTAATTACGACCCCTCATTGCAAAGAAAGGGAGTTATGAGCGATATTTTGAGAGCAAATAAATCCTCTCTTATTTATTTTGCGATTTGCTTTCAGAACATTCTGTAAGTCCACTTATTGGAACGAGCTCATAATTACTCGTATACGGGGCTCGAAATGTACGCCTGTTCACCTGTCATCGACAGTCAAAAATTGAGTGGGCAGTGGATACAGGTAAACAAAAGTCATACCCTCACATACGAAAGGTCAGTTGTTAACCCTTCACCAAATGAATCCGACAAATCCGCCAACGTAATATACACAAATTGCCATTCTATTTTTTAAAATATTTCTCATTTCTCTCTTCCAAACCATAGCCTGTGACCACTCGGTGCAATGAGGTCAATAAGCTCTTTCCAATGAGGGGTTATAAGCCATTGTCTGTAATAAAAAATATGAAAAAATTTTGGTTTTCGAAAAAATAATTGGAACAGTCGCCTGCAACTACATGTAGTGTCAGATAAACGGTTAATATTAAATCGGTTATTGATTCGATTCTGAAATCAAAGCATCAAGATCAGGGAAAGGCCAACAGTATCTGTTCATTGATGAATGGTATAGCCCAACATATATGTACATGTAGTATACATGTACATTTTAAACACAAATTTTCACAGTACTGCATACAGTTCACAAGAGTTTCCAATCTTCAGGTAAAAATTTGGAGGCAACACAGGGGAGGGGGGGGGGGGGGGGCACTAAAAATTTGCAAGACGTGACGTCCTATTTTTTTATTCGGCTCCTTTTTACACCCACCCACCTACTACGTGCAAATTTTCTACTACCGTTCTCAGACACCCACCCCCACTCTCCCATTAAAATCCAAACTAAACTTATAAACTTAGTAGGCACAGCTGTCTTTAGGGGGTTTTCATAATATTCTTAAACTGGTACCACCAATTTATACCCCTGTGGGCTGCTGTGGGCCCCAATCTACAAATGACAAGCTGTTCATTATCAGGCTTCGCCAGAGCAGGTGTTCATATACGGGAACAAATTTTCATTTGAATTGTTCTGTCAGTATTCTCAGGTGTTTGATACTTTCCTCTTCTATCTATTCTATTAATAAATAAATAACTTGGGTTGAATTTAGTGCACCAGAGAGAATTTTCCCAAAATATTGTCTGCACATTTTCTACATTTCGAACAAGACACCCAATACTAACGTGTGACATTTTCCCAGATTAAGCCCAATATTCTCACATATAAAGCCTCCCGATGTTGTATTTATGTTAAGAGTGTGATGTACAACATCATCTTTAAGGTTTGAAACAGAAATGATGGTATATATTAGCTGATATATTGATATATTTTTAAAAAATTCAAAAAATTGCATAAGTTGGAAATGCACATTTTTGGCAAACTCAAGAGACCCACCCACCCCCACGTCACGTCTTGCAAACTTTTGGTGCCCCCCCCCCCCCCCCCCACACACACACACACTGGGTGACAGGTAACAAATAATTCCACTGGTCATATACAATGCTGGAATTTTTAGAACATTTTACACCCTGCAATTATATTATTGTTATGATGGATAATGATGTCATGGGAAATCCACCCTGTGCTGTACACAAAAAAATAACATCATTATCGTAAATCGTTCATTTCTTTCAATAAATCGCATCGTAATTCTAAACTTTTCCATTTTTGCTTTCAACACATAGCTTATGAAACCTCACTGGAATGAGCCCATAGAGCTCATTCCAAAGAGAAATTATTAGCTATGTTCTGAGAGCCGAAAATTTTTTTTATTAAGCCTATGACATCTCATTCAGATGAGCTCATAATTACATGAATGCATATAATATTGTCACAATGAAATGATGTCATGGCAAATCCACCCAGCAATGTTCATGTATACAAAAAACCTCATCATTATCATAAATTTCAGCAACAAAAAAATCCATATAAATTGTATCGTAATTAGCATTTTTTTATTTTTCCATTTTTGCTTTGAAAACATAACTTATGACCTTTCATTGGAATGAGATCATAGAGCTCATTCTAGTGAGAAATTACAGGCTATTTTTTATTTTATGAGAGCCAAAAAAACCTTTTCACTTATTTAGCAATTTACTTTCAAAATATAGCCTTGATCCCTCAATGAAACAAGCTTATAATTACACATTTAAAAATTGTCACAGTGTGCAATGATGTCATGGGAATTTTTTTTTTTTTCAATAAATCGCATCGTACCTGTGCTTCTTTGCTGAGGTAAGCAGGTTCTGTTTTACTGGTAAAAATTTAAAATGACCCGGTCACAAATGCCTGGAGGGGAAGTCCTCTAAAATGGTCATCTGGGTATAATCAATTGCCTAACTTGACTTTTGACCCTTATTTGAGTCATAATTAGCTATAGCTGCAGAAAAGTGACCTTAAACATAAATAAATAAATAAATAATTTGGTATTCTGGAAACAATAAAAATACATACCTTGGAACATTTTAACTCCCCATCTTGTATTTCGTTTGGTGGATTCCGATCTTTTGTATTTTTCTAAACCACTCAAATCATTTTCAGTCATTTTTCTGAAACGTGTTTTGTTATTCTTTTGATCAGTATTTGGTGTTAAGCCTGTTGTATTGGAGATACATGTACTTCTTGAAGTTTTGAATTGTAACTATCACTTATATTGGAGTTATCATTAGTGTTACATGTAGTATCACAATAATCTGTGATAGTATCATTGCCATCAGCGGCGTTAACATTGCCAAAGCTCGCGGTCTCATGCACTTCACTTGCTGTTTCAAGCGTTTCGAAATTGCTTACAGGTGAGTTTATTCTCTGCTCGTCATTATCATGATTCACATTCTCACCAATTGGAATTGTTGCCATCAGAATGTCGTCTTCGTCAAACAACAAGAATTCGGCCTCGGGCCCAAGATTAATTGAAAAGTTTGCCTGTTCAATTTTATCATCACTTTCCATTGTCATTATTTTTGCGGCGAGTTGTACGTTTTACCTTTAAGGGGTCGTCCAACGTAACTTTGGGCATTTTTTTGTAAATTTTCGCAATGTCCTAAAAAACGAATTAAAGCGGTGAATAACGACATATTATATACCAAAATAATGACAAAAGTATACAAAACCCGAATTTATCCACTTTTTGGAAATTTAAAAAAAAAAAGTTTGCTCTTGATGACAAAGAAATTGCCAGCCGCATAAGTAACCGTCAAGGTTAACGAGGAATAGATCGGTAATTCGAATATCTGTGTTGTGAATAAAAGACTCCACACTCCATACTCGGAGAAGGCATATTCATCATTTCATCACCAACGTGGCGAGAATGCTCAGGGGAAAATGGATGACCACAAACGCTTCATTCTGTTTGTCCGACACGTTGTTGTGATCACGTGGGTTTCGGGTGAAGTTGTGAAATGATTTCTTTTCCCACGATCTGAAATCTTCAAACATTTCACTGCTGTTTTTAAATCTGGCAGTCGATGTAACGTACAACTCACGATACATTCACAGGAAAATATTCGACTGACAATGTGGTAATTGCGAGATTCAGCCCATAGTAGCGCTGTTCAGATCACAAACTGAACAATTTGACGCAAGTGTCAGCAAGGGATTAATACGCCACCAATTCGAACTACTATTATTTGGTTGGTGACGATGATCAGAACATAAAAGTGGAAAATTATATTTGAAAACAAAAATATATTCACATCAACATACTTTACAGTCGTCACAATTGTATACTTACGAAAAAATAATTTTTCTGTCGCCGAACTATATTAGTGACGTAAAGAGGGCTTGATGAAGTCTGCTACGAAAAAAGAAGACCGATGTCAAGGAGAATTATCAGAAAGGTGTTTCCCTGTTCTTCAAATATTGAGAAATGTCGTACCATCGTAAATTTAAATATCTCCCTCACACAACCGCATCATGTATAAGACGGATCAACGTCGATTTTGCGCGCTGTTAGCACCAAAAGTTTGCGAAAATCTATGTGTGTTGACACTCTGTGGACAAAAAAGAGAAATTCCGCTGGGCGGACAACAATTCAGACGGATAACCGAAATGAGACCACAACGTGTCATAAGTGTTTAGATAAATGAATTTAATAACTAACACAATTCCGACATTGTTCTGGCCGGTAACCCTCCGCCTATAAAATTAGTATTGGTAAGCAGATCAGTTATTAACGTTCTTAAATCGCATGAGAAAACAACAGTCAAGCTTCCCCAAACAGCAGTTACAGAAGACCGATAGTTCCAAAACAAAGGAAGCATTGTACCAACCACAGTAACCACCTTTGTAATACAACCACTTTTGCAATAAAATTTATTACAAAAGTGGGTAACGCGTACCAACCACTTTTGTAATAAAACCACTTTTGTAATAAAACTAACCATTATTGCAATAAACTCATTTCGGTGATAAATCACGGACGTCAATTTTTTAGTCGGACATTGGGGTGGAGTGAGGGACTAGTTTACCTAAACATGTTTGTGTGTCGTTCAGTGGAATAACGTGTCCATTCACCTATTGAAACTTGGTAGTGTCTGGAGAAAGTACACAACCACTTTTGCAATAAACTTTATTACAAAAGTGGTTATCGCGTACCAACCACTTTTGTAATAAAACCACTTTTATAATAAACTAACCATTAGTGTAATAAACTCATTTCGGTGATAAATCACGGGTGTCAATATAAATTCATTTCGGTGATAAATCACGGTTGTCCATTTTATAGTCGAACATTGGGGATGGGGTGAGGGACTAGTTTACCTAAACATGTGTTGCGCCCACTTTTGATATATTTACCACTTTTGATGTAGCTTGCCACTTTTGTGTAAAAATCGCCCACTTTTGATGTATCTAGGCACTTTTGATATAAAATCGACCACTTTTTGATGTAAAAGAAACGCCCACTTTTGATAAAACGAACAAGATCAGCACTTGTGATAAAATCTATCCTCTCTTATTATATTTGAGTAATCTTGTTTGTTTCTTTGTTTGTTGGTTTGTCCTCCATAGACTCGAAAACGACTAGGCTGATCGGGTCGAAATTCGGCCTGGGTGTGTAGATTGCGCCCGGAAAGGATTAGGGCTTCCGGCCATGGCTTGGGGCCCGACTTCGCGTATGCGCAGTGACGATATCGGAAACTACTCAGCCGATTGGGGCGAAACCTGGGATATAATTATATGATCCATAGTGTGGAAATTTGCAGGTATGGCATGGGGCCCGACTCCAAGCATGCGTAGTGGCGCATTCGGAAACTACTGTTTCGATCGGGACGAAACTTGGAATTTGTATGTGGGGTCCACCGGGTAGTCATGTGTCACTGTCGGGTTTGGCCTGGGCTGTCTTGTCGCATGCGCAGACACGACATGGGAAACTTCTAGACCGATCGGGAAGAAACCTGGGATTTTGTATTTTTGGTACATCGGGTAGTAATTTGGCACCGTTGGCTATGGCCTGGGAGCCAATCTTTGCGCACGCACCAAGATAAAAAAAACCCGGACAAAGTCGAGCACCCCATCTAGTCAATATATATATTTGAGCAATCTTGTCCCCTTGTCTGTCTGTTTGTTCTCCATAGACTCGAAGATGGCTGGGACGATCGGGACAAAATTTTGTCATGGTTGTGCAGCTTGGGCCCGAAAAGGACATAGGCTATATGAACATGGAGTGGTGGGGGGGGGGGGGGGGCGTCTTCGTGCATGAATAGTAACGATCTCGGAAACTACTGAGAACGAATCTTGGGATATGTATGTAGGGCCCATCGGGTAGTGATTTGCCACTACCGGGTATGGGAGGGGCTCGTCTTCGCGCATGCTCAGTAGCGGTCGTGTTAATTACTGGGCCGAATGGAACGATACTTAGAATTTGTATGTCGGGTCCATCAGGTAGTCATTTTCCAACTATGGGTGGGATCCAATCTTAGTACCAATAACCCGGACGAAGTCGGGCACTCCATTAAAGATATATGTATTCTGAGTAATCTTGTCTGTTTGTTCTCTATAGACTCGAAAACGGTTGAGCCAATAGAGATGAAACTTGGCACGGGTGTGTAGATTAAACCCGGGAAAGGCATAGGCTATACGGAGAATGTGGTGGCGTCAGTTTTCGCGCATGCGCAGTAACGATATCGGAAACTACTGGTCTGATCGGGACACAACTTGGGATTTGTATGTAGGGTTCACCGGGTAGTGATTTGATATTGTCGAGTGTGGGATGAGGCCGTCTTTGCGCATGCAGAGTCACAGAGAGTGACCATTTTGGAAACCACTGGGTCGATCGAGACGAAATCTTGGAATTGTATGCGTGGTTCATCGGGTAGTGAATTGCCACCTTCGGCTATGGGGTGGGAGCCAATGTTTGTGCATGCGCAATAACAATAGCCTGGACGAAATCGGGCACCCAGTCTAGCCTATATATATACAGGTATACATTTGAGTAATCTTGTCTGTCTGTCTGTCTGTCTGTCTGTCTGTCTGTCTGTCTGTCTGTCCGTCCGTCCGTCCGTCCGTCCGTCCGTCCGTCCGTCCGTCCGTCCGTCCGTCCGTCCGTCCGTCTGTCTGTATGGACTCGAAAATGGGTCGGCTGATCGAGACGAAACTTAATATGGATGTGTAGCTTTGGCGCGTTAAGGACATAGGCTATTCGGCCGTGGGATTAGGGCCCGTCTTCGCGCATGCGCAGTACAAATCTCAGAAACTACTGGGCCAATCAAGACGAAACTTGAGATTTTTATGTAAGGTCCATCGGGTATTCATTTTCCAACGCCTGGTATGAGGTAGGGTCCGTTTTCGCGTATGTGCAGTGACGAGCTCGGAAACTACAGTGCTGATCGGGACGAAACTTGGTATTTCTTTGTAGGGTCCATCGGGTAGTTATTCTTCACCCTCGACTATGGGGCGGGGCCCGTCTTCTCGCATGCGCAGTGGCGATTTCGGAAAGTACTGGGCCGATCGGGACGAAACCTGGGATTAGTATGTACAGTCCATTGGGTAGTAACTTGCCACCGTCGGATAAGGGGTGGGAGTCAATCTTTGCGCATGCTCAGAGACAATAGCTCAGACAAAGTCGAACACCACCATCTAGTATTTATATATATATATTTGAGTAATCTTGTCTGTGTTTGTCTGTTCTCTATAGACTCGGAAACGGTTTTGCCAATCGGGACGAAATTTGGCATGGGTGTAGAGTTTGGGTTCCGACGGGACATGGTTATACGAGCATGGGGTGTTGCACCGTCTTTGCGCATGCATAGTGACCATCTTGGAGACTACTCAGCCGACCGGGACGGAACTTGGGTTGTTATGTATTGTCTATCGGGTAGTCATCGGTCATCATCATGTATTGATTTTCGCCCTTCTCGCGCATGCGCGGTAACAATCTCGGAAGCTACTGGGCCGATAGACTCAAAACCTGGGGTCTGTATGTAAGTTCCATCCAGCAGTCTTCTGGGCAACTAAAATTGCTCGTGCTAGGCTCAGCTGCCTATTTAACTCATTCCCTCCAGCTAATCAGCGTATATACTACATTAATATTGTTTGTCTGCATGTATGTCTGTCTGTCTGTGTTTATCCGCCCAGTAGTTTTGGAGAACGTTACTACGCATGCGCGAAAACAGACCATTACCTACCCCATGTCTAAAACGTTCCAAACCTTCGCGGGGCAAAACTACATACCCATGCCAATTTTCTTCCCAATCGGACCATATATATACGTTTTGGAGTCTATACAGAAGCGACAAACTAACAAGATTACTCAAATATATATTTAGACTAGATTGGAGGGTGGGCGGGACTTCGTCCGGGCTGATTGTTTCCGAGATCAGCACTACGCATGAGCAAAGATTGACTTCCACCCAGAGCCGATAGTTGCAAATCGTCATCTGGCGGACCGTAATACAAATCCCAGGTTTCTCCCCGAGGGCCCAGTAGTTTCCGAGAACGTCACTGCGCATGGGCGAAGACGGCCTCATCACACACACGACGGTGGCAAATCACTATCCGATTGATCTTATATACAAACCTAAAGTTTCGTCCCGATCGGCCTAGTAGTTTCCGAGATCGTTACTTCGTATACGCGAAGATGGGCCCAGTTCCAATAAAGGAAACACCTTCCCGGGACCAAACTACACACGCAGTTCCAAGTTTCGTCCCTCTCGACCCAGCCGTGTTTAGTCTATAGCGAACAGACACACACACAGACAAATAAACTTGAATATATAACAGACTAGATGGGGTGCCCGACTTTGTCCGGGCAGTAGTTTCCAAGATCGTAACTGCGTTTGCGTAAAGATTGGCTCCACTCTGTAGCCGACAGTGCTAAATCTCAGGTTTCGTCGCGATCGACCCAGTACTTTCAGAGATCGTTACAGTGCATGCGGGAAGAACCACACCCACCCCAATTCACTCCACGTCCGAAGTACCAAAAAACATTCGTTGGCCCAAACTACACACCCATGCCAAATTTCGTCCCGATCGGCCCAGTCGGTTTCGATTCTTTAGAGAACAGACAAACAAACTGACAACATTACTCAAATGTATTGAGAAAAGATAGATTTTATCAAAAGTAAGCATTGTGGTACAACCACTTTTGAGATAAACTTCATTACAATAGTGATTATCGCGTACCGACCACTTTTGAAATAAAACCACTATTGTAGTAAAATAACCATTATTGTAATAAACTCATTTCTGTGATAAATCACGGACGTCCATTTTATAGTTGGACATTTGGGTGGGGTGAGCCCTAGTTTACCTAAACTTGTTTGTGTGTCGTTCAATAGAATAACGTTTCTATTCACCTGTTGAAACGTCGTAGTGACTGAAGAAAGTACGCAATAAACTTTATTACAAAAGTGGTTAACACGTACCAACCGCTTTTGTAATAAAACCACTTTTGTAATAAACTAACCATTATGTAATAAACTCATTTCGGTGATAAATCACGGACGTCCATTTTATAGTCGGACATTGGGGTGGGGTGAGGGACTAGTTTACCTAAACATGTTTGTGTGTCGTTCGATGGAATAACGTGATCATTCACCAGTTAAAACATGGTAGTGACTGAAGAAAGTACGCAACCACTTTTGCAATATACTTTATTACAAAAGTGGTTATCGGGTACCAACCACTTTTGTAATAAAACCACTTTTGTAATGAACTAGCCATTATTGTAATAAACTCATTTCGGTGATAAATCACGGATGTCCATTTTATTGTCGGACATTGGGGTGGAGTGAGGGACGAGTTTACTTAAACATGTGTTGAAACTTGGAAGTGACTGAAGAAAGTAAGCAACCACTTTTGCAATAAACGTTATTGTATAATAGGTAAAATTTGTCATTCAGCGTAACCAATGATGTAATAAATTTATTGCACAATAGGTTAGGTTTGTCATCCAAAGCAACCGATAATGCAATAAAGTTTATTGTATAATAGGTTAGGTTTGTCATTCAGCGTAACCGATGATGTAATAAATTTATTGCATAATAGGTTAGGTTTGCCATCCAACGCAACCGATAATGTAATAAATTCATTGCATAATAGGTTAGGTTTGCCATCTTACGCAACCGATAGTGTAATAAATTTATTGCATTATAGGTTAGGTTTGCCATCCAACCAACTGATAATGTAATAAATTTACTGCGTAATAGGCTTGGTTTGCCATCCAACGCAACTGATAATGTAATAAATTCACTGCATAATAGGTTAGGTTTGCCATCTTACGCAACCGATAATGTAACAAATTTATTGCATAATAGGTTAGGTTTGCCATCCAACGCAACCGATAATGTAATAAATGCATTGCATAATAGGTTAGGTTTGCCATCTTACGCAACCGATAATGTAATAAATTTATTGCATTTGCAGTTAAGTTTTCCGTGCAAGACAACCGCTGATGTATTAAGTTTATTGAATAATAGGTTAGGTTTGCCATCCAACGCAACCGATAATGCAATAAACTTATTGCATAATAGGTTGTATTACATTACCGGTTGTAACAATGCGTAATGAGTGGATTATTTGGGTAATTTAGAATCGCATAGCTCACGATACATGGTAAAATAGACTGCTGTATTGTTGGGTCAGAAGGGGTATGTCTACCACAGCATATGTCTGGCGGTGTAATTCCTATCACGAAAAAAAAATAAAAAGGAAAAACAAGTTACACAAGTTATCAAAATCTGTTTAATAGGTCACTCGAAAAAGAAAGGACGTTTACATCAGTTGGACAAAACTTCAGTGTACAGCTGACTGGCTTGCTCGACTGAACATTCCATGTCAGCAGGATTGGCACATAAGGAGCTTTGTGTTGCCAAATGCGGTAATGAAAGCTTTAATAATATTAATCTAATTTTTTATATCTGGTCACGGGTTTTGATGCGCTGATCCACTTTGCATTCGGGGGTCAATGTCCCATATAAAGCAAGATTTTCAATTGGTTGGTAGCACATAGAGAGGTCGCGTCAGATTGACCATGAGTGGTCACTGTTACTATTCTGCATTAAGCATAGGTTAACGATGGAAGTTCAGACACGATTATTGCTACGGATAAGTTAACCGTTGCGCAGTCCGTCCATGCGGCACAAGATCAGGGGCATGCGTAACTTGTTTCGTGTTATGTGGAAGGACTAGATCAGAGTAAATAAATTTCTTTTGACTGCTTAGTCACTGCTATACATTTGCCAACTGTTATACTGCCAACTGAAACACTCATCCTTCCGGTATGGCAATATAACAATCGGCCCATAGTCAATTGTTATACTGCCAAATTAGGTTCATAGAAGTTCAGACTCAGATGTTTGATAAGATTACGTGTGCGACTGCACGTAATTTATTACTCCGTTTCGGAGCGAGAAATCGAGCTGGTGGTGAATCCTTTTCATGGATGCAAACGGCTCACATTTGAATCTAGTTAATCTCCAGCGTCCAAGTTACGCCATTCCTTCGTGTACCAAAAAGCAAAGGGGAATGTTTTACTTGTTGGCTTGTGGCACGCGGAGAGACAAGACCAGAGGGATAACGTGCAGTTGAGTTTACTACTGAATATTCGATATTTGTTATATGTGTTATGTTCATTAAAAAAAACCCAAAAAACAAAAACAAAACGGCGAAAGTTTAGATTCAGGTGTCAGAAGTGATATGATGTGAACCCCTTTTCACGGTTGCAGAGTCAGACCTGCTATCACATCCCTAAGAGCAGCCGTTTAGTACAACAGTAGACCAGCCCTCTTGCAATTCAGATGGATCTTGGAAGTCACGTCATGTCACGTGACTGCGGGCGCCCATGTTGTGTTGACATGTAAACAATGTGTGTGGTTATGTTGTGACGTCATTGCCATAGCGATACGAGGTTCGAATGCGCGTGTGCAGCTTGGGTGTATAAGGGGACACGTGTTTTGGTCGTCCATTTTGTGTATAGGGGCGCCATCTTGGTTTCTCAAGTGTCACGTGGTTGCCTGTGACGAAACCTTACCTCTTGGTATAAGATAGGGGGTATGTTTTGAGGGTATGTTTGATTCGCTGGGAGTATGTTCCGGTAGTATAGAATTACACAGATGAACCCGACTCTCGTGTATTTCAATGGATTTTACTCTGGTAACCATGTTAATGTCGTAGCTGGGATATGGACATGTTCCTGATCCAATGTTTGTACGGAGTGTGTTTTGGGAAAACATGGAATTATCTCAAACAACCGATATTAAATATACAATTACCCCAAACAGCTTGACAATGTCTAAAAAACTATCCATGGATGGAATTTTTTCTGAAAATATCGCGTCTTCCAGACACGATGGACGGCAGCGGCAGGGGCAAAGGAGACCAGGAGCTCTGGGGTGAGGCGGCAGGGAACCAGCGGCTCTTGTGGTATGGGCGGGAAGGGGCAGGGGCGGTCAGGTAGCAGAAACCGGGAGCTAGGGGCGCTAGAAGCGGTGGAGGCCCCTCTCCTTCCATTTTCCCTCTCTGTTTATTGTTTTAAATAACAAGAGTTATCTCCATTGAAAGCAGAAAGGGCCTGTATGTAAAATGATTTTCCTTTAGAATCCATTTAATGAGTTCCAGTTAGTGATTCGTTGGATCCAAAAATATCGAAATGAGGCTATGATACGTATGATTTTGCACGCATTGAACTCATTTTGAGACATATGATTTTGCGCGCAATGTGCTCATTTTCACAGCATTCATTGTTCCATTCGACGAAAAACGGTATTCAGTGGGTCTATTTATTTATTTATTTATTTATTTATTTATTGGTGTTTTACGACACTTATATAGTCATTTTGTGTCGGTGACAGTTTTATGAGTGGAGGAAGCCGATGTACCAGAAGAGAACCACCAAGCAGCGACGAGACCCAATAACCTTTTCAACGTCACATAATCCAAGACTGCACTAAGCACTGTACGTCAGTACTACGCACTACACAACATAGACAGGATAATTAAGGTTAAGTCGCGTGCACACCAGTCCATCTCAGAACACCGTCAGCTTCCCCACCCGCTCCACATGCGAGCAGTCGAGGTAAAGTACTTTGACCAAGGGCACGAAGTGTTAAACCAAATCAATCACTGAATGGTCACCCCATCAGTAGACTAACCGGGTTCAACGGAGCTTAACTTTAGCGATGTTGGTGGTTGATGCACGTCCACCTGTATTGTGATAATTTACTAACACCAGTCAATAGTGTGTAATAAAATTTCTAATTTTCTCGCCTCATTTGGGTTTAACAGTGTGCGGGAGAATTCAATCCTACCTATAAAAAGGGACAACAAGATCGACAGGAACTACGGGGTTTAAGACAAACCGCGCCCGTAGTAGGAATTCGGGCAGACATATCATAAACGATAGACGTCAAACCCAACTTTCCCCATCCATCCGTGTGCAGTAAGATTTTAGTGCCCATCAAATTTGGGAATAGATTTGACGCTACTTTCTGCAACCCCCTCTCCAAACAAACACACCGTCCGGCTATAAAATGGACGTCCGTGATTCATCACAAAAATAGGCGTATTATAATAATGGTTAGTTTATTAGAAAAGTGGTTTTATTACAAAAGTGCTTGGTACCCGATAACCACTTTTGTCATAAAGTTTATTGCAAAAGTGGTTGCGTACTTTCTCCAGTGACTGCCACGTTTCAACTGGTGAATGAACATTTTATTCCATGTTTAGTTAAACCCACCCCATTGTCCGTCTATAAAATGAACGTTCGTGATTTGTCACAAAAATAGGTGTGTTACAATAATGGTTAGTTTAGTACAAAATTGGTTGGTACGCGATAACCACTTTTGTAATAAAGTTTATTGCAAAAGTGGTTACTTCAGTCACTTCCAAGTTTCAACAGGTGAATGGAATGGACACGTTATTCCATTGAACGACATACAAACATGTTCAGGTAAACTAGTCCCTCACCCCACCCCAATGTCCTACTATAAAATGGACGTCCGTGATTTATCACCGAAATGAGTTTATTACAATAATGGTTAGTTTATTACAAAAGTGGTTGGTACGCGTTAACCACTTTTGTAATAAACTTTATTGCAAAAGTGGTTGTATTACAAAAGTGTTTGGTACAAAGCATACCAAATCATGTACGTAAATGAAATAGACACCAGGAAGTCTAAGTGTCGCCGATTGGTGAAAGTATTCGGCATGCAGATAAGGCCATTTTTTGTTGTTTTGGCCACACTTGAACATTCAAATGACACGTTTTGAAATTCAATGTACCAATGACAATGAGAGCACGAGCATACCTCATTCCACACAGGTATGAAATCAGGAAAATAGCCAAAAAATTACCTGCTGGGAAAGCAAGACAAATCATACAGGAAGGCGGTTTCTTAGGAAAGTTACTGAGACCTGTTCTAGCTAGCTTATCAACTATCCTTGGATAAAATCTGTAGAAAGCCAAACAAACGGCCCTTTTCAGGGCCACCCAATTTCTTAAAAAGAGAGTCTTTTTTTATCACATACACAGCACACTCATTTCCTACTGCAACGTTCAAAGGTCTTCTCACAAACTTGACAACTAATTCTAATTACTGATTCCATTTTGTTTTGTTTCTTTTTCTCAAAGTGTTCAAACTATTCTCGATCAAATGATTTTGAAAGAACGATAAAAACTGAATGGATGAATGAAAAGTTTCTCCCTTGTGACCCTATTAACTTTATTTGCTTTATAGACTTATTTGCTTATAAATCCCCGAGAGTCGGGAGCGAGAGCCAATAATAGTGGGTTGAGATCCCAGAGAACCTCGGACTAGAAGATAGCTAGGAATTTTGCACAATTACAAGAGTTCTGCTCCGTGTTTTCTTGATGAGCGTATTTATGGTAATAATGAAACCGCAGTTTGGTGGTTATTTTAGAAAAAAATTTAAAAAAAACCCAAAAAACAGAAAACCAGACAGTCACTGGTTTGTGAGCAGCTCCATCATATTATCCTTAATGGTTACAAAAAAGGAAAAAATCCACCAATATGTATTTTTTGAAAGATGGGATTCATCCATCAGCCTATAAGGGAGGGAGGATGCTGAGCCCCGGCCATCTGGCCTGCCTTCAGGGGGAGGGACAGATGACTTTCGAATCAAATGGTTTTCCGCGCCGAAGGCGCGCAGGGACGATATGGGGAGCAAGCCCCTTTCGACCCTCATTAGCTGTAGAATTTGAAAGTGTCAGACCGCGGTAAAGGAGGAGAAGTTGTGGGTTGTTAGCGGCGCTTGTGTCTTTTCTGCTTCTTTTTCAGAGGTGGAGGTTTCGAAGGAGAGATAGTGGTAGTTGGTGGGCTGCCTGATGGTTGTTGCTGAGTTTTGTAGGGTCTGGTCCTAGCCGAGTCTGGAGTGGTTGTGGGTGATTGCTGAGTCTTTTGTTGTTGTAGATTTCTGGCGTCTATTAGTTTTTTGGTTTCTTCGACTTGTTGCATAAATAGTTGGTATTGCCTGTCCATCTGTTGTCTGTGAAGGTCCCCTTGTATCTCGTGTTCCCGTAAGATGTTCTCTATCCTGTCGTCCTCGTCCTGGCATTCTGGTTTAGAAGGAAGAGGCGAGTGGGGGTCGGGAAGAGGCGAGAGGGCAGCTTCCATTTCCACCTCAGTCTCCACAGACTCTTCCACATCCGACAATACCGACTGGGAAGCCGGCATTTGGATGGGGCTGTCTGTGGGAGTGGGAGGGGAAGTGGTGGCCGCCTCTGGCTCTTTCTTTTCCTCACCTTTCTCTTTCTTCATCTCCAAGAATGCCTCCAAGCGTCGGGAATCCCTCCGCTTGGTGGACGGGCTCTTCTTTCTTCTCTTTCTCTTTTCAGGGCCTCCTTCCCTCTTCGGGTGAGGACCAGTGCGAGAGGAGTTCCTCTCAACAAAGGTACTACCTCTCCCCGAGGAGGGCGGTGATATTTTCTCTTCTTCAACTAGGAATTCCATAGACAGTCCAGGTGATAGGACGAGAGACCCCTAAGGCTGAAATAGTCTTCATCAATCTAGCCGGTATTTCCATGATTGGATGTTCGCTCTCTGAAATCAGAGGTGCGAATGTGTGAAATGATGACAGATGACTTCCAATCTTGCTTGCCTTTTATTGTCACACTCCGGATCACAAACCTATTGACCACGCAGAAAATACTGCATGGCACGATCTGATTGGACAGTTGTTTGACCATTCAGAGAACGCCTGCGTGGGTATAATTTTACAACACGCTTATCTATTGGTCTCATGGAACATACCGCCGTGTGGGACGATCTGATTGGACAAGTGTTTGACCAATCAGACATCGCCGCGATCTTACTGGGTTATCAAACACCTGCGACGTGACACCATCTTATCTATGACATAATCAAACAGTGTACATGGTCTTTATCATATTAAGCTTCTTATAAACAAAAGAGCCCTTTGTCATAATACCTTTATCTATGACATAATCAAACATACCAGTTGTCCCTTATCCACTTGCATAACTATACAACGTGACACTATCATATCTTCTTATAAACAAAGATTCTCTCTATCATAATTCCTTTATGACATGTCTTAACAAAACCAGGTTGACTTTATGTCTAAAGCATTTTGTATGCCGTTACATGTACATGTCCTTGACAACATTTAACTTAGATACACCAACAGAGCTCGAAATTTACGTGCGGCAGGGCTGGGGATAGGGGATGGTGGCACTCTTTTGTTAGTACTCACAAGGACACCTAAGTTTGAATGTCCCCCCAGCTTTGGGCTAGCCGTTGGAAGGAGGGAGGAACAGTCCAGGGCTTTGGTTGGGAGGGACTGGGCTTTTGAAAGGGGGAGCCCACATACAGGGAAAACCTAAACAATGTGGGGAAAGCCTAAATGGGCTATACATAGCCAGGGTCCTAAAATGGGCTTTGGGAAAGGATAGCCTAAAAGATAGGGTACATACAGGGCGGGTAGGGGAGGGGCGCCTAAAAATAACCTAGGCCTAGTGTGGCGAGGGGAGGGGAGAGGGGGCGGGGGGCCTAATTGATTTGGGCACCCGAGGCCAATGACCTCGAGGTCGAGGTCTGACCTCGAGGTCCTGGTAAAGAGGGCAGATCTCAACCTGACATACTGCTCGCGTGCGACAATTCTTTAAACGGGCTTGATTTTATTTTTAGCGATTTTCAATTTTAGGGAGAATAAAAAACAAGATAACGAATTTTCAGTCTTAAATTCTTCATTTGTTTTGAGGGCGATTTTGATGTGGCTCTTGTCAGTGTTGATTGTTTTGTTGTGGGCATGGAAGACTGATGCTTAAGGTATGATTGACATCTGATCACCTTTCCCCACGAATCGTCATTCGCCGTTGTTGAAAATCATACACCTTTCAGCCGTTGGAATCAAGAACTATCGCAGGCCTTTGTTCCGTCTAAATGATATCCCAAAGGCAAATAAGCTTTAATTTTCACAACTTCAGAAATGGAAACGAGTATTTTAGTAACGGGCTTTATGCCACAGTTGGGAAATGTCACCAACGAAACAGCAGCGGTGTTGATCACTGCGAGATGCGCTAAAAGTTAAACACCCTCCCAAACACCACCCGAATTACATTCTGTCAACTGCGCTCTCCCGTAAATGTGGGTCAAAGTTCGACCAAATGTATTCATTGGAAAATGAGTTACATTTGGTCATGACGTTTTCATCCAACTGACCAATGGGAATTGAGTATTTGGACCCAAAACGTATAACTACATTAACAATGTAAATATTTGAAATTGATTAGCTGTAGTTGAAAATTGATTCGGAAACTGCTACACGGATCCAGTTAAATCGGGCTCTGCCAACTACTCACCCGCTCTTTTGAGATTGCCTCCCTGGGTCGCACCTAAGTTTCTCCCTCTAAGTGGTCCACTCGTTGATGTCAGTCCCACTTCATCGAACGAGAGAAACGTACATTTTAGTTTAAATAATATTTATTTCCAAAGTTTAACCCTTTGAACCCCAGCGGCCCTTTTTCCGGCCAGGAAACGTCACGTCATCAAATAGAATGACTGTTCAATAAATGTGTGGGGTAGACCAATCAATATTTTCAGCGTGCATCCCCTAGGTTGCACGTTGAAAATATTGTTTGGTCTACCCCAAATAATGAATATGGACTCTTCCAATTGCTGCCATTGAACTGGCATGGAAGATACCACCAGAGATCAAAGAGTTAAAGAATATTACAGAAATCAAGTATGATAATGATACAAGTATCAGCGAGCACAAAACATTAATGGAAATGGATTCAGCATCAAGCTGGAAGCTTATACTAGGCTGCTTCCAAAGAGATAAGTTATTTATGAGTAGTATAGCACGTATGAATCGTCCCCCATTTCCCGGACTTTTTGGGGGAGCAGCTAGTGTTAAATTCCCATAGGTACCGAACTTTTGGGGAAGTAACTTTTTCCTGTGCAAAAGTACGGCTCCTTGGAGCTAGATCCGGCAAGTGGCGAACGTGCTGCATATATAGTATGCTATGGTATGTATAGTGATATTTGTAAACAGAGGGCTCTGGGTATATAGTATGGGTGTGTGATGGAAAATTAATGGAAAAGGTGAGATTTTTCATGAAAGTTTTTCCCCGCGAAACGGTTGACGTTGCTACTGAAGACGTGACGTCATGATGCGCACGCGACGTCATAGAGACATTGAGCACTGTTGTTGTCCACTGTACTTTCCGAAATAACGTTATTCTGGTCAGGATATTGCGGGCTTCTCGGATGGGTTGGGGTGATATGGTAGTAGCGGTAAATATCCCTGGTGGTCCCAGGTTAGCCTTTGGTAGACCTACTACTAATCGAACTTCATATTTTCTTATGTCTGGTATAGCTAGGTCAAGGAGTAATGTGGAGCTGGGAGTAATGCATGGTCGTCCAGTGCGGTATTGTGCGATAACCCTTGGTGGTTTAGATTGGCAGTATAGGATGAATGGTCTGTTGGTCTATTACCCCGTTAGTGCTATTAACCTACCTAGTCCTTTGTATTGCTATGCATTAGTGTTTAAGGTCACATACTTATGCACAATGGGTGACCGTGACAGTTTTACGGGTGGAGGAAGCCGGAGAGAACCACCGAGCAGCTGTCAGATCTCCAACATCGTAACTCTGAACCGCTGCACAGGAAGGGTTAGATTGGTTGAAGACATGCACACCATCGACGTGCAGTACGCCTTAGTACACAGCGCCATCGTGCCCCTATGTAGGCAATCGGGGTTAATTGCCTTGCCCAAGGATAGTTGCATCTAAGTACTCAATTCTACGAACTGCACCTCAGAAGAAATCAGCTTACTTCTGAATTGCACTTCGTAGAATTGTGTACTTAGATACAACTATCTGATGAATAATTAAATAATTGAATTTTCTGGGTGTTCTGTACTGGCCTCGCATATACTTGATTAACTAGCATTCCCTTTTTGAGGTCTGTCGGTGGCCGAGTGGTGTGCGTGATTCAGTATTGTTTTGCTATGCGATTGGTGCCGAAGGAAACTCTCTCGCCGTGGGTTCGAACCCCCGCCAAGCCAATGTAAACAAAAATCAGCGTCCTTTCTTAATTCTATGGCATCCGAGAAATTTGAAAAATGCAAGTGTCGCTGATTTCTTCTGAGGTGCAGTTCGGAGCATTATAATCTGTTTGTTTAGATCGGGGGCATAGGGTGCACGGTATATACCTCTGAAGGTCCCCTGTTTGTCCTCGGTATTATTAACCAACCGATTGCTTTGTATTATTCTATGAGTGGTGTAGGTAATACTTTATAGCAGGTCAAGTGGTATTGTGTGGTGGGAGAGGGGTAATGCCTGGTAGTACAGAACGGCGAAATATACTCTCCCAAAAAAGAAAGTGTGCATGCTAAAATATAACACTAAAAAAAGACATATATCATTTTCATTCATGGAAATTTTATTCAATCACAGATGAATCAATTTGTGATCAACACGAGAAATTTCATTACGCTACGACGAATACTCTTGGTGCCATGGAGAGTCAAAGACACTAAGGGTCAAACACAAAAGTCACACACTCAGTATCTGGTATGACCTCCGTCTGCATCGACTACTGCTGTGCATCTACGCCTCATGGAAGCGAACAAGTTAGCATGGAAGTGTTGTGGGATGTTGTTCCATATTCTGATAAGCTGAGCTGTCTTTGGAGTTCCACAAGCGTTGACGGTGCATGGGGAAGCCGGCGTAGCTGACGTTTCATTTCGTCCCATACGTGCTCAATGGGTGAGATGTCGGGCGAATTTGCGGGCCAGGGAAGAACATCCACTTGTTGTTGCTGCAGATACTGTTGAACAACACGAGCTGGGTGGGGTCGGGCGTTGTCCTGCTGTAGAATGACGCCGGGGCTGTGACGTTGCAGAAATGGGACAACAATAGGTGTAAGCACTTCATCACGATATCTGGCTGCATTGAGATTGCCATCAATAATGACCAGCTCAGTTCTGTTACGGGCAGTGATGCCACCCCACACCATGAGAGACCCTCCCCCATAACGGTTTCGCTCCACGACACATGGATCTGCGTAGCGTTCGTTTCGACGTCTGTACACTCTCTGGCGGCCAACTGATGATGAAAGATGGAAACGACATTCATCTGTGAATAAAACACGTCGCCACCAGTGTAAGAGATGCCTGAGATGTTGTCTACACCACTGCAGTCGAGCACGACGATGACGTAACGTCAAAATCGGACGAATTGCAGGTCTTCGAGGACGTACGCCGTATTCTCTCAGCCGGTTGATTACTGTTTGAGGATGTATCCGTCTCAGGTTAGGGATGTTCCTGGCTGTCGTCGTTGCCGTTTGTTGCCGGTTCCGGAGATGGACGACACGGATATACCGATCTTGTGCAGGGGTGGTAACTCGGGGTCTCCCGGATCGGGGTCGGTCTCGAACGTCATCATGTTGTGCATGTCGATGGACTAGCCTGTCTACAGTGTTTCGGTGGCAGTTCAAATGCTGGGCAACCTCTCTGTGTGTTCTGCCAGCTCTAATCATACCCAGGACAAGGAGACGTTGATTCATTGTCAATCTTGGCATGCTAATGCGGAGTCGTTTTAACAGCAGCGCAGGTTTGAATGTGAACGATAGGAAGGCCTTACTTTAGTGTTTAAATACCCAAGAAGTCACACTGCTGCATGAATTTTCAGACTCTCCACGTGCAAAACATGCCTTTTCACAAACGTGCAGCACGCCATTTAACGTTAGTGCAATTTTAACGGGGAAAGCTGTTTTTGTGTTCAATATAACTTATTCATGAACAGGTTAACACTCTTTACACCTACGGAATTATTTTTTTGGAGTTTGATCAATTTCTGCAATGCACCTTCTTTTTTGGGCGAGTATAGTATGGGCGATATATACCTTTGTGCCCCCCCCCCCCCCCTCCCGAAAGCCATTGGTACTACTAATCGACTTAACGCTTTATGTCAAGCCATGACTAGTATAGGTAGTATGTAATGCGGGGCGAGACGTTATTCTGGGGTGGGTGGGTGGGTGGGTGTAATGCATAATCGCCTAGTGTGGTAGTATAGGGTGTACGCGTTGTACCTCTACAGGTCCCATGTTAGCCATTAGTACTATTAATCCACCTAATGCTTCATGTTATCCTATAACTGGTATAGGTAGTATGTAATGCTAGGCCAAGCGGTATTGTGGGTAGAGGTAATGCCTGGTAGTTTAGAACGTTAGTATAGAAAGGGCGGTATACCCCTGTAGGCCCCCTGTTAGTGCTATTAACCAACCGATTGCTTTGTTTTATTACATGGCTGGTGTAGGTAGTACGCTATGGTAGGTCAAGTGGTATTGTGGGGGTGGCGGTAATGCTTGGTAGTTTAGAACGGTAGTATAGCATAGACTGTATATACCCCATAGATCTCTTGTTAGCCCTTGGTACTACTAATCCACCAGATGCTTCATATTATCAAGCGGTATTGTTGATTGGGGTTAATGCCTGATAGTACAGAACGGCAGCAGAGTATGGTTGGCATATACCCCTGTTGGTCCCATCTTCGCCGTTGATAGTATTAACCTACCGAATGCTCTGTATCATCCTGTTACTGGTAAGGTGGTTCCTATCCTATTTCGAGTACACTTGTTCTTGTTTCGTTTCTCTAGATCATCCAATCAGGTCACTTTATCATCACGACTGGTCTTCGGCACCCCTTTTTCTGAAATGAGGCCATGAGGGCCATGAAAAAATCCCTAAATGAGGGATTTTCTCATGGCCTTATTTTTTGAAAAAAGGGATTCGCTGTATGGAATCCATTTTTTTTTCCGAGATGAGGCCATGAGGGCCATGAGGCCATGAGAAAATGCCTCAATGATTTCTGAAATTTTTATAAGCACGCATACTCACGGCATTACAGCGCACATAGCCGACGTGACTATCAGTCCCTCGCGTAATGCTAATGCATGTTAAATGGGCGTGAACGCGAGCAGTGGGGCTGAGTTATTTTCTTTATTATATAAACCTTTCAGTTTGCAAGATAAAACTGTGAGTTGTTTCAAAGACGTTTCTACTAATTTCGAGAGTGAAAAGAGAGCTGTCGTACAAAGGGTGTCGACGTTGACAATACCTAACTGACCTATTGTAACTGTCCGTATGTCGTTGTGAAGCCTTCAACGTAGCAATAAATGTTCAGTTGTTTCCTATTCGCCACATATATAATAGAATGAAGACAAGTGAGATTGCTGCATCCTAGTCGAAGCCTACAATGTAGCATCTGGGCTAATCGGGATTTGTGACAGACATAGAAAATGGGTATCTTGCGATTGTCCTTGATAAATACTGTTTGAAGCTGGTGGGATTATAGAACATTTTGTCACTCTTTTCATTACACCAAGACACCTCCGACTGTTTTTAGCTTAACTTAACAACGTCAAGTAGTATGATCTATTGGGATGGGTTGCAATCCGTCGTCCGTCCGTCCGTCCATCCCTCCCTACGTTCCTATGTCCGTCCACAATTCCTTTAACACACCATACAAACCGCAGCTATCACCCGATGAGTTCCAAATTTCACATGTGGCTTTGGGGCAATGTCGAGATGGGAGCTGTTGATTTTTTTCCGAATTTCGCTGAAAAACAAGGCCGCCAACGACCATATTAGATTTGACATATAAATTGTCAACAATTTCATTGTCACACCCTACAGTCCGTATCTCTCATCCGATTTTTTTTTAAAATTTCATATGAGGCTTTGTTGTGATGTCTAGATGGTGGCTATCGAATTTTTTTGAATTTCATTGAAAAATATGGCCGGCAGTGGCCACCTGGATTTTGCATATATACTGTCAACAATTCCATTAGCACACCCTACAGGCCGCACCACTCGCCCGATGTTTTTCAAACTCCATATTTAGCTTTGGTGTGATATCTTTTCTGAAGAAACTCGAGTGAATGGTTTGGCATTACTGGAACTTTCCATTCTCGGTCAAGTTGAGCACAGTGTCATTCACACTTTCATTTACCTGACTCTACTGTTCAAAATAATAATATAATTCCACACTGCGCTGTTTGGTTTCCAAAAGGTCGTATCTCTCATTTTCACGCAAAACATTTTTTTTTACAAATTCGGAACCCGTGGGGCCGGTGAATAAGATGTACAAGAACAAAAGTAAAAAATGAATTGTGTTGTTTGGTGACTTTGGTCCGAAATGTGCACAAATAGTTCCTAAATGTCCTATCTTTAAAGTATTTTCCCAAAACGGGGTGTGCCGAGTCCAAAATGTCGTACCTAAAAATTCTTTAATTGTAAATGGAGGCAATTGGCTGTTTTTTTATAGGTGTATTTTAGTGAAACGAACGAGAAGCCCTGGTAAACCAATCCTTGACTGAATTGCACAAGTCATGATATTACAGATATACAGTCAATTCAAAAAAGTTGTATAATTTCTATTACATGAGGAATGAGCGTTTGTTTCTATCTATTTCCTGGGTTATGAACCCCCAAAACAAAGGCCAAACTATGTAAATGGGCGTAACCCATTTGTACTATGTTTGGTCTTTGCTCTTTGGGATTCATAACTCAAGAAATAGACAGAAACAAACGATCACTCCTTATAATTAAACTTGAGGGGCAATAAATTTATACATTCTCTACTTTGCGGAGTTGAAATAAAAACCAGGTCGCATCACTCTTCCAAGTGATAACTGAATAAAAATGCATAGTTTTCTAAAATTCTGTTTGAAATAATGATACATTTGTCTGAAACATGTTCTTGTGTCATTAAAACTTTTATTGACCAATTAATTGCGTAAGTTGAAAGGTATGTCATAGGCCACGCCCACAAGACTTCAGTCTCCTTTTCCACTTGACGTGAAGATGCTGTCATTGAAAGCAACACTGAATTAAATTTAATTCTGATTTTGACCATTTACCAAGAAACTGAAAACACAGTTTGTCAATGTGGAGTTCGATACAAACCCAGATGACGTGAAGTTGGGTGAATTTTGTCTCAGAAAGAGTTCAGGCTGGGGCGCGGTGGCTCAGTTGGTAGAGGTGCAGGCTGCAAGCCGAGGGGTCCTCGGTTCGAATGCCACCTGCGGAAACCGCGTTGTGTCCTTGGGCAAGACACTTCACTCCGATTGCCTACATGGGGGCACGATGACGCTGTGTACTGAGGCGTACTGCACGTCGATGGTGCGCATGTCTTCAACCAATCTAACCCTGCCTGTGCTGCGGTGCGGAGTTCAGAGTTACGATGTTGGGGAGCTGACAGCTGCTCGTCATTGCTCGGTGGTTCTCTCCGGGTACTCCGGCTTCCTCCACCTGTAAAACTGTCACGGTCACGATTAGCCATTGTGCATAAGTATGTGACCTTAAACACCAATACATAAATAATATATAGTTCAGGCTATTTGGAAACTGGAAAGTCTTGTTGTGGATTATTATGACCGGTCATTGTTTACGTTTGATTTTATTTTGAAAGTCTTTTTAATATGATGAGATAAATATTAATTATTTTTCATGCTGATACAATATGAGCGTGCAAGGATTCTTTTCCATTCACCCTGTGCAACGTAATCTTTAAGACAGACATTGGGGGCGTGGTTTAGGGCGGTCCTAAATGCTCTTTTTTCGGTTCATTGTGTTACGACAAAAAGAAGAAATACTTTAGCCAATCAATTTTCCTGAAAACGCATGAACAGAAAAAAGGTTTAATTATAGTAAGTTGACTCTCAAAATGTCGTATCATCATCAAAAAGTAATTTTTCTCACAGAAAACACTTCAATTGCGCCCTAAATGTTCTTTGGAACAAACAATGTGCTTTTCTGCTACAGGAGCCACAGTTACCCCCCACCGACTGACCCTTTGTTTCTATTGCGTGTATCAGTCTGGACCAAAACATTTACATTTTCGCATTATGATAGATAAATGAGTTGTCTCGGTCACGTTTTCAAACATACACCTTGACTTCAAACAATGAATACAGTAGAGTCGCCGTGGATTGGCCGTAATCCACGCGTGGGCAGTGATATCCACGCATGCATTTACCGAGTGACAGAAATCATCATCAGTAAAAACAAATTAACTAACGAAGCACCGGGTTGTACCCGGTGCTTCGTTAGTTAAATTTTTGATGATTATTCCTATAATTAAAGTTTGGAATCTAATATTGTCCGTGGAAATATTGCACACCCGTGGAAAGTGATGAGTCCACGGCGATTGCACTGTGATTTGGATGGAATAGTAGTAGAGGATGGAATATTTGATGAAACGAAATAATAGTATGGGGGTGGAATAATAGTACAGGATGGAAAATTATTGCCTAATACTGAGGTTTCAAACTGATTTTAAAACATTCCAATGTGTCACATCATGAGAAAATTACCTCAAACTTCTCAAATGATTCTTATGGAAACATTGTATTTATTTATTTAGCTTTAACGAAAATTCAACAGCCAAGGTTATATCGTGCAGGTGACAGTTTTACGAGTGGAGGGAGTACCCGTCGAGAACCACCGAGCAACGACGAGCAGCTGCCAGCTCCCCAATATCGTATCGTTACTCTGCACTGCAGCACAAGCAAAGGCAGGGTTAGATTGGTTGAAGACATGTGCACCATCGGCGTGCAGTACGCCTTAGTAACGGCGTCATCGTGCCGCCGTGTGGACAATCGGGGTTAAGTGCCTTGCCCAAGGATACAACGCGGGAGTCCGAATCGATCGCTCAGACAGTCACCCATCCAAGGACTACCCGGGCTCGACGTTGCTTAACTTCGGTGATCTGACGAGAACCGGTTACCGCAACGCCACCGCGCCCTCGGAAACATTGTAAGACCTCAGTCCAAAATAAAACATTCAGTTCAACATTGGGAAATGAATAAACAATGGGGCCAAAATAAGGAACTTAAGGGGTTGACACTCCATCCTCCACCCCCCCCCCCCCAAAAAAAAAAAAAAAAAAGATAAATAAATAAAATTAAAAAAAACAAACAAAAATAACTGAGGACTTGGAACACAAGAGCGAGATAGCCACAAAAGGAGGGTTGTTTTTCTCACAGTCTCAGAGAGGAGTGTAGATACATGTAGCTCAGTATTTCCGGTGGTGAGAGCAAGACAATAAATTTTTTGACAAAAAAAATGCTGGCCAAGCAACACAAAGAAGAGGAAGGTATTGTATAACATCATTTATGCTCCATCGATGTTAGGATAATTAAAATTGAGGAGTGATGATAGAAAATAACAACTCGTGTATGCGATAAGGGCTAAACTGTTTAATAATGAATGGTCAATAGTGACAATATTGTTTGAACTAACATGAAATTCTAAAATGTACAGTGTAGCCGAAAATTAAAACAAAGAATGTTAATAAAAAGAAGGTGGGCAACATACGCCACAGATGGGATCATAAGACACGCTGGCCCTTGAAACGAAAATGGACAAAGGCCAGGGTGGCTTGGGAGCCCATCACGCCCACCAGAAAACCCCCTCAGCCAGCCTGCCGAAGAGTGAAAAATGAATGGTGATCCAAGGAGTGAATTATAAATACATGAACAGAAAATTATCAATGTGATACTGAGCGTAGAAGCATCAGCAGTCAGCCAAAAAGGGTTGCTACATGTAGAACGAACAGCAAATCACCAGTCAGAGCGGAAAATTGGAAAGGCAGACCACTCTTGCCAACATGAAAGTCCATTTAAGCCCGTGTTCGCATGTTGGCCAGTGCAGTTGACCGACTCAAACCTACAGTGGACAAGAGTAAGAGGAATCGCAGGTGGTGAATGCTTCTATATCATAATAGCATGTTGGAGAAGTTGGCCGCAGAGAAGAGCCCATGCTGTGGAGGCGGCAACAAGTAAACTATGTACCACTATCAGAACATGTAGTGCCAGAAATAGAATATACTAGGTAAATTTGGGATCGCAATAAACATGCAAGGTAAATTAACTACATATAAACTGAGGTTGGCGAGTGTGTGAACGATGTGAGAACCGACGGAGACAGAATGCTTGGAAACAACGAAACCCCACTAAGTCCTGAGGCACCGAGGTGTAGCCCGTGCCAAGCCCAAATACTCAAGACAAGAGGGGAATGGCTGCAAAGGGGGGAAGATTAAAGTAGAGAAGAAGAGCGGATATATTGCTGGAAGGCATTAGTCTTCCAGCGTCCCATGATGCGGATCTGGGAATCTGAAAAGCCCATGCATGCTGCGAGCGTAGCCGCACCAATTCTAAAGCTATGCCCCTTGAAAACGTGTGGATCAAAGCCGCAAAAGCGAAGACAGCATTTGAGCATCAAATCAAAAGAGCGTCGACATATGGGACTCCCTGAAGGGTAAACAAAAAGAGGACCAGCAACCGCCCCCCTGACTGCGAAAAAGTGTCTCAGATGTGTGACAGGGCAATGAACAGCATCCACCGTCTGCGACACCCTGACAATGTGCGTTCTGCCCCCTACACTGTGTTTGAAATGCCTGAAGTGGAGTAAAACTGCGCTGTCCTCAAAGTGTATATCTGAGAATTGTAAAACCTTGGTAGCATCCGACAACCGGGACGGACATAACTCTCCCACACGAGCGAATGAGTAAAAAGCAAGTGTAAACATGGAAGCAAATAACTTAAACTGATAATCACTCGAGGCGCAGTGCGGCAGAGCTAAAACAAGGCGGCGCAGAATGTGTTCGGTTATAGGCAAACGCACATCGACAGAGGGACGCAGAAGCTGAGCCCCAGCTAAGATTTTTCTTATCAGAAAGGCCTGCGTCGAATCTGGGAAACCTTTGTATCTTGTGAATATAAGATAAACCTGATAATGTTGACAGAAGTGATTTGGAAGCACAACCTAGATTGAAAAGGTAAGCAATAAATAAACATAATGTTGTTATGGATATAGGTAAAGAAAGCTGTAACTGGTTATGTAAACAGAATTCCTGGAACTTGTTGTAGCTTGAATGGTACAGTTGTTGAGTGCTTGGTGCCAAAGCGCTGGTAACGAGAGTGACTAAAGTTTCAGTAAGCGTTGCAAGGCTAGTTCCTGAGGTATTTTGGTGGGGTGTGGACAAGCTTGTGGTGCCAACTTCTTGAAGCGCTCGACCTGCAAACGAGAAAGCGAGTCTGCTATTAGATTCTCCTTTCCTGGAATGTGCTTGGCGCGAAACAATACATTGAAATTCAAGCAGCTAAGAACTAAACAACGAAGGAGTTGCAGAAGCTGCTTGTCCTTGGTTGTTTGGGAGTTGATTACTGCAACTACCGCCTCATTATCAGAGAAGAATAACACGCAGTGATTGGCGATGCGAGGGCCCCATAAATTCACGGCTACCACAATGGGATACAAAAGCACGGCAATATTGAGAGAAGTTTCGACGTGTGTCCAAGAACCAAAAAACCATTGTGAACCAAAAATGCAACCAAAACCGGAGGATGCTGCAGAGTCGGTGTAGAAAGAAAGGGAGTCGCTGGTTAACCAAGGTTGTTGGAGAAAAAAAGGATTTCCCATTGAATTGGTCCAGAAAAGCCAGCCATAAGCGGAGGTCATCCTTAACTGCCGAGGATAACCTCAAACGATGATGGGCTTTCCGGATACCAAGAGTCAGATTTATCAGGCGGCGGAGAAAAGTTCTACCGAGAACAATAACCGAGCATGTAAAATTCAATAAACCGATGAGGGATTGGATTTCACGAAGGGTGGCTTTTTTGGCAGTCAAAAACTGATGAAGTAAGGACTTGCATTTAGAAAGCTTGTCCGCCGGAAGTCGAGCCGTTATGGAAAGGGTGTCCAGTTCAATTCCCAAAAACACTATCGTGGTGGAAGGAGAGAAGGTTTTGTCTTCGGCAATGGGTACCCCGATGAGGTCACAAGTGTTCAAGAAAGTATTCAAATAGTTCTGGCATATCACTTTCGACTTGGCGGCAAACAGAAAATCGTCCAGCACATGTAACATATGGCGAACATGGAACCGGTGCTGGGCAATCCACTGAAGTGCGGAGCTAAAGGATTCAAAAATACGGCAGGAGGAAGAGCATCCCATAGGGAGGCAGCGATCAAAATAAAACTGGTTATGCCACATAAAGCCTAGTAGTCGGTATTCTGATGGGTGTACTGGGATGAGGCGAAAAGCAGAGAAGATATCTGTTTTTGCTAAAAAACAGCCTTGACCTAAAGTGAGAATGATATCGACGGCTTGATCTATAGTTGAATATTGAACAGTGGAAAATTCAGAAGGAATGTGTTCATTGATGGAAGTGCCCTGGGGATATGAAAGATGCTGAATCATGCGAAAGTCCCCCTCCTTCTTTTTCAGGACCACTCCCGCTGGAGAAATACGGAAATCCGCAAAGGGTGGTGATGCAAAAGGTCCTGCGATGCGTCCCAAACTAATTTCTTTAGTGAGTTTCTGATCAATGACGTCAGGAAAGTCGAAAGCCGATTGCAAATTTTTTGGCAAGACGTGCTGGGAAGGGAGCCCAGTGCAACCAATGGAAAATCCCGTCGAAAACCCTGTCACCAGGTAATCGGTAAGTTGCAAATTGTACCCTTGCAAAAGTTGTGCTAAGGCCTTAGGCCGAACTGGTGTTGGAAGCTTTTGACTGAGCAGCGGTTGGTTTATAGCCTGATTGCCCTCCCTTGTTGGCATGAAAGGGCTGGCGACTGGACTGATTCCTGAGGGGACAGTGTTGGAAGCTGTTGCTTTGCTGACAGCGAAAGCATTGGTGTGAGTAGCCACAGGATCCAAGACACTGTTTCCCCTCATGGAACTTGTTGCAAAAGCCCATTGGAAAGGAACGATTTCTGTGACCAAACCTGGCGCGACCCCGCTAAAAATTTTTACTGGTATTTTGAGAGTGAACTGGCCTCCCCCCTGGTGCACACTTCATGTACAATTCCCATAAAATGGTGTCCCAAGAAAGGGAGGGGTCATGTTGCCGTAACTGACGAAACTGCTGATCATATTGCAGCCAATCATACCCAATGCCCGCTAGGTGACGAATGTGTGACTGGTAATTAATTAAGTGGGACACATCTTGAGGACATTTTTCTACAGACACTGCTATAAAAATTTCAAAGGCATTCAGCCATTGTGGCAGATTTGTATTGGAACGGGGTGCTTTAGGTGTCCATGCTAATGTGGGAGATGGACCATCATTGTCACAAAGCGTCAGCGAGTACGAGGGCTGCGTTGAATTACTAGGCAAAAGCATAGCAAAATTGATGAATTCATTCGCCCATATTTGGGAGCGAATTTTGGGGCTGACCATGGCTGTGAGTGGAATGGCAGTAGAACGAAACTGGCCCACTGGCAACCCAACCGGAGCCTGGTGGTCACAAAGATTTAATATTGGGTTGAAACTGTCTATATGATTACCGGGAGTCAGTGGGTCCTGTGCTTTAGATGTCTCTGAAGAATACGTGTCTAGAGCAGACTGGATGGAATTGTTCAAAAACTGTTCTAAAGATGCACCATCGCCTTGAAGGGTTGGTGGAATGGAAACACTAATGCCAAGTCTGTCCTTGGTGGCAGAGGAAAGTGTCGAGTCCAGTGAGAATGATGAAACGGGTCTGGATGAAGCAGAGGCAGCAGATAAAACTGGTGAGCTGAGAATGTTAACAGTCCGAGTCCGAGTGGATGCTGGAAATGTGGTGTGGTTAACGTGCAGTCCGTGTGAGGTAGAGCCTAGAAAAACAGCAGGCGCGCTGCAAGTCGTAACATTGCGAGTGTCATTGATGACTGGAGGAAAAGTGGGGATAGCGTCCCGGAAAGTCACATGCGCCGGAGCAGATCTTGAAGAAGGAAAACCAGACTGTGACAAGGAGATGTCTGAACCGGCAGGAAATTGTGATGACACTGATGAATGTGGAATGTACGCCAGAAAATTGGTGAGGTTGCATGGAAAGCTATGTGGAGTGTCACTGGAGGTCACAGAAGTAAAAGCAGGCATGGAATGAGGTGAATATGTACGAACAGTGGAATCCGACACTACTGAGTTGTATGATTGAAGCACTGATGAAGCGGTTGCAGTCTGAAAAATGGCAGACGGATCCGTAATATCACGTGAATTGAACGGTGGATTGTCCTCCAAAGAAATTAGGATCGCGTATATAATGTCTGATCCCTCTGAAGCCACTGTTGCGGCGAGAGCTGTGGCAGGTGACGTGGACCTTGGCGTCCGTGTTGTCTTAGTGGCAAGAGCTGATGCAGTAGATATGGAACTTGGCGTCCGTTGAGACTGGGTTGGTTGGAAGGCGTCCGACAAACCATCTTTCAGAGAACGACGTTTCTTACGGGGTGGCATAGCTGAAAAAGAAAGAAGAAGGCGGCAGAGACCAAATAGATAAGCCCTTATAGAGCAATTGTGCCTTAGGCTGTGAGCAATGGCGTGCATTCAAGACCAGAAAAGCTGGCTGTTTGGAAAGGAGGTGGTGTGGTAATTGAGCAGAAGACAGAGCATAGGTGGTACCTGCAAATGCACACTAGATGTGCCTCACTGATAACAAAGGAAAGGTGGGGGGGGGGGGGGGGCACGCCAGTGCTCACAGAAAGAAAACCCACCCCCGGAGTGGGAAGTTAACCTGAAAACCACGATAAGAAAGACACAAACAGAACCAAACAAGAGAATGCCAGGTGGTGGTTACCAAAGGTGGGACACAAATGTGAACATGGGACAGGAATGCCCCACACCATTTGTCAGCAAAAATGCAGAAAATCAGGGAAACAAATGCCGAAAATGAAAGGGGAGCAATGAGTCGTGCCGAAAAAGTGTAATAAGCATAGGTATACTATTTGTGTTTTCTCTTTGTTTTTTTTGTTTTTTTTTTGTTTTTTGCTTTGTTGTTAGGGGATGTTCGGAACATCCCCCAACAGAAATTGATTGACAACCAACACCCCGCCCAATGCATTGGATGGCTAGAAAAAATGCCCGACAGCCACTAATCTAGGTTCGTGCATAGTAGATGCAGGTATGAAATGACCAGAGTGCATAAACATAAAAAAGAACAAGTACACGAAAAACGTGCCTTTGAGAAGACTAAGATGATGCACCAATACGGAAAAGGAAACAGGCTGTCGAGTATTTTTATAAAAGTGTCATGACGTGGTAACAAAAAAAGGAAAAATGTGGGAATATACCTGGGAATGAACCAGTGACCAAAAATAATGTCAACCCACACATAAACCCCAGTAAACAAAATAAAACAATGAGCCGACTCTCAACCCGGGATGAGGAACACAAACAATGAGTGTCCAAGACAGGGGCAGCAAATGGCAGGATTGCAGCATAAATAGCTAAAGGTGCTACCATGTGCCACCCCGGACTGACAGGCCAGGCGAGAGTGGTTAAAAGAAACAACTGGGGGGAAATAGGTCACTGGGCCCAAGTTGTGTTTTTTTTGTTTTGTTTTGTTTTGTTTTTGTTGTTGTTTTGAGCGTGTCGTGAAACGAACTCAGGAAGAACGAGTCTGGTGAGCACGCAGAGCGTGTAACAATGAACCCCGAATGCTGCGTCCATATTTTCGTAACCCTGTGTTGTTGAAGTGGACACCGTCGTACAGAAGGGATCGTGCAGCCAAATGTAACCTGCCATGATGCCAAAAAGAAATGTCAGGGGAAGTGTCAGGGAGGACAGTTTCCAAATAGGTGTTGGCTAAATCTACATGCTGGTTGTATAATGCGACGGATTTCAAAGCACTGCTACGACGGCCACCGGAAACTGAAATCCGATGAAACAACTGACAAACGGTGACTGTGTTTACGTGAAAGTCCGACAGCAGACGTTCCGCAAATTCGTCGACTTGACGGCCAACTGAAAGGGGGTGAAGGTCGGAAAGGTCGTTACCTCCGATTTGCAATAAAACATGATGCGGCCTGAACTGACGGACAACATTCAGATCGGAAAGCAGGCGGGGGACAGTGCCCCCACGTCTGCCATGCAACCGAATGTCAACACGAACATTGTCGCGTTCCAAATCCAGCAGGGGTGCAAAATTCTGATGTGGGGAGAACGCAGCATTCCCATTAAAAAATTCACCTAAGCGGACGATATAACTGTGACCCATCACGAGACATTTCCAATCGAAAGAGTCCATGACGAAATGCAGTGGAAAAGCGATGGTGGAAAATGGATGCAAAAATCTAAGAATAGACTCACCGTGTGTCAGAAAATATACGTCCGCTTCTTCCTGAAGATGAAACTGAATTGGATGGATGGTAAATTCCCAGAGTTGACAAAGTGGGCACTTAACGATGTAACATTCCGCCAAACAAATTAGTTTCTGAAGTTGAACTGGAGTATGGTAAATGTAAAGAGGTCAAAGGTCAAAGAGTATAAATGCGCTGTGATGCGGTTTCCAAATTTGTCAAGCCAGGTGCACATAGGGCATGATGAATTGACTATCAATATCAATTGGCAAAGTTCCCAGCGGTTCGTTTGAAGTCTGTCTGTCGAGTCGCGTAGAACTTAAAGTTACAAGTTTAATAACAATCAAAACAAAGTGACAAGCTGGCAGAGGGGATTCAGTTATGTAATAGACTTGAACTGAATTCGACCCAAACAAAATACAGCTTATACAAAACATCGTGCTTCATAAATGAGGCAGAAAATTCTTTGCTGCCTCTTATTTATTATACGCTAAACGAGAGATTATGGAAAAAAATGCGGAAAGATAGAAATCGTATCCCCCTCTCTGAAGATATCGAAATTTTCACTTTCACGGTATCATTCAAAATGGCGGCTTTCAAATCATCACTTCAAGACGAATACGAGTGAAATTATAACTGGAAATGATCAATTTGTTCTAAAAACGTATAATGACAAGAGCGCACGTATCGCTGAAGCAATACAATGTCCCCTACTGAGCATTAATAATTATACAAATGTTATAACCTAGATGTGATCAGCATGAATTCCGTTGAAGCATTTCCAAAAAAAGTCCAGAAAACTGATATTTTGGCGTTTTTCCATTTTCCAAGGGCCATAACTCACACAAGAATAATGCAATCAGCACGAAACTCAAACTTGATCTGTAAGTCATCGTTCTATAGTAGGTTACCAAGAATGAAATAATTCGGTTGAAGCATTTCCAAAAAAGTCCGGAAAACTAAAGTATGACTGACAGACTGACTGACAGACTGACTGACGGATGGACAGGGTGCAAATGAAACTTGATCTGTAAGTCATTGTTCTATAGTAGGTTACCAAAAATGAAATCATTCCGTTGAAGCATTTCCAAAAAAGTCCGGAAAACTAAAGTATGACCGACAGACTGACTGACAGACTGACGGATGGATGGACAGAGTGTAAATGAAACTTGATCTGTAAGTCATCGTTCTGTAGCAGGTTACCAAAAATGAAATCATTCCGTTGAAGCGTTTCCAGAAAAAGTCCGAAAAACTGAAATTTTGGCGCTTTTCCATATTTCCAAGGGCCATAACTCAAACAAGAATAAGGCAATCAGCATGAAACTCAAACTTGATCTGTAAGTCATCGTTCTATAGTAGGTTACCAAAAATGAAATCATTCCGTTGAAACGTTTCCAAAAAAAAGTCAGGAAAACTATGACCGACAGACCTACAGATTGACGGATGGACAGAGTGCAAACCTAGTCCCCTCCGGTGATGCCGGAAGGGGACTAAAAATGCATGAAACCCTCCAGCTGTATCGAGTATCGATCAAATCACTTCCGCGAATCAATGCGCGCTGTTTACTTCCATGCATCAATTCAAGGTTGAAACGAGTGGAATTGTCGATAGAAATGATCAGATTCTTACAACTAGAGGCTCTAAAGAGCCTGTAATCGCTCACCTGGCAGAACTACATATAAAAATGTGGTTTCCCATAGGCTTTCCATGGTAACTAAGAGCTGCAATTGTGGCCATGTTTGCAACATCACATCAACATTACATGAGGATCATTGTCAGGTGTCCCAGTCCTCAGTCACGTGAAGTTTCAAAACATTTGACTTTGTACTTTCAGCGGAGAAGAATTTTGAAAATTGACCAATCAGAATCAAAGAATGATTCTGGCAGCCACATTTTTCATCCAACAGGAATAAAATAAGCAAAAGTTGTAGCGAACCTCTCATAGACCACGCCTGCCAAGTTTGGCGATTTTTTTTAACCAATCCCTTCTTCCGGTCCTAAGGATGCTTCATACCAAATAACAGTTCTCTGTTCCTTGTGGTTTGGGATATATGGGCTTTTGAATTTTGAATTTTTTTCTGTCTTTAGCCCCGGGGGTTGCCACAGGGCTGTGAAAATTTTTTGCAGGGGGCATCAATCAATTACTTAGAACCCACTTATACTACATGCCAAATTTGGTTGAAATTGGCCCACCGGTTCTTGAGATAGAAATTTTGGCCAGAGCCCAAAATGGATATCCCCCCCCCCCCCCCCACCACAGGGTGCTATACATATTGACCTATGAACTTCCCTTGAACAAACTTTAATCTTCTACACCAAAGGATGTTCCATACCAAATATCAGGGCATTCCCTCTGGTGGTTCATGAGAAGAAGATTTTAAAGCTTTCGGGGCATAAACCAGAGCCCGAATATGGCAGCTGCTTCATTTAAACAAAATAGAGAGAGTATACTCCATAGATGTTCTGTGCAATATATGTTTGAATTTGGCTTTGTGGTTGTGAAGAAGATGTCATGTTGGCAAAAAATTAACGGACGACGGACAAAACTGATGGCAATAGCTCCCACTGACTTGCAGTCAGGTGAGCTAAAAATCAGTAAAAGGTTAAATATTTTGAAAATTACATTTTTTTCAGACCGTATTCACTTTCAAATAGCTTTGGTCAGCCTTTGGATAGGTAAAGGGTTACATGAAACAACATTTTATTCAAATAATTTGTCATATCTTAAATGATATCATAATTGACTGGTCAGCTCTACATGATGGGAAAACAAAATAAACAAAACTTCCATGCTTTCCAAACACCTGTCATCATCAGTATTTCTGATAAGTAACTTGAGAGTAATACATGTATTAACATAAATAACATAATTACAGCTGCACTTGTTTACATGTATACACAATATTTTGGGTTTGTTTTCCCAGTTCTCAGTGGAGAAAACTGGAACCAACCCTTACCAGATTCTCAAAAAACGTATTTTGCTGACAATACCCATCTTCGTGCAGACAGGAGAGGAATTGGGTTAAGCATTAGAATATAGCCTCTGGCGGCCACATTTTTCCATCGTCTCATAGACGTTTTGGTTCACATCGGCTCAGTAGTTCCAGAGAAAAAGAAAATGTGAAATCCCATAGGGTTTCTGTGGTAACTATAAGCCGCAACTGCGGACATGTTTGCAACCCAATCAACATTAAATAAGGATCATTGGTAGAGGCAGGTCCCAGTTATTGACCATGTGGAGTTTCAAAACATTTGGCCTTGTGGTTTCAGAGGGGAAGATTTTTTCAAAATCCATCAATCAGAATCAGAGAATGTCTCTGGTGGCCATATTTTCCAACCAAAGGGAACAAAAAGGATCGTTTGTAGAGAGCCTCCTATAGACCATTCCTGCAAAGTTTGGTTCACGTCGGCTCAGTAGCTCCAGAGTAGATGGAAATGTGATTTCCCATAGGGTTTCTATAGTAACTATAAGCTACAATTGCGGCCATGTTTGTAACCCGATCATCACTAAATGAGGCTCGTTGGTAGAGGGTGCCCCAGTCATCAACCATGCAAAGTTTCAAAACATTTGGCCCTGTGGTTTCAGAGGAGAAGATTGTTTTCAAAATCCACCAATCAAAATTTAAAAAAATGCTTCTTGTCGCCATGTTTTTTGATGCACTGGAACAAAATGGGGAGCGTTTATAGAGGACCTGCCATAGACTATCCCTGCCAGGTTTGGTTCACGTCAACTCAGAAGTTCCAGAGAAGATGAAAATGTGATTTCCCATAGGGTTTCTATAGTAACTATAAGCTGCAATTGCAGCCATGTTTGCACCCCGATCAACATTAAATGAGAAGCGTTGGTAGAGTGTGTCCCAGTCATCAACCATGCAAAGTTTCAAAACATTTGGCCCCGTGGTTTCAGACGAGAAGATTTTTTTTCAAAATCCACCAATCAGAATAAAAAAATGCTTCTTGCAGTCATGTTTTTCGATGCACGGTAACAAAATGAGGAGCGTTTATAGAGGTCCTGCCATAGACTATCCCTGCCAGGTTTGGTTCACGCCGGCTCAGTAGTTCCAGAGAAGAAGATGAAAATGTGATTTCACATAGGGTTACTATTGTAAATATAAGCCGCAATTGCGGACATGTTTACAACCCGATCGACATCAAATGACAATCGTTGGTAGAGGGGGTCTCAGTCATCATTTATGTGAAGTATCAAAACATTTGGCCTGTCATTTTCAGAGGAGATTTTTGAAAATCCATCAATCAGAATCAAAGAATGCCTCTGGCGACCATGTTTTTCAACCCACGGGAACAAAATGAGGATCGTTTGTAGAGGACTCCCCTCCCCCCAACCCCATATATATAGTCAATCCCTGCCAGGTTTGGCTCACGTCGGCTCAGTAGTTCCAGAGAAGAAGATCAAAATGTGATTTCCCATAGGGTTTCTATAGAAACTATAAGCCGCAATTGCGGCCATGTTTGTAACCCGATCAGCATTAAATGAGGACCGTTGGTAGAGGGGGTCCCAGTCATCATTTATGTGAAATTTCAAAACATTTGACCTTGCGGTTTCAGAGGAGAAGATTTTTGAAAAACCACCAACCAGAATCAAAGAATGCATCTGGAAGCCATGTTTTTCATCCGACGGGAACAAAATGAGGATCGTTTGTAGAGGACCTCCCACAGACCATCCCTGCCAAGTTTGGTTCACACCGGCTCAGCGGTTACAGAGAAGACGATGAAAATGCGCAAACGCTCGCAAAAAAATAAATATTCATCTCGGTCACTCATGAGATAATTTTCGGTGTACACTCAAGAACACTAGATATCCTCTAGACTGTACAGTACCACTACAAAGTAAAAAACAAAAACCCATGGACCAGCATGGAGTGTAGTTTCCGCCCAGACAATAACTCCCTGTCCGTAAAAAGCATTGGAACACAAAGCAATGTTTCAGCCAATGGACCTCTCGATTGCCCATTGCCTGAAACCTGAAGCATGCGAATTCCATTCCACATGGGTTTTACTGGTAATCCACTCTCCATGTACTGAATACCACGACATACCCCCCTCCGCCCCTTAACCCTTTACCCATCGTTATGGCCAAGCCTGGAAATAAGCAATTTGTCAGAAGGAAGAATGAGGTCCGCAGAGAGTGAATTTGCTGAAGCTTTCCCATATAGTGGGTTAGAATCTCACAATTTATCCTCTGGGAACCTCTATTTGTTTAGGCCTGAGATTTTGTTTCAGATTGAGGTTCACAGAGGCTAAATTTAGTAATGCTACCCTGCTGTGCAGACTAGCATCACCAAATTCACCCTCTGGGGCCTCATTCTGCAGATGAGAGTCTGCTTATTTCCAGGCTTGGTTATGGCCAAAACCAGGCTTGGTTATGGCCAAAACCAGGCGATGCTGTTTTTGACCGACCCCCCCCCCCTCCCCCCCCCCCCCCAAAAAAATTTAGTTATTAGAATTTTGTTTGCAAGAGTCATTTGCGTTGTTTTCCTCTGTAAATTCGGCCAAAAGCAACAATGTTAAATTCTTTCCCAACCTGTCCCTACAGGAGAATTTTGCAAACAAAAGGTCCCAATGGACTTTCATCGCTCCCCTGATAAAATTGTTTAAAGAAGGATTTAAGGTCAGATTCAGCATCTACGAGTTAATACAGTTAATCTGATTTAGCTCAGAATGGGGCTGGGGGAGAGAAGGGATTGTTGGGTGATTTTTAGCTCACCTGACTGAAAGTCAGGGTGAGCTATTCTGATCACTTCTTGTCCGTCGTCCGTCGTGAAGGTGGTGTTTGGGTCTTTTTCTCCCAAACCACTGGTCACACTTTAATGAATTTCACATGAGTAGTGGTTATATAGGGGCATTTGGGTTTTCTTCAAATTGGGTTTCTGCTCATATTGAGGAGGGGGTGGGGCCAAAATGCTCCAATTTTTTAAAAAAATCTTCTTTTCATCAACCAGCTGTAGCAGAGACTTGATATTTGGTATACAGCTTCCTTTTGAAGTGTAGACTCAAGTTTGTTCAAGAGAAGTTCGAAGGGCAATATTTGTCGTCGTACTTGATTTTTGCCAAAAACAAATTCCCCGTCGGAACCAGAGGAGCTAAAAATAGAAAAAACAGAAAAGCTCATATTTCCAAAACTACACGGTGATGATAATTCTTATTTGGTGTGAAACTTTCTTGGGACCAACAGAATGGAATGGTCCAAAAAATTGCTATCGGTTCTATCATATGGTACTTTTTCAGGACTTTGATAAATGCTGAGTCAGCATTTTTTAACACTGTTGGTAATGGGAAAAACATTTCAGACTCTTCTTCTCCCAAACCATTGCTTCAAAAGCTTTCAAATTTCACATATAACATCTTTGGAAGATTGTTTCACATGTTTGATGAAATCAAATCCCTGGGTCCAAATTTGGGCTCTCTATGGGAACCCAAATGTTTAAATTAGTGCAGTATGAGGAATATTCTTTAAAAATCTTATTCTTCAGATCCTAATCATCAGAACCTTTTGATATTTGGTATGCAGCATCCTCAGTGGGGTGAGATTCAAGTTTGTTCAAGCCGAGTCTCTGGGTTCTTATTTGGGCTCCCTGTGGGAGCCCGAATTATAACTTAGTTTAACATGAGGACTTTTCTTTAAAAATGTTCTTGTTCAGATCCAGCAATCAGCATGTTTTGATATTTGGCATACAGCATCCTTAGGGAGGTGTGATTCACGTTTGTTCAAGCCAAGTCTCTGAGTCCATATTTGGGCTCCCTGTGGGAGACCGAATTGTAACTTAGTTCAATATGAGGAACATTCTTTAAAAATCTTCTTCACATCCACCAGTAAGAATCTTGATATTTAGTAGGGCTGTCGCGATTATTCGATTAGTCGACTAACCGTCGACTATTGAAGTAGTCGACGTTTTTTTATTTTTAGTCGATCGTCGTTCATTTTCAAGGTGGTACACGTCTACTACACGTCGGGGCTAAATTGCATTGTTTTGTGAGGTGAATGATCAATGAAGGTGAATAACCTTAAATGTCTAATCATAGTTAACATTCATATCCGGAAGACTGTACGACTGTCACTGACTGTGTAAGAAAGAACACTCACAGTTACTCGAGAAGAATAGATTCTTCTGAATTTCTCCAGTCTTGTACACACGAATGCACCCATTGGAAAACCCAAAGCGCGGAAGTGACAAAATTATGACGAAAGTCAGAACGTCAGATCACTTCTCAAAGTTCGGAACTTCAGACTAAGATCCAATTTTAACAACTGACGAGGGAATGCATAGATCTCAATGTTCAAAATTTCGAGAAACTTATTGCAGAAAGGAAACATATGCAGGAACGTTCTTTGGTAAATTCATTTTAATTCATCGGCTTCAATCTAGTTCAAACTTGGACCCGCAGTCAGTAATATTATTTTTGGGGTTGGTACGTCCTACAGGACGTACCAACCCCAAAAATTATATTACGGACTGTGGGTCCAAGATTGGACTACATGTAGCTTCAGTCGGGACCGATTTGTTGTTCCCACAACCCCACTTCGTCTGAACACACTGGTGCCGCCATTGTCATTTTCAGAGTTTTACGAACAGAAGAATGATTTGCTAAAAAATCATGGGAAGCGACTATTAATCGACTAACCGTCGATTACTGGTCACGATTAGTCGATTACAAAAAATGATAGTCGCGACAGCCCTAATATTTAGTATACTGTATCGATAGGGAGGTGAGATTTAAATTTGTTAAAGCCAATTCCTTGGGTTCATATTTGGGATCCCCGTGGGAGCCCGAATTTTAACTTAGTTCAACATGAGGAATATTTTTATAAAATATTGTTCTTCAGATACAGTTGTCAGAATCTTTTGATATTTGGAATACAGCATCCTTATGGAGGTGAGATTCAAGTTTGTTCAAGCCAAGTCCCTGGGTTCATATTTGGGCTTCCTGTGGGAGCCTAAATTTTAACTTAGTTCAATATGAGGAATATTTTTTTAACAAAATTTTCAGATCCACCTGTCAGAATGTTTAGATATTTGGTATATGGTTTTCTTGATGGGGCAGATGCAAGTTTGTTCAAAACCAGGACCCTCGGTTGATAGCTGTCAGTGTCAGGTGAGCGCTTGGGGCCTCTTGTTTTTTTTTTTTTTTTGGGGGGGGGGGGGAGGGCTTTTTTTATATTTTGTTGCGTAAAATCACCCAAGCTTCCTTCAAAACACATTTTGAAGCAAATAGAAAAAAATTACCCAGTGGAACTCCAACACCCCTGCACACACAGGGTGAAAGTTCATTTTCATTGTATAAAACCACTCAAGCTCCTTCTGAAGCTAAAAAAATAATATTACCCAATGGAACCCCCCTCCCCCGGGACCTCAAGTGGCCTGATCGTCCCCATTTCCGCAACTGTTAATCTTATGTACTGACACGTACATCTAACTAATGTGTTTACTACACTTGGCTAAGGTACTCATGGGCACAATTCATTTACACAAATAGTAACTTGTCCATCGGGTTCTGTGTTAAATTTCAAAACCCTCTAGTGCCCACCAAAATTAGTCAAGCATGACACTTTAAACAAACTTTAATCTAGGAGTCATAGTAATGTTATGTAGCAATACCAAAAGATTCTGCCTAGTGGGTTTGAAGAACTTTCTTTGATGAATATGCCTCAAAGGCTCATTCTGCACTACGTTAAAATTAGGGGTCCCATAGGGAACCCAAATATGAGCCCGAGGATTTGATTGAAACAAACTTGAATCTCACCACACCAATCCTTGACTGAGGATGTCAATACTGTGTAACAAAGGAATCTGACTTGTGGATTGAAGAACTGTTCTTTACTGAACTAAGTTGAAATTTGGGATTCCACAAGGTGCCCAAATATAACCCAGGGGAGCTTGATTTGAACAAACTGGGATCTGAACCTCCTAAGGTTGCTGCATATCAAATATCAAAAAATTCTGATTGGTGGATCTGAAGAGGATTTTCAAAGGAATTTCCCAATATTGTATTAAGTTAAAATGTAGGTTGCCAGTGGGAACCCAAATATGAGTCCAAGGACTTGATTTGAACAGGTTGGAATCTGACCCCACTAAGGATACCGCAAACCCAATATAACAAGATTTTGACAGGTGGATATGAAGAAAAGGATTTTTAAAGACAATTCCTCATACTGCCCAAAGTTAAAGTTCGAGGTCCCATCGCCTAAATGTGATCCGAGGGACTTCATTAGAAAGAAGCCTGACCTCCCCTCCCCCACCACACCACCACCACCACCACCACCAACGGATGCTCTATACTAATCAAGAGATTCTGGTTGATGGATCCGAAGGACAAGAAGAGGATTTCCTCCCGTTACACTAAATTCAAGCTGACCCATCTGAAAAAGGAGTATACCAAATATCAAGAGAGTTTGACCGATAGATCCGAAGATTTTCAAATAAAATTTCCTCATATTGCAGCACCATGTTAAAACTCGGATTCCAATAGGGAGCACAAAGATGAACCCAGATACTTGTTTCGAGCAAACCTAAATCTGCCCCTTCTAAGGATGTTGTATACCAGGTATTAAAAGATTCTGATGGGAAGTAGAGTTCCGGATAAGATTTTTAAAACATTTTGTGGATGCTAACAGAATTAAGCCCTCAGTGGTGCACCCCCCCCCCCCCCCCCCCCCCCCCCCGTGTGTGAGACAACTTTAGCTGATTCAGTTCGGCCCAGTAGTTTATAAGAAGTCGAAAATGTAAAGTTCACGCCAGACGGATGGGCAGATGGACGGACGGACGGACGGACGGGCGGGTAAACGAACAACGGACGAAAAGTGATCACTAAAGCTCCCCTTGAGCTTCGTCCAGGTGAGCTAAAATAAATGAGTCCAAAGGAAAAATATCCCTGGCAAACCCAAGTTAAGTCCAAAGTTGCTAAAAAATCTAACGAGTAAGAAACCTAATACACAATTCAGGTCCGCTTTCCCTCTATCATTGCCTCATATCACCATATTTGAATTATTGCTGTGAAATATGGGGTAATAATTATCAGAATAAAATTGAGCCATTGCATGTAATTCTAAACAAGAGCACCGCGTAGCGGGACAATATACGCCCGTTTTGTATTTTTGAAAGGTTGGGGTAAGGATAGGGGTGAGGGTGAAAATTGTTTGGACCAACCCCATATTCGAACTTGACCTGTATTTTGTTGTGATTAAACAACATACCAAGTTTGGAACCAATCGGAAAACAAATAATAAAAGTTATCATCCAGAAACCAAATATTTGATGCATTCTATGTCCAACAGTTAGGCCATACTAAAGTTATAATCCAGAAAACACAAAATGCACAAATTCAAGAGGAATAACTCTGGAAAGGTACATGCAATTTTGGCCGAAAGTGAACCTGAGCTGTGCTTTGTGGTCATAAACAAAACCTCAGAATTTGAAACAAAGTAGTCATGGCAAACTAAAGTTATCATCCGGAAACCACATAATTCACAAATTTGCATATGGTCCATAATTCAGGGGAACTTCGAAGATCGAACTGACCCCATGTTCGAACTTGACCTGTCTTTTGTTTTGATTAAACCACATACCAAGTTTAGGAATCAATCGAAAAACAAAAATACTAAAGTTATCATCTGGAAACCAAATGCTGATGAACGGACAGACCGACGGATGGACAAATGGATGGACAAATGGACAGGCAGACAGACTGATTCCTCGACGGTTTTTCAACAGGCGTATAAAAAATCAGTCAGGCCATAATAAAGTTATAATCCGGAAAACACGAAATGCACAAATTTTGAAATTCAAGAGGAATAACAGTTAGGCCATACTAAAGTTATAATCCAGAAAACACAAAATGCACAAATTCAAGAGGAATAACTCTGGAAAGGTACATGCGATTTTGGCCGAAAGTGAACTTGAGCTGTGCTTTGTGGTCATAAACAAAATCTGAGAATTTGAAACAAATTAGTCAAGGCAAACTAAAGTTATCATCCGGAAACCACATAATTCACAAATTTGCAATCATTCAAGGGGAATAACTATGGAATTGTACATGCGATTATGGCCAAAGGTGCACTTGAGCTGTGCTTTGTGGTCAAAAACAAAATCTGAGAATTTTAAAAAAAATCGGTCAAGGCAAACTAAAGTTATCATCCGGAAACCACAAAATCCACAAATTTGCAATCATTCAAGGGGAATAACTCTGGAAAGCTATATGCGATTATGGTCAAAAGTGAACTTGAGCTTTATTTTGTGGTCAAAAACAAAAACTGAAAATTTGAAATAAAGTTATCGTCCGGAAACGAAAAGTTGGGCTAAATTCCCATAAATAAAGGGCCATAACTCTACTGCAAATGGGTCGCTAGAAATGGAAATCGAACTCATCCTGTATTTTGTCATACTAAATCCACATGCCAAATTTAACTCAGCTCAAACCATTACAACTAAAGTTATCGTCCGGAAACGAAATGTGTCCATGGACAGACAGACAGACAGACAGACGGGTGGAGAGACCATTCGCATAATACGTCCCGTTTTCAAACGAGTGTATAAAATCAACATCTGAAAAATTTGGTGTGAATCCGTTAAGGCGTTCGGCTTTAAATGAACGGAAACCAATTTTTTTCTCAAAATTGTGTTTTCAAAGGGCCATAACTCTGCAGCGGATGGCCTGAGAAACACCAATATCGAACTTGACTTACAATTTATTGCTACAAACAACATCTGAAAGTTTGATGTCGATCCGTCAAGGCGTTCGACTTTAAATGAAGGGAAACCAATTTTTCGAAAGATTGTGTTTTCAAAGAGCCATAACTCTGCAGTGGATGGACTGAGAAACACCAATATCGAACTTGACCTGTATTTCATTGCTATAAACAACATCTGAAAAATTAGGTGTCAATCCGCCAAGGCGTTCAGCTTTAAATGAACGGAAACCATTTTTTTTTTAGAAAAATTGTTTTCAAAGGGCCATATCTCTGCAGCAGATGGACTGAGAATCACCATATCGAACTTGACCTGTATTTAATGCTAAATTCAACTTCTGAAAGTTTGATGTCGATCCGTCAAGGCGTTCGACTTTAATTGAACGGAAACCAAATTGTTTACGGACAGACAGACAGACCGAGAGACTGATAAGATAATACGACCATTTTTATAAACGGGCGTATAAAAAGGATGTGCGATATATTGATCGAGCTGAAAAAAAGAAGCCACAGTTAGCCCATTTTTAACAAATACAAAATTTTAAAATATATATGATGAAATTAAATTTAATACTCTTGTAACTACGTATAGAGCTAAAAATGGTATACTGCCAAGAAACTTACTGACATGTTATGAGACAGTCGCTCACAGCCATTCAACACGTCAGTTAGAAAGTTTTGCTCGAAACTATAGAAGGACCAACAATGAAAGTGTCAATAACACTGTAGCTCAACTTGTTTAAGACATGTATATGTGTAGTATGTGACACAGCAATGACAAACATCTAGGCAATGACCTGATAACAAAGGTACATGTAAAATGTTGTAATAGTCTGTACATAAATGCTGCCCGTAGCCTGTGACAAATGTGTAGGTAAAGTATTGTAAAGGTGGGCGACAGTTAGATGCTAAACTAGAAAATAAATCTTTGAGTCCTAGAGTGGTCTGACTGAACCCAAAAATATTTTTTTTTCATAGCACAGTGATAACAAAGGCACCCCAAAACACTCGTTCCTGTCACAAGGTGATAACAAGGTACCCCAAGAAGTTTCATGAAAACCAGTTCATAAAAACAGACTCTAGCCCGAGCCGTATTGACATATGCACTTACTGTGTATAAGTAGCACTGAACAAATCAAAGTTCATCTAATTTGCATAATTTCTGCACGAGATAAAAACTGTATTATGTGTGATGTATTCCATGATACTAAACATTCATACAAAATTTTATTCAAGTCAGAACTTTCATACAGAAGTTCTGTACAAAAAACTGACTGCACTAATTTTGGTACAAAAAAGTGGCCATCTTGAATTTTGGACCACACCCCAAAAACACCCGTTCTCGTCCCACGGTAATAACAAAGGTACCCAAGAAGTTTCGTAAAGATCGGTTCATAAATACGGCCTCAAGCCTGAGCCGTATAGAAGTTGTGTACAAAAAACTGATTGGACCTAATGTTGGTACAAAATGGCCACTGGCAGCCATATTGAATTTTGGACAGCACCCAGAAACACTCGTTCTCATCTCAAGGTGATAACAAAGGTACCCAAGAAGTTTCGTGAAGATCGGTTCATAAATACAGACTCTAGCCCGAGCCGTATTGACATGAGCACTTACTGTATATAAGTAGCACTGAATAAATCAAAGTTCATCTAATTTGCATAATATTTGCACGAGAAAAAAACCTGTATTATATGTGATGTATTCCATGTTGCTAAACATTCATATAGAAATTTATTCAAATCAGAACTTTCATACAAAAGTTCTGTACAAAAAACTGATTGCACCAATTTTGGTACAAAATGGCCGCCGGTAGCCATCTTGAATTTCGGACTGCACCCAAAAACACTCGTTCTTATGCCAAGGTGATAACAAAGGTACCCAAAAAGTTTCGTAAAGATCGGTTCATAAATACGGCCTCTAGCCCGAGCCGTATTGACATTTGCACTTACTGTGCTGAAAGTACCACTAAATAAATCAAAGTTAGTCCAATTTGCATAATTTACACACCAGAAAAAAACCCGTATTATATGTGATGTATCCCATGGTATTAAACATGTATACAATTTTTTTTTTTTCAAATCGGAGCTTTCGTGTGGAAGTTCTGCGCAAAAATCTGATTGCACCTAATTGTGTACAAAATGGCTGCCAGCGGCCGTCTTGAATTTCGGACCGGACCCAAAAACACTCGTTCTCGTCTCACGGTGATAACAAAGGTACCCAAGAAGTTTCGTAAAGATCGGTTCATAAATACGGCCTCTAGCCCGAGCCGTGTGTACGGCGAGACGGACGGAAGGACAGACATACAGACGGACAGCGGGCCATGTCAATACCTCAAATTTGGCTTCGCCAAAGTTGAGCTAAAAATCATTTTGTACAAGTATTGTAGGACTGCTAGGGCTGCGGAACGATTTTCATAGTGTGGGGGAGGGGGATGGATCGGGCGAGGGATGGTCGTCGGTATGAAAATTTTAAATTCCAGGGCCCCAAAACCCCCATTTCCAGGCATCTGAGCGGATATTTTGAGATTTTTCAGGTGATGTATTTGAAAGATTTCACACTTTAAGAGCCGTTAAGAAACGTAGGTAAAGCATACAGGTGAGGTCTATTTATCAGCTTTGGTCGTAATGACCAAAGCTGATAAATAGACCTCACCTGTATGCTTTACCAGATGTTTACAGAAATTATACCGTCTGTGGATTATCTTGTCTGGGGGTGGATTTGATATTGGTATGTCTGTAAGATTACGATCTATTTCAGTTAACCAATTTATTAACAGACTGTATACATTTTAGCGTTTGCTGCCACTTACTGCAAATGAAAGTGTCAATGACACTGTAGCTCAACTTGTCAAGACAAAGACATATACATGTATTGTATGTGACACAGCAATGACAAACATCTAGGTAATGACCTGATAACAAAGGTACATATAAAGTATTGTAATGGTCTGTACATAAATACTGAGCGTTGCATGTAACAAATGTATAGGTAAAGTATTGTAAAGGTGGGTGACAGTCAGATGCTAAACTAGAAAAAATCTTTGAGTCCCAGAGTGGGTCTGACTGAACCCCAAAATATTTGTTCTCATAGCACAGTGATAACAAAGGCACCCCAAAACACACTCATTCCTGTCCCAAGGTGAAAAACAAAGGTACCCAAGAAGTTTCGTGAAGATCAGTTCACAAATATGAGCTGTGTAGAAGTTGTGACAAAAAACTGATTGGACCTAATTTCGGTACAAAATGGCCACTGGCAGCCATCTTGAATTTTGGACCGCGCCCAGAAACACTCGTTCTCGTCCCAAGGTGATAACAAAGGTACCCAAGAAGTTTTGTGAAGATCGGTTCATAAATACAGCCTCTAGCCCGAGCCGTATTGACATGTGCACTTACAGAGTATAAGTAGCACTGAATAAATCAAAGTTCATCTAATTTGCATAATTTCTGCACGAGAAAAAAACCCGTACTATATGTGATGTATTCCATGTTACTAAACATTCATACAAAAATTTATTCAAATCAGAACTTTCATACAGAAGTTCTGTACAAAAGACTGATTGCACTAATTTTGGTACAAAATGGCTGCTGGTGGCCATCTTGAATTTCGGACCACACCCAAAAACACTCGTTCTCATCCCACGGTAATAACAAAGGTACCCAAGAAGTTTCGTAAAGATCGGTTCATAAATACGCCATCTAGCCCGAGCCGTATAATAGTTGTGTACAAAAAACTGATTAGACCTAATTTCGATACAAAATGGCCACTGGCAGCCATCTTGAATTTTGGACCGCACCCAGAAACACTCGTTCTCGTCCCAAGGTGATAACAAAGGTACCCAAGACGTTTCGTGAAGATCGGTTCATAAATACAAACTCTAGTCCGAGCCGTATTGACATGTGTACTTACTGTGTGTAAGTAGCACTGAAAAAATCAAAGTTCATCTAATTTGCATAATTTCTGCACGAGAAAAAAACCGGTATTATATGTGATGCATCCCATGGTACTAAACATTCACACAAAAAATTATTCAAATCAGCGCTTTCATATGGAAGTTCTGTGCAAAAATCTGATTGCACCAAATTTCGTACAAAATGGCTGCCATCGGCCATCTTGAATTTCGGACCGGACCCCAAAACACCCGTTCTCGTCCCACGGTGATAACAAAGGTACCCAAGAAGTTTCGTAAAGATCGGTTCATAAATACGGCCTCTAGCCCGAGCCGTATTGGCATTTGCACTTACAGTGCTGAAAGTAACACCAAAAAACATCAAAGTTAGTCTAATTTGCATAACTTATGCACGAGAAAAAAACCCGTATTATATGTGATGTATCCCATGGTACTAAACATTCATACAAAAAATTATTCAAATCAGAGCTTTCATATCGAAGTTCTGCACAAAAAAAACAGATTTCTGCATCGTTGGTACAAAATGGCAGCTGGCAGCCATCTTGAATTTCGGACCGCACCCAAAAACACTCGTTCTCGTCCCACAGTCATAACAAAGGTACCCAAGAAGTTTCGTAAAGATCGGTTCATAAATACGACCTCTAGCCCGAGCCGTATCCAATTGTTGACGGACAGACAGACAGACGGGCCATGGCATAAGCTCAAATTTGGCTTCGCCGAAGTTGAGCTAAAAATGATCCGAAATCCATCGAAACTGAACCAGTACGAGAGAAACATATAGCTGGCGAAAATATGGGGGAGGCTCTGGTTCCGCCCCTTGTTTCACCAGTCATTGGTTGTGATAAAACATATGCATACAAAAAAACATGGCGCGGCAAAAAAAGTGGAGGGGCTGAAGCCCCCCGGCCCCCTCCCCCGATTCCGCCGCCCCTGAGGAGTGAAACTCGGGAACTCCCTCAAGCCGGAAATAAAGTCCAGTTTAAACTTGCTCACCTTTAAGAAAATGTACAAAGACACACTGTTGAGTGAATATGTTCGCTAACTTAGAAATTATTTCCCAATTATTATTATTATTATTCGTAGTAGTAGTATAACTATTATTAACCACTTAGCTGCTTGTCTGGATTTTTGTTGCAGTTTGGCTGAAGAATACCTAATGGTTCTCTCCTGCAAATTGCAACAGTTTTGAATATAGTCGGACAAACTGAATTTGTCATTCAGTGTTATATCGGTTACCTGTACTAGTACTTTTAGTTTATTTATTTATTTATTGGTGTTTAAGGTCACATATTTCTGCACAATGGCTAACCATGACCGTGACAGTTTTACGGGTGGAGGAAGCCGGAGTACCCGGAGAGAACCACCGAGCAACGGCGAGCAACTGTCAACTCCCCAACATACCAACTCCACACAAGCAGGGTTAGCATTGGTTGAAGACAGGTGCACCAGCGACGTGCACTACGCCTTAGTACATAGCGTCACCGTGTCTCCACGTGGGCAATGGGGGTGAAGTGTCTTGCCCAAGGACACAACGCGGTTGCCGCAGGTGGGATTCGAACCGAGGACCTCTCGGCTTGCAGCCTGCACCTCTACCAACTGAGCCACCGCCCCCCCCCCCCCCCACACTTTTAGTTTTATCCTTTGCCCAACGTAATGGCCAAAAACAGCTAGCGATATTTCTATAAAATTCTCCATTCAAATTTATTAGGTTTTCAGTTTTTTCTTTGGGACGGGGCTTATGGGCCCTCATTGGAACGAGCTCATTGAGCTCGTTCCAGTGAGGTGTTGTACGCTAGTAGTATGTCAGGGGCTTTTCACCTCAAGGTTGCAGGACCCTGGTGCAGGACCCCGCAGGGGACAGTTGAAGGGAGAGCCAGAGGGGAAGTGAAGTTGTATGTCAGGGGCTTTTGGGGGAATATTTGGGGGACCCCGGTGCAGGACCCCGCAGGGGACCGTTGAAGGGAGAGCCGGAGGGGAAGGTGAAGTAGTAGTATATGTTCCCCTACACCCCTAGGTTGCCGGATCTCATGTGACGTCATAGTCACGTGACGTAGTGGCGCCATGTTGTGTTGTCATGGTAACCCGCGTGAGCGGCCATCTTGTGACGTCATCTCCAAAGTGATACATTGTGTGAGTGCGCATGCGCAGCGCGTGTTGTTAGGGTGATACGTGTTCCCGGCATCCATTTTGTATACTGGAGGCCGCCATCTTGGTTTCTATGGTAGCACGTGGTTGCTATGTTACCCAATTTTTCTGCAACAAGACGGGGAATGTTCGGGGGTGTGTTCGATTTAATCGGAGTATTTCCCCCCGATTTGTAGAATTGCCACAAACAACCCGACAAGTTGTATTATTTCGAATTCTTTCAGAACCCTATTTAGGACCGCCATTCTTTTGGCTTATAATAGTAGCACGTAGTGCTATAGTACCAAGGGGTGTGTTCCTTTGTAGAAGAGTATTTTTCTGACTTACAATTCTCCCAGAATTCTCGAAGAATTACCCCAATAGACTCGACCACCCTTACAGACCACCAAAATCTCCAACAAACCACCCAAACGGACATGCGAAGCCCCATTTTGGGCATATAAAAATAACACGTTATGCTATAGTACCAAGGGGTACAGGGGGTATGTCCTATTGAATAGGAGTACAGGGCCTGATTTTCCCAGAATCCCATTTTTAATGCCTATTGCATATGTTTCTCTATCACTAACAGTCTATCCAGTCCAAACTATCTCTGGTTCTCTCGTCCAAGTCTTATAATTACCAGTGCTTGATTTCCCATAATGCAGTTATCTCCTTTGTGTATATCAAAATCATTCCCAAACCCAATAAGCAATCGAGCAGTTACTGATAAACCATTGCTCGAATGACTCGAATCCCATCGAGCAAATGAGCTTTAGAGTAATTGCTCGATCGAGTGACTCGGCATATTGCTCGAACGACTCGAATCCCATCGAGCAAATGGGCTATCGAGTAACTGCTCGTTCGAGTGACTCCTCGAACGACTCTTAGACTCATTTCAGAAAAAAAGGGATTCCATAGCCACAGGCGTTTTCGAAAAAGGGATTCCACAAATGGGATTCCACAAAAGGGATTCCTTAAGTGTGATTCCGTCTTACCTCGAGTTACTCGCATATATTGCTCGAACGACTCGAATCCCATCGAGCAAATGAGCCAACGAGCAATTGCTCGTACGAGTGACTCCTCAAACGACTCAGACTCATTTCAGAAAAAAGGGATTCCATAGCCACAGCCGTTTTCGAAAAAGGGATTCCAAAAATGGGATTCCCCAAAAGGGATTCCATAAGTGGGATTCCGTCTTACCTCGAGTGACTCGCATATATTGCTCGAACGACTCGAATCCCATCGTGCAAATGAGCTAACGAGCAATTGTTCGTTCGAGTGACTCCTCGAACGACTATTACACTCATTTCAGAAAAAAGGGTTCCAAAAAGGGATTCTTAAAAAGGGATTCCGTAAGTAGGGCTTTTTTAGTCGTATGGGGCCACGAAGGCTATGTGAAAGGTGTGGCTGTCCTATTGCACTACGTGCTGCAAAATATTCTTGAAGAATCCATATCACATATAGTCGGGTTTGTTTGGGTTTTTTTGTGATTTGAGGACTGGTGGGAAGTAGTGGGGTCTGGTGGGGACTATTGGGGGCTGGTGGGGACTAGAGGCTAATTGTCGTAAAAACCTGTGGTTTCTACAACCGGATCTCCACATCTACTACTTCACTTTCCCCTCCGGCTCTCCCCTCAACGGTCCCCTGCGGGGTCCTGCACCGGGGTCCCCCAAATATTTCCTCAAAAGCCCCTGACATACTACTTACGCTGTTTGGGTTTTTTTTTTGGGGGGGGGGGGGGGGAATTGAAATGCTCAGTTATTCAAGAATTCATTATGCAAGTGTCGTCTGTTGCTAGCGATGGGTGAAGATTTGATGGATAAACCGGATTCTAAATAAACTGAATGAAGTTAAATATTTTATATTCTATAGGAGATGCTTCTTAAAAGTAAATTCTACTTCTCGCATCTCCGTTCAACATAAACAGCTACTAGTATAATTGTCACTTATCATTCCTTTGAATAAGTTAAGACTTATCGTTACTGAACTAATGATTATATCTTTGGGTTTTTTGTATTTATTAACATGACTATATTGAATAAACCATTGAATATCAATCACCCTGATGCTATGATTGCTGTTGCAAAAAGTCAAGATAACAGGAACCTTTTCGGACTTCTACAAAAAAAAACACTGGGTGGAGAAAAAGTTAAAGAACCCCCAAGTGATTTATTTATTTGTTAATTTATTGGTGTCAACTAAGTCCCACCCGGACCTCAAATTTTCAGTGTAAAAAAAAAATTTGTCTTAAAATTGACCAAAACGCATAAAAATCAAAAAACTAATTTCCGGTCCCACCAGGACCTCAAATTTTCAGTGTAAAAAAAAAAAAAAAAAAAATTTTGTCTTAAAATTGACCGAAACGCATAAAAAACCAAAAAACTAATTTCCGGATTTTGGTCCAAAATTTTCGAAGTCACACCCGGACCTCAAATTTTCAGTGTAAAAAAAGAGATTTTTTTGTCTTAAAATTGACCGAAACGCATAAAAAACAAAACAAAAAAAATTCGGGTTTTGGTCCAAAATTTTCCAAGTCCCACCCGGACCCCAAATTTTCAGTGCAAAATTTTTTTTTGTTGGTCTTAAAATTGACCGAAACGCATAAAAAAAAAAAAAAAATTCCGGATTTTGGTCCAAAATTTCTAAGTTCGCAACGGGACCCCAAAATTTCAGCCTAAATATGAACCCAGGGACTTGGCTTTAAGAACAAACTTGAACCCCCCCCCCCCCCCCCCCCCCCCCCAAGGATGCTGCATACCAAATATCAAAAGATTCTTATTGGTAGATCTGAAGAAGAAGATTTTTAAAAAAACATTCCTCATACTGCACTAATTTAAACATTTGGGCTCCGATAGAGAGCCCAAATATGGACCCAGGGAATTGATTTCAATAAACCTGTGAAACAATCTTCCAAAGATGTTATATGTGAAATTTGAAAGCTTTTGGAGCTGTGGTTTGGGAGAAAAGTAGTCTTATATGTTTTTCCCATTACCCACAGTGTTAAAAAATGCTGCCTCAGATTTTTTAAAATTTCAGCACACTTTTTGGGTGTGGCCCTACCAATGGGCAAGGCAACTTGATTTGTGAACAAAATCAAATTGCGATGTCATAACAAACTATTATCTCAAATATCAATTAAACTGGTTCAGCGGTTTGGGAGGAGAAGACGCAAACACCATGTTCACGGACGACGGATGGTGAGTGATCACAATAGCTCTCCTGACCGAAAGTCAGGTGAGCTAAAAAAAAACTCGACAATGACCAATCCCTAAAGTCCACCGATGCAGCCTAAATCTTCAGAAATCGAAAAGACTAAAAATCAAACCGGGAAGGAGAAGGTGAACTAACAGGCAGTGAAAACGGCGAAAGCTGTGACCTTCTAGCAGGGAGAGCTGTCTTCACCATCTCAAGTAAAACACTAAAAATCAAACGTGTTAAACAAAAATTCAGCAAAATCCAACACCCGTGAATCGACAACATTGGTAAAGGGAAGGTGAAATAACAGGCAGTGAAACGGCAAAAGCTGTGACCTTCTACCAGGAATGGCTGTCTTCAACAACTCAACTAAAAACCCAGCAAAGAATCACAGATCCAGAAGTCGAGTTTTGACATTAAATTCTAAAGAAATAAGCTATTTATAGTAACAGTGACCTTGACCTAGGAGTCCCAGACTCCGAAATCAATAGGTGTCTTCCCTTCCTATAAGGTAACCTCTGGTATAAGTTTGGTAAAGGTGCGTCAAATAGAACTAAAGTTATTGCCCGGAAACCAATTTGTCACAAAATATTCTATTGATAGTAACAGCGATCTTGACCTTGGGGCCCCAGACTCCGAAATCGATAGGTGTCTTCCCTTCCTATAGGGTAACCTGTGGTATAAGTTTGGTGAAGATACGCGGAATAGAACTAAAGTTATTGCCCGGAAACCAATTTGTCACAACGTATTCTATTTATAGTAACAATGACCTTGACCTTGAGTCCCAGACTCCGAAATCAATAGGTGTCTTCCCTTCCTATAGGGTAACCTCTGGTATAAGTTTGGTAAAGGTGCGTCAAATAGAACTAAAGTTATTGCCTGGAAACCAATTTGTTACAAAATATTCTATTTATAGTAACAGTGACCTTGACCTTGGGGCGCGAGACTCTGAAATCGATAGGTGTCTTCCTTTCCTATAGGGTAATCTCTGGTATAATTTTGGTAAAGGTGCGTCAAATAGAACTAAAGTTATTGCCCGGAAACCAATTGTTTACGCCCGCCACTTCATCAAACTATAAGTCGAGTTTGACTTCGTCAAAACTCGACTAAAAATCAAATGTCCTAAAATATGAAAGTCATCAAGATCCAGTACTCGCGAATCGACGATTTTTGAAGGTGAAATAACAGGCAGTGAAAACGGCGAAAGCTGTGACCGTCTGCCAGAAAGGGCTGTCTTCACCAACTCTACGAGAACACTAAAAATCAAATGTCTTAAAATATGAAAGTTAGCAAGATCCAGTACCCATGAACCAGGAATAATGGTAAAGGGGAAGTAAACTAATTGGCAGAGAAAACGGCGTAAGCTGTGACCTTCTACCAGGAAGGGCTGTCCTCACCAACACAGCTAAAACCACTAATAACTGACCGCCTAAAAATAACCAAATTATCAATACTGGTAAGAGATAAGTGGTTTACTTAAACTTTTATATTATCAATAAACCAAACTAATTCTGCCTTCTTCTTTTAGCAGGTACAGAGATGCTTTCTTTTTAATGACCAACACCCCAATAACCGCTATGGATACTATAACCGTTATGGAAACAGTCACCTCTATGGATCCTGAACATCCTCCGCTCCATCCCTCGGAGTGGTCACCCACTTCAAGGGAGGCGAGCGTTGGTCCTGCGGCCCACCTCTGCCCCTTTTTATAAGCGTCTGAAGAGCGCATTTTTAACCCAGCCAAATAGGTTACAATGCAGGCCTGACCCCGAACCAGAGAAGTTCGGGTCTTTCTTCTGGTGGTCCCCAAAAGGGGTCGTTGTTGTCATCTGTCCAAAAGACGTCGTACTGCAAATCCTGAAAACCAATTAAGACAGCCTGAGGCAGACTATACTTGCCAATGATGGCCCGCCGTCGCTAACTCATCCATCTCCGAAGTGGCAGACTATACTTGCCCGAAAAATAAGACACCGCAGCACCCTCGGGGGGACGTAGTAGGGCCTACATTTGCGAGAGGACCCAACCTCTCACACTGGTCCTCATTCGAGTTGTCAGTGAAGGAAATAAACCCAACACCGCTGAAACCCTTGCCAGGGACAACTACAGAGTACTCGAACCTTTTCCTCCTTCAACACGCCTTGACATGAAGCTACCAGGTCATAAACAGTCACTGAGGGTCGAAAGGGGCTTGCTCCACGGCGTCCCTGCGCGCCTTCGGTGCGCTAAAACCATTTCCGTTTGATGGCCGCCCCAATTGATTGATACAACTGACACAGGTGATTATGAACGATTTCAATGTCCCAACCCATTGTTCAATTCATTTATCAAACAATTTCAGGCTGTGATAGACAGGCCACAAAATAACTCGACCGTTCATGTACGTGTGGGTTACAACAATTGCAAAATACGCGAACGAACGACACGTACAAGTAAACACAGGCTGCCACAGGTTACGACAAAGTAATACAACCTAAGTTTATTAAATTACCATCTTACCATTTCCTGCCAAAATAAATAACAGCTAACGTGCGATCTCGCTTCGACTTAAAGGACGTTTTTTCTTTCGTATTATGCTCTGTTAAGTTACTTTCAACATAATCACTTTACCCAACGCTGACAATATCAAAATTTATTATTTTTTTTCAAATTTTTCAAAAACTTTCCACAAAACCATATCACGCAAAACTGAGCTCGTTCCAGTGATGGCCACAAAATAGGGCCTATGGTTTTCTTGGAATATTTTGAAAAAAAAATCACTGCTGAATTAGTATGTTACGCAGGTGCATGCGGTCTATTCGTACTAGTGCGGTAAAAGGGTTAAAAATCAGCAATTTATTTATTATTTACTTATTGGAGTTAAACGACATTTTCGACAGCCAGGGTCACCTCGTGACGGGCAGTTTTATGGCTGGAGACAGCCGGAGTACTCGGAGAGAACCATCGAGCAACGACGAGCAACTGTCAGACTCCTCAGCGTGTATATACCAACTCCACACGAGCAGTGTCAGCATCAGGGCTGGGTCCAAAGTACTCATACTTCAAATACTCATACTCGTACTCATTACTTTGAAAAAAAGGTCAGTATTCCCGAGTATTTTATGAGTACTTTATGAGTACTTTGTAAATATTTGAAATTTTTTCAGAATTATGCCATTTTCCACCAGCTATGCATACTTGTTTCAGTTCATTCAACAGGAGCATTTCCCCTAGTTCCTTCATTGACACAGAGCAACATTGTTTATAAAAAATAATAGTTCAATGGACTATGAGCTGTTAATAATAAGTCTTGCTTTGATTTATCCTGGTTAGTACTGATTAATTGGCCAAGTATATGATGGCCAGTATTATAAAGTTAGTTGTCAGTCAACAATGTATTGACCAGCAAACTGGTTTATAACTTGTATGTGATAACAAGCTTACTAATTAAGTTTATAAACGGTGTTTGTAGAAGCCAAGTTCAAGTAAGACATAATGAGATTGTTTTTATAATTCCTTGATAAATTGTAGCAAGGTAAACTCTTACAGACTAAATAATATCACTTCAAAAATAATACTAGACTTTATGATTCTGGAGAATCATGGCTTTTCCCGATGAGATTCCATGATTCTTCATGACCCCACAGTGACTGATGAATTGTTTTTAACTGTCTCACTGAAGTTCCTTCATTGATGTTATGAGAAAGGTGAGTATAGTAGTCTCAAATGACTTGGCTCGATCCTAATTAACACCATAATTATGGAAACACTGGAACTACCAGCGCGACTGAAGAGAACAATAGCAGCTCTGGGCATCTCGTGCCCTGTCACCTGGACTGTCCGGGAGACAGGCAAAAGAGTCCATCTGAACTTGGAGATCGTCATTGAAGAGCACAACACCGCCACACCTTCTTCGGGGAAAGGTAGCACCTTTTGTGAGAGGAACCCCTCTCACACTGGTCCTCACCCGAAGAAGCCTGGACCTGGCCCTGTAAAGAAGAAGAGCAAGAAGAAGATTCCGTCCACCAAGCGCCGGGGTTCCAGGCGCCTGGAGGCCTTCCGGAACAGGAAGAAAGAGGTGAGCGAGAGGATGGAGGTCCTGGAGGCAGCTGCCAGTTCCCCTCCTAGTCCCACTAGTACACCCAACCAACTGCCAGCTCCTGAGCCGGTACTGTTGGATGAGGAACGTCTGGTGGAGACTGAGGAGGAACCGGAGGTTGCCTTTTCACCACCTCCCACCCCTCACTCCCCACTTCCTTCTCTACCGGACAGCCCGGGTGTGTCAATCTCAGCAACACAGCCACCTAAGTCTGCAGTCACCGCCGAAGAATTAAGGAGAATAATAGAGATGGGAAGGCGGGCAGTTGAGATGGGAAACCGAATCGCCCCCGAAACCCACGAGTTCAGGGAACAATCCAAAGCAGATCTCAAAAAGGAATTAGACGCAATCCATTCACCAAACTCAACACTAAACTCAACATCGTCGACTTCCACATCACAATCTCAACCACCTCCAAAGAACAAGAGCCGGAAGCCTAGACGGGGTTAAGCCACCTCCCTCCTTCCTTTTCCTCCTCCACCGCGCCTTGACATCCTACAACAACAACAAACAGCTAACGAGGGTTGAAAGTGGCTTGTCCTCCAAATCGTCCCTGCGCGCCTTCGGCGCGTCAAACCATTTCGTTCGTCTCAAATGACTCAGTTGATAAAAAAATTGTTTAGGTAAAAACCATCATTAACGGTGGAGTGGGTTAATATCAATATCGTCGTCCGACAAGTTAATGACCCACAAAAGGTGTTATGTTTGTTTCACACATACCCACTGAGTGCTGTGTCTATTTGAAAATGGTCCATTTTATCTCAAATGTATCCAAAATATTGATGTCTGGCAGCTTGTAGAGGGTTAACAAGTACTAACAGGAATATTTTTCCATGCAACTTGTAATGTCACACTAAGAACTGCAAATGGCCATTTTTTCTTTAAAATCTTCCAAGATGTTTTCAGAGAAATCCCTGCGCATATCCAATTCGATGTGACGAAATGCGAAATTCATGTCGCTCTTCATGGAAAGTGATGCCACAACTATTCATGAACAAGGAGTAAAAATTTCATGGAAATCTGCCTAGAATTGGCTGAGATATGGCGTTTTGGAGAGAGGAGGTAATTGTTTGAATTTGATCCTTCCTTTTCAAGCCAGTTCGAAAAAAGACGTCGGGAATGGGCGCAGAATCCTTCAGTGCCTCCTCGCTGGAGTAAGTCCACTTAAATGTTACAATTGTGTGTGACTGGTGGAGAGTTGAATGTAAATGGAAGTTGCTTCTTTAAGACAGCCACCACGGATCCCAATACAACCTTTAAACCTACGAGAATCTCAGAAGTTTAAAGTCAAGAGAAATTGGCGGTGATTGGGTTTCTGGCAGGCAGGAAAAGATTGACGAAGATTTGCATATTGGACATTAAAATAGCACTTCAGACATACACGAACGGTGTTCAGACCGCTGGAGGCAGCGACTTGAAATTTTCAGAACTTGTTCTACGAACCCTGGCCGACATTTTGGGATCTGTTTGGAGTGTCCGGACCGCGTGGAAAACACCACGCATCGCTTAGAATGTGAGAGTACTATTCGTCCCGACTCTTATCAGTTTAGAATGGACACGGGCAGTGTTGTAGACGACTGTAGAGCTGCGATTGAGCATAACGTCCCAGTTTCGGTGTCGCATTGCCTAACCAGCTCCAAAAGAGCGGCGGGGGAGGGGTATCATGACACTATCTTTAAACCTAAGATAATCGTCAGAAGTTGAAGTGAAAAGAAATCGGCGGCGAGTATGATTTTTCGTCTGGACATCGCCCAGATCGACTGTAGGGGTATCATGACACTATCTTTAAACCTAAGATAATCGTCAGAAGTTGAAGTGAAAAGAAATCGGCGGCGAGTATGATTTTTCGTCTGGACATCGCCCAGATCGACTGTAGTTTATACCGTTACCATACGTTGAGGTAGCCTTTTGTCATTTTTGCCACTTTCGCCCCAGATTTGAGGGTACCTTCCTTCAACCCCATTTTATAGCAAAATCTAGCCATGCTCCCAACAACGCCCTCTCCCCGTCGGCCCGGGTGCTTCTAAAAATAGAAAGGTCAATGGGTAGGGGCCCGTTAGCAAACAAACGGGGGCAGGACAGGTGTACTTGATGAAAAAACAGTTGTGTGAACATCCCCAGAAGTGAAAACCTATGCTCAGTGGCTGTAATCAAGATGTTAATTTAGACTCCCATTACGGCCAATATACTATAGAATGCAATTGGGTGGGTGGCGGGCATCATCACTGGATCTAATGTTGTATTTCATGTTTTCTTTATATTCTATTTATTTTTTTGATATCTCTCTCTCTCTCTCTCTCTCTCTCTCTCAGTTTAATTTGTGTTTGTCTATAATGTTTATAATATTTAGATTTTGCTAGATTCTGTTATTTATGGAATACGTTCTGCCATATTGTAAATTATTAGTCACCGTACAGGAACGGAGGGGCTTCTAAGTGGTAAGCACTTGTCCTCCAATCCTGATTTGCATTGTCAAGTGGCAAATAAAATATGTTTAATCTAATCTAACAGTAGGGGGGGGGGGGGGGGGCATGTGTCCTAGGTAAAAAAAACAGCAGAGGGCAGGTGTCCTAGGTAAAATAAACAGCATGGGGGGGGGGGGGGGGGTGTCCCCGCTAATTAATTTTAATAGCAGGCAGTTGTTCATGGGGCATGTGCCCTATCCCACTGCCCAGTATTCCAAATTTTCTATGGTACCTGGCCTTGACGGAAATAACATTTCAACAAGAAACAACGGGAAACCTATTTGCAATAAAGCTGCAAATATAAAGTTGATTTTAGGACCATTCCATGGACATTTTAAAGCCTATACTGCGATATCAGCGTTTCTTATTCTCGTCCTTTCATCACACCGCAGTATTTTACCCGAGTCGAGTTCTGACGTCATGCAAGTTTGACGGACATGCTTTCAATTTTGTTATTGACAACAACATATTTATAATTTCGTGCTTACTGATCCGATTTTTGAAAACGACACACGCAATCGCGAAAGCGTTTTCTGAAAAACACGATTCTGTAAAAGGTTTTAGTGAAATTTGATTATTTTTTTTTATTTTCAATTTCCATGGCTCTTGTTGAAAAGGTGCTAATCACTGATCGTCCCAAACGAGATCAAAGACAGCCGTAGTTTAATAACAGACAGAGAATCTTCTAAGAATATACATGCGCAATCCTAAAATGCAATAAATCAAGTGTTTTTTCACGTTTTATGAGAGAAATATGTCCAATTGTATCATTGAATCATTTTTAGGTATATGTGGGTGAGAAATTTTCTATACGGACAAAATACAGGCTAAATAAAATATTTGCCATTATTTTCCGCAGACGTAATTTTGTCTTTGCTTCTTGGGGAAATTTCTTGCTGCTAAATACAACGAAGGTGTGTTATTTGATGTGGTCAGAACCGTCAGGTGGTTGGGTCCGAAACCGCACCTCGCAGGAGATTTAGTGGGGGGTGTCGATTTTACAAGTAATGTAGGCAGCGTACACGGCATAGGCTGTCTGTCTTTAATCCGACAAAACAGGGTTAAGGCTTGGTTTTTTGAATACCCTTATTTATTTATTTATTTATTTATTTATTTATGTATTTATTTATTTATTTATTGGTGTTTAAGGTCACACAGTTTTAGAGGTGGAGGAAGCCGGAGTACCCGGAGAGAACCACCAAGCATCGACGAGCAACTGCCAGCTCCTCAACATTCTCACTCTGTTCAAGCTCCGCTCAGGCAGGGTTACAGAGGTTGAAGACATGTGTACCATCGACGTGCAGTATGCCTTAGTACACGGGGACATCGTGCCCCCATGTCGGCAACCGGGCCAAAGTGCCTTGCCCAAGGACGCAACGTGAGTCGTCCCGGACGGGGATCGAACTCGGGACCTTTAGCATAGAAGTACAACAGTCTACCACTGAGCCACCGCGCTCCCTTGAATACCCTTAATACTATCATACATTATCCCTCAGGAATTCTAAGTCTGATAAAAGAGGTCATGTTTATCTATTGCATACCCATTTTGCTGCCCGAAAACAGCCGATTTTATTAAAATTTTGACGTTTAGCAGCCTGTAGAGGGATTAACAGACGACTAGCGGAATATTCTATCTATGCAGTTTGTAAGACCTGCCAATGTCAAATTGTTCTTGAAAATCCCCAGCAAGCAGTTAGCGAAATCCACGGAAAATGTAAATTTTAAGCGTTTAAGGGGCATCTCTCCTTATTCAGTCCAAAATGGGTTAAGTTTCATTCTTTTAAATACCCTTACTATTTACAAACCTTAAACACCAATAAATAAACAATATCATGCAGTGCAGTGTGGAATATGAAGTGAGGCGGTCCAAAACATTTTAACAAGAAATACGGGAAACCTATTTGCAGTAACGCTGCAAACATGAACTTGATTTTAGGACCATTCCATGGACAGTTTAAAGCCTACTTCGATATCAGCGTCCCTTATTCTCAACCTTTCAGTGCATGACTGCAGTATTTCACCCGAATCGAGTTCTGACGTCATGCAAGTTTGGTCGACATGCTTTCAATTTTGTTATTGCTAACTACATATTTATAATTTCATTATTTCTGATCGGAATTTTGAAAATGACACACGCAATCGCGACAGAGTTTTCTGAAAAACTCGATTCTGCAAAAAGTTTTAGTGAAATTTCATTTTTTTTTATTTTAAATTTCGATCGCTCTTGTCGAAAAGGTGTTAATTACTGATCGTTCCAAACAAGATCAAAGACTGACGCCGAAGATTAAAAACAGACAGAGAATCTTCTAAAAATATACATGTGCAATCCTAAAATGCAATAAATCAAGTCTTTTTTCACGTTTTATGCATGTTTTATATGAGAGAAACATGTCCAATCGTATCATTGAATCATTTTTAGGTATATGTGGGTGAGAAATTTTGTATACGGACAAAATACACACTAAATAAAACAATTGGCATTATTTTCAAAGCAGCCCATTTTATCAAACTTTTGATGTTCAGATGCTGGTGTAGAGCTAACAAATCCTGACCGGAATATTTTGTCCATGCAACATGTAATGACACACTAAGACCTATGAATGACCATTTTTTTCTTGAAATTTACAAGATGTTTTTAAAGAAATCCAGGGAAAACTTGAATTTTTAAGCCTTTGATGGGTATCGCTGTTTAACCAGCCCAAAACGGGTTAAGGCTTGGTTTATTTAATACCCTTATTACTTACAAAAATTATCCTCGGTGATTTCCACTTCCAAGAGAGGAAGTTATGTTTATTTCCCAGCTACAGGGGCTGTGAGGGGCTGAAAACAGCCTATTTTATCAAAGTGTTGATATTTGAGAGTCTGTGGAGAGTTAACAAATGCTTATCAGAATATTCTGTCCTTGCAGTTTATAATGTTACACCACGATCTGCGACGGACCAGTTTTTTCTTGAAAATCTACTTGACATTTTTAGAGAAATCCACGTAAAGCATGATTGTTTTAGCTTTTGGGGGAATCACTCTTAAACCACCCAAAACGGGTTAACACTTGGTTTTTTGAATACCCTTATTACTTACAAAAATGGTCCTCGGTGAATTCCACTTCCAACGAAGGAGATTATGTTTATTTCTCAGGTACACATTGGGTGCTGTGTGAGTCCGAAAACAGCCCATTTCAACAAAATTACAAAGCTTGGCAGTCTGTGGAGGGTTAATAAACGCTCACCAGAATATTTTGTCCATGCCACTTGTAATGTCACACAAAGACCTGCGAGTAGTCAATTTTTCTTGAAAACCTACAAGATGTTTTTAGAGAAATCCACAGAAAATTCGAATTTTAAGATTTTAAGGGGTCTGTCTCTCTATCCTGCCCAAAAAGGGTTCAGACTTCAACTTTTGAATATCCTTACTACTTATAAAAATGTTTCCGTATAGAGTGTGGGCTCGATAAAAGAACGCACTTTTCTTTGTGGCGTACCCATTGGGTGCCGTTGGCGTCCAAAAACAGCCCATTTTATCACAATTTTGACTTTCAGCAGCCCATGGAGGGTTAACAAATGCTCCCCTTAGTATTTTGTCCATGCAACTTCTATTGTCACACCAAGATCTGGGAGTAACAAATTTTTCTTGAAAATCTACAAGACTCGTTTAGAGAAATCCACGGAAAACATGAATTTTTTAGCTTTATGGGGGTATTGCTGTTTAACCAGTCCAAAACGGGTTAATGCTTGGTTTTATGAACACCCTTATTACTGACAAAAATGATCCTCGGTGAATTCCACTTCCAATAAAGGAAGTTATGTTTATCTCTCATGTATTGTTTGGGTGCAGTGGGGGCCTGAAACCGACCCATTTCATCAAAATTTCGATGTTTGGCAGCCTGTGGAGGGTTACCATATGCATCGCCGAATATCTCGTATATATCAAAGGTCGTGTCACAGGCAGGTCTAGAAATGATGAATGTTTAAACAAAATCTACAAGACGTGTTTCGAGAAAGTGCCGATAAACCCCAATTTTGGCAGTTTTTTGTCAATTCTGAGGAAATAAGGGTTAAATCGAAAATTCCGCTTCGGTACATTTTTAGATTTTGTGCCCTTCTATGCGTGTGCAAAATTTCGTGAAAATCGGTCCGAAAATGGCTTCTGAATCGTACGGACAAAATGTGTGGAAAAAAAAAAAAAAAAAAAAAAAAAAAAAAAAAAAAAAAAAATAATAATCCGTAGAAAAACAATAGTCTTTTCCAGAGGGAAAAGCCTAACAAAGCACATCCACTGAATATGATGAATATGAGCCCTCCAGTTGTGGTACCTGCACTTCAGAATAAAGCCCAGACATGGGCTTCCAGCACTCTACCAGTTAAGCAATCCAAATGGAATGGTTTAACGCGCCGAAGGCGCGCAGGGACGATATGGGGAACAAGCCCCTTTCGACCCTCGTTGACTGTAAGTGACTAATTTCCACATGTCTACTCGTGTTGAAGGAGGAACAGGTTCAGGTACTTGGCAGGAGTCACCGATTGCGGCGTCGTGATGGTCTCTTTGACTGATGTCGGTTGAACCCTCGGGTGAGGACCAGTGTGAGGGGTTGGGTCCTCTCACAAAGGTATACTACCTCCCCCCGAGAGTGCAGTCGGTCTGGGTTTTCAGGCAAGTATAGTCTGCCACTTCGGAGATGATATTGAGTGATGGCCATTACTGGCAAGTATAATCTGCCTCAGGCTGTCTCAGTTAGATAGGATGTCTTTGGAAGGAAACAACAACGATCCCTTTCGGGGACCACCAAGAAGAAGACCCGAACTTCCCAGTTAAGCAGACAACAGAATTTTTATTTTATGTAAATTCATGTACAAGCCTGAAAACAATTTTCACTGCTCTTCCAGACAAAATGTCAGATGCCAAATGTATCATGTCTGTCATTTAAGAATGACATCTGACATATTACAAAATGGAGTTTGAGTATTCAAAATAATGTGTTTTGGGTGTACATGTACCTTAAAAATCTTAGAACTGCTCAAAATTCATCCAACCATACCTTGTTTGGCAGGGCTCAATGAGCCCTGCCAAACAAGGTATGATTGGTTTCATTCTGCATTGGAACTGAATTACCCTTCAGACATAATTTAGATACATGTATACAGTACAGCAATATCAAATCGAATTCCTTCACATGCTGTTAATACTGATAAGCTCATTAAGCTGTACAGTCACTTTCTTCACACTTCCCAACTTGCCAGGGCCACAAATCACAACAATCATTAATTTTAGGCTTGCTAGTTATGTACATGATTTCCAGCATGCATGATCTTCTGATCACTGAACTTAACTGATAATTTTGGCATCAGACATTTTGACTGATGATTTTAAACCTGAATGAATGAAAGGTTTTAGCGCGCCGAAGGCGCGCAGGGACGATGTGGAATTTACAAATCCCTTGCGACCCGGTTAACCTTATTTTTTTTCCCCTTGGATCACACAGGCCTAGCTTTCCTATTGCCCAAAATGGAGTCTGAGGGGGTTATGCACGCGGTTAGAATACCCGGCAGTTTGCGTTGGAGTGTTAGATGGTCAATACTCAATCCCTCAACGCCTTTAAAACTATTAGAGAGCGAGCTCTATTCGGTTCCAGTTCGGCGATGGTAGAGCCTCAGTTAAACCTCAGTCTAAACTTGGTCTTTTTGTACCTGACATTGTCCTTGTCTGACTACTTATTTTCGGGTATGTTCATGTAATCATGACATTATTAAGAAAACAGCTCAAACCCTGATATACTACTTGCCAACTGTCACTCCACACACCTTGAGTTGATAAGGTGACTTGAAAGTGTCAGTAATATTTGAATTTGTGCCAAGATGTCATCAATATTGAATTATCTTAGTTACGATTTAAAAAAAACCTCTTTTTTCAAAACATATCGAGCTCATTCCTAAAATGGGACGCACTTATCCGATTGGAACAGAACTGTACAGTACATGTACTTAACTTAATTATTTCAGTTGTGATTTATCGTTTGAAATCATTTATCGGTTTTCAGAGACAGCGTAACATTCTGTGCCACCAACCTCCGAAGGAGGATTCGAGGGGTATCTTGTGAAGCCCTTCATCCATCCGTCCATTTCTGTCCATCTGTCTACCCGTCCGTCCGTCTGTCTGTTCAAATGTTTTGCATTGTAATTTCAAAGCCATTGCTCGGATTTGGATCTTCTTTGGTAAGCTGGTGGACCTTCATGGTGGAACAGATATGCACAAGGTTCTGCTCCACACTTTTCCAGGCTTTTCCAAATAATCATGCCAAACACTCTCTTCAAATGCAAATATTCTGTAACTTAGTTATCTAACCCATTACATGTATTACATTTCCCAAATCCACAAAAAAACATATAACACTATCTGACTAAGTAGAAATAAACAATCTGAATGTGGGTGGAATTATTTATTGTCAAAGGCAAGACTTCAACCTGAAAAATTGCCTGAAAAAAAAAACGAAACCAGTCATTTTCATCCACCTAGCTGCCTCAAAAGCAGAATTTTCCTACCAACCCCACCCCTGGAGCAGAGCATCCCCTGTTTCTAAAATGCAAATTTTTTTTATATGTTTCCGTCTCATTTTTTAGTTACCTGTCTGGTAACAAACCCGTGTAAAAATTACATTTGAAAAAATAGCCAATTTTTCGAAGCCACTGTTTCCCATAATTCATCTGGTAATTTACCCCTATGTATCAGACTCCAACTTTGGGACCAAAACTTCAAATTCACTTCAAATTCTCTTGTCCAACAAAAAACCTAATGTAATTTATTTATTTATTTATTAGTGTTTAAGGTCACATATTTCTGCACAATGGCTAACCATGACCGTGACAGTTTTACGGGTGGAGGAAGCCGGAGTACCCGTAGAGAACCACCGAGCAACGGCGAGCAACTGTCAGTTCCCCAACATACCAACTTCACACAAGCAGGGTTAGCATTGGTTGAAGACAGGTGCACCATTGACGTGCAGTACGCCTTAATACACAGCGTCAGCGTGCCTCCCCCCCCCCCACGTGGGCAATGGGTGTGAAGTGTCTTGCCCAAGGACACAACGCGGTTGCCGCAGGTGGGATTCGAACCGAGGACCTCTCGGCTTGCAGCCTGCACCTCTACCAACTGAGCCACCGCGCCCCCACCTAATGTAATCATTATATATCTGATACTAAAAATATATCTCTATTTTACATGGCCTTAGTTTCAACATATGCCCTAAGTTTAGAATTTCACCCCTGTGCAATATGCACAGTGAGAAACTGTAGAGCGGAACCCAAGGAACGGGCTCCGTCCAATAATTTTGTCAAGAGTTATGGCCCTTTTTCGACTGAAAATATTTTTGTTTTCACTCAGAACATTTTTCTGTCCCACAGTAACTTCAATGTTACTTCGAACTTGCATACGAGTTGGGGGCGGTGGCCCACACTTTGTGTTACCCTTGTCTTTCTTGTGAAATATTTTGGAAAAGTGAATTTTTTTATACCAATATAAATATTGACATACAATGTACTGATCATATTAAGTATTTCATGGCAATAAAAGATATATGGTTTTCAGGGCTTATATTTTGTCTAAATTTGTGAGAATCCATTTGGATTCTCGTGAAAATGGTTGTGAGAATCCATACCTACTATGAGCGTCCCAGGATCCCATGACGCCACCAAGATTGAACCACTGTTGTATACTGATAACACATGTTAACCTTTTACCCAACACACTTTTTAAAGTTTTAAAACTAAGTTTGATAATTTTTAAACAATAAATAATAAATAAATGATAAAATAATTAAATGGACAATATTTATCAATAAAATCTTACAAATATGGCTGTCGTTGGAACCGGCTCAATGAGCCGGTTCCAATGACAGCCATATTTGTAAGGTTTTATTGACAAAGTGTCAGGATATTTCAGGTCATGTTAGCCTTCTATTGGTTAATTTATTGTCGCTGTGTTAGTTAAAGGGTTAAATTGACTCAATTTTTTTCACGCGAATCCTTGCAGAGGTGCAGCGAGAATCTACATGGATTCTCGCCAGTTTTATCGCGCGACTCTGTGCGAATCGATTCTCGGATTCTCGTCGAAATATAAGCCCTGGTACTACATGTATAACAAGTGTTATTCATTTTACATGTAAGGGTATGTACTTGTATTCGAGCACTTTCAGCGTACTCAGTACTCGTACTCATACATTTACCCCAGTACTCGTATTTTTTTAAAAGAGGAAAATAGACAAAAATTAAGTAATTTTTCACACCCACCCCAAAACTAAGAATAGGATACACTGAATTCCGGAATCTAAATGGGATAAAAATAACATTTATTTTCTTGTAAGATTGCACTCAATCCCATTTGTGCCCCGATTGGAGAAAAAATGGAAAATGATTGACGCCTGGGCGTGACACTAATGCTTAACTAGTCTGTTTGACATCACTCACTCAACTATCTATATTGTGAATAAAAGTTTCATTTTCATTTCTCTCAGAAAGGGCTTTTTGTGCAGTAATTTAATTACAATGCAAACTTGCCAGCTGACATAGTGTTAGCGTTTGTTTGTTCAGTAATAATCACTTTGCAAATCGGCAGCCATACTGTTTTGGATTATAAATTAACTTACTTATCCGCTTTATTGTTTCCTAAAACCTTTCATTCATTCATCATTTATTGTTCCAAAGGGAGTCATGGAACTTGCACTTTGTGTGTATTGTGCAATGTTGTGCAATGAGAGGGAGGGGAGCTCACAGTGTGACTTATCACAGATGGCAACATGGAACTTTCCAAACCGATATCTCCCACTGATTTTAATTTGGACTGAAAAGTGAGGGTTTATTCATATGGGTAGCGTACACGTAATTTAACACATTTATATGCACTTTTACATACATATAGGTTACATGAAACATTTTATCACATTTATTTTAATTATAGCCAATTTTTGAAAGGCTGATAATAATGCACTAATTGGGCCAGATCACATAGGAGGGCGCGAGCGCTGGAGGCGCGAAGCCTTTGAAAGGGGGGGGGGGGGGATTGGAGGTACTCCCCAAGAAAAAAAATAAACTTTGAAGCCCTCAGATGTGATCTGGCCCAATTATTGCATTATTATCAGCCTTTCGAAAATTGCCTATAATTAAAATAAATGTGATAAAATGTTTCATGTAAGCTATATGTATGTAAAAGTGCATATAAATGTCTTAAAGTTTCATTTATTTGTTCTTTATTTCATGAAAGTATACTGATAAACTACTAGAATAAAAAATATTTTCACTCATAATCTTCATTTATTATGACATCAGCGGCCGATTCGACCGAAAATGCTAGCGGCCGATTCGTACTGACTGGCGTCCGATTCGTCCGAAATTGTCAGCGGTCGATTTGACCGTTTCCCGCCCCAGCCCTGGTTAACATTGGTTGAAGACAAATGCACCGTCGACGTGCAGTACGCCTTAGTACACAGCGCCCCGTACCCCGCGTGGTCAATTTGGGATTAAGTGCCTTGCCCAAGGGTTACCCCTGGTGGGGGAACCGTGGACCTCTCGGTTTGAAGTACCTTCAAAGCGGAATTTTCTGTAATTTGGACACATCTGAAAATCTGAAAAAGTGGTGCCCAAAATAAAGCCATCTGAATACCTAGCCTTCCAAATTTTTGGATAGAACATGATCACAACAGTATTTCTCATTTTTGCACATCACGTGTTCACATTGAATGTGCAGTTGACAGCATGGCCTATGCTACAGTAAGCCCAATTGCTGTGATTACCAAAGTGGTCTCTTTCTCGAATACAGTACAAGTCAAAATAAGTTGTAGGAAGACCACTATGAACTATGTATCTTTCTCTTCTTATACTGATAAGATCAGAATCTGACATGATTTTCTGGTAAGCTCTCAGTGAGAGCTTTCCAGAAAATGATGTCAGCTTCTGTTCTTATTAGTGTAGGAAGAGAAAGATACATAGTATATAGTGGTTATCTTACAACTTATTTCGACTTGTACTGTAGATCGCAATACAAATTTAAAGGCCTTCGCTAGTGGGTTGAGACGTAAACAAGAGGCCCCACAGGGCCTGAAGCGCTCTCCTTGACAGAACCTGATATAAACCAAGGCCACGAATGAATCTACATCAAGCAGTCAATCTCCATAGGATCCATTGTCAATCTTTGAGTCCCTCAGTAGTGACTAAAATAGTCCAAGCATCATGCCTTTTCTTCAGTTAATCATAATGTACAAAGTGGAGCTCCCCTATGGAGCCCCTTGATATACATTATACAACCAAATTGAACCAATTGATGTGGATTAATCATAGTTACACACCTCTAGAGGATACTTAATAAACATGGCTCCTTTAGACTCCTTATAAAATTAACTTGGAATTATGTTTCTATTTTTAGCACACATTGAGTCCTTCGATACCTAGGGTTAATTTTTTTCGTTTAAATCAGAGAGCTGTTTCCCACTTATGCTGCATATCAAATTTTGTGTTAAAATTGGACTAAGAGTTGTGAGTAGTGAACTACAGATGTTGTATACCAAATATGAAAGGATTCTGACGGGTGGATCTGAAGAACTTTCCTTATATTGCACTAAGTTAAAATTTGGGCTACCATAGGGAGCCCAAATATGAACCCAGGGACCCAATTTGAACAAACTTGAATCTGATCCCCCAGAGATGTTGTATACCAAATACGAAAGCATTCTGACTGGTGGATCTGAAGATTTTATTTTATTTCTTTTAAAGATTATCCCCGGGATTGTACTAAGTTAAAATTTTAGCCCAAATCTTAACGCACGCACTCGAGTTGAAGAAACTTGAATCTGATCCCCCCAGAGATGTTTATACACAATATGAAAGAATTCTGCCTGGTGAATCTGAAGAAGATGATTTTTAAAGAAATTCCCTCATATTGCACTAAGTTAAAATTCGGGTTCCTATAGGGAGCCCAAATATTAACCCAGGCTGTCAATTTGAACAAACTTGAATTTGATCCCCTAGAGATGTTGTATACCAAATATGAAAGGATTCTGACTGGTGGATGTGAAGAAGAATTTTAAAGAAATTTCTCATATTGCACAAAGTTAAAATGCGGGCTACCATAGGGAGCCCAAATATGGGCCCAGGGCCCTGATTTGAACAAACTTGAATTTGACCCCCCCCCCCCCCCCCCCCCCCAGAGATGTTGTATACCAAATATGAAAGAATTCTTGTGGATCTGAAAAAAATTTTTAAAGAAATTTCCTCATATTACAGTAAGCCTGAACCCAGTGGACCAATTGAATTTCACCCCCCCCCCCCCCCCACCCCAGAGATGGTGTATACCAAATATGAAAGGATTCTGACTGGCAGATTTGAAAAAGAAGATTTTTAAAGACATTTCCTCATATTGGACTAAATTAAAATTTGTGCTCCTGAATTGAGCCCAGATATAAACCAGGCACTCGAATTGAACAAACTGAAATCTGATCCCCCTAGAGATGTTGTATACCAAATATAAAACCATTCGGATTGGTGGACCTGGAAAAGAAGATTTTTAAAGAAATTTCCGCATGTTGCACTAAATTAAAATCCGGGGGCCATAGGGAGCCCAAACATCAATCCAGGGACCCAATTTGAACAAACCTAAATCTGAATCTGACCTCCGGTCACCCCCCCCCCCCCCCCCAAGAGATGTTGTATACCAATTATGAAAGAATTCTGACCGGAAGATCTGAAGATTTTTAAAGAAATTTCATCATATTGTACTAACTTGCCATAGGGAGCCCAAACATCAATCCAGCGACCCAATTTGATCAAACCTAAATCTGAATCTGACCTCTGGTCCCCCACCCCCCCCTCCCCCTAGAGATGTTGTATACCAAATATGAAAGAATTCTGACTGGTAGATCTGAAGATTTTTAAAGAAATTTCATCATATTGTACTAAGTTGAAATTTTGGGTTACAATAGCGAGCCCAAATATGAACCCAGAGATCCGACTTGAACAAACTTGAATCTGGCCCCCTAGAGATGTTATACACCAAATATCAAAGCATTCTGACTGGTGGGTCTGCAGAAATTTTTTTTTTAAAGATTATTCCCCATATTGTCCTAAGTTTAAAAATTCAGTCTCCTGTGTTGAGCTCAGATATTTAGGGGCTTCATTTTAACAAACTTATATCTGACCCCCCCCCCCCCACCCCACCCCGGATGATGTTTTATACCAAATATCAAAAGATTCTGATCATTGGTACTGGAGAAAAGATTTGTTTTTAATTTTTGATGGCAATCATATTTTATAATTTAATTCTACTGGTCCTAAGGATGCTCCATACAACAAATAATAGTTCTCTGTTCCGTGGGGTTTGAGAAATATTGGAGTTTGAAAATATTTCTATTTTTAGCTCAGGTCTGAGGTTCCCACGGGCACACCGGGGCATTTTCTTTTGCATGAATCAAGTACTTATCCAGGCCTGGCCTTTTGACAAATCCAGGGGAGCCGCTACGGCTCCCCTAAATCTGTTTCAGGGGAGCTATTCCACACTTATATTAATTATACACGGTTTTTAATAAGGGAATTGAAAGTTTGAGGAGAGCCATTACAGTTTAAGGAGGGCAATTATGGCCCTCCCCAATATGATTTAAGGGGAGCCAAGGAGAGCCGGATCAATAGCTCTCCTCAAACGGCCAGACCTGCTTATGACCCAATAATATCACAAACCAAATTGGTTCAGATCGGACCATCGGTTCAGAAAATAGAAATTTTGGGCGGGCCAAAAACTTTCCCCTCCCGTTACAAGGGAAAATATTGCTTCAGGAACTTCCTTTGGGCAAACTTGAATCAACACCTCAAAAGGAAGCGTTATACCAAATATCAAGTCATTGTACCTGCTGGTTCAAGAGAAGATTTAAAAAAAAAATGGAGCATTTTCCCCCATCCCCTCCCAATGAAGCTGGGGCTGCTGGGCACGTTGAATTGAACAAAAGTGCAATGCCCCCTCAGCATCGTCACTCAGACAAACCTTCACTTGAATTGGCCCAGTGGTTTTGGAGAAGTCTAAAACATGGTGTTGACGGACGATTAGATAAGCTCAGCTTGACTTGGCCATGGTGAGCTAAAAAATAAAATAGATAGCCTACTATTGCGAAAAAGCGATATCAGGAATAAATAAAGAAAAACAAACAAAAATTGTATCCGAGATTTCAATATTTCCGTATATCTGTTTCGACAGAGGAGATTCTGTTGTGCAGTGGGCAGGGAAGCCGGCCCGAAGAGAATATCAACCGATTCGCAACCGTGTCGCGGTCCTGTCGAAATTCTCTGCCCACTTTTGCAATACCACCTATATACCCAGTTGTTCACCGGAACGATTATATAAATACCATTACCTCCATCTGAACGATATCAATTGCTGAAAATTAAAAGACCTGGAAACTCCGACTGGCAAAAAGTCACCTACCAGTTTGACATTACTGGGCAGATGGAGGCATATTAAAGGAAAATCAGTCGATAATAGAAACACCGCCTAAAAAATCTGTTTTTTAACCTTGAGATTTGAGCTCTCTCTTAACAGGACTGTAATAACGACAATATTTAGCCGCATTCCCGGGAGAGGAATATCGCTGTGTCAAGCAAGGAATAAAAACACCTCTATTCTCTAAAAAGAAAACAACAAATACAATAATAAAGTCCAAAACATCTCTTCAGCGCGAATGTAAATAATCCATAATGGCGGTGATGAAGTTATCACGATAAATTGCTTTAGAAGCTCCCAACACAATCAACACGATCGATCAATACACATTCTCTTCTCGTTGGGCGTTCATAGTCATACTCATTTTGAAACAGGGGTGTCGATATTAAGATAACAGGTACAGTTGTGAGCAGATGCTTATACTATTGATTCAACTGAAATCCAGTTAATTGGACGATACCAAGCTTAATAATCAGATAGACACATTCCACTTACAAAACGCTTTAACGGTTTGTTCTCCACATTTTTGCACGATGTATTATTGGGACCGAAACTTCGCAGCTGACACCGTAGACGTTCCAGAAATGCCAGCGTTGATGACGTTGTCAAATGGTCATGTGATTACGACCGGGAAGATCATTGGTTAGCTATCATTCCGTAGATTCCAACTCGCCAAACTGACATGCGCAAAGCTTAGATCTGAGAGACGCCGAACCTGCCTGTTCCAGACGATAGACAAAGTACCCTGTTCCAGCCTGACAAGATTAAAAAAAAGTGAAGTAAGTATCAATTATTTTTAATTAGTTAGTTTCATAAAATGAATACCAATCTCAGCTCGTTCATAAGACTTAATAGTTTGCACTGCAGAAGCAATATATCCACACGGGTCCCCCTTTTCATCCTGACACTTGAATAATTTGAATTCAGGTCATTTCAGTTTTCGGACGAGACATTTACTTATTACCTATTTCATTCCTCTCAACTGACATTTAATTTACCATTCGAAACAACTCCCAAAAGCTGTGTCACATTTTCATTAAATTTCGTGTGACTGAATTTGCACGGCTTGCAGAACACATTTCTCGCCGTAGTTTTTGTAGAGTTAGTGCAGATTGTTACTTTGAAACAGTCCCCGATCAATAGCACGTGATGAGGCTCCACTAAGGGACAGGGCAGTTTTATTCTAACTGCGGACGTCAACGAATACAGTTTGCAAACGTTACAAGGGGGACTGAAGCATTCGACCAAGGAAAGGAAAACATACGTGTTGACCCTTTATTTACGAAGAGTAAATTTCAGCTCTAAGTTTCAACCAGATAATTGTCTGAAACTCACCAAGTACGAAGCGAGGGGACCTACTTTAACAAAACTTGATCTTGGTAACATGTGCCAATCACTGAATGAGATGCTTGTGTCGTGAGCCAGGCTCCGACCTATGGTCTAAAAAAAGACAAGGTGCCTTATTCCCCTTTTACCGAGACTTGCGAAAGGCGTTTTGCTCATATGCCTGTCAAAATAAATTGTCAACAAGTTTTCCAAAAATCAGATTCAGTTAGTGACTCATATCAATAAAAAAAAAAACACGGAAAGCATTTACATCTATTTTTTAATCCCAATTAACTAATTACGACTGAAACTGTACTGACTCCGTTATTGCGTTAATGAATAAAACTGTCGACAATAGTATTACTAGAGTTAGGAAGGGTGTCAGGTATTCTCAATTGTGATTTTAATGTTTTGATGGATTTTATATGTAACTTCGCAAGTGCTGCCCCGGAAGAGGGGATTTTCACTCAATGTGGCCAAATAGAGTGATGTTTTCAGATAGAAATTAATGGTTGTTTTCAAGGGCTGTATGAATTTTTGGTTTTGGTGGAAATAATAGGCGAGCATATGATGACCCCCCCCCGGGGGGTGGGTGGGTGGGGGGGGGGGGCTGTCCCATAACCTTTTTACGGACACACCCTTGTCAACTGTACAACGGCAACATCACATTGAGTTCGGATGAAAATAGACATCTTTACTGGACCCCAAGTTTCATCCTCATATTGCATGATGGCGCCTTCCACGTAATTTGTTTATGACCTAACATTTTGTTGAGCCGATGCTGATAGGACCCGTGATGAGCCCCGTAACTTTTTTACATGACTTATTTGTAAACCTTTTGACCTGTAAGTATAATGCTAAACAATGCTACAGTAGATCCCATTATTCCCTTCTGCGAAGCCATCTGGTGGGGCTGGCATAATAAAAGAATGCAGGAACTGACGTTAGTTGAAACATAATCTGGCAGAGCCATGTTTATTTTATAGGGCGAATCAGTTATTAATATTTTGAATCATTCGACGTGGAACTGCATATTGAAAAACAGTTGGGTAATTTCACATAATTTCTACCATTAATCTATTTTCGGCCGTTTTCAATTTCCCAATGTTGCGTTCAAGTATTTTTTCGGCTTCAACAAAGGTAAACAAACTTCATCTGACTGTAGGCTAAAATGTAGGTGTACTTACCACCGTGAAAGACTTAAATTAGGCGACGAAGCAAAAATAATACGGAAAGAAAGAACGCGTTTTTGCTTGAGATGACTTTATCGATTTGGGTTTAACGACACTTTCAACAGACAGGGTTACCTCGTGTCGGACAGTTTTGCCGTGACAACCGAATCACCGCACTCCCTTTGAGAGGAATAAAATGAAATGGGAGACTTCCTATTCACAAAGTAGGATGTCATCTACAGGCCTTGGCAATTTACATTTGTAACTCACAAGGAGACTAAATAATGTGATAAACCGCGTAAAATGGGTGAATGACATACGCTTTAAATCCAAAGAAGCGTTTGATTGGCCAAAGCCAGTTTCACATATTGGCGGTAACCGGATTCTACCTTCGTTGCCGAGTTTATCGTAATGTAGCCAGTCTAACCCTGCCTGTGCTGCGGTGTGGAGTAACGGTGTTTGGGAGTTGGCAGCTGCTCGTCGTTGCTCGGTGGTTCTCTCCGGGTAGGCCCTACTCTGGCTTCCCCAACTCGTAAAACTGTCACCGACACGACATGATCTTGGCTGTTAAAGTGTCGTTAAACCTCAATAAATAAATAAATAAATCGAAAATATTATCCCTCGATCCTCGTATCCCCTCTTCTCCCCAAATTCTTATTTTAACCCTTTATCTTACACGAAAAGCAGACGACACTTGCAAATAAAATTCTTGAAGCACTATTTTTTTTTTAAAATTTTTTTGGCGCCAGTACGCTATGTTTTTATGACAAAAAATGAAAAAGTAATAAAAATTGAATGGTGAATTTTGTGAATAGCGCTGGCCGGTTTTGAACGTTACGTTGGGTAAAGGGTTAAAGCTTGTCTAAATGCGCCATTTTAATATATATATTTTTTTTCTTTTTTTCTTTCTTTATAAAAATTGTATTGCCGATATTACCCGATACATATTATTGATTGGCTTGCAGACAGAATGCTGTCGCCGTAGAGTACAAAATCTCCTAGGTGGGCATTTTTCGAATGAATAAATTATAGGCTGTGCTTTGTGGCGCCACCAGAACTTTGTCAAGGGTGGGGGAGTGGCAACGAGAGCATGATTCCCACGGAAGCTGTGGAAACGCCGGTGGTAGCGCTGTCCTTGACGGGGGTGACAGAATGCCCAAGGATGGCTGCAGCTCTGGATGTGTAGTGGGCGGTGAGGCGTGGGTTTATAACACGGATTCATGGGTTTTGCGACACGAGAATCCAAAGTAAATTGCATGCTGGTGACTAAACTAGTGTGCCATATCACTTACTTAACACTTCACCAAAATATGACATGTTCCAAAAACAAATGTATAGAAAATTGTGTGAATTTTTCGATTTTTCTTCCTGCCAAAACCATCGCCATTGACCTTAAATGGATAGAGCTCGTTTGGAAATGAATTTAATAATTATTAAAAATAAAAAAACCCAGTTTGATTTAGGCTAAAGAATACAAAGGTCAGACTGGAGTCACTGGACACATTAGCCGATGGCGTAACGCGCTGCCCTCGGAAACCATTGGTTGCAAGTTTGTATCCCAGTGCTGGAAAAAAAAACAACTTACAGTGCGTGGAGTCAGCCCTCAGTGTTCCTCCGTATCGCCATGTTTAGGGATGATGCTATGCTCGCCCAGAGGACGTATAACTGGTTATCCCGTGTGCTGTACTTACTTAATTACTGTGCACGTTTTTGCCACGTTAAAAAACCTTTTGTGGCAATCGAGCTGCAGCTCAGCAACATTATCTGACCCCCCCCCCCCCCCACTCCACGGTCTCCACCCCTGTGTAGTGTACACACTACTTCAGTACCTGTGAAAGGGCCGCACTGAAAGCCTCTCAGGGTGCTCTGAAAAGTCAACGGAGGGATTTCATAAAAATAGCTGAGTGGTTCTGCTGTGGGGTTCTCACAGGGTGCTCCGAAAAATGAACGAAGGAATGAATTTCCAAACAAACTATACACTATCCAATACTATTACTCCGTTCTGAACTTTTTTTTTCTCCAAATACCAGAGCTCTTCTCCGGTTTGCTGCCAGTATTTCAAACGGTTTGTAATACGCGTGACCACAAAACCTTAGAAAAGCGTTGATATTATTAAACAAGCCGCAAATGTTTTACAGAAAATCGTGTTTCAACCCTTTACTCAACGTAACGGGAAAACCCGGCCAGCGCTATTCTCAAAAATCGTCAATTAATTTTCTTCATTTGTTTTTCATTTTTTGTCTCATAAACATAAGTTATGACCCCTCGTTGGAACGAGCTCGTAGAGCTCGTTCCAGTGAAGGGTCATAACCTATGTTTTTGTGACAAAAAATGAAAAAAAATAGTTATTCAAGTATATTTCTTTTTGCAAGTGTAGACTGCGTTTCACGTTAGCCTAGGTAAAGGGTTAATATAGAAGACTATTTAACAGTTAAATTGGTAATTTATGGTAAAGCCCCCCCCCCCCCCCCTGTGTCAGCTGCAATCGGGGACATTCACAACTTGACAAGTGAGGAAGTGAAACTCATTTTCGCAGCCCAAAGTACACGATAATGCAATCTCAACAGTAGGGGGCGCGGTGGCTCAGTTGGTAGAGGTGCAGGCTGCAAGCCGAGAGGTCCTCGGTTCGAATCCCACCTGCGGCAACCGCGTTGTGTCCTTGGGCAAGACACTTCACCCCGATTGCCTACATGGGGGCACGATGGCGCTGTGTACTGAGGCGGACTGCACGTCGATGGTGCGCATGTCTTCAACCAATCTAGCCCTGCCTGTGCTGCGGTGCAGAGTTCAGAGTTACGATGTTGGAGAGCTGACAGCTGCTCGTCGTTGCTCGGTGGTTCTCTCCGGGTACTCCGGCTTCCTCCACCCGTAAAACTGTCACGGTCACGATTAGCCATTGTGCATAAGTATGTGACCTTAAACACCAATAAATAAATAAATAATAATAATAATAATCTCAACAGTACAGGACATCCGTGGTTCAACCGTGAACCGTTGTCGGCGACCCCGTTTACTAGTAGTGTAAATAATCCTTGAAAGTTGTGTCAGTGATCACAACCCCCAAACACACCCGTGTGGGCTTTAAACGACCCTTTGTCAACCACGTTGTTGACATGGAGACTTCATAGAAAGAGCTTCATCAATATCATTGTGTATATGTAGGTCGAGTGCTTGCTTATTTTTTTATATGATAAGTGTTTTGTGCTGAAGAAATTCCCACATGTGATACTCGACACTGCAAGCACATTAAACGTTGGAATCGGTTGCGTGGTAGTCATTTTAACCCTTTATCAAACTAAACGGCCACACACGTTACGCAGTTTACAAAATGTACCGTCTAAATCAGTTATTTTTCAAAACATTTCAACAAAACCATAGCATGTGGCCCGCAGACTACCCTTGCAATAAAACGCTAATTTCTTATTTGAAGTGCTTCGTCTCTCAACTTCTCAACACTATTTTTCTCGCACAGGAATTCCGAAACAAAGTATAGAAATGTTACTGTCTGTTTTGTATCTGGTCGCCCGATTATCCGGAATATTCTGGGTACGAAATGACAACAAGAACACGTGAATTGAATGGATTAACTTGTTTTATATTCACCAATTTCTCAGAAAATACGTACGTACCATTACCATGTCGTCTTTTCTCCATTCTGCTGCAGATTTCTTATTTACCTTACCGATGTTACCCAGTGACAGCACCTGTTAAATATTATAAAGTAAACTGTTTGACAACTTGTTCTGACAATACGGCGCTGTCGATAGCTATATCTTAATTGCCAGTATCCATCATTCAGGTAGGAATGTTCCTAGAATAAAACTTTTTTTTTTTTAAATATATCCACACTCTAAAATCAGTTGGGTTAAAATATAACCCAAATCAGCTGCCTTGAATTGGGTTCATATTCACTCAACCCAGCTGATTTGGGTTAATTTTTAACTCAGCTGATTTTAGAGAGCATGTATAAAAACTTTTCTTATAGAAAACCGGAACCGAAACCGAGTTTTTTTTCTCAAAAAAAAAAAACCCGAACCCGTACTCCAAAACAAATGAAACCGCCAGTCTCTAGTGGTCCCTCATTGGAATTTGGAACGAGCTCGACTAGCTCCTTCCATTGAGGGGTCACATGATATGGTTTTCTGTAAATTTTTTGAAAAATTGAAAAAAAATATTTAAAATAATAAATATAATATATATAATAAATAAATGATATCATCTGTGTTGGGTAAAGGGTTAAAGTCACCAAAATTAATCACCAGCTTCTAAAGAGTTAAAGTCGAATTTCACTGATGAATCAAATGCGGCTATGGATATTGGGGATCCATATATCGAAGGATCATGTCTGTATTAATTTTGAAGATTTTTTTCTCTTAAAACGACTCCTTTCAAACACAGTGTCATCGTAAAGAAAATGCTTGTGTAATAGGTTAATTGTACGGAAACCCTGTTTTCCTTGAAAATTGGAAAAAGGTGGGAAATCACGACTCGAAACTCTGTGAGATTATCCGGCCGCCATAACTCCGACGAGACTAGTTGAATGACCTACTTTCAGCTTCATTTATTAGTACAGGAAATAATTTCTATACAATCCCAACAGTTGCTCGCCGCCTCGCTCTTCACTCGGTAGTCAGGATAGAGAAATCTCGTTTTGATTCAGTTGGAAATATTTACATATCACGTGATTATTTCTATTTTAGGGCCGAAGGCCATCTGCATTATAATTTTTTTTTTCGTCAGCGTGGTGGTGTCATACGTTTGCATGAACAGGGGTTCAAAGATAAAAGAAAATTTGTTTTCTGCTGTGTGGTGGCTATTGAATTTCCTTGTTTATTTCGCATAGTCAGGCAATATATTACTTGTTCGGCCCAATCAAGGAATGTTGTGACCATGCTACGAAGTTGTTCGCATTTCACACCATACAAACTTTAAACGTAATTTGCAGCGTGCGGTGGCGGCGGGCCGGGCGACTCCTCCGTTCTCGACAAAAAAATTTGCTGTAAAATTTTTGGCTCTTCGGGAAATTTTGAGATTTTGTTGGATTTTTTTTTTAAATAGAAGAAAAATTATAGTTTAGCGAAAACATGTTTTTAAACTGAATTTTCGATAATTTGTCGGTCGGAAAATGAGTCGCTCAGCCGCCCCACACATCCGCGGTGAATTGCTATTCTATTCTATTCCCACGGAGATCACGGAAATAAAGCAGTCCTTGTTTACTGTGGTATAAAACAGGCTCTGTTTTGCTGGTAATATAGGACCCAGTAACCAGTGCTTGGGGTGAAAGTCCTCTAAAATGGACAACGTGGGCATAAACGATTGGCTGAACTTTACTTTATATGCATGTTAAGGTTACGATTAACAACAAATGTGCAGGAATATGTGATCTTAAACACCAATAAATAAATAAATTCTACGCTATCGGTAATAAGACCAGGCCCTTTTTTATTGGGGTTCATTAGCTTTTAACTAAGTCGGAGTACCCGGAGAGAACCACCGAGCATCGGCGAGCAAGTGTCAGTCTCCCCAACGTACTAACTCCACACAATGATGCAGAGTTAGCATTTGGTGAAGGAAAGTGCACTGTAGAGTGCTCGGTAGTTTTCTGCTGTGAGGGGTCACATTATATGATTTGGTTGAAGTATTAAAAAAAAAATCTCCAGATTACGCGAGAGAATGCTGCCGATCCAGAATGGAGTAGGTAAAGGGTAAAATAAGTTTATTACACGCCTGTTCTGTGTAATCCCCATTTACAGCAGTACTAAACCATGCGGAAAATGAAAATCTGTTCCGCACATATGTACGAAACGGAAGTCGTTTACGGACTATTTTTTAAATAGAAGCGAAATTGCACTGGAATTTTCTACAAATCGTGCAACGCAATTACAATTTGAATCGCTAGCGACAGCTGAAAATCGCCCCCTGAGTTCCAATGTGCTCTATGTGCCAGTAGGTGCCAGTAGGCACATAGAACACTTTAGAAGTCAGAGGATGAAATAGTAACACGGGTTCCCCTCGCAAATTTGGTTGGTGATAAAATGTGTTCTTTTTTATGATAGTCGTCAATTGAATTGCTGAATGTCCTTTTAATAATTGCTTTTATAGACGCGAAGGCGTGTAATAAACACAGAACGACACGCGTGTGTGAATGGTTTAATCGATATGGCACTTGTCACAGTGCCATCGCGGAAGGATAAAACTCGAGCGGCCTCGAGTTTTATCCTTCCGCGATGTCATAAGTGCCATATCGATTAACCCATTCACACACGCGTGTCGTTCTGTGTATATATCGAGTAAGGTTTCAAGCTTATACCGACAGTAAACGATCCGGAACACTTTCGGAAAATTTTGTCTTTCTCCCCATCATGTCGGAAAATTTGGAGTTCATAAAAAAGTTTCGTGCCTGGTGCACTGCAGACTGGGGAAGCCATAAAGCACCGACCCCATCCTTTAGAAGTGAAGTTATCTTGGGCAACAAGATCACCATATTCCTTGTACTGGTAGTTAACTTGATCCAGGTGACTGGTTTAGGCTCACTTGAGCCTCATGTTATTTCATTTAATTAATATTGCTGCCAGTTGGAAGCGGACAGTTCCTGTTTTCGATCAGCTTTTCGAATTTAAGAGGCTATATAAAAAAAAAACCGAGGAGAATATTCATGCAGCCATTTGAAGATTATATTAATTTGCATTGTTTGTATGAACCCAAGGTGTTCATTTGTCAAAGATGATGCCAAAGAACTGCAATTTGCTCGGTCGCATTAAACGGATCACATGTGCACTAAAAGGATCACATGTCTGCTTGAAAGGATAACGTTGTGCTTAAAATTCAATATCTCGTGGATTACATGTGCATGTATTGTTCTCGTCGATTCCTCGCTTTTATCTTACCCATGGGCCTGGCTCTGCTGGAAAACATGCAGTATAAAGGATCACATGCCCGCACGAAAGAATAACATTGTGCTTGAAATTTAACATCGCCTGGATAACATGTGCGGACATTGTTCTCGTCCATTCCTCGATTTTAACCTCACATGACACTGCTGGAAAACGGATATTGTGGTGACTGTGGTCTTCATTGATTCGAATAGTGCATGTGTATTAACTCCCTGTCTGTCGGGATATTAGAATTCTATTTTTATGGTACATCAATTTACATCACCGACAGTCGGGGATATTTACCAAATAATTAAGATAAAGGAGTTTCATCAAGTCTTAGCTGTCCTTTATCGGAAATTATCCTCACCTACTCAAACCCCACCCCGGAGCTACATCATTACTCCACTAGTTATCTCCCGACGTATATCATTATTCTGCAGAGTTTCCAAATTCTTTGAAACTGTTTGGTTTGGAGGAATCACTTCCATATCCTGGGTTATACTTGGTACACCTCAGTGGCGTAGCCTGGGGGGGGGGGGGGGGCGGGCGTCTGATGGGGGAGGGCACATGCCCCCAATTTCAGTCGTGCCCCCCTCCATGTTAACCCATATAGGGAACATCAGGGAAGAAATTTTAATATCTAGCAATTTCCTTGATTCTCAGTCCGTCCGTGTCCATAATGTATAAGTTGTGAAAGGCATCAATAATTAAGCCACATTATGTCCTAATTATTGATGCCTTTCACAACCCACAGATTATGGACACAAACGGACTCAAGAGTCAAGGAAATTGCGGGGTTTTTTTTGTCTTGAGTTTCAAAAAATTCCCGGGGGGTTGACCCTCTCAAACGAGAGAGGCGCACCCTCCCGTGTGCTCGTCCTCATATTGCCGCTGCAGAGCTCGGGTGATGCAGCGAATCATATACTGTATGCCCCCTAGATATTACTACCCCCCCCCCCAACTTTGATATCTTGTCTACGCGCCTGGTACACCTACATGTACCATTTCCCAAATGGTTTTCTCACAAAATCCTTATTGAAGTTTTTCACTTCCAACAGTTTAGTTGATTAAGAAATAAGATTTCGTTTCCTTCCCTTATTAATTTATTCCTGCTTTTCGGTAGATGCCTCACCCTGTGATGTTTATATTGACGCCGAAATACTTTAACATGTGGCACTCAGTTTTCTGCCACCTTCTGGAAAAGAAGACGCCCCCATTCTTGACATCCGATTAGCCTCCATTTTAGGACCCACGAGTATAACCTTGCTTTTGTTTTCATTCAGTCAGGGTCTCCATTTATTGTCTTATCTCCCAACAATTGTCAACAATTTATATGGCCCATGCATCTGCGCTTTCTGGCGCAAGTACGAGATCATCTGCGAAAACAACCTCGATATTTTCAGGTCTCCTACTGCTCCCCCCCCCTGTTTATTTATTTATTTATTTATTTAATTATTTATTTATTTTATTTATTAAGGTTTAACGAAACTTTAACAGCCAAGGTCATATCGTGTCGGTGACAGTTTTACGGGTGTAGGAAGCTGGAGTATCCGAAGAGAACCACCGAGCAACGACGAGCAGCTTCCAGCTCCCCAACATCGTAACTTCGCACTGCAGCACAGGCAGGGTTAGACTGGATGAAGACATGCGCGCCATCGATGTGCAGTACGCCCTAGTACACGGCGTCATCGTGCCCCCATTCGGACAATCGGGGTTAAGTGCCTTGCCCAAGGACACAACGCGGGAGTCCGAATCGATCGCTCAGACAGTCGGTCACCCATCAAAGGACTAACCTGGTTCGACGTTGCTTTTCTCCTGTGATCTGATGAGAACCGGTTACTGCAACGCCCCCCCCCCCCCCCTTATCGATATGCAGGAGTTCATCTACTAAATCTTTGATGCAATACGCAAAAAATCGGTGAAAGTATACCTGAGGCCTACCTCCACGGGCTGGTCACCCGTTTTTAGCTAACCTGACTGAAAGTCAGGGTGAGCTATTCTGATCACCATTTGTCTGTCGTCCGTCGCACGTCGTGAAGGTGGTGTTTGAGCCTCTTTCTTCTAAACCACTGGCCACATTTTAATTAAATTTCATGTAAGTAGTGGTTATATAGGGGCATTTTGATTTTTATGCAAATTAGGTTTCGGCTCATATTGAGCTGAGGGGTGGATAAAAATGGCCAAATTTTTTGAAAATCTTCTTCTAATGAACCACCAGTAGCAGAGACTTGATATGGGGTATACAGAGTCCTTTAGAGGTTTAGAATCAAGTTTGTTCAAGAGAAGTTTGTCGGGCATTATTTGCCTTCGTTATGGGAGGGGCAACAATTTTGGCCACGCCTAAAATTTCTATTTTCAGAACTGTGAGGTCGATTTGAACCAAATTTGATATGAGATGATAATGGGTCATTATAAAGCTTACTTTTATCCAGTAGAACAGAATGGTTAAAAAAAATCCCTATCGGTTTGATCACAAGGTACTTTTTTCAGGACTTTGAAAAAGTGCTGAGTCGGCACTTTTTACACTATAGGCAACTGTAGGCAATGGGAAAAACATAAACAATCTTCTTCACCAGATCCAGCAGGCAGCATCTTTTGATGTTTGGTATGCAACATTGTAGGGTGGATCTGATTCAAGTTTGTTCAAATCGGCCCCCTGGGTTCATATTTGGGCTCAGTATAGGAGCCCGATATTGAACTTAGTGCATTTCAGGCAAATTTCTTAAAAAATTTTCTTCTCCAGATCCAGCAGGCAGAATCATTTGATAGTTGGTATGCAACACTGTGGGGTGGATCTAATTCAAGTTTGTTCAAATCGGCTCCCTAGATTCATATTTGCGCTCACTATAGAAGCTCGAATTCGAACTTCATGCATTTCAGGCAAATTTCTTCTCTAGATCCAGCAGGCAGAATCTTTTGATATTTGGTATGCAACATTGTGGGGGTGGCTCTGATTCAAGTTTGTTAAAATCGGCTCCCTGGATAAGGATTCATATTTGGGCTCACTATAGAAGCCCGAATTCGAACTTAGTGCATTTCATGCAAATTTCTTAAAAAATCTTTTTCTCCAGATCCAGCAGGCAGAATCTTTTAATATTTGGTATGCAACATTGTGGGGTGGATCTGATTCAAGTTTGTTCAAATCGGCTTCCTGGGTTTATATTTGGGCTCGGTATAGGAGTCCAAACTTGAACTTAGTGCATTTCAGGCAAATTTCTTTGAAAATCTTCTTCTCAAGATCCAGCAGACAGAATCTTTTGATATTGGATATGCACCATGGTTAGAGGGTGAGGTTCAAGTTTGTTCAAGCCAAGTCCCTGGGTTCATATTTGGGCTCACTGTGGTAGCCCGAATTATAACTTAGTTCAAAATGAGGAATTTTAAAAAAAAATCTTCTTCAGATCGAGCAGTCGGAATGTTTTGATATTTGATATGCAGCATCATTAGGGGGGGGGGGGGGGGGGGGGTTCAAGTTTGTTCAAGCCATGTCCCTAGGTCCATATTTGGGCTCACTGTGGGAGCCCGAATGATAACTTAGTTCAAAATGAGGAATTTTCTTTAAAAATCTTCTTCTTCAGACCCAGCAGTCGGAATGTTTTGATATTTGGTATGCAGCATCCTTACTAGTAGGGGGTGAGATTCAAGTTTGTTCAAGCCATGTCCGTTGGTCCATATTTGGACTCACTGTGGGAGCTCGAATTGTGACTTAGTTCAAAATGAGGAATTTTCTTTAAAAATCTTCTTCAGATCCAGCAGTCGGAATGTTTTGATATTTGGTGTGCATCCTTAGGGGGGTGAGATTCAAGTTGGTTAAAGCCAAGTCCCTGGGTTCATATATGGGCTCCCTGTGGGAGCCCGAATTATAACTTAGTTCAATATGACAAATATTATTTCAAAATCTTCTTTTTTTTAAGATCCACTGGTCAGAATCTTTGGATATTTGGTATAAGCTTTTCTTAGGAGGAGCAGATGCAACTTGTTGAAATCAGTTCTCTGGGTTGATATTTAGGCTACCATGTCAGGTGAGAGCCCTCAGGCCCCATGGAGCCTCTTGTTATTGATACATTACCTAGACTGAGTTCACTTTGTACTTTGGTTTCCATCCAATAACTAATGAATACTGACTCGAATCAATTTCAATTTTTGGTTATGCATTATTAATGTCTAAAGGAAGCTTCCTGTTGATATTGGATCTGCTAACCAATTCAATATGGACGCCATGGCCGCCATATTGAATTTAGTTTCCGTTCAATAACTAATGAATGCTGACTCAAATCATTTTTTTATGCATTATTGGTGTCTAGAGGAAGCTTCTTTTTGATTTGGTTGTGCCACCGAGAGACTAACCTACACTTTTATGCCACTGTCGTGGGTATATAACACGCTTTGCATTGCTCTTGTTTAAAAATATGTCCATCCTCTACCATTATTCAGCACCCTACCATTATTTGGAACACGAGAGTACACAGAATAACAATAAAGAGAAATACACGATGAAATACAATTAAATCAGACTGATTAAATCGCAATTTCAAGTAGTTTCAAGTTGATATTTAAAAATACTTGCCATGTAATTCAATTTGTCTTATGTAAATGTGCCAACAACTTCTTGATAACCACGTGGACAGCATTAGCTGCGGGCACCAACATGGAATTTATATGGATTTGGACTTACCTACATCCCTAATATGATTATTTGTTTTAAATGGCCTGGTTGGTCACATAATTGATAATAACAGGTTAAACAAGCACAGAACTTACTGATTCTGTGTGGAGGAAAAAAATTGCATTTGTGGTCCCCAAAATACCCACTCACCCACCCACCCCACCCCCCTCGTGTCTGCAAATTTTCGGGTAACCCCCCCCCCTCCCTCCTCCTGCGGCCTTCATATAAGGTTTGTCACGAGAGGCTACTTATAAATTAACAAAGATCGATCTCTCGGGTAATTTAAATTTATTGAAACTTCTCAAATCCTAGTGGGCGAAAAAAAACGGACAGTGGTTTTGCACTCTGAGTTTTCCTCTTAAAATCAGTACAGGTTTCCCACAAAGAGCAACTTTTGGGTCCCCTACTTTTTTACATTGAATCCAACTAGCAGTGTGCCATTGTCCGAATATTCAGGACGTCTAAATAGACGAAATCCAATGTTCCTACGTCGTCCCCTCAGTTCCAACGTGTTCCATGTGCCAGTAGGCCAGTAGGCACTTAGAACACATTGGAACTCAGTGGACGGTGTGTCAGTACCTCTTGTAAACTTCGAAGACCAATTTTACATTTTATATACCATTTTAGTCTTCAGATTGAAGCATGATTAACGTATCAAAAGTACCAAAATGACCGGTATGAGCAGTAGCCCAAAACTTATTATGAAATCCCCCCCCCCCCCCCCCTCCCCCGGTCGCGATATTATCTGAAAATATTGTCTAAAAGGGTATCAAAACGCAATTGTTATCTCCAGATTCTCTTGAGTCTGGTGGTTGAAGAAGACATGTTTTCCGTATACGCACATGGATTTGGAAAAAAAAATTGCGAGAAGACGCTATGATACATCGAGTTCAACAGATGAAAACTGTGTCCAACAGAACTTCCATCATAGATATCTTAAAAAATTGCTCAGTCGTTTTTTTTTTTTTTCTCTTGTTTTTTTTTTTTTGGAGTACAAATATCCACTGAAGTGGCGGAATCCTGTTCGAAAACGGCATTTGTTTGCTTCGAATTGGTAGTAATATTAAACGGGGGATCTGGGAGGACATCCCGTGGGAACGCCGGGAAGTACAGCAGTGCCTGTTTCCTGTGTTAACCCTTTACCCAACGTAACGGCAAAAACCGGCAAGCGCTATTCTCAAGAATCGCCAATTTTTTCATTTTTTGTCTCAAAAACATAGGTTATGACCCCTCGTTGAAACGAGCTCGTCAAAATGAAAAAAAATTAGTTATTCAAGAATTTTTTTTCCAAGTGTCGTCCTCTTTTCATGTTAGGTAAAGGGTTAAACAAGCTCTGTTTTACTGATAAAATAGGACCCGGTCACCAATGGTTGGGATGGAAGTCCTCTTAAATGGGCTACATGGGTATAAACGATTGGCTGGACTTTACGTTATGTCCATGTTGTGGTCACAATTAGCCATTTTGCAGAAATATGTGACCTTAAACACCAATAAATAAATAAATAAATCTGGGAGGACAAAAATTGCATGTGTACGTGACAGCAGCCACTGAAAATGGTACGGTCGTGACGCCGTGTTTTCTTATTCGCCATCGAAAAGTTACCTTGTATGTATGACTCATCTGTCCGTTTCGAAATATTTTTCTCTACCGACATTATAAAATCATCTGCACACGACCAAGTCGGATAACTGGTGTGACATCTAGCTTTAAACACAAAATGTGTGAACAGGCCTGGAAATAAATTGCGAACGATCTTTTGGTTACGTAAGGTGGGTGGGTGGGGGGGGGGGGGGGGGGGGGGGGGGCAATTGTAAAGTAGTCGAACGAACTACAGGTTATGATAAAATTATCCAATATCAATTAAAGTCTTAATCCTACATGTCTAGCCCAGTCAGACTTGACAATATTTCGCGACCAACCCGACACGAAGTTTGCGCCCGCAGGGCATCCACATATGAATAAAGTGGTATGCTATTTACTTCCATCAACATAAATAGCAACAGCTAACGCGCAGGGGGCGCGGTGGCGTTGCGGTAACCGGTTCTCGTCAGATCACCGTCGAGCCCGGTTAATCATTGGATGGGTGACCGTCTGAGCGCTCAATTCGGACTCCCGCGTTGTGTCCTTGAGCAAGGCACTTAACCTCGATGGTCCACATGGGGGCACGATGACGCCGTGTACTAAGGCGAACTGCACGTCGATGGTACGCATGTCTTCAACCAATCTAACGCTGCCTGTGCTGCGGTGCGGAGTTACGATGTTGGGCAGCTAGCAGCTGCTCGTCGTTACTTGGTGGTTCTCTCCGGGTACTCCGGCTTCCTCCACCCGTAAAACTGTCACGGTCATGATTAACCATTTTGCCTGTAAGTATATGACCTTAAATACCAATAAATAAATAAATAACAGCTAACGCGCGATCTTCCAAAAAACGAGATCAGGCGTTAGTCGTTGCCATTTATTTTGGCGGTGGCGGGAATTATGTCAGATGTGAACAGTCTGAATGGCTGGCGTGGCAAAAACAGAGAAGGCTGAAAGGATCGCAACATTGTTTTCTGTTAGGTTATCACCATGTTATATAGCGTAACCCGCTAACGGGTTACGATGTGAGCTCTGTACTCTTTTGCACAAAATGTTCCACCCTGCTCTGCGCAGTCCTTATTTGAGTTTGCACGTTTATTTTTATCAACTTTTTAACCTTCCAATATTTCACTTTTAACCCTTTGATAATTGTGTACGTTTTATGACGTACGAAATCAAACAGTGCGTTGATACTTTTGTACGTCTTATGACGTTCGAAGTCAAACAGCGCGTTGGTACTTTTTGGTCATTATTTTGTCATTATTTTTCGATTTTTTTTTTTCAAAATTTAACCTCAATTCCTATTTTCTCCCAAATAATGCTCAGTGACAACCGTTGAGCCAAATCTTATCGCAGCTTAAAATACTAATATATTCCCCATCAGGGCTTTCAAAAAATGAGGATACCAGAGAAAAAGCCAACACTTTCCATGCTTATATTTCATATTCAGTCAAATACAAATAATATTTTGTTTATATAAATTTGTTTTATTACAAATTATTGGAGAGTGCCTGCTAATCTAGCCCTCGGATAATCACTTATGTGAAAAATATCTTGTTATTTGTACTTTCCGGCGTTTGACGTCGCATTTTGAAAAACGTTGAAGAAACTGAATTCCCAGTGACGTTTGAACGTCAGGATAATTAACGTCTCAGTGGGTTAAAAAGAGAATCTTTAAATAGAAAAGTCTCTTTGTTACCATCTACTATTTTCCATCACGTTCAGAAAATTAGTTTTACTTCTCAACATCTACTTAGAATATTTTTATTTTGCACCTACTGAGTTGAAGTTCCTTGAGTTCATAACTTCATACTTCCCTTTTCCACCCTGCACTATTATTTGGGCCTGCACATTTATTATTTGTCTTTTCCGCTTTTATTTGGGTCTGCTTGTTTATTTGGAACCTGAGAGTTTGCTCAGGCCTGCATTAATTCCCGTTATTAGCAACTCGAATCCGTTACCACGATAACACCAAGTCGTCCGGTGAGAATAAAGGGTTTAGTGTGTTTCCAGTAGACACGATTTTTTTTTGTCTTGCCAAATACTATAGGACTCACAGGCACTGTACTTATTTCCGCCGGGTATCACTTACAAACCCTCTGGTGGAAACGTTTTTCAGGGTCATGTGAAAAAATGGTAAATATTTGTCTTCAGTTACCGTAAAACAGCTCGAAGAACTCAAACCGAAGTGGGGACCATTGTTTGTGAAGTATTTGACACGTTAACTTAGGAGTTATGGCCCTTGATGTGTTTCGTCTGGGTTATTGACAATTCAGGTTCTCCTTATTTGTTTCTCGTTAACTTTGAAATGGGAGCGCAGTGGCTCGGTGATTACGGCACTGAACTTCAAACCGAAAGGTCCACGGTCCAGTGCCCGCCTGGGATGACTGCGTTGAGTCCGTGGGCAAGGCACTTCACCCCGATTGCCCACGTGGGGGTGCTGTGTACTAAAGCGTACTGCACGTCGATGGTGCACCTGTCTTCAAGGGATGATAACCCTAGTTGTGCGGAGACGCTGCCTGTGGGAAGAATCAGACTGTTGCTCGGTGGTTCTCACCGGGTACTCCGGCTTCCTCCACCCGTAAAACTGTCCGACACGAAGTGACCCTGGTTATTGAAAGTGTCGTTAAACCCCAATAAATAATAAATAAATAACTTTGAAATGTTTTTTTTTTTCCTCCGTTGGTTTCAAGTATTTGCATCTTGGCATACAAGCTGGAAATCTCTTTTAAATCCCTTGTAGAAGTCGCCGAAGGAATGGGCTGATTTAGGACGGGGCGTATTCCAATGCGCCCCGCGCCCTATCTTTAATTTTTTTTACAAGCACCAAGCGAGGGAGGAACACGATATCATCTGCAATAACACATCCTGTTGCACTGGCCGTTATTAATTGGCCTCCCTTTTTCAAAATTTGAATGTAACTGTATAAAACTGCGGTAATATTCTGGTGGTCAACAGGGATTCTTTTGGGTGTCTACTGTCTACAGGGGCCGGATATGGGACCCATTCCCAATGGCATTTTGGCATGATTTCTTCTAATTCAAACCTCAAATTTACCAATCGCTGTCTTCATTCAAATAAAAATGTAAACCTTCTTTAACTCTTGAAGGCCTAATTTTGACTTTCATCACATTTTTACAGCAATAAAACGGGTATTTCAACAGGCAGTTTTTATATACATTTGAAAGTTACACCCCAAAAACCTTGTCAGCTGTTTATAGGCAAGTCTTGGCTGCCTATATATATATGCAGCCAAGATTTGCAAAGACACAACTGTAAAGCCACTTAATGTCGACTGTTGAAGGGTAGCAAAATGCATAAATATTTTAATTATTTAATAATATAAGAGCAATTTATTTAATAGAGATTACAGAGGTTGATCATTGTTTCATGCGACTGTTTGTTATAAAACTTACTATATGTACTCTCCATGTGGAAAAAGGGCTGAAGAATCCCTGGGTCATGTGCTAAGAATCCACTGGAGGGTCAGGCTGACCGCCCATTTTCCAAAATTTTGCCCACACCCTCCTCGTGCTCGCTCCCGTCTCGCCAGAGGCGGCGGATCCATGGGTGGGGCACAGCCGCACAGGGGGCATGTGCCCCTCCACTTTTTTTCCACAAATATGTTCGCAGTTACACAGTGAGTTAAAATAGGCGCATGCAAACGTGTCAATCTACAGGCATTTCTGTGAGATTATTTGCAGCTCCAAACAATATTTAGCCAAAGAATCCCACTTTCAGTCGCTTCGGTCCGTTTCTTCTACTTTAACCATCTTCCAAGAGTTGGAAGATGGTTGAAGTAGAAGAAACGGACAGGACAGTGATCACACAGCGGAATATTCATCTGAACGAGAGACGATAGCGAGTCATGGTACATTTACCGATATACGATTGTTACCTTTCTCACATTGGATCGAACCATGGTAGCATTGTAAATTTGTGCCCCTCCACTTTTAACGAGCTTCCGCCGCCTCAGCGCCCAGCGTCTCGCTCTTACACTTCGGCATCATGGCCCATGATTGAAAAATCCCAACCCCTGCCGACGTTGTCTGTACGAACCTCAGAAGTCAATTAGCGCGTGTTTTCTGTTGAGAACAGGTTATGATTTACTGGTTTTTAAAATAGGGCTCTGCAACCAACGCCTGGGATAAAAATCCTCTAAACTAAAGTGGGCAGAATAGAAAATAGAAATGATTTCCTAAACTTTGTTGTTTGACTTCACAGTTTTGTTGCGCCCATGGTATTGCCGCAGATCCAGAAAGAGACATTAAACACTAATAAACAACAAAATTTGTCTTTCATATGAATGATTTTGTATGAGTACGTTATTCTCATTTGAAATTCGTTTCAATGTGTTTGGCCACAAATCGAAGACATTCCTTTGGGCAATTTGACGTTTTCCTTTCAGTATTGCAGACTCCTTGTATAGCTAGTGTATGGAGGGAATCGTTTTTTAGCTCGCCGAAGGGAGCTTAACTTATCACCGGCCTTCCGTCCGTCGTCGTCCGTCGTCGTCCGTCGTCGTGAACATTTTTCAAACGACTTCTCCTCTGAAACCACTGGTCCGATTTTCACGAAACTTCACGTGGATGTTCATTACTATATGGCAATTCATGTTTGTTCAAATGAAATGGCCACGTCCCTTGGGGGCTCTGTATGGGGCATAACTCTGATAGCACCGTATGAATTATAGAAAAATTATCAAAAAATCTTCTTCTCCAGAACCAGTGGGCAGAATCTTTTGATACTTGGTATGCAGCATCTTGGTATGGGTCTGATTCAAGTTTGTTCAAATCGGCCTCCTGGATTCATATTTGCGTTCACTATAGAAGCCCAAATTCGAACTTAGTGCATTTCAGGCAAATTTCTTCAAAAATCTTCTTCTCCAGATCCAGCAGGCAGAATCTTTTGATATTTGGTATGCAACATTGTGGGATGGATCTGATTCAAGTTTGCTCAAATCGGCCCCCCTGGATTCATATTTGGGCTCAGTATAGAAGCCCAAATTCGAACTTAGTGCATTTCAGGCAAATTTCTTAAAAAATCTTCTTCTCAAGATCCAGCAGGCAGAATCTTTTGATATTTGGTACGCAACATTGTGGGGTGGATCTGATTCAAGTTTGTTCTAATCGGCCCCCTGGATTCATATTTGGGCTCACTATAAAAGCTCGAATTCGAACTTAGTGCATTTCAGGCAAATTTCTTAAAACATCTTCTCCAGATCCAGCAGGCAGAATCTTTTGATATTTGGTATGCAACATTGTGGGGTGGATCTGATTCAAGTTTGTTCAAATCGTCCCCCTGAGTTCATATTTGGGCTTAGTATAGGAGCCCAAATTTGAACTTGGTGCATTTCAGGCAAATTTCTTTTAAAAATCTTAAGATCCAGCAGGCAGAATCGTTTGATATTGGGTATGCAGCATGCTTAGGGGTGGGGGTGGGGTGGGAGGTGGGGGTGAGATCCAAGTTTGTTCAAACCATGTCCCTATTTCCATTTTTGGGCTCACTGTGGGAGCCCGAATTATAACTTAGTTCAAAATGAGGAATTTTCTTTAAAAATCTTCTTCTTCAGATCCAGCTGTCGGAATGTTTTGATATTTGGTATGCAGCATCCTTAGGGGGTGAGATTCAAGTTTGTTCAAGCCATAACCCTAGGTCCATATTTGGGCTCACTGTGGGAGCTTGAATTGTAACTTAGTTCGAAATGAGGAATTTTCTTTAAAAATTTTCTTCTTCAGATCCAGCAGTCGAAATGTTTTGATATGTGGTGTGTAGCATACTTAGGGGGGGGGGGGGGGGGAGATTCAAGTTTGTTCAAGCCAAGTCCCTGGATTCAAGCCATATCCCTAGGTCCATATTTGGGCTCACTATCGGAGCCCGAATGATAACTTATTTCAAAATGAGGAATTTTCTTTAAAAATCTTCTTCTTCAGATCCAGCAGATGAATGCTTTTGATATTTGGTATGCCGCACCCTTAGGGGGGTAAGATTCAAGTTTGTTCAAGCCATATCCCTAGTTCCATAAAATTTGTCTCTCATGACTTCATTGCTTTGTAGTAGTGTTGATGAACCATGTCTAACTGAATTTGACCCCAAATACTTCTGTGAACCACTTTGTTTGAATCACTTTGCCCGATGAGCGATTAAGGCCCCTTGGGCCTCTTGTTTTTAAATTTATAAGTTTTGACAGGTGTGGTGCAGAATAAATACGTTAATGCCTTTAAATGGGCGATACACTGATACAGACCTGAAGCTGGGATCTCAAAATTTTCCGATCTTGTTGGGCGAGAGTTAAATTTTTCCAGCAGTGTTCTCGGGCCATTAACGGCCGGAGACGAAAAATGAAAAATTGTAATTTCATGTATTAACATTTTTTATTTATTTTTTTCAAATCTTGCCTGCTATTCGGTTTGGGTAAAGGGTTAAAATAAGTGCCATGCGCCCAAAACTCTCGAATAAACCTCCACCTCGTTACTTCATATACGTAGGCTAATCATTCATAGTGGTGTTGTTGACCACCAAGTTAAAATAAATCCGTTGAGAACTAACTGCAGGAGGCGATGCGGTGAAAACATTTCGTTCTACGTGTCAAGGGACATAACTCTTGAAAAACATTTTCGGACAGCAACCTGGTTACTTGCATCTTCGATATTGTGACTCTAAAAAGTAGTATTTTTTCTCGATTAGATTACAAGTACGATCGGGTCGCGAGTCTGCTAGAAGCATCCGAAGACAAGGTGGCAGGGTATCAAAAAGTGCACTTGACTCTGGATATGAGTAAAAACCGGGAGTTTACAGCGTATTAGAAATTATAATAACATTGTAGACGGCAAGTTGTTCCTCTAAATAGTCGACACAAAGCTTTAGAAATCACCCCGCCGCTTGTATCTAACTTCTTTGTTTGGTGATTATCGACCAAACTCCGTCATTATACCCGATATACCCCCACCCCATTAGCATTGGTACATGTAAAATACGTTAGGAACGAGTACTCAAAAAGTTTCTCTTTTACAGTTCTCAGAAAGTAGACTTCTTCCCCATCAGTGCACTTCTGTCGAAAAAAGGACATGAGCTGCCTCTACACCCAGACTCAGGACCACAGGGCAGCTCCCCTCCCTGCTTCCGGCGACCTTGTGAGTCTGCGACACATTAATACAGTAGTGAGTCGAGATTTCATGACTAATATATTGAAAAATCAACTCCGATTGGGGGAAAAACCATCGAACATGGCATCACAGATTCACTCTTCTCACTTTACTTTTCCGACCGGAGAGAACAAAGTTTTTGTTGAGGTAAAAGGGTAGATAATTTCGTCCGATCGAAATTCTCTGTCCACATTTGTGATAACAGTATTATACAAATTATAATTGTCTGGAGTTCGGTGGAAATCCACTGAGAACTGTACATGCTGCGATGACAGTTTCGGACTACTATTGAAGTGCCATTAGCTCCTTGAATGCTAATATAAGATATTCCCGCCGGGGACAGAATTTCTATAAATTTCGTCTCCCGAGTTCCAATGTGTTCTATGAACCTGTGGGCGCATAGAACATATTGGAACTCCGGGAACGTATTGACACTGAATGACATAGTATAATTTGGGCATATTTAATCAAATCTTGTAAGATTAATGGATTTTTTACCATTCACTTCTTGCGTTAAACTTGGATACTTTTTTCATCAAATCTAGCCATGGCTACTTCACAGCAGCCATGACTAGATTTTAGGAAAAATATTTTGACTATACTCAGCGGTTTCAGAGTTAGTCTTCAAGAAGGCTGAAGCTGTCGTGTCGCGACTTGGTGAAGTTGGGTTAAATCCAGCACATGTCCCATATTCTTTCAAAACCACTCAAAACTGTAGTTATTTAAGACTTGCGATAGAATGCTTTAAAACTATGTCAGTGGCCATAACTCCCGAAAAAATAAAGGACTGTGACCCAGTTCCATCATGCACTTGTACACGCCATTCTGTATTGCAGGGTAAGGTCAAATCGACTGTGAATTGCAATAACAAAGCTGTAGGCAGACAGATAGACTGATCCATTCAGACTGAAGAACAGACGGACAGGCGGGATTATTTTCATATTACGCCCCTGCCCCCCCCCCCCCGCCCCGATTTCAGAAGCGGGATGTCTAGTCTAACTTCGTTAGCTATGGTATATAACAGACTCCAGAAGTAGCTTTTAGGCGTTTCATTCGTAGCTGAAAAAAGAGATGACTGGCAAAGTAAATTTACACCATTATGTAATATTATGTGTGTTATTTACTCTTGTTTTACTATGTTTTGGAGTTTGGTAATGCTTTGTCTTTCTCTTTCTCCAGATGTATCACAGTGGCATAGCCTTGGGGGGGGGGGGGGGGGGTAAAAAAAAATCCCCATATTTGCCAATGGTAGTTGCTCATAATATAGAGCCCCAAAATAGTGTCCCATGTAAGGATACACACGCTACAAATGCCTCAGGTTTGCTCTTAGAGCACTAAGTTTTGAAAGATTTTCTCAGGGAGGCATTGTCCTACATAGGACCCTCTGGTCGTTACCCTCCCCCAGTTAGGACTAGGTGGGCCCCCGACCCCAATAACAGCCTTCCAAATATATTATAGAATCCTGACTATGCGTCATATGTATCATCTACGCCATCTTATTGTACAAAGAAAGAGAGAGAGGGGGTGGGGGTATTTAGGAAAGAATGTGTATTAAGTTAAAAGTGCATTAATTTGAGGGGGGGGGGGGGGGGGGGGAGAGGGGTATTTATATAAGTGCCTATTTTATCCAACACAGAAACATTTAAAGCAGCGGGTTGGCATACGGAGACTTTTCTTTCTTTTACCCACAATGTTAAAATCGGGAATACGGAGGTCAAGCGTTGATGCGGTGGTTTGACGGAACAATTTTTAGCTCAACTTTGACGAAGTCAAATTTGAGCTATTGTCATGGCCCGTCGTCCGTCTGTCCGTCTGTCCGTACGTCAACAATTGGCTATGGCTCGGGCTAGAGGTCGTATTTATGAACCGATCTTTACGAAACTTCTTATGTACCTTTGTTATGACCCTGGGACGGGAACGAGTGTTTTTAGGTGTGGTCCGAAATTCAAGATGGCTGCCAGCTGCCATTTTGTACCGACGATGCAGAAATCTGTTTTTTGTACAGAACTTCTGTATGAAAGTTCTGATTTGAATAAAGTTTTGTATAAATGTTTAGTACCATGGGATACATCACATATAATACGGGTTTTTTTCTCGTGCGTAAATTATGCAAATTAGACTGACTTTGATTTATTTAGTGTTACTTTCAGAGCTGTAAGTGCCAAGCTGCTATGGCTCGGGCTAAAGGCCGTATTTATGAACCGATCTTTACGAAACTTCTTGGGTACCTTTGTTATGACCGTGGGACGAGAACGAGTGTTTTTGGGTGCGGTCCGAAATTCAAGATGGCTGCCAGCTGCCATTTTGTACCGACGATGCAGAAATCTGTTTTTTGTACAGAACTTCCATATGAAAGCTCTGATTTGAATAATTTTTTGTATGAATGTTTAGTACCATGGGATACATCACATATAATACAGGTTTTTTTCTCGTACGTAAATTGTGCAAATTAGACTAATTTTGATGTTTTTTGGGGTTACCTTCAGCACTGTAAGTGCAAATGCCAATACGGCTCGGGCTAGAGGCCGTATTTATGAACCGATCTTTACGAAACTTCTTGGGTACCTTTGGTATCACCGTGGGACGAGAACGAGTGTTTTGGGGTCCGGTCCGAAATTCAAGATGGCCGATGGCAGCCATTTTGTACAAAATTAGGTGCAATCAGATTTTTGCACAGAACTTCCATATGAAAGCCCTGATTTGAATAATTTTTTTGTGTGAATGTTTAGTACCATGGGATGCATCACATATAATACGGGTTTTTTTCTCGTGCAGAAATTATGCAAATTAGATAAACTTTGATTTTTTCAGTGCGACTTACACACAGTAAGTACACATGACAATACGGCTCAGACTAGAGTCTGTATTTATGAACTGATCTTCACGAAATGTCTTGGGTACCTTTGTTATCACCTTGGGACGAGAACGAGTGTTTCTGGGTGCGGTCTAAAATTCAAGATGGCTGCTAGTGGCCATTTTGTACCGAAATTAGGTCTAATCAGTTTTTTGTACACAACTTCTATACAGCTCAGACTAGAGGCCATATTTATGAACCAATCTTTACGAAACTTCTTGGGTACCTTTGTTATCACCGTGGGATGAGAGCGTGTGTTTTTGGGTGTGGTCCGAAATTCAAGATGGCCACCAGCAGCCATTTTGTACCAAAATTAGTGCAATCAGTCTTTTGTATAGAACTTCTGTATGAAAGTTCTGATTTTAATAAATTTTTGTATGAATGTTTAGTAACATGGAATACATCACATATTGTAAGGGGTTTTTTTTCGTGCAGAAATTATGCAAATTAGATGAACTTTGATTTATTCAGTGCTACTTACACAATGTAAGCACACATGTCAATACGGCTCAGGGTAGAGGCTGTATTTATGAACCGATCTTCACAAAACTTCTTGGGTACCTTTGTTATCTCCTTGGGATGAGAATGAGTGTTTCTGGGTACGGTCCAAAATTCAAGATGGCTGCCAGTGGCCATTTTGTACCGAAATTAGGTCCAATCAGTTTTTTGTCACAAGTTCTATACAGCTCGTATTTATGAACTGATCTTCACAAAACTTCTTGAGTACTTTTGTTTTCACCTTGGGACAGGAACGAGTGTGTTTTGGGGTGCCTTTGTTATCATTGTGCTATGAGAACAAATATTTTGGGGTTCAGTCAGACCCACTCTGGGACTCAAAGATTTTTTCTAGTTCAGCATCTGACTGTCACCCACCTTTACAATACTTTACCTATACATTTGTTACAGGCAACGGTCAGTATTTATGTACAGACCGTTACAATACTTTATATGTACCTTTGTTATCAGGTCATTACCTAGATGTTTGTCATTGCTGTGTCACATACTATACATGTACATGTCTTTGTCTTGACAAGTTGAGCTACAGTGTCATTGACACTTTCATTTTTTTTAAGTTTGTTTTTCCAATTATACTCACAATGCTGAAATCTGGTGCCACGTATTACACCCGCAGGGTTCATACATGTTATATATGGAAAGGTATTGCAAGTCTTGGAAAACAGTAAATTGATTTTCCAGGCCCCAGAAAAGTATGGAAAATTGGGGTGGGTTTTGGAAACGTTATGGGAAACGAACAGATACGTGTAAAATGGGTTTTTCTCCCGTCTGATGTGACTGTTCAAAAAATATGTGTACTCCTAATTTTCAGGGTTCACCAAGAATCGCTACTTGAGTCATTTGTGTTTGGGGCTTCTTAACCCTTAAAGGCCTGTTGGTTTGTATACATTTTTGCCACACTTTGCATGATAGTGTACATCATGTGGCCTTGTAGTTTTTCTAGGCAAGTCTTGGCTGCCTGTATAGGTACCGGTAGCCAAGACCTGCCTAGAAACAACTGCCAAGGTACTTGGGTGTGACTTAAAAGGTTTACCTAAGCATGTTTGAGCCTCGGTTTTGTTGTAGTACAAAGCGATCAAAGTAGGAATTAGGCCTTTTCGGGTGAGAAGAGTTGTCAAGGGGGGTGAGTGACATTGAAAAAATAGAATTATATTTCGAGTTACATTTAAGTTGATGACTTTATCTTTGAGATTATGGAAATTTGATGTCAGGGGTATGGAAAAGATATGGAAAACCAAATTGACTAGTCTGTATGAAATCTGCACCCGTAAATATATCACACACCGGCAATATCTCTACAAAGTTGAAAAATATTTTTATTTTTCGATGTTTTTCCATCAACAAGAGTGATAAAATCTAAGGTCACGATTATTCCCCATGACATCCTTAGCTCAGCATTTGACTTTCGGAGCTTAATTCGAATATATATAGGTTCGGAAGTGATGCAATCTTTAAAAATAAAGAGCCCTGGGAAAATAAATTGTTTCAATAAACGTTTGAAGCATTCCCTTGACATCTTGCATTATTGATGAATATTCCAGTTAAAAAAGAGGGTGATTTGATGACTTTTGGACCTAAAAATACAATTTACATTTGGTGTGTTTTTGTAGGGAATTCCCTGAAAAATATGTGCACGTGACCGGCACTTCCCTTGCTGTCAATTTTTCTCTCTTATTTGTTGCATGCCCCCCTGTTTTGGGGTCAGAAAAAGTTGTTTGAAGGTCTATACTGGACACAGATATTTGAATGCCAAAATTAAAGTGATGTGATCATTATTTTTTTTTGCCCGAACGTTATAATGGTCGCCTGTAGGAAAATATTTAGCTCCGTGATACCGAAAGACAGACACGCAATCAACCATGACAAAAATGTTTTGTATCAAACACGGAAGTACTCGGGGCAGTAGTTCGGAAGAATATTTGTTTAATGTTTTCTCCATTGTCCATAGTGTTAAATCATTAGCCCGCCATGAATTCACTCCGGACCCATGGGCTCCATTTGTACAGATTTGCATATCATCATCCTTACAAATACTATATTTATCAAACATTAACCCTTAACCCGCTGAGTATTTTAAAAATATTTTTCATCACATCCAGTCATGGCCGCTGATGAAAAATTCATATAAATTTAACTCGCGAAATCATTGGTGAAACAGATAATCCAATATACAAGGAAGAATTTGGATAAAAGTGATCAAATTGAACTTAAACTTATTTCACTGGCAATCATTCCTTGCCCTGGCTGGAATATCCGCCACCAGCATGCAAGGAGTTAAAGCATTTGAAGCAGCAACGGCATTCGACTCTAGGCAGGGACGTGGCGACCTCCCCAATCCTGGCGAAAACTTCCTATAGTTGGTAATTCGGAGGTCAAGTCATGAGTAGTTGCAAATTCCATCTATCTCGATTTTAAAGCTTCTTTGGTGATGCTGATGTCTCCTTTACTTCCCAAAATCCCAACTCGGATTCAAATCGGCAACAGTTCTAACTGTTACTATTTACAACTGCAGTGTACGCAATATCGAGCTTCATAAGTATGAATGATGTCAGTCGGTACGAGATTTCTGTAGTACGTTACTTATCGTAATAAAAGGTCCTAGAAATGCACTTCTAGAAAATCACATCATGTAAAATCGTTATCCTGAGTTAATTCCATCATTCACAGTTACAAAACGATGAAACATCGAAAATTGGTCATTCCTACATGAGATCTGATTAAATGTTAGAACAGTGTGAATTGCTCAACGTTCTCAGCTTGGGCAATTGCTTAGCATATATTCAGTTCCCAGAATAATACTGAATAATAATAACCTGATAATTCTATCATAAATGTGTTGGCATTTCAGTTTCTTGAATCAATTTTATTGTCCAATTTCATGGCTTCGTTTTCAAAATGTTTCTCAGTAGTGAATTTGCAACTAGGGGAGTTGGAAATTCACTACCCTACCCCCTCCCCCCAATCGGAAACCTCTAGCCACGTCCCTGACTCTATTGGTATGAGTTAAGATCGGACGTTTACAGCCTATCATTAAAAATCCAAATGCACTTCAAAATCATATGGGAAAATCTCGAAAAATTATCATCTTCAGATCCAAAAAACCTATTGGCAGACAATTAAGTCCCTTCGAACAAACAATGTTGAGATCAATAATCTACACCCCGACAGATCTGTTGATTTCTTTAAATAGCTCTTATGTCGACCACAAACCCACGAAAATGCATCCGATGTTATAAACACAGAAGTGGATATACAACACCCATCGAATAATGACAAAATATCGGCTACCGAAATAAAGCACTCTCTGAGAAGTTTAAAAAACAATAAATCGACCGTGTGTGATAACTTTTCAAACGAACTCTTTAAAATAATAGTCCCGCATATGATTGATCATGTAACTAAATTATTTAATCAGGTATTTGAATCACATCATTATCCCCCGCATGGAATAAATCTGCTCTCACCAAATTATATATATGCTACTGAAAGTTTGCTAAGCCCCAAGTATATCCAACTACCTGTTTAACGTTTTAGTTGAAATATTGTTATGAAAAGCGTATATATTTTATATTTAATCAGGCCTGGCCTTTTGAAAAATCCTGGGGAGCCGCTACGGCTCCCCTAAATCTGTTTTATTGTTAATTACAGATTGACAACGCCCTCTCATGCTCCCAATCAGGTTCCAGATGGTCCTTTTTGGGATGTTGTTCCATTCTTGGACCAGCATGGCACCAAGCCCCTGGACACTTCTTGGTTGGAATGGACGGACTGAAATTGCAAGCTGCAACTCATTCCAGACATGTTCGATTGGATTAAGGTCAGGGATCTTACTGACCAGTCCATACGCTCAATCCCCTCCCTCTGTCGGTACGCCCGGACAGCATGGGCGACATGAGGACGGGCATTATCGTCCATCAGAATGAATCTATCACCCACTGCACCTACATACAATCTGCCGTGGGCATCCAGGATCTCATCAATATACCGCTGTGCAGTCAATGTACCACGTTCAAGGACACAGAGCTGTGTACGTCCATCCCAGCTGATGCCGCCACAGACCATTTTTGACCCTCCACCATAGCGGTCATGCTCAGAAATGTTGGCTGCATGGAATCGCTCTCCTGGTCTTCTCCATACCCTAGAACTCCTATCTGCATTGTGTGGACAGTACCTTGACTCATCTGTAAAAATGACAGGTCGTCAATCTTCTCTGGTCCATCCAACGTGATCCATGGCCCATTCATATCGTGCCTGGCGGTGGTTCTGGGACAGCTGAATGCGAATACATGGTCTTCTCGATCGGAGACCACCTTCGTGCACCTTGCCCCGATAATATGCGTCGAAACATTTACCCCGGATGCATTCTGAAGGTCACTGCGAATCTGGGTTGCTGTTTCAAAGTGGTTCCTATGGGCCCGAATGATCAAAAACCGGTCTTCAGCTGCAGATGTTTCCCTGTCTCTGCCACCACCATGTCGTCTGACTGGTGTGCCATACTGCTGAAATCTTGCCCAGGCTCTGGTGATCACCGTATGGTGCACACCAAGAGCTTCACCAACCTGACGATGGGTAGCCCCTTGTTCCACCACCCATACAGCCCACCACATGTCTGCTTCAGACAAATGTCTTCTAACATTTGCATTCGCCATATTCAATCAATAAATCACAAGGGTTTGTGTTGAAATGAAGACTGAGTACCCTACACATCTCATGTACATGTAGACAGTACACGAAAACATCATGGAAATCCAGGGGTACATGCTTTCCATGACTGTCACGAAGAGTCTGCCTGTCAAGAAAGCTACTGTAAACACTGGGGACCATCTCAATACATTCCTCAATCATATCCACCAAAAATATCGCAAATGTGTCACAAGAAAATTTCACAATGATGTGTCAAATATGTGGTGCTTAGCAAACTTTGAGTAGTATATCAGAAGGATGATTGAAACGATCCCAATAATTATAGAGCTGTTGCCGTAAGCGGTGCTCTGGGTAAGTTATTCAACAGAGTTATCAGCGAGAGGATTAATACCTATCATGAAGATTATTCCTTGATTAGTGATAATCAATTGGGGTTTAGAAAACACCGTAGTACTATTGACTGCGCCATTATTCTTAAAACAGCTATATAAACAAATATAAAAAAAACCTTAAAATAACCGTTATATGTTGTTTTTGTTGCTTTTAGAAAAGCATTTGATACTGTTGGTAGAAACATTCTTTTTGATAAACTACACAGGATACAGGATAATGTATTTCAAATTTTAAAATCCCTATATAGATCAAGTTACTATCAAATAAAAACTTCGCAAGGATTATTTATTTATTTATTTATTTATTGGTGTTTAAGGTCACATACTTATGCACAATGGCTAATCGTGACCGTGACAGTTTTACGGGTGGAGGAAGCCGGAGTACCCGGAGAGAACCACCGAGCAACGACGAGCAGCTGTCAGCTCCCCAACATCGTAACTCCGCACTGTAGCACAGGCAGGGTTAGATTGGTTGAAGACATGCGCACCATCGACGTGCAGTACGCCTCAGAACACAGCGTCATCGTGCCCCCATGAAGGCAATCGGGGTGAAGTGTCTTGCCCAAGGACACAACGCGGTTGCTGCAGGTGGGATTCGAACCGAGGACCTCTCGGCTTGCAGCCTGCACCTCTACCAACTGAGCCACCGCGCCCCCTCGCAAGGATTAAGACCACCCTTAATGTCAACGGTTGGTGTCAGACAAGGTTGTGCGATCTCGCCGACGCTCTTCAAAATCTTTATCGACGACATTGGCTTAATATTTGATGAAAAATCCCGCCCGTTTACATACCACGAATCTAAGTCGCTTGCTATTTGCCAACGATTCAGCGATCATCTCAAACTCGTCTCGGGGACCACAGACAATTTGAATGTTTACTCAGTAAAAAGCTGCTCGTCGTTGCTCGGTGGTTCTCTCCGGGTTCTCCGGCTTTCTTCACCCGTAAAACGGTCACGGTCATGATTAGCCATTGTGCATAAATATGTGACCTTAAACATCAATAAATAAATATACTGCCCTAAAAAAACACTCTTGACGTAAATGTTGACAAAACAACGGTTATGATTTTTCAATCGCGAAAGAATAAGGAACCCCCATGCTTTTCATATTGGTAACAAATTCCGAACAATGCCTTCCGCCAGTTTCGGTTTACCTAAAACTATTCAACATCCTGATAAAAACCCATCCTCTGATACGGCTGTGAATTATGAGCCACGGAAATCAACGATGCTAATATTGATCAAATCAAATCAAATCTTTATTCACTCTCCTTGACCACGTAAGTGGTGTGAGAGGTATATATATATATATATATATATATATATATATATATATATATATATATATATATATATATATATATATATATATATATGTGAGTGTGTACATTAAAGTATATTGTATAGCAGTCAGTATAAATTGTTACATATTACTAAGTATAAACAGAAGTAGGATATGCCAACAGGCAGCAAGACTCATCCCCAGTATAAAACCCACTCCAACAGAAATCGATAAAGTATCAGAACGTCTCCAGAAACTGAAACCTCTTCCAGCCTGAAACCACAGTTGCATTATGTCGCAGGAGTCTACTCACTGCGTCGACCCCAGTGGCACGACCTCGTCCGCGAGTAACTATTTAGCATTTCACTTCTCGACGTAGCATCGCTTGGTCACTAGAGTGATCGATGTCCAACTGTGACATAGAACACTCTGGGCCCCATCCGACGATATGGTGAGCCATAAGACTGTAGAGACCCCCAATGTACCTCTACTCGATTTAAAATTATTCGCCCTAAATTGATCACAACCTAGAGATGCTTTATTGTTACCTATAATCCAATAACTGTCAGATTTAAACGTTAGTTTGAAATGGGACACCCTCACTCAAACACCCTTGGGAGAAGAAAATTAGACGAAAACAAGGATGCCTTAATGGGCACCATGTTCAACATATCACGATAAGGTAGGTACGCAGGTACTATGTCTCATATACCCTATGTCCGCTGCAGACCGGGAAGAGAAAATTTGATATTCACAATTAACGCGTCCCCTCAAATTTCTGACTGGGGTTGGGTGGGTTTTATACTGTGCATATCACCAACATTAAAACTGAGATATCAACGGGGAAAAGACTGGTGGATTCGTGCATTTTATGTATAATGCTCATCTTGTCATAACATTAACGACTCTAATAAACTGGCATGAATCGCCATGTGAAACCGTTCATATTCAGTTCTGTAAGGTAGTCCTGGGTGTGAACAATAAATCATCGAACCATACAGTGACAGCTGAACTCGGACAGTATCCACTGTACTAGATGCCAAAATCCAGTTGGATAAGTTTGTATCAAAATTATATGATCTCCAAACCCCGCAGGCAGCTCGTTTGATCCGGCGATCTGACCTCCTCAACGAGACGTGATGCGACGACCCAGATCACTTCACTGTAGCAATAAAAGGTTTATTATATGACTTTTAGTTCAACATCGAATGCGAACGCTAGCATTAACAATTCCCCAACCCTTTTTGGTAAATTGGATTCAAGTAGAAAAGAAATATTTTTGTTTACAGTTATTTTTGTAACAGGTGCACACTTCCGGGGAATACCCCGATGCGTATGAATACGATAAAAAATATCATGAATGCGATAAAAAAACGGACCGCCGTTCGGGCGCACCCATTTCAGCTCGGAGTAAAGTACTCTCTGCGACCGGAAGAGCTGATCATGCGAATTCGAACGCACACGTAAATAGTCCGTCATACTGTAGTGATACGGAATTTGATTCCACACTATGGATTTTCCGGGGACCAGGTAAACATCGTCAAACAGTTGTGATATTTAGCGGTTAAATTAGATAGTCATATAATAATAAAATAATTTATCCCGATCTTGTTACTCGATCACTCACTGAGTTTTGCGGAAGATTGCAAAGTACAATGTCATTTTCTACACTCGTCGAAATAGCTCTCTCAGAAAAGTATTCAGACACTTGTTTCTATTTATAGCGTATGCGTCCCTTGACACCAGTCTGGGTTGCGGCTTGCCGTTGTGAACACTCCTTCTGTGGGTTTCATTGGAAGAATACGGCCTGAAATAGTCGACGGACTTTTGACGCGTCGAATCTAATTGTTTTAAATCCGTCGCTGATGCGACACGGTGAATTTTTGAAATATACAGACGCATCACCGTCGCGTCGAATCTAATTGATCAGCCAATCGTGGTCGACCGGCATACTTTAGGTTCCTTCGGTCATTTTGTTTTTGCACCCAGGGCGCGGTATTTATTTGTTTATTTATTTATTTATTTATTTGTTTTCTGGGTCGCACCGGGTGGGGCCGGAAACCCGGAGAAACATTGATGGGGGCGAGTAACTATCAGAGCTACTAACTCGGTACAAGCAGGTTTAGCGATGGTTGAAGGCGTATGTACCGTCGACGTGGTATACGCATCGGCACACCGCATCCATGATCCAGTGGAACCTTGAACTCCCCCCCCCCCCAAAAAAAAAAAAAAAAAAATCAGTCATCCCCCCCCCCCCCCCCTCCCAACAATGTTAATCCATATGCCTGATAAAGGGAACATCAGGCAAGAAATCTTAAAATCTAAATGTTTAAACTTGTAAAATGTTTAAGTGGAGGGGGGGGGGGGTGCGTAATAGCAAATTTATACGTGAATAGCAGGGAAAGTAAAATTAGAATCTGGATTTCCAAATATATCTGCCCTCTGTTGAACACAGTTTCACTTATATATCACGTCAATTCTCACAACAAAATATCAAAACACGGATGCTTCGCACGCCTGTGGAAAATAATTCTTCCATAATTTATATCTTCCGTGGTTATTTTTTCTAATTCATTCGAAACTTCACATGCTTCGGACAATATTTGAGGTGCACTTTAGTGTGTACACACGTGTGTTGTGTTTACAACCATACAGGAAACAATCGTACTCAAGACTGAAATGGCGCTGCACCAAATAGTTCGCATGATGGTTGCTATTTTGCCATGTTGTTGCAAGCAATCGGTCACAATATTTTATAATTTATTCGGATTCTATTTGGTGGTGATGTGGCCTAATTAATGTTGCCTTTCACAACTTATTAACTAATTATGGACACAAACGGACTCAGAGTCAAAGAAATTGCTATTTTTTTCTCGAATTTCAAATATTTTTCCCGGGGAAACCTCACCCCAGGCCAACTGCAACGGCCTACGGGCGGAGGACCCCCCCCCCCCCCCTCGTGCTCGCCACCACCTCGCCGTTGCGCCGCTCAGGTGATGCTGCAAATCACATATATTCAGTACGCCCCTTAGATATTACTCTTGCCTCCCAACTTTGATATACTATATGTTATGTGTCTGCCATGATCCTACTCCAGCAAAGAGATGTATCCTGTTTTTATCACTACCCCCACCCCCTCCACCCACCTTCCCTGGATTTATTTTTGTGACATGTGTTCTACTTGTACCGAGAAATGTTCAGAAACATGTTCTGACTGAAAGAAAGACACTTCCCTGCAGAAATCATAATTATTGGTCCAGCTTATTGTGACACGGGACACTGGGGGAAATTGGAGACTGCAGAGTTAATGCTCATGCTTTGATCAGCCGTCTAAAGACCGGTGGAAAGGCCGAGCATGAGGAATACCCTCTCCCCCTCCCCTCAGAGAAAAACATAAAATTAATGGCTTTTTTTTTATTCATGTTCAGCACTAATATCCTTGTCAATAGCACATTTATCCGTGCGATGACTTGTTTAGCCCTCATCCCCCACTTTAAAACGCAAAAGGGCGTGTGGCACGTTAATGGTACACATGCCTCCAACCGCATGCTAACCTGGTTAGCACGTTGAGGAGTTCGGTAGTTACTCGCCGATTGCTCGATGGTTCTCCCCCCCCCCCCCCCCACACACACACACGTAAAACTACCTGACCCGAGTCACACGACATGACACTGGCAATTGAAACTGTCGTAAACCCCCAATAAACAAACAACTGAATTCGATGTGAGCTTCAGCAAACCGAGGGCCCGAATCAAATTTTGTGAATCCGGTTTAAAAAAGCACACATGAGGCGGGAACACTTTAAAGCCAGGGAGAAAGAGGGGCTAGGCTTTTCTGAACGAGACTATTTTGCCAACATACGTTACCCGTAGCAACAACAATACCACGGGCGTCGAAAGTTGAAACTATCAACGTAGTTTGTTGGCAAGCCTGATGCTGTTTGTTTAAAACTTATTTTCGCACTCACCCGTCAACTTCTTAGTCAGTCATTTTGAAAAACTGATTTTCGTTCTCACCTATGCTGCAGTCATTTTGAAAAATCTCGAATCAAGTCTTCAATCAGTCAATACTGAAATGACGTAAGATGGGTATTTCCAGCGACCGACACGTGCTTTCCTCATTACCGTGCGATTTGCATTTGGCTGATCGGTAGTGTTCGTTTGTTTCCGCACTTTGTATTAGATTCGACGCGTCAAAAATCCGTCGACTATTTCAAACACGCATTTCAGACGCATCACCGACGGAGATTCGTCTCAGCTGGGCGGAGATTCGTCGGTCATGCGTCTTACTCGCATCCAATTGAAATAGTCGACGCATCACCTACGAATTTAATTCATTTTTTGCTGAGGTATTAGATTCGACTCGTCAAAAATCCGTCGACTATTTCAGGCCTACTAGTAACTGCGCTTCATTTGAAACAATATGAAGTTTTTGATCTGATAATACCAAGTGTTTGCTAAAATAATGCACAGTTGTTTGTCGTGGCGAAATATTCGGAATGCCGCTGAGTTCAGCTGCTGAGGTATTAAATTATTTCCACTTATTTCCACGTGTATCAGAGATTTCAACATGCGGTTCTGTTTACATCCGATTACTTGGGCAAAAGACCGCTGACTGGCCGTACGGTTCGCCCTGGAATTTCCCAGTGCACCCGCCACCTGTGCCTTTTTGTACTGTTAGACGTGAAAGCTGTGCATATAAGTAGCTTTGAAATTATCTTCTGGACCAGCTCCATATATGTGCGTTTCAGCTTTCACGTTTGACAGTTCAAAAAGAGCCCAGAAGCAAGCCAGAAAATAAACAGATTGTCACCTGCAAAATGAGGTCCCCAGAGGGTAAATTTAATGATGCTACCCTGCACAGCAGGGTAGCATCACTAGATTTACCCTCTGTGAACCTCAGTCTGAATCAGGGTCTCAAAACTAAACAGAAAGAGGTATCCAGAGGATAAATTGGCCCACTGTCTGGGATAGCATCATCAAATTCACCCTCTGAGGGCCTCATTCTGCAAATGTCAGACTGCTTATTTTCAGGCCTGCTGGAGAAAGACCATTATTGCTGGAACAAAATGTCATATAAAAAATTCCTTTCCCCATCTGCATCCATGTGTTATAATCATATGAACATTGGTATCCAGAGGATAAATTGGCCCACTGTATAGGATAGCATTATCAAATTCACCCTCTGGTGACCTCATTCTGCGAATGTCAGACTGCTTATTTTCAGGCCTGTCCAGAAGACTTCAGATTACAAAATCGAGATAACATGGAAGCAGCATCATTAACTCACAATGACGGAACAAATCCCCGATGTCACTTTGAACAAGTTCAGGATAATCTCATTGCAAAATACACTTCTCATTGTTGATTTCTGTTTCCGTTAAGTTATTTTTTATTTCTGTTGATCGTTCCCTTGTTGAAATTTGTTGCTGTATTCATCATTTTTATAACAAGACGGGTTACTTTGTTTTTTATGTAAATTTTGTTTCCTCTACCTGTACATTCTTCTCTGAAAGATGGTTCACGGAATTGCCTGTATGACACCCCCGGTAGCGTGACCAGGCCTGGCATTCTTAAAAATGCACGAGAACTAAAAATTGCTCCCGTCGTATGTACTAGTGGAACGATTAACCAGGCCTGGCAATGGGTGGCATTCTTTAGGAGTGCAGGAGTGAAGCACGCCTATTGCACGCCTAGAAAAAATTGAGGAGGGCAATTTTTTGCACCCCTTGATTTTCTGGAATGCCAGACCTGCTTGGGACTTATAAATCTATTATCATTTGATCCCCTAAGTTCCAATTTGTTCTCTGTGCCTACTGGCACAGAGAACACACTGGAACTCAGGGGACGATTTGTCAATGTTGCATTAATTCACAATAATTCATGACCCATTCTGTGTCGCATTTCGATACATTTTGAATGTAGAAGACAGTCACATAAGAACTGAATGCAAACATTTTGAACAACGAGAAGATGTGTGGGCCTATTTTTCCACTGTGTAACGGAATGCAGTACAATTTTTCAGTCACAATATTAATAGTGAATAGTGAAGTGAATATAACCAAAATAGCATACAAGTTTTTGCATAGACAATTTCAGGTGCAATTGCACTCCCAAGCAATCTGGGGAGGGCAAATGTTTTGCACTCCCTGGTTTTCTAGACTGCCAGGCCTGGATTAACTCTCCTCAAGCTTACAAGAACTAAAAGTGGCAAAATGAAGTTTTACTTTTAATGAATTATACGTAGTGGGCTTTGCATATTTTATTTAGTTTTGCTAACAAGCTGGCCTCTGGGAGACGGCAACACTGCCCCTACCACACCCCCGGGCCTTTGCAACGCCCGGAAGTGTGGGAGGGACAGTGTGGCCGTCTTACAGAGACCACTGACTTAGACGAGATCTGAAAAGATGCGGCTTTTTAGGACGAGGCTGTTATGGTAATCAGTATTTTCTAAGACTAGGAGGGCTAGTTTCGCCCTCCTTAATTTTCTAAGGCGAGCAGTGGGCGAGCGAATAAATCGCTCTCCTGTAAATGCCAGGCCTGCCGTGTGACCATCTGCATCCTTATCAAGACTTGCCTAACGGCAACCATTTTTGCCGAATGGGTGAAGGAAGATGATACAAAAACGCCCTCTATGCGGATTGCCATTGATCGCTGAGATGCAAGGAAACGGCGATCTTCCAGTTCGAAAACTTTCTCCCATCTGGCCGAATGATGGTGGACCCGATGGCTCCGCGATCCCAGTACCCTTGTGCGAATGAGCGACGAATATGATACCCAAATGCCATCGAAATGCTTTTTATATGAACTGCCATTGATCGCTCAGATGAAAGGAACAACAGCGTTCTTTCATAGTTAGAAAAAATTTAAATTTTCTCCCATCGGGCCGAACCATGGTCGCCTGATCCCCCCCCCCCCCCCTCGAGATCATTAAGCGACGAATATAGGCTATCAAAAAGCCATCTAAATGCCCTCTTTGAGGCATGTCAATCATTGGTCACCTAGTTGCAAAATATCTGAGTCCCCCCCCCCCCCCCCCCCCCCCCCCCCACCCAGTGCATTTCCCGATACTTTTTTAGGCTCAGTCCGCCCTTGTTGCGCAACTTCGTTTGTATCTTAATTAGTCCCCTACGGGAACCGTAAGGAGACTATAGGATTGCACGCCGTCCGTCTGTCCGTCTGTCTGTCTGTTTTTATGTTACCACCTCTCCCTCCAACATGCTTTAAGCTACACCTTTGATATTTGGTACATGGATAAATGGTTCTGAGAGGATGATGCACGCTCAAATTGTTTTTTTTCAGAATCTAAGATGGCGGAATGGCGGCCATTTTTGTTGTGATTTTGAAGCTTTTTTTTCTCTATTTTCATGTTACCACCCCTCCCTCCCAACATGGTTCAAGCTACACTTTGCATATTTGGCACATGGAATTTGGATAGAGGGTTGGGAGGGGATGATGCATGTTCAATATTTTTTTTTTCAAAATCCAAGATGGGGCATGGCGGCCATTTTTGTTGTGTTTTTTAAACTTTTTTTTCTCTATTTTATGTTACCACCCCTCACTCCAACACGGTTCAAGCTACACTGTTCATTTTTGGCACATGGATAGAGGGTTGTGATGGGATGATGCACGTTCAACATTTTTTTTCAAAGTTCAAGATGGCGCCATGACAGCCATTTTTGTTGTGTCTTTTAAGCTTTTTTCTCTATTTTATGTTACCATCCCTCCCTCCAACATGGTTCAAGCTACACCTTTCATATATGGTACATGGATAAAGGGTTGTGAGGGGATTATGCACGTTCAATATTTTTTTTTCAAAATCTAAGATCTGTCTGTCTGTCTGTCCATCTGTCTGTGGTTTTGAGGGGATGATGCACTCTCAATAATTTTTTTTCAAAATCCAAGATGGCGGAATGGCGACCATTTTGCTGTGTTTTTTAAGCTTTTCTCTCTTTTTTTATGTTACCACCTGTCCCTCCAACAGGCTTCAAGCTGCACTTCTCTGAATTCTCAATTTTTAGATTCCATTCACATTTGAAATCCTGTCTGATAACCTGTATTTTACCGCCCCCCCCCCCCCCCCAGGTCTGACACTCCTGTTGACTGTTGTCATGAAACCCGAACTGTCCCCAAGCCGAACTGTCCCCAGGCCGAACCGTCCCCAAATAGTTTACCAAAACTGCCCCCAGGTCTGATACTCCTGCTGACTGTCGTCATGTCTTATGTGACAAAAGCACCTTATGTCACAAAAGCGCCGTAGGGGACTAATACTACCTCGGTGGTCAAACAATTGTTCACAATGTCATATCTTCTGAAAATTCGTATGCATGGAAGTTTTTTAATCACTGATTTAAGTAATTATTTCGTTCTCCGGGGAAACACTGGATAACTTTGCTGCGGCCACGATTAGCCATTGTGCCGAAATAATGTGACCTTAAACTCCAATAAATATAGAATAAAAGTATAGTTTTTTAAAATAAAAAAAATTATCCTTCCAGTAGGATTAAGAATGAAACCGACTAGAATTTCATTCTCAATTCTACGAGTAGAATAGTTTTTTTTTACTTGAAAACACTATACGTTTATTTTGTTTATCCCATAAATCTTTTACAGGGCAGTCACGTCAAAATCATGCTGTTACTCGCTACAAAGCACAGCAGGAAGTGAGGCGAACATTGGTCCAATTCGATCGACAAGCAAAATTGCCAAAAATAAACAAGGCGCAATGATACACTTCTGTCTAAAAATAATTCCCCTACATACTTTAGCTAAACTTGCAAAAATACATTATTAAATGAACAATGTGTATATACTCTCGAGTCCCTAATAATAGTACAGGGCGAAATAATAGTACAGGGTGGAAAATTTCTGAAAATTAATAATAGTATAGGGTCGAATAATAGTATAGGGTGGAGAATTCCAAGATGTGAGCCAGCCTCTCTGCTCAGAGTCGTTTTTTTATAACACAGGCGCCTGATGCTCTTGAAGTGGTGAAGGGCTAAATTACTTTTACATGGATTTAACTTGTTGCAATTTATGGGAGAGTACAGGCACTCTCTCATACATTGCACCAAGACAAAACCTTAGAGACTAATTAATTCTGTTTCAGCGATGGTATGAAGCACATCCACTGAGTACTACAACAGTACTTCAGAATAAAGCCCAAATATATGCTTCCAGATCTCTACCAGTTAACATTTCCATTGCATCCTGTGTTTGCTTGTACATGTATCTTACTAGTTTGTTTTGGTGAACATCTTGCTTGAGATAAGCGTCTGCTCTGCACATTCGATTGCTGAAAAAATTAATAATCATCAAATAAGGATCATACAGGCGGGAATTTTGTTCGAAAAAGAATAATCATAACTCAAGAGTAGTGTTTTCACCTGGCATTGTGTAATACTTTCAAAAAGGTTCAAAGAAAACAATTGAACTGTTAATTATGCTACACGAATGCGGTAAAGGTCAACAGGTCCGTCTCTACTATAGGAATAAATTCTTTCAGTGAAGTGGCGGATCCAGGATTGAAAAAAGGGGAATGGAAAATTAGCACCGCAGTGGGGGGGGGGGGGGGGGGGGGGGGGCTCGAGAGGGGGATATCCACCCTCTCGTACGGGGGGGGGGGGAGGCTCCCCCTGAAAATTTTTGAAATTTCTTATCGCGGGAGACGCATTCTGGATGCATTTCCTTGCGTACTAGAGGAAATTGAATGCTTCGTAAATGACCGATTTTTACACTGCATTTCTACGCATTGCAACATGCTTCAAGTTTAAAAGGTTGAACAACTGAGTGTTTATCGGACCTCGCCGTTATCGCAATGAACGGGTTTGAGTTTCCTGTTTCAAAACAGGAAATTTGTGAACGTCATATTTCCAAGCACCATCGGCGTATGACGACTGACAAGCCAATCATTATTCATCTCGTGAACTTATGGTGATAATATTTCATCCAAATAACATATATCAGACTGTTTTCGTTGATGCATCGACATTTATGTTGACTACGATTGGTACAATGTGTGGTCTGTTGTCTGTACCTCATTGAGACTACAGACCACACATTGTACCAATCGTTTATAGTTATACGATGGTGTCGTGTCGCAATAACTCCTCGTGTAAAGATAATTTCAATACAGGTTGAATATGACTTTGAAAAATCGCTTGTTGTCTCCCCTTTCAAATATCAAAGGGGGGGGGGGAGGGAGGGTGGAAATCCACCCCACTGTATCCGCCCATGCAGTGTTAAACCTTCAGGGGACCCTTCTAGGTGAATAAAGCAAAAATTTATCCAAGGCTTTTATTGTTCGAATTAACCACTGAATAAACGGCCATTTATGGGATAAATAACTATAAATAAGTAATTTCGTGTTGCTTCTGATCTGACGCCCAATACTTTGTACACATTGGCTTCTTGCTCTTTCGCATACAGGCAAAACCTGAGTCTCCCAGTCAGTATTTTACAAATTTGCGGCTTATTGTTTCTTTAAGAACCCTTTGAACCCTGGTGGTATCTTCCATATCAGTTCAATGGAAGCAATTGGAAGAGTCCATATCCATTATTTAGGGGTAGACAAATTAATATTTTCGTGCGGCCTAGACTGCATGATAAAAATATTCATTGGTTGACCGAATACATTCACTTTGCATCCATCCCATTTTATGAAATTAGGACTTATCATGCAAATACATTCACTTAGTATCCATCCCATTTTATGAAATTATGACTTGTCATGTTCATCGACCTGGGCCCCCAAATCGGTCTTTCGTTTTCCAAGGGTAAAGGAATGAATAGCAAAAGCAAAGTGGTCAGATAAATATCAGGATTAAGGTACACCGAACCAGTTTATGGATAAGGCGTAGGCCAACATTTTTCAGAAAAGGTGTGAGAGTGGCGGCCACCATACCCCAATATTTCCGCCGCCAAAAGTGGCGTACCCTGGGGTGGCCATGGCCGCCCTAACAATTACAGTGCCCCACCTCAAAATGGGAAATTTAAAGCACCAGAGGGTCCCAGGTTCACTCTTGAGGGTATTGAATTTTTCAAACATTTCTCGGGAGTCCCCACCAATGGGAGGGGATCCCGTAGGTCTGAGGTAGGGTGGGTATGCCCTATACGGCCTTCGGATACACCTGTGGCATATATCAACCTGGCACCCCCAAAATTATGCCCCTGCCCCCCCCCCCCACTCAATAGGAACTACTAGCTACGCCCCTGCCCCTCCCCCACCCCACCATGACTACACGGTCAACTCCGCTGCTTGGATCACCCAACGAATCGAATCAGTTGAAGGATTTAATCTTTTTTGGAATCGAAGCTTTGTCGGGTCCCAGCTTTGCGTTCACGGGTTAAATTTCAAAATCTGTTTGAAAAATATTTTTACATTCCAATTACATGGGCCGGAGTGGAAGAACATCCGAAAATCATGCAGACAAAGAGAAAAAATATCTCATTCTTACCCACAAACTCAGGGTGCTATTTTTTTCTTTTATTTTGTGTCGGAAAAATCAAAATATCGATGTATATGCGCGATCAGAACATTGTCTTCGCGGTTGCGAAATTTGCGCGATCAGAACTCAGCGAGTCATCTTGGCTACCAGAATCACAAAAAATTGCGACTATGATGAGCTAACGGATCATTGTATTCGGCGAAGCGTAACTTTTGTCACTTATTTGCATGTTAAAACCCCTACCAAATAAAATGGATCGACCCAGTTTCATCTCCTTGGCAACTTTACTCTGTCGTGTATCGTCGCCGACTCTGCGTCGAACTGTTGTTGGATTGCGTATTGGATTTTCTCGTCGCTTGGTTACAACATTTCTATTTTTACATGAACCTTGCAATTTAAGTCTGTCTGATAAACACGTCGAATGAACGCACGGTGTGTTGCTTTTGTTTGCGGAGTGATCTTTCAAATAAACCGCTGTATACACATTCAGGGCATCTTGTTTTCCTGCGGAATGTACTTGGATTTTCAAATAGTTTTATAAATTACATGTAATGGCGGCCTGATATTTTAATTCAGATACAGGTCCCAGGAAATAGAACCACGCTTTCGAATGAACGATATATTGGCACCAGGCAACTGAAACGTTCACCCACAATGGCGGCATGTACATGTGCTAATTTTGATCACCAAAGCGTTATTTTTTCACGATCGAGATTTCTTCGCGGCACTCTAACACCAAATGTTGGGTCTTGGTTTTCCAAAAATAGAATTATGCGAGATGAAAACCACATGAATAAATAGCTTCTCAGTTTTCAGTATATTTCCATTTCCTTTCTATTAGACAATTTACAAGTGCGATTCTTCAGTGCTGCGGGGACGAAAGCGGACAGAGTATTTCGACCGGATCGCGACTCTCAGTCGCGATCCGGTCGAATTATCTGACAGTGTTTGTGGTCACAGTAATGTATATTCGACAACAGAGCCTTCTTGTTTTCACTTCAGTGACTTCACACAGATGAATGACTGCTGGTAGGGCTTTCCAGTGGTGGTGGGGGGGGGGGGGGGGGATATTGGACAATATGAAAGCTGTATTGATTAACCCGCCCCGTGGGAACTCAGGGAAGTGAAGCAGTGCTTGTTTACTGTTGTAAACAAGCTCTGATTTACTAGTAAAATATGAACCGGTAACTAATGCCTGGGTTCCTCTAAAATGGGCAACTTGGGTATAAACGATTGGCTGAACTTGACCATATCCATGTTGTGGTCATAATTAGCCATTGTGCAGAAATATGTGACCTCAAATACCAATAAATAAATATTGATTGACCCACTGATTCCATGTGTAATTAACAGTTCTCCGTTTTACCACCTCCTTGCAACCAGGTGTGTAACTAAAGTTGAATATAGGAAACGGATCGGCTATATTCAGTTTGTTTTGTTACACACGTCCGAGTTTTGTGAACACTGCGCAATTCTAGATAATTTGACATGTGCTCTTTGTGAATATTTTCAGTTCTCAGCACCTGGTAAGTTTGTAATGAAGCAACAAATCAGTTCAATAAAACAAACCTTGTGTCAAGTAGATTGTTCGACTTGGGCTAAAAATTACTTTGGCATTTGACTCACTTCGTGTATAATTTTCATTTCGCCGCGAGTGGCAACTCGTGGTTTTGTGCGAGAAACGACAAATCAAGAGAAAGATTCTCTGTGCTTGGCCTATTTGAGCCGTTCCTTCAGCTTGTTTTGTCGTGTTTAGAATTTTGCTGACAGAAGTTTAGATCTTCTAAACAAAACATTATTTATTACATAGGCAAATTATATTCAGATTGGATGGCAAAATAATTCGAAGACAAACGGGTCTTTCTGCCTTTTGGGGCTGCCGGAGCTCCTTGTGATATGTAAAGAGGAATGGCCACCTTTCTTTTTAGTAATTCCAAGTTAGCTTGAACACAAGGAAAAAGATTGTTTGTTCAACTGGACACACTGACATCGGAAGGACGTGGCTAATTTTGTATTTTGTTCCTGTCGTTCGATAGCCTAACAACAGCCCCATATCTACGTGTAAACCACCTAGAATTGCAACAGGACCGAGCACGAGTTTCTTTTCTTTTTATTCTTTAACCCTTTACCAAACATGAAAAGCAGACGACACTTGCAAAAAAATTCATGAATAACTAATTTTTTGTCTCAAAGACATTGGTTATGACCCATCATTGGAACGATCTCGACGTGCTCGTTCCAACGAGGGGTCATAACCTATGTTTTTTAGACAAAAAATGAAAAAATATAATGAAAATTAATTGGCGATTTTTTAGAATAATGTTGACCGGTTTTGGCCTTTACGTTGGGTAAAGTGTTAAAACAAAATTGGGGCGGGGTGACGACAAATTTATTGGTAGCCTAAGCCTAGCGTGGAGGGTGTGTTGTTTCATGGGTGGATAAAACGAATAAGATACAAAATAAAATTTAAAAAAACAGATGAAAGGGAGAAAGGGAGAGAGAAGCCAACATCATCTGGGAAAATTTCTTAGAGAGCATTTCGATATACAAATTTATCCCATTAGTTTGTCGAAGTTGTGAACTGTTTGAAACTGCAGCAAGGTATGAGGTGGGTCGTTAACTACGAGAACAGAACATGGTGTATTATCGCATCCACGCCGTGTAGAATTAGAGTTGTGGGGGAGGGGGGGGGGGGGGACAAAACAAAAAGAAAACTCACACTACCACCAGTATAACTGTTAGCTAAAGCTGAACCGAAAGCCCATCACCTACACGCTAAAAACTAAAGTGTTAAAAACTACACTTGAAGTGCTGTATTTAACACTTACTAAGTGCTGAACTAACACTTTGTTCAAGTGTAGATATCCCAGAACTTGACGGGTGTTACAATAATACCACTTGACAAGTGTAATGTCGCGACACTTAAAAGAAAACAACGCAGATGACGCGGATCAGGCTCGAACTCTCGAGCCTGATCCGCGTCATCTACGTTGTGTCCTTTTAATTATGTACCCACCAAGTGCAAATGAAATTATGGACGATTCTGAAAGAACCACCAATGCTGGACACATGGGAAGTGCCATCCATTCAAGTTTCAGATGTCTGACGATTGTAATGTCTAAGTGCTTAAAGCATTGCACTTTGAGTGTTAAAATCAAACCCTAAGAGTTAGAATGGGTTTAACACCTTGAAAGTGTCAGTTTTAACACTTTAGTTTTTAGAGTGTAATGTCGGTTGGTGCTTCTTGTCCAGTTTCGCAGAATTATAATTCTCTGTTGAGTGAAAAACTCCCCCAACTGATAATTAGCAGAAATGTTATCTTCCATAACATGAAGTGTGTGATCGGAAGCTGTCCTTAAATGATGGACAGTGAAGGCACATTACAAAATCGGGCAGATGATTTCCAACAGATCGGGGCTGGGGATCTGCTCGCGATCTTTTCGAATTGTGTCTTTGTCGTTGTTCCTCGCACTTTGGAATCTCACTATTCGAATATGAAATGCGTGAACAAAGAAGAATTTATTTTCGTGTGTTTTTTTGTTCATTCGATCTTGATTATAATGATTAAGTTGATTTCGCAATATTTTATTTTCGAAGTCTCCACCCACTTGTATCGCAACTAGACTGAGGCCAATACCATAAAACTTTTTCAATTGTATTTTCTAAAATTGTATTTTCTTGTTACGACTTTAAATGGGCTGAAATGAACCATTCGCATTTTTAAAGATGTGGCAATTTGCCAGTTGGCAAATGGACACATCTTTTAAAATGCTAATTATTAATTTTAGTCACTTATATTAATAAGTAGAAAATACAATTCTACAAAATACAATTCACGGTAAAAGTTTTATAGTATTGGCCACTGGTCGCCAGCAGATCAAGAAAGAGATTACCGTTGCCATCAGTCCTATTCTTTGCTGGATATTATGAATAATCTCAAAATGCCTGTTCGTGATGTTTCTGAAAGAGTAGAAGCATTGTTTAAGCTAATTGGGGTTCAGCCTGGAGGTCTAATAGCTGAAACAACGCGTGCTTTCTGAGCTTCTTTCACAGCACATGAACTTGGGGCTCGGAATAACCCCTCCCAGCGGGCATGTAAGTCATACATAATTCACATTTATGTCATGATAGGGAATTTTTCGAAAGAACTTTTTTCAAGGAAAGTGCCTGTGGTCTCTCTTCCATATAGCCTAAATCAAGGCGAGAACGTTATGTACGCAAATCTCATTCTCTCCTAATGGCTATAGGGAGGTGAGCTCCCGATACTCGCCTTGAAACCGAGTAAATTAATCACCCACCTCGCGGAAACCTAACGTGCCGTACCAAGGACATTATAATCGTCACTGCATCCCAACCCCCCACTCCGCAGCTGTTTTGCTGAATCATTGTGATCACGTGATCATTACCTCTGCATCCCAGCCCCCACTCCGCAGCTGTTTTGCTAAATCATTGTGATCACGTGATCATTACCTCCCAACCATAAATATGAATATTCGGAAGTGAGAAATCGATAACCTTTTTAAACCCCCATGTTCGTTTACGTTAAAAACAAGTATAAGCGGAAAGTGGAGGACACTTTTCAATCCAAGAGCACATACTAAAAAATTCGGATTTTATCTAGTTTTTTCCCGTGAACACGAGCAGAGGAAACTGTTTTTCCATCTGTTATCATTTTCTTCTCTGCTGTAAACTTGGTTCGTGCGCACATTTTAGATGGCTTGCTGTTTTGATTAAAAACAAGTACAGTTTTGGCGAAAATAACTTGTATAAAAAAAAACAAAACAATTTCTACTAACGTGTGTGCTGTGCGTGGAACAGTTTCGCAAATCCGACAGCAGTTTGAATTAACCCAATCACGTGAGATACTGTCAAGCTCTCAATGAATCATGGGAATGGATTTTGATGCGCATGCGCACCCTCACTGACGCAAGGACACTTTCTGTGTGGAGAAGGGAGAGAAGTAATCACAGAACACAGAAACAGGGTCGAATAAAACATATAAATGATGTAGATAGAGGTATATTTATTTTAATTGCTTTTCGTATATATTTATTAGCTCTCTACCCCGTTTTGCCGTCGTTAAAGGACGAATCAATAATACAAACACAACTACAGTCGTTCACTTGCATATATCGTCTATATTTAGCACCGCTGGGAAGTGGACTCGTCCACGTGAGGATGTTACATTTTATCGTGGCTTATTCGCTATTTTTAGACGGAATATCACATGTGATAGGTGGTTGTGGCTTGGTGGCTTGGTGAAATAATATTTGAGAATTCTCAGTGTGCGTTGTGATCTCATGATTAACACACCCAATAATGAACGATATTCGCGAGCAAGGTTTTGTTTGCTAGAGCGGGGAGGACTCCCGAGAACGATCGTTATCAATTCGATTCACAAACTGAAAAGTACAGTGGTGAACGAGAGTGGCTGCATTTCGTACAAGTTCGGATAATTCACCCCTGCAAAAATTCGCCATTAATTAGTCTCACCAGGTTACCTTTTTTGTAACTAAATTACCTAACACGAATAGAAGACACTTGGAAAAAAAAATTATTGGAGAACAAAAAAATTCAATTTATTGCCGAAAATATCCCTCACTGGAACGAGGCTCAACGAGCACCTTTTAAAAAATGAGGGTGATTGACCAAAAAATAAATTTGAATGACGATTTTTTTTGTGAAGAGCTGTCGTGTCCCTGTCGTTACTTTGGCATATTCAAAAGGGTTAACGAAGGCAGTGTGCAAAACTTCAGAAATGACACTAACCGGCTGACCGTTCACGTGGGTTGGAGATGGCTAACCGAATGCTCTGCTGTGTAAAAATTCTTGGAAAACTTTTTTTTATCATTAACAAATATTCATATATTGTATGGAATTGAAACATATATAGCCTCTCACGGCAGAAGTCCAAAGATCAATCAAGACACAAGAACGGCTGCTTAACTGGTAGAGTGCTTGAAGCCCATATTTGGGATTTATTCTGAACTGCAGGTACTCCAAGTTAAAGGCTTCATATTCTGTGGATGTCCTTTCATATTATCTTGAAAGTAAAATTACTTCATCTCCATCGATTTGCATTGTTACAATTTATGGGAGAGTGCTAGGCACTCTCCCGCGAATTGTAACAAGACAAAAAGGTGTGAAAAAATCTTGAGGCTGAGAAAAAATTTAGCACTCGACCAGTTACGTTACTCAGACTTTACCATTGAAGATGCAACTTTTGGCTAACCGGTCATCCGTTCGCGTAGATTTAAATTTGCGTAACCACAACGCGAACGAAACGAGCGTTCTCGACAAATTTTGCACACGGCGAAGGCCATTTTAGGAATTCTCACTATCCACATTCTTTTGAAAAATCGTCAAACCTTCCACTTGGTGAAACCTATTCTCGTTTGAACCCGTTTTGATTTTTAATTGGCGAGTTCTGAGTAAACAAATTGGCAGCCCGTTTAATCGTTACTGGATTTGCTCATGGTCTGAAAATGTGATGGTGTCTAAAGCAGGGCTGGAAATGAACAAAATTGACGGGTGCAGTTTTAAGCTCCCGCGAATTCAGAGACGGGAGTAAATTGCACCCATAAAATGTGAGTATTTGAATTTTCGAGGGAATACTGTCACCAAACACCAGAAACCTTAACCCTTTGTATCTTCCATGCAAGTTCAATGACAGCAATTTGAAGAGTCCATATTCATTATTTGGGATAGAGGCTGGACGTTGAAAATATTGATTGCTCTACCCCACACATTTACTGAACAGCCATACTATTTAAGGACGTTATGAAGCACATGTATCATGTTCCTGGCCAGAAAAGCGGCCTATCGGGTTCAAGGGCCTAAATGTACAAGGAACTGCTGAATTATGACAGTAACTTGCCACCATCTGCAGAGTGCTGCTTTCTCAAAACTACACACATCTATATGCCCTCACAATATATTAGTACTCCACAATATTTTTCAACGAGTGCATTTTTTTAGTTCCCGTAAAAGAGAAAACACAGGTGCTGACGGGAGCAATTGCATTCGCACCCGTCTCATTTCCAGGACTGTGTCTTTGGCAGATAATGGCTTTCGGTAGTGAGACATCGGGGAATAACAGTCAATAACTTGATTCATCCCAATTCAATTAACTTATTGACGTAACATCTTTGAATGAAGCTATTTCTTATGGCGAATAACCTCGGAAGAGGCACGCACAATGTATTCAAAAATATAATTAAATTATTAAATAATAAGTCGAAATATTAAATTTTGGCAAGCGGGAGGAAACGACGGATACCTATATTATCCAGATAGGCGGACACCCCGCTTTCTCGTATAACAAACATTTTCAAGTGTGCGAAACGATTTCCGCCTCAAGTGTGGGAAGACAACATCTGTACTAAAACCACGAAGGGTGGATTTTACCCCGGTCATTGATTTAAAATGAATGGAAAATGTATCAAATTATTTCTCGGCATATGGACTTATGTATATTTTAGATGGCTACGATAAGGGCTTCCAATCGTGAGACATTTGGAGAGAACGTAACTCACCCAAGTTACAGGGACAGTAAGCCACTAATATAAAAAAAAACTATTGACTCTCAGATTCTTAAATCCGTTATTAAAAAGCTTCATAATGTTTTCAGCTGGTATTTTTGTTCGGGGGGGGGGGGGGGGGGGACTGAATTAGTAACCATATGGGCTGTAGGCTCTCGTCACGTAGTCTATCCGGCAGTGGGGCGAATACACACAGGTTCACCTCATACTTGCTCGTTTTTTGGCTCATCCACAGGAGAATAAGGGGAAAATGTGACATTAGAACACAACATAGAAAAGATGAAAATTATTCATTTGCTTCCTTAATTTGTGATTTTTCGGACTCAATAGGCTAAGCTTCATCCCCAAGAACCCATTAGAATGGCCAAACGGAGGTTAAGCTGAATCAAGTAAAGATACTTACAGACAGGGCTTTTTGTGGTAAGGGTGTCGTAGGACCTATCGGGGATTTTTTCCAAGTTGAGGAGTCAGAAGTGTTATTTACTATATTATGTTCTTAACAAAAACTGAACCGAAACCGAATTTTTTTTCCTGAAACCGAACCGAAACCGAATCTGAAAACCTAAAACCTCCCAGCTCAAATAATGCAGTGGAAGTTTCAGAAAAATTCGTCATTGCGAAGGTTTAATCTAACATTATCGGAAGGAAACAAATCTCCGTGACTTCATTTCTGAACACGTGCGGTTTCTAATTTTAACTTCGCTGGTGTTTGAATAAATTACCGTCACGAACAATTGTGCATTATTTTAGCAATAATTGGGCAAAATTAGATGCAGATACAAAACTTTGTATTATTTCAATAAATTGAAGATATTTATCCAGTAAAGCCCATAGCACGTTTGTTGAATCAATCGATAACGTCCCCATAGCACGTTTATTGAGTCAATCGATAACGTCAATCTGAAATAGATTTCTTCAACGCACACCAAAAAAGAGACCCGCGTGAATACAGCTCACCTTTATTTTGAGGAAGCAAATTTCAACGAATGAGGAAAATGACATTGCACGGAATTTTCCGTGAGTGATCGGTTGAACAGTTCGGATTGAAAAACGATGGCAGAGTTTTTGAAATATCCAATCAATTCTCGCCTTGAATTTACTTTATTTAATCGAATCGGGCGCTTTCATACGAATGATAAACAAAATATGAGGGTACATTTTCATAACGGAAATAGTAGTTCTGTCAGATGGTCAACTTATCTTTTCCAAAATCGAGGCTTATTGCCCCGTCAAACCAAATTATTGAGTTAATATCTAACTACTCTGTTTTCTCGGTTTTAATGAGTTCGTTTGACTTCAACATAATTCCAATAGATGCCTGTAAATATCTAAGGATAAAATTCATATTTTAATATTTGTATTTTACTAATTTTGTGAAAAAGTGATAAAAATATGAGACGAGGAAGGCGATAGTCAATGTGTGGAGTCTTTGGATTTGCATTTGCCATTTAGTACGGAACCTCATCTGTTTCTACCAACTGGAAGTACTGACGACCGGTCTTGATTATTACACTGACGGTTCAAAAGTTCAGAACATCAAAGCTTTGAATGTACCCAAAAGAGGATCGTCTTCGTTGTTTACTTGAGGTAGGTCAACTGACTTGAACTTCATTTTTAACGACTTCAAAAAGGGGAGGGGGGAAGGGTTCATCTAGGTAAGATTAATCGATTATTATCGATTATTTGCGACGATTAATCGATTCTTAAATTAAAAAATCGTGACAGTCCTACAGATTTTACTTTTTCCGAGTAGACAGTAGGGTGCCTCGGTTCCGCCTAGAGAGCGATTAAATTAATACATGAATCGGCAGCATCCGCCGTGTAATATCCAGATTGATTGTGCATTACATACTATTAAAAAAAAACTAGGGGATATCCAAACTGATGTTGATATCTACGGAAAATGGTATTGGATGCGCGTGATTGGACACATCAATATGTTTCCAAGTTTAGTGTGAATCATGAATGTCACCGACTCACGAAAACGTCATGCAGGTCTTTCGCACGAGCGCCGCGCTAATATCTCTGTGGGGTACGTTTTGAAATTTTCATTTGTACTGGGCGGGCTTTTTCGGAGGTCTCATCGTTCTTTTGGTATAAACTCGTTCATCAATAATTTCTGGCCGAAACGTAACTTTTGAGGGATGCAAAGACTGACACGTGACGAACGTTTACGTGCCGTTGGCATGTTGGAGGCTGGCAACAGACAGACTGCAGTGGCTCAAATTCTCAACGTTACTCAATCGGTGATTAGCAGGTTGTGGCCAGGCAACCGTCAGACAGGCAATGCTGATGAAGGACATCGGCCAGGCCGTTCAAGGGCGACAACAACTAACCAGGATCGTTTCATCCGAACCACAGCATTACATAACCGCCATCAAAAAGCCTCATAAATTGGACAGCAGCTGCACCTAGCGACAGATGTGCGAGTCAGTGGTCAGACTATCCGAAATCGCCTACACAGCTGGAATTTGTACGCTCGACGACCTCGAATAATTCCACGTTTGACTGAACGTCACATCGCAGCAAGGCTTAATTGGCGTGGCGCACGACAGCACTGTGACAATCGTCGGTTGAGCAATGTCATGTTTTCCGATGAATCGAAGTTCTCCCTCGACTTCCACGACATGCGAAACAGAGTGTGGCGGCGGCGGAATGAACGATACCATGACATAACGGTAACCGTTAGACAGCACGGTCGTTTTGGTGGTGGATCAGTTATGGTTTGGGAGACATAACCATGAGGAGTAGTGGAGCATTACATGTCATCCAAAGGCGTGTCACAGGGCAGTACTGCCGTGACAACATGTTAGCTGATGCGTTGCCATTTGCGCGACGTCACGGCCGTTGATTCATTTTCCAAGATGACAATGCAAGAGCTCACAGGGCCCGTATCGCTTCAGAGTTCTGTGACGAGAGGGTTCGTCGTAGTATACACGGGATCTTAGAATGCCCAAGTGATATAGAAGACTCACATAAACAGAAACATGTATTTACGTCCAATAACGGTATAAAATAATGAATATAGCTGGTGTTGACATAGAGCTCTGAGGGACAGAGTGTCCTGTGACTGAGGAATTCCAAAGTGAAGTCTCAAGCTCTTATCAAAGTATATATACATATCACGTAACAAAGGAGGTTTAATATGCAATACAATTTTCATAACATTGCCATTTAAACTGAATACAAGTAATTGACTCATTCAAGATTGGACTCTCCACTTCCAATAGCATTCAATGAACAGTCACTGCATAGTATTAGTGATTACTGGCGGAGACTTCACTTGCAAACAAAATGTTTCTGCTCGAGTAAACATGGAGTTTCATATTTTAACTAAAAGGATTATAATCGATGAAAAAATAATTATGTTACCTTCTTATTTTTAAATATAAATTCTTAAATATTAAGAAAATAATTTGCCACCGTCATATAACCTCGCCGCTCGAATTGATGCGACCCACAGCAACACAAAGCACGAAAATGGTAATTTTCGAAAATGACGAAAACGCAGAAATATAGGGATTTATTGCCGCTTGTACCGCCATCGTCTTTTACGTTCAGGAGTTTCTGGTCTTGACAAAGTTGGACGAAAGCCCGGGATTCTACTCTGATTGTCCCGGATGTACTCTCGAGCTGCTTCCTCCAAATCACAGTCTTTAACCCACGAATTATCAGAATCTGGATGGTCTCTCCATTTAACTAGTAAGTGGAAGGACAGAGCTGAGCACTCCGCCCGCGGCGTCTGAATTGAAATGGTTTTCATCTGAGGGGAACATTGAACAGACGCGACGGTGGAAGCTGGTACGGCGTTCACACCGACGTCGAATCGTCGATTATTAACTGCGAATTATAATTAGTTTGGGTACTCACTGAGTCTTTATGAATCACCCTATTGGTTTCTTTCATTGTGTTGCAGGATAGTGGCGTCGATCGAAAATTCTGCTGTGGCTGTTTCCATGGCTTAGATTGAGTTTGTTCGAGTTCTTTCTTCTTATTATATTTAGTCATTCTTTTGTTATCTCTTGCTCTTGTTGACGCAGATTTCTGTTTGAGAGGCTTCGCCCTCTTCAGCGTTAATGTTGTTGCCTTTCTCTCCACTTCGATGCCCCACGTAAGAGTCATTGCCCCTAAGTTGAGACTTCTCAACAGATCCTGGATGGTTGTCTGAATCACGTTAGACATAAAGGTTAGCTAAAAAGTAACCTAAATCAAATTCTCCAGTAAATGTGACGAGGGGGTTCGTCGTAGTATGCACGGGATCTTAGAATGTCCAAGTGATATACAATACTCACATTATAAACAGAAACATATATTTACATCCAATAACGGTATCAAAGAACAATGGATATAGCTGGTGTTGACATCGAGCTCTGAGGGACAGAGTGTCCTGTGACTGAGGAATTCCACAGTGAAGGTTCAAGCTCTTATCAAAGTATATATACATATCACGTTACAAAGGAGGTTTAATATGCAATACAATTTCCATAACACTGCCAATTATACTGAATACAAGTAATTGACTCATTCAAGATTGGACTCCCCACTTCCAATCCAACCTGCGTGTGCACCTGACACTTGGATAGCAACAATGGCATTCAGTGAACAGTCACTGCATAGTGTTAATGATTACTGATGGAGATTTAGCTTGTAAACAAAATGTTTCTGCTCGAGTAAACATGGACTTTCATATTTTAACTAAAAGGATTATAATCCAGGAAAAAATAATTATGTTACCTAATTATTTTAAAATATAAATTCTTAAATATAAAGACCTTTCTCCAATCGAACACGTCTGGGATATGCTTGGCAGGCGCCTGCGACAACGCCAACAGCCACTACCAATGTCCAGAAACTCGACGCTGCGCTGCAGGAAGAATGGAATAACATCAGTCAAGCTGATATTCGACGTTTGGTGAGGAGTATGTCACGTCGGACCTCGCTTGTCTCGCGAACCGAGGACGATTTACAAGGTATGGGGGTCTTGGACTGAATGTGGTAAATTCTCTGATTGGCCGTCCATGTCTTCTACAGCTCAGGGCGTGCTTGTAAGACACCCAACTATCGCTGAAATCATTCACCAGATGTCACAGTGCAATGCCTCAACTGTCTTTTTGATGAAGATATAAATATATTTCTTCACATATCTCATTTTTATCAAATATCTCCTACTTTTTTGAATAGTATATATATACCCATAGCCCTGTGTGTACATATATCACTATACATATCATCGCACACTATGTATGCAGTACTATACCACTTGCAGGATCTAGCTGGATGGCGCCGAAGTTTCGCGCAGTAAAAAAATGCTCCCTGAAAAGTCCGGTTCCTATGTGGATTTAACACCAGCAGCTTCCCCAAAAGTCCGGGTAATTGGACACGATTGGGTACATGCTCCACTACTAATCAATCATCGAATGGCTAATTAATTTGTAAAAACAGTCTTCCAATAATCTGTAAAAACAGTCTCCTAATTATCTGTAAATACAGATAAGTAATCTGTAAAAACTGATTATTAATCTGTAAAAACCGTCTTGTAGTAATCTGTAAAAACAGTCATCTAATAAACTAAAAACAGTCTTATAATAATCTGTAAATACAGATTACTAATTTGTAAAAACAGATTATTAATCTGTAAAAACAGTCATCTAATAAATTGTAAAAGCAGTCTTCTAATTTATCTCCAAATACAGACTACTAATCTGTGAAAACAGTTTATTAATTTGTAAAAACAGTAAATTGTAAAAACAGTCTCCTAATAGTCTGTAAATACAGATTACTAATCTGTAAAAACTGTGTATTAATCTGTAAAAACAGTCTTGTAATAATCTGTAAAAACAGTCTTCTAATAATCTTAATCTGTAAAAGCAGATTACTAATCTGCAAGAACAGTCTACTAATTTGTAAATGAAAAGGTCCTGACCCTAATACGCTGCCGTACAATCCAATCCGAAGCACTATCACAAAATTTGGTGGCTAAACCAACTAGGCTAACATAATGTTCCTTGTTGCCAAATTTGTTCGTCATCGTGAGTGAATCTTTTGTCGACTGTAAAATCCTTGAATTTTGGCTCAAAAGATTCTAGAATGTCCTTGAATTTTATTTCCAGAAACGTGTGGCAACGCTGCTGGTGCATACAATTAATGGGTGTCGGGATTGAAAGTCTTAAGGGGTCGTCCAACGTAACTTCGGTAAGTTTGTTGACATTTTTCCCAATGCCTCAGAAACAGATAAGAGAAGTAAGGAAAGGCAAATTATATATCAAAATAATGAGTAAAGTGCATGGAAAAGTTATTGGGGTTATTCATGTTGGGTGTTTTTTAGACTTGGAAGAAAATTGCATGAAATTTGACCAAAGTTCGGTTGAACGTCCCCTTAACTAACGAATGTTATATATGCGTCTCTGAATTCGACTTCAAGTGAAAGGTTCAGAGAAGTGTTTAAATTTTGACGTGTTTATCAGTCGGCTTACATTTTCAGCGGACGCCCAAGTCGGCCATGCTTACTTTACTAGAATAAGGTACAAAGAAGTTCGAATGACCAATATCTATTAAAGTGAAGCTAAATGTATTTTGAAAGCAGACACGACACTTCGAGTTGTCACTGGCTCTCCAGTTTTGGCGTTGAAGTCAATGGCCGTGGGAATGGAAATACTTGGAGAAGTACAAGAGAGTGTGTGGGACACAATTATGACTGTTGACCGCCAATGACCGGGAGGGGGCAGGTGTATGTAACAGCCAAGTGAGGCAAACAGCTAAGTGGAATTCAAGCGTCTGTAGATAAAGAGCCTGGAGTTCCTAGAGTTGTAGTTGGTATATTATTTTTAGGGGGCCCCAGAGCAAAGTCAAGCTGATCTTATCTAATCGCTCTCCGTTCGTCGTCCGTCCGGCGTCCGTCAACACCATGTTTTGGGCTTCTCCAAAACCACTGGACGAATTCAAGTGAAGGTTTGTGTGAGTGATGGTGCTGAGGGGGCATTTCACATTTGTTCAACTCAACGTGCCCAGCCCCATAGGGAGGAGGTGGGGAAAACTGCTAAAAAAAAAAAAATTCAAATTTTTCTCACGAACCAGCAGGTACAATTACTTTGATATTAGGTATAACTCTGGGAGCTAAAAATAGAAGTATTTTCAAACGCCCAAATTTCCCAAACCACACGGAACAGAGAGTTGTTATTTGGTATGAAGTATCCTTATGACCAGTAGAATTGAATGGTAAAAAAATTGCCATCGGTGGGGGGGGGGGGGGGGGGGGGGGGGGGGGGTCAGATACAATCTTGTTGAAATAAAGCCCATTGGTTCATATTTGGGTTCAATACAGGAGCCCCATTTTTTAACATAGGGTAATATGGGTAGTATTCTTTAAAAAAATCTTCTTCTTTAGAACCACCGGTCGGAATCTTTTAATGTTTGATATACATCATTGTTATGAGGGTCAGATTCAAGATTGTTCAAACCAAGTCGTTATGAGGGTCAGATTCAAGATTGTTCAAACCAAGTCCATAGGTTAATATTTGGGCTTCCAACGGAAGCCCAAATTTTAACTTTGTTCAATATGGGGGATAATTTAAAAAAATCTTTTTCAGATCCACCAGTCAGAATGCTTTCATATTTGGTATGCAACATCTCTAGGGGGTCAGATTCAAGTTTGTTCAACTCAGATCCCTGGGTATATATTTGGGCTTGCTATGGTAGCCCAAATGTTTACTTGCAATATGAGGAAATTTCTTTTACAATCTTCTTCAGATCCACCAGTCGGAATGCTTTCATATTTGGTATACAGCAAATCTAGGGGGGGGGGGGGGGGTCTGATTCCAGTTTGTTCAATTCGAGTGCGTGAGTTAATATTTGGGCTCTATATGGGAACCTGAAATTTAACTTAGTACAATATGAGAGAATTTTTTCAAAAATCTTCTCTTTCAGATCCACTGGTTAGTCAGAATGCTTTCATGTTTGGTATACAACATCTCTAGGGCTGTCAGATTCAAGTTTGTTCAAATCGGATCCATAGGTTAATATTTGGGCTCGCGACGGTAGCCCAAATTTTAACTTAGTGCAATATGAAGAAATTTCTTGAAAATTTCTGTTCTTCAGATCCAACAGTCAGAATGCTTTCATATTTGATACACAACATCTCCAGGGAAGTCAGATTCAACTGTGTGCAAATTGAAAGCCTGGGTGAATATTTGGGCTCACTCTAGGAGCTGGAATTGGCCCTTTTGCTGAATAATTAAAAAAATTGTATTCTGCAGTACCCTCCAGAGGTGTATCAAGGGGCTTCATAGGGGAGCTCTACATTTTACATTATGATCAACTGGAGAAAAGGCATGATGCCCGGATTATTTTTGTCACTCCTGAGAGACTCAAGGATTGACAGTGCAGCCTATGGAGACGGCTTGCTTAATGTAGACTCATTCTTGGACTCTGTTTATATTGTGTTCTGTTCAAGATGAGCACTTCAGGCCCCGTGGGGCCTCTTGGTATATGTAGTTCCAGGTGAGCGATTACAGGCTGTGTAGAGCCTCGAGTTGTACAGAACTTCCGTATGAAAGTTCTGATTTGAATACATTTCTGTATGAATGTTTTGTAACATGGAATACATCACATATAATACGGGTTTTTTCTCGTGCAAAAATTATGTAAATTCGATGAACTTTGATTTATTCAGTTCAACTTGTACACAGTAAGTACACATGTCAATACGCCTCGGGCTAGGGGCTGTATTTATGAACCGATCTTCACGAAACTTACTGGGTACCTTTGTTATCACCTTGGAACGAGAACGAGTGTTTGGAGTGCGGTCCGAAATTCATGATGGCTGCCGGTAGCCATTTTGTACAGAAATTAGGTACAATCAGTTTTTTAGCTTAACTTGACAAAGTCAAGATAAGCTATTGCCATCACGCGTGCGGAAGTCTGTTAGTCGCTGAGTCTGTTAGTCTGTGAGTCTGTTCACATTTTCCTTTAGCACAGGCCACACCCCGTAGTTCATGTCTGATCGTCACGAAATTTCATATGCAGGTTTGGGGTCATGTCTACATGAGAACGTTCCCCTTTTGGTCGTGCTCGGTCAACCACCCGAGCCCAAAACCCGAAAACCATTAGCACAGTCTACAGGTCGTATTTATGAAGGGATTTCATTGTAACTTGGTAGGATGCCTCTGTATAATGCCTAGATGAGAACGTCCCCTTTTGGTAATGATCTGTTAACCGTGATGGCTGCCCAAGCCCGAAACACCAAAACCTTTAGCTGCAGGTCATATTTAATATGGAGGGATTTCTTTGTAACTTGGTAGGATGACTCCGTATGATGTCTGATGAGAACTTCCCCATTTGGTCGCGATCTGTCAACCGTGACGACTGCCCGAGCCCAAAACCCGAAAACCTTTAGCACAGTCTACAGGTCATATTTATGAAGGGATTTCATTGTAACTTCGATGGATCACTCCAGATGATGCCCAGATGAGAATGTCTCCTTTTGGTTGCGATCATTCAACCATGATAGCTGCCCGAGCCCGAAAACAGTCTACAGGTCATATTTATGAAGGGATTTCATTGTAACTTGGTACGTTGACTTCATATAATGTCTAGATGAGAACGTCCCATTTTGGACACGATTGGGCAACTGTGACGGCTACAGGGGCCCAAAGCCTGAAAGCCTTTAGCACAGTCTACAGGTCATATTTATGAAGGGATTTCATAGTAGCTTAGTAGGATGACTGCAAATAATGTCTAGATGAGAACGTCCCCTGTTGGTCACGATCATTCAGCCTTGAAGGCTGCCCGAGCCCAAAAACCTTTAGCATAGTCCGTAGGTCGTATTTATGGAAGAATTTCATTGTAACTTGTTAGGTTGACTCCATATAATGCCTAGATGATGACATCCCCTTTTGGTCGTGATTGGTCATCTGTGACGGCTACAGGGGCCCGAAGCCCGAAAACCTTTAGCACAGTCTACAGGTCATATTTGTGAAGGGATTTCATTGTAACTTGGTAGGATGACTCCAAATAATGCCTAGACGAGAACGTCCACTTTTGGTCGCGATCATTCAGCCTTGATGGCTGCCCGAGCCCAAAAACCTTTAGCATAGTCTATAGGTCGTATTTATGGAAGGATTTCATTGTAGCTTGTTATGTTGACTCCATATAATGTCTAGATGATGAAATCCCCTTTTGGTCGTGATTGGTCAACCGTGACGGCTACAGGTGCCCGAAGCCCGAAAACCTTGAGCACAGTCTACAGGTCATATTTAATGATTAATTAAGGGATTTCATTGTAACTTCGTAGGATCACTCCAGATGATGCCCAGATGAGAATGTCCCTTTTTGGTTGCGATCATTCAACCATGATGGCTACCCGAGCCCAAAACCTTTAGCACAGTCTTCAGGTCATATTTATGAAGGGATTTCATTGTAACGTGGTAGGTTGACGTCATATAATGTCTAGATGAGAACATCTCCTTTTGGACACGATTGGGCAACTGTGACGGCTACAGGCGCCCGAAGCCCGAAAACATTTAGCACAATCTACAGGTCATAGGTATGAAGGGATTTCATTGTACCTTGGTAGGATGACTCCAAATAATGTCTAGATGAGAACGTCCCCTTTTGGTCGCGATCATTCAGCTTTGATGGCTGCCCGAGCCCAAAAACCTCTAGCATAGTCTATAGGTCGTATTTATAGAAGGATTTCATTGTAACTTGTTAGGTAGACTCCATATAATGCCTAGATGATGACATCCCCTTTTGGTCGCGATACGGTAAACTGTGACAGCTAGAGGGGCTCAAAGCCTGAAAACCTTGAGCACAGTCTACAGGTCATATTTATGAAGGGATTTCATAGTAGCTTGGTAGGATGACTCCAAATAATGTCTAGATGAGAACGTCCCCTTTTGGTCACGACCATTCAGCCTTGAAGGCTGCCCGAGCCCAAAAACCTTTAGCATAGGTAAAAGGTCATATTTATGGAAGGATTTCATTGTAACCTATTAGGTTGACTCCATATAATGCCTAGATGATGACATTCCCTTTTGGTCGTGATTGGTCAACTGTGACGGCTACAGGGGCCCGAAGCCCGAAAACCTTCAGCACAGTCTACAGGTCGAATTTATGAAGGGATTTCATTGTAACTTGGTAGGTGCCTCTGTATAATGCCTAGATGAGAACGTCCCCTTTTGGTCATGATCTGTCAACCGTGATGGCTGCCCATACCCGAAACCCCAAAACTTTTAGCACAGTCTACAGGTCATATTTATGAAGGGATTTCATTGTAAATTCGTAGGATCGCTCCAGATGATTCCTAGATGAGAATGTCCCCTTTTGATTGCGATCATTCAACTCTAATGGCTGCCCAAGCCTAAAGCCCGAAACCCTTTGGCACAGTCTACAGGTCATATTTATAAAGGGATTTCATTGTAACTTGGTAAAATGACTCCAAACAATGTCTAGATGAGAACGTACCCTTGAAGGCTGCACGAGCCCAAAAAACCTTCAGCATAGTCTGTAGGTCGTATTTATGGAAGAATTTCATTGTAACTTGTTAGGTTGACTCCCTATAATCCCAAGATGATGGCTTCCCCTTTTGGTCGTGATTGGTCAACTGTGACGGCTACAGGGACCCGAAGCCCGAAAACCTTTAGCACAGTCTACAGGTCATATTTATGAAGGGATTTCATTGTACCTTGGTAGGGTGACTCGAAGTAATGACTAGATGAGAACGTCCACTTTTGGTTGCGATCATTCAGCCTTGAAGGCTGTCCGAGCCTAAAAACCTTTAGCATAGGCCGTAGGTCGTATTTGTAGAAGAATTTCATTGTAACTTGTTAGGTTGACTCCATATAATGCCTAGATGATGACATCCCCTTTTGGTTGTGATTGGTCAACTTTGACGGCTTAAGGGGCCCGATGTCCGAAAGCCTTGAGCACAGTCTACAGGTCATATATATGAAGGGATTTCATTGTAACTTCGTAGGATCACTCGAGATGATGCCCAGATGAAAACGCCCCCTTTTGGTCGCGATCATTCAACCATGATGGCTTCCCGAGCCCAAAACCCGAAAAACTTTAGTACAGACCACAGGTCGTATTTGTAAAGAGATTTCATTGTAACTTAGTGAAATGACTCAGTATAATGTCGAGATGAGGGCGTCCCCTTTTAGTTGCAATCGGTCAACCGTCATGGCTACACAGGCCCGAAGCCCGAAAACCTTTAGCACAGTCTACAGGCCCCATTTATGAAGGGATTTCAATGTAACTTGATAGGATGACTCGTTTTGGAATAATTTCACGGTAACTTGGTAACTTTCGTTGACATACGTTAACTGTGAGGGCCACATATATTAACTGCGAGGTCATATTAACCCACCCCTCAGCTCCTCAGTACAGTGTGCACCTCATATTATTTTTATTAAGAACATAGCATACAGGGAACATAAATTAACATATTCCCAATTATCACAATTCTTGTCTCATTTAATAATCCTTTCATAAACATTGAACATTATCCTTTTCATCAAACACAACACACAGACAGGTTTAGCTGCAGTGTCATTGACACTTTCATTGTATTTAACTTCCATATGAACGTTCTGATTTGAATAAATTTGTGAATGAATGTTTATACTTTAATAACATGGAATACCTCACATATAATACGTTTTTTTTCTCGTGCAGAAATTATGCAAATTAGATGAACTTTGATTTATTCGGTGCAACTTATACACAGTTAGTACACGTGTCAATACGACTCGGGCTAGAGGCTGTATTTATGATCCGATCTTCACAAAACTTCTTGGGTACCTTTGTTATAACCTTGGGACGAGAACGAGTGTTTTGGGGTCCGGTTCGAAATTTCAAGATGGCCGCCGCCGGCCAATTAGACAAAGCTTTGATTTATTCAGTGCTACTTATACACAGTTCAATACGGCTCTGGCTGGATGCATCTAACTGTCACCCATCTTTACAATACTTTACGTGTACATTTGTTACAGGCTACGGTCAGTATTTACGTACATACCATTACAATACTTTACATGTACCTTTGTTATCAGGTCATTACCTGGATGTGTGTCATTGTTGTGTCACATACTTTATTTGTACGTGTCTTACACAAGTTGAGCTACAGTGTCATTGACACTTTCATTATTGCCATTTTTGCAACACTTTAAGATATCCACTGTGTTGGATAGCCAAAGCTTCAGAAACTCAGAAAGTTACCTTTTGACAACATTAGATAAATATTCCACTGTTCTGCCCAAGACAATTTTAAATGTTTTCTTCCAGTTTGATGAGAAATTGAGAAACTCATTTTTTCTGTTTCGTGCATTTTCATGGAAAGTAATTTCGGAATTCATATTGTTGTTAAACGCTTCTAGGACGTGGGGGCACGGTGGCGCTGTGTATTAAGGCGTACTGCGCCTGTCTTCTACCAATGCTAACCCTGCTTGTGTGAAGTTAGCACGTTGGTGAGTCCGACAGTTGCTCTGTGGTTCTCTCCGGGTACACAGTCTTCCTCCACCCGTAATACTCCGACACGAGGTGACCCTGGCTGTCTAAAATATCGTTGAACTCCAATAAATAACAAATAACGCTTCTAGATGGAGATGTGGAGAAAATCGACACTGGAATCCCATTATCTCTAATGAGTTTTTTCTCGACCACATCCCTGAGTTGTGGAGCAGGCTCAGGGGCGGCGGAAGCTCGATAAAAAGTGGAGGGACGTTATGCAATCTACAGCATAACAGAGCATTTAAGATCTCATCAGAATGTGGCATACAAGTTATTGATAGGCTTTGACCTGAAATGGATCCTGAGCAGAATTTTGTTTACCCTTTACCCCCAACCCCCCAAAATAAAATCCACCCTTGATTGTCCACTCAATCACCGGCCTCCCCCGCCTCTCACACATACACACCGTCTTGCAGTAATATACTGACTTAATACACTTTTTACGCATTTACTACTTGATTTTCATCACCCGTCCGATCAGCTCGTCCGACTGAGCTGTAAGCTAGGGAACTCCCCTGGCATCACTGTACTTCCTACTGTTTTGTCCTCTTCTTTTTCCTTCTCCCCGTTGTTTGATAAATTTATACGTCAAAATTTATCAAGTAAACCCGGTTACTGTATTTCAAAACTACCCAATGTTTCCGTTAGGAATCTTGATTTTGTTTTCCAAAAAAATAAAATTCAGATATTTTCATTCCCAGTTATACTCTTATAAAATATTTAGACTAGAGTTCTCTTTATTCATTTTTCTGGTTCCTCACTTAATATCTTTCTATCTCCACTGGTATTTAAAACTTTATCCACTGAACTGTTGCAAGGACACGATGAGACCCTCTAAAATATTTTATGAATAATATCGTGATCGGAAGCCTTAATTGCCGAGGTCTGTTTCTGAAACAACTAAGCGCAGGGACATCTCTCGTTGCAGGGATAAATTCGATATAGCTCTTCTGGTCGATACTCATTCAACCCAAGAAATCGAGAATACGTGGAAATCAGAATGAGGTGATGAAGCTATCTTCTGCTCTCACTCAAGCTCAAGTAGAGGGGTGGCTGTCATGTTCAAAAATGCATTTATGCTTCAGATTCATAATACAATAAAAGATCCCGAAGGCAACTTCATCATTTTTGATATGACGATTCAGGAGCAAAGAGTCATCCTTGCTGCCGTGTATGCCCCCAATGAAGACAATCCAAAATTCTTCGACAATCTCTTTAATAAAATTGAGAGAATTGGGAACTGCTCCACATTGGTTGGAGGATATTGGAATGTACCACAAAATTATGATATTGACAAGATAAATTACCGTCACAAAAATAATGTTAGGGCAAATGAGAAAATTCATTCTCTAATGGAAAAATTTGACCTATGCGATGTCTGGAGGCAAGAAAACAAAATTTAAAACGCTATACGTGGAAAGGCCCTGGTAGTAAAATGGCGAGGTTAGACTACTTCCTCATGTCCACTGACCTACAAAATTTCACAAATCGTCCAAAATTCATATACGTTACAAATCAGATCACAACCCTGTAGCCTTAGCCCTCTCTTTTATTAATCAGCCAAGAGGAAGGGGCATTTGGAAGTTCAATAACAGCCTGCTGAACGATCCGGAATACGTGACATTAGTAACATCTACAATTGCTGAGACTGTTCTTCAGTACTCAGTTTCAGATAACAACGGTAGCAATAATAGTGACAATAATGATAATAATAATAATAATAATAATAATAATAATAGTCAGCTATTTACTATTAACGACCAATTATTTTAGGAAACTTTGAAGCTAATGATAAAAGGGAAAACCATCTCTTATTCTAAGATAAAACGTACAGCGAATAATCGCCTGGCAGAAATTGAGCAAAGACTTGAAATCTTATACCTCGTGCTCGATAGTGGTGACTTGTCAATAAGTACCGAGATTGAAACCCTTGAAAATGAACTCCTAACCATTAGAAACAAAAGAATTAAAGGCATGATGATTCAAAGAGCAAAATCGAGATTGAAAGTAGAAGGGGAAAAATCCTCAAAGTATTTTTGTACTCTAGAAAAACGCCATTACACGGAGAAAACTATACCTAAACTTGTAACGGCCTCTGGCATGATTACTGAAAACATATCCGAAATTTTAAATGAACAAAAGCTTTTCTACGAAGATTTATACTCCTCCAAAGTAAGTCTGTCAAACAGTTCCAAAGAAAATGACCCGTTCTTTGACAAATCCAACCCTTTTTACAGTTTTTAGACGACGAGGAGAGTGACTCCTTGGAGGGCCTTTTAACAAACTCTTGAGTGTTTAAGAGTCTTAAAAATCAATGAAAAATAATAAAACGCCCGGATCAGACGGATTTATCGTGGAGTTCTATAAATTCTTCTGGAAGGATATTGGCTCCTTCCTGATCAAGTCCCTAAATCATGGATACAGTGTAAAGGAACTATCCAATCCGCAACGAACTGGCATCATCACTTGCATCCCAAAGCAAAACAAACCAAAAGAATTCATAAAAAAACTGGTGTCCCATTTCACTAATTAATGTAGATACAAAAAATGCCTCGGTGGCTATAGCAAATCGTGTTAAGACGGTACTACCGAAACTTATATCAGAAACTCAGCTTGGGTTCATGAAAGGGAGATATATCGGAGAATCCACAAGACTAACGTTTGACCTGATAGAAAAGTGTGAGAAACTAAATATTGCTGGAATTCTTGTTCTCCTAGATTTTGAAAAAGCTTTTCGATTCACTTGAATGATCGTTTATAGAAAAAAACGTTACAGTTCCTCAACTTTGGGGCCTCTATTATAAATTGGTTTCGTACTTTTCATTCAAACATCTTTAGTTTTGTCCTCAATAATGGGCACTGCTCTGAAGAATTCAGCTTGGAGAGAGGAGTAAGACAGGGCGACCCCCTTTCCCTTTATTTATTTATTTTGAGCTTCGAGGTATTGAGTGCCGCACTTAAAAACAACCCTAATATCAACGGTATCAAAATAAACCACTCAGAACATCTCATAAGTCAGTATGCTGACGACTCGACTCTATTTTGGAGTAACGACTCCCAGTCATTAAACACAGCTCTGGAGATCGTTAACTCTTTTGCAGAGGAGTCAGGCCTTAAAGTCAACTTTGAAAAGACTCAGATTGGGTCTGAAAAAGGGTCGAGTAAAAAGATTGCCACGAAACGAAATGTTCAGTGGAACAATAATAGGAAATTCACCATATTGGGTATAATGTATGATCTATTTTGTGAAAATTACATTGAAACATCTAGAAAGGTGGAAAAACTTTTGAACGACTGGTCGTTTAAAAATCTCAGCCTAATTGGGAAAACTGCCGTCGTAAAAACGCGGACTTTACCAATACTGGTACACTGTCGATCAGTACTTCCTAAACCACTTGATAATATGTTAGATGCAATGCAATCCAAACTGTTTCATTATTTGTGGGAGGGTAAAAATGAAAAGATCAAACGTAGGGTTCTTATGAATCAGGTTTCTAATGGAGGGCTTAAGTTTCCAGACATTCGGTCATACAGTCATTCTCTAAAAATGTTTTGGATTAAGAAACTGATGGATCCCAACATAATATCACCCTGGAAAACCCTTATTTTAGATGACTTCGAACAATATGGCAACGACAAAATTTGGCATCTACACAAAGAGGGGTTAACAAAAATCGGGGAGAACGCAAACAGTTTTTGGAAAGACGTCCTCACATCCTGGTCGCTATTGGATAACGAACCACCTACAGACTCCGTAGAAATTCGTTCTCAACCAATTTTCTATAACAGGAGTATCAGAATTGAAAATAGATATATTTTCAATCAGACTTGGTGCGATAAAGGTGTACTCTTTTTAAACGACCTCTTGCGTGAGATAGGAGGCTTCCTAACTTTTGAGGAATTTTCCACAAAATACGATATCAAAACACCATTCACTGTCTTCCAGGGGGTAAACAAGGCGATTCCAAGGATGTGGCGGAAAAAAAATTGAAAGGGTTAAAAAATCCAATTGTGTTTTGAATCCATAAATTGATAAACTGAAAGAAACGAAAACGGTCGATAAAACATTTTATCTGTTATTTCTGCAAAAGGCGATTTCCGATCTTGTTCATTCTCAAGAAAAATGGAAGGAGCGTTTGCATACTGATCTCACACAGGAGGATTGGAGATTGATATACAAACGCCCTTTGATGATCACAGACGATACTGATCTCCAAACCCTACAATACAAAATTCTAAATGGTGCTCTATATACCAATTCCCGTCTTTTTAAATGCAAATTGTCGGAAACTGAACTGTGCACATTCTGCTTCAACACCAAAGAAACGGTGTCACATTTGTTCTTTGAATGTCCCATGGCAAAGTCAATCCTATTACAGCTCGCTGAAAAATTGAATGAACAATGTGGTGTTCTATTTATCCTTATCGGCTATAATAATAATAATAACAATAATAATGATAATAATACTAATGATAACAATTTGTGGTCTCAAGAAAATAATCTTTCTCTTCTGGTTATTCTGTACAAAAAGTTCATTTATTCCTGCAAGGTGAGAAGGTGTCAGCCCAGCTTTCAAGGTCTAACTGAAATTCTGCGTCGATATTGTGAATTGGAATTATACTCCATTCACATGTATTCGCCCAAAAAATCCCGATCAGTAAAAATAAGATGGGAACTTTTCAAAGGACCTCCTTCTTCAGATACTGTGTCAGCTACTGGACCATAGACCTCGACTTTTTCTTTCCTTTTTTTTTATTTTATTGTAGTCCCCATTCAGTAGGGCTTCTCCTGCGGCAATATTTTTTCATTGTGTCACCACCAGTAACTGTTATATGGTTGTTTATTTCTGTTTTCAAAACACCTAAAAATGATAACCATGGTTGGAGACTAGAAATGTGATGGAAAACAGCTTCACGCAGGTAGACTTCTGTATACATATGTAATCGTGTAAATTATATACTTGCTGTATACTACTTTTGTGTCTGTATGTAATTACCTATTTGTATATGTATATTATTTCATCTGAATAAAAAAATTGAAAAAAAGTGGAGGGACACAAATTTGCAATTCTACCATGGTTCGACCCAATGTGGGAAAGGTTACAATAGTATATCGGTAAATATACCATGACTTGCTATAGTCTCTCGTTTAGATGACTATACCTATGGGTGGTCATTGTCCTGTCCGTTTCTTCTACTTCAACCATCTCCCATCCTGAAGTCCAGCCTTCGGTTTGGAAGATGGTAGAAGAAACGGACCGAAACGACCGAAAGTGAGATACATTGGCTAAATATTATTTGGATTTACAAATAATGTTACAGGAATCCCTTTATATTGACACGTTTGCATGCGCCCATTTTAACTCATTATGTAACAGCGAAACATACCTGTGGAAAAAGTGGAGTGGCAGATGCCACCTGCTTCCCCCTGGCTACGTCGCCTCTGAGCAGTGCTTGCATACTGTGGTAAATGATATGTTATGCTTTACTGGTAAAATAGGTACCGGTAACCAGCGCATGGGATAGAGGTCCTCGAAGGTGATCAACATAGATACAAACGATTGGCTAAACATGATATAGCCATAGTTTATAGATGCTGATAGTGACCAAATCTGGAAATACAGTAAGGCCGCCGTGGACTGGTCACTTTCCATGGAGTGGGTCGTATTTCCGCGGACGCAATAATATTAGATTGCAAACACTAATTATAGCAATAATCATCACAAATTTAATTAATGAAGTACGGGTACAACCCGATGCTTCATTTATTATGCTCTCGACCTCCGAAGGTGTATTCAGGGGGTATCTGGTGAAGACTTCCATCTGTCCGTACAAGCATTTTGGATTGTAATTTCAAAGCCATCTGTCGGATTTGGATCACCTTTGGTATGCTGATACGACCGCATGCGGGAACGGATATGCACGTCATCCATGGATGTCTGAATCGCACCCGCCGTTCAATTGGATTACTTAATACCAAATTCTATATGTACATATACAAGGGGACTGGATCAAAAATGTTTTATAGAGTTTGTCAGTATTAGAGCTAATCGTAAATTAACTATTTACAAACACTCAACCTGTGCCGCAATAATTTATCTTTTTGTGGAATGGCAGGAAGACAGCCTCTTTGGCTCTGCCATCTCCCAACAATGTACATGTGTTATGAGCTTTTGTTTTGTGTACGTATTGTAAACTATCTATCTGGTTCCGTCCAGTACTTTTTCCCAGAGTTTTGGCGCTTTTTCATTCTGTCGACTTTAGAAAATGTTTCTGTCTCACAATACCCCTAAGGTTACTTAGAACATGCCTACGGGTCGGGGCAGTAACCCACGCTATGCGTAGCCCTTTTAAAATTTTGCTGCTGATGATTTTTATTACCTGGTAAACGCAATCATGGACATCACTGCCCACGCGTGGATTACGATCCCTCCATGGCGACTGTACTGCAAGCAAACTGCCATCTGTAGAATGAGGTTTCAGTGGGCGAATTTGTGACGCTACCCTGAACTGCAGGGTAGGATCACTAAATTTACCCTCTGTGAACCTTAATCTGAATCAAAGTCTCAGGCATAAACAGAGCGTGGTACCCAGAGGATAAATTGGCCCATCATATGGGATAGCTTCAGCAAATTCTCCCCTGGAGACCCCATTCTGCAAATGACAGATGATTATTTCCAGACTTGATAGTGACCTTGAACACCAATAAATACACAGATTTCTCTATCAAATAGCAACACACTTCTACATCAGTGAATCGAGATTTCATGAATAAAATAGTGCGAAATTCAAACCGATTTGAACAAGAAAAAGAAACGAAGATAGCATCTCGTATTCAACATTTTCGCCTTTGTTGTGGAAGGTGAGATCCCATAGTGCTGCGGGGCAGGAAGATAATTTCGATCGGATCGCGATCCAATGATCACAGTACTGTATGATGAGACTTCCGACGCGTTCATTCAGGCGAGAAAGTAAGCCGAAACATCTTGTTTCTACGGTGGCTGATTTAGGCCACCCTCAATACTTTTTTTAGTCCCCTACGGGAACCGTAAGGGGACTATAGGATTGCACTCCGTCCGTCTGTCTGTCTGTCTGTCTGTCTGTCTGTCTGTCTGTTTTTTATGTTACCACCTCTCCCTCCAACATGCTTTAAGCTACACCTTTCATATTTGGTACATGGATAAATGGTTCTGAGGGGATGATGCACGCTCAATTTTTTTCTTCTTCAAAATCCAAGATGGTGGAATGGCGGCCATTTTTGTTGTGTTTTTTAAGCTTTTTTTCTCTATTTTGATGTTATCACCCCTACCACCAACATGCTTTAAGCTACACCTTTCATATTTGGTACATGGATAAATGGTTCTGAGGGGATGATGCACGCTCAATTTTTTTTTTCAAAATCCAAGATGGCGGAATGGCGGCCATTTCTGTTGTGTTTTCTTTAAGCTTTTTTTCTCTATTTTCATGTTACCACCCCTCCCACCAACATGGTTCAAGCTACACCTTTCATATTTGGTACATGGATAAATGGTTCTGAGGGGATGATGCACGCTCAGAATTTTTTTTTCAAAATCCAAGATGGCGGAATGGCGGCCATTTTTGTTGTGTTTTTAAAGCTTTTTTCTCTATTTTCATGTTACCACCCCTCCCACCAACATGGTTCAAGCTACACTTTGCATATTTGGCACATGGATAGAGGGTTGGGAGGGGATGATGCACGTTCAATATTTTTTCTTCAAAATCCAAGATGGCGGCATGGCGGCCATTTTTGTTGTTTTTTAAACTTTTTTCTCTATTTTATGTTACCACCCCTCACTCCAACATGGTTCAAGCTACACTTTTTATATCTGGCACATGGATAGAGGGTTGTAATGGGATGTTGCACATTCAATTTTTTTTTTCCAAAATTCAAGATGGCGCCATGGCAACCATTTCTGTTGTGTTTTTTAAGCTTTTTTCTCTATTTAATGTTACCACTGCACCCTCCAACATGGTTCAAGCTGCACTTTTCATATATGGTACATGGATAAAGGGGTTGTGAGGGGATTATGCACGCTCAGTATTTTTTTTTTCAAAATCTAACATCTGTCTGTCTGTCTGTCAGTCTGTCTGTTTTTATGTTACCACCTCTCCCTCTAAAATGCTTCAAGCTACACCTTTCATATGTACATGGATAAATGGTTCTGAGGGGATGATGCAGTCAATATTTATTTTTCAAAATCCAAGATGGCAGAATGGCGGACATTTTTGTTGTGTTTTTTAAGCTTTTTTTCTCTATTTTATGTTAACACCCCTCCCTCCAACATGGTTCAAGCTATGCCTTTCATATATGGTACATGGATAAAGGGTTGTGAGGTGATTATGCACGCTCAATATTTTTTTTTTCAAAATCCAAGATTCTTAAATACTCGAGTGTCTTCTGTGACAAAAACACCTTATGTCACAAAAGCGCCGTAGGGAACTAATACCACCTCGGTGGTCAAACACTTGTTTATCTCGAGATCTCGAGAAAATATCTGAAGATCTCGAGAAAATATCTCAAGATCTCGAGATAATATCTCAAGATCTCGAGATCAAAAAAGTATTGAGGGTGGCCAAAATCAGCCACCGGATGTTTCCTTTCGGTCTCTTAAAATTACAGCACGCCAAGACAGAGCATGCGCAGAAAGGGCAAAAAAGACAGAAAATTCGGAACAGGGCTTATTCATGTCAGAAAGCGAGTTTAAGGGCCTATATAAGTAATGGAATTTCGTTTATTTTGAAATTCCCACCTCTCATATTCCTTAAATTCAGATTAAATATACAGAAATTATATATCAAAATGAAGGTTGGGATGTATAGAACACGAAACACATATGTAATCAACCCATAGAGTTGACAGCAGGCACCACTTGTTCCTGGAAGTCTGATACCGTATTCGCACCAGAACTGATAATAAAATAATATTTCATCAGAACTACTTGTGGCCAAATGTGCTTCATATATCCAAGAACAAAGCTAGGCATTCAAAACACTTTCGAATACAGCGATAGGTCTGCATTTTGGAAAAGGACAACACTGTCTGCATTTTTTATTGAAGATGGTTTCCATGCTCGACAGACATGCGCAAATCACTCGTTACCACGAATTTCCATCGAAAAACAAAATCGTAATTCTAAGAAATTTCAACAGGTATCATGATAACTTGCACTGAATATGGCAACTGTGCAATCTCTATCTAATAACAGTATACTGTATGAAGGCGATCTTTTTCATTATTTGATTTTAGACGGTGTTGTTTTTACATGCTTTTTCTGTCCGATGACGTCGACCGGAAATCGAAAGTAGACTCATACGTAAACAATAGCAAAGGCTTTGGAATGTTCTCCAATGCAGCTCTGTCGCCGTGTTTTGAAGAATTTTTATCCCCTAGCTTTGTTCTTGGATATGTAAAGCACATTTGGCCACGAGTTGTTTTCGTGAAATATTATTAAATTATCAGTTCTGGTGCGAATACGGCAGCAGACTTCCAGGAACCAGTGGTGCCTACAGTCGACTCTATGAGTTGATTACACATGTGTTTCATGTTCTATACATCCCAACCTTCATTTTGATGTACATTTTGTGTATATTTAATTTGAATTGAAGGAATATCAGATCTGAGTATATTCAAAATAAACAAAATTTCATTACTTATATAGGCCCTTAAGGCAGGACGTAAAATGTTACTGACAAGAAAGTGACCGATGTTTTCGAATTCTAATGACTTGGTGATTGCCCAAGGAAAGTAAATCAACGTGATTACTCGGTCGTGTTCAATTTCTAAACACATTCCAGTCGCTATCTGCAACGAAAAGCTTATTTCATGATCGGTCAAGCAACTGTTGTTATCCAGTCGCTTGAATGTGTCGTCTATTTTTAGAACTTCTCGTTCAGACATTCATCCGTTCACAATCAAGACGCTTGTGTTTTGGTCACGTGCCAGAGGAAGTTATTTAGAGAATAATTGCTCCAAGGTTCGTTGTTGGGCATGTCATGATCGAGAGGGCGGAGTTCGCACTTACGGAAGCTTCACACTGGTTTACCAATGGAGAGTCACTTTCAAGCATATAATTATTTTTCTATTGTTCAGCGTAAATGGATCTCCACAGAGGAGAAAATTATTTGAATAGATGTTCCCTTTCAACGTGTTGTTCATTTGCTTTTACTGAAGCCTCGTTTTGAGAGTTGAGAGTTCCTTGTGCAATTTTTTATGTGTACCCATACTTTGTATAGTACACATAATGCCATCATCCGGGGTGGCCATCCGTCGTTCGTCCATCCTTTGTCCGTCCGTCTGTCCGTCCGGCGTCCATATCCATTTCTTTGTCATTCGATAACTTGAAAAATATTGCTTGGATTGTCAAGTTACTTTATATTTGTGTTCAGGTTACTGATGTGCCGAGCTGTATAGTTTTTGGTGTAAATCTGATAATTTGATCCTGAGATATTAACCCTTTGTCTTTCAAATTGAAAATTCCTCCAATCCCTTTGGCATTCGATAACTTGAAAAATATTGCTTGGATTGTCAGGTTACTTTATATTTGTGTTCAGGTTACTGATGTGCCGAGCTGTATAGTTTTTGGTGTAAATCTGATAATTTGATCCTGAGATATTAACCCTTTACCCTTCAAGTTTAAAATTCCTCCAATCCCTTTGGCATTCGATAACTTGAAAAATATTGCTTGGATTGTCAAGTTACTTTATATTTGTGTTCAGGTTACTGATGTGCCGAGCTGTATAGTTTTTGGTGTAAATCTGATAATTTGATCCTGAGATATTAACCCTTTATCCTTCAAATTGAAAATTCCTCCAATCCCTTTGGCATTTGATAACTTGAAAAATATTGCTTGGATTGTCTAGTTACTTTATATTTGTGTTCAGGTTACTGATTTGCCGAGCTGTATAGTTTTTGGTGTAAATCTGATGATTTGATCCCGAGATATTAACCCTTTATCCTTCAAATTGAAAATTCCTCCAATCCCTTTGGCATTCGATAACTTGAAAAATATTGCTTGGATTGTCAAGTTACTGTATATTTGTGTTCAGGTTACTGATGTGCCGAGCTGTATAGTTTTTTTTTTGTTTGTCCGTCTGTCCGTCCGTCGGTCTGTCCATCCAGCGTCCGTATCCATTTCTTTGTCATTCGATAACTTGAAAAATATTGCTTGGCTTGTCAAGTTACTTTATATTTGTGTTCAGGTTACTGATGTGCCGAGCTGTATAGTTTTTGGTGTAAATCTGATAATTTGATCCTGAGATATTAACCCTTTATCCTTCAAATTAAAAATTCCACCAATCCCTTTGGCATTCAATAACTTGAAAAATATTGCTTGGATTGTCAAGTTACTTTATATTTGTGTTCAGGTTACTGATGTGCCGAGCTGTATAGTTTTTGGTGTAAATCTGATAATTTGATTCTGAGATATGAACCCTTTATCCTTCACATTGAAAATTCCTCCAATCCCTTTGGCATTCAATAACTTGAAAAATATTGCTTGGATTGTCTAGTTACTTTATATTTGTGTTCAGGTTACTGATTTGCTGAGCTGTATAGTTTTTGGTGTAAATCTGATGATTTGATCCCGAGATATTAACCCTTTATCCTTCAAATTGAAAATTCCTCCAATCCCTTTGGCATTCGATAACTTGAAAAATATTGCTTGGCTTGTCAAGTTACTTTATATTTGTGTTCAGGTTACTGATGTGCCGAGCTGTATAGTTTTTTTGTCCGTCCGTCTGTCCGTCCGTCCGTCCGTCTGTCCGTCCGGCGTCCGTATCCATTTCTTTGTCATTCGATAACTTGAAATATTCCTTGTATTGTCAAGTTACTTTATATTTGTGTTCAGGTTACTGATGTGCCGAGCTGTATAGTTTTTTTTGTTTGTCCGTCCGTCCGTCCGTCCGTCGGTCTGTCCATCTGGCGTCTGTATCCATTTCTTTGTCATTCGATAACTTGAAAAATATTGCTTGGATTGTCAAGTTACTTTATATTTGTGTTCAGGTTACTGATGTGGCGAGCTGTATAGTTTTTTGTGTAAATTTGATAATTTGATCCTGAGATATTAACCCTTTATCCATCAAATTGGAAATTCCTCCAATCCCTTTGGCATTCGATAACTTGAAAAATATTGCTTGAATTGTCAAGTTACTTTATATTTGTGTTCAGGTTACTGATGAGCCGAGCTGTATAGTTTTTGGTGTAAATCTGATAGTTTGATCCTGAGATATTAACCCTTTAACCTTCAAATTGAAAATTCCTCCAATCCCTTTGGCATTCGATAACTTGAAAAATATTGCTTGGATTGTCAGGTTACTTTATATTTGTGTTCAGGTTACTGATGTGCCGAGCTATATAGTTTTTGGTGTAAATCTGATAATTTGATCCTGAGATATTAACCCTTTATCCTTCAAATTGGAAATTCCTCCAATCCCTTTGGCATTTGATAACTTGAAAAATATTGCTTGGATTGTCAAGTTACTTTATATTTGTATTCAAGTTACTGATGTGTCGAGCTGTATAGGTTTTGGTGTAAATCAGTTATTTTGATCCTGAGATATTAACCCTTTATCCTTCAAATTGAAAATTCCTCCAATCCCTTTGGCATGAGATAACTTGAAAAATATTGCTTGGATTGTCAAGTTGCTTTATATTTGTGTTCAGGTTACTGATGTGCCGAGCTGTATAGTTTTTGGTGTAAGTCTGATAATTTGATTCTGAGATATGAACCCTTTATCCTTAACATTGAAAATTCCTCCAATCCCTTTGGCATTCGATAACTTGAAAAATATTGCTTGGATTGTCTAGGTACTTTATATTTGTGTTCAGGTTACTGATTTGCTGAGCTGTATAGTTTTTGGTGTAAATCTGATGATTTGATCCCGAGATATTAACCCTTTATCTTTCAAATTGAAAATGCCTCCAATCCCTTTGGCATTCGATAACTTAAAAAATATTGCTTGGATTGTCAAGTTACTTTATATTTGTGTTCAGGTTACTGATGTGCTGAGCTGTATAGTTTTTTTTGTTTGTCCGCCTGTCTGTCCGTCCCTCCGTCGGTCTGTCCGTCCGGCGTCCGTATCCATTTCTTTGTCATTCGATAACTTGAAAAATATTCCTTGGATTGTCAAGTTACTTTATATTTGTGTTCAGGTTACTGATGTGCCGAGCTGTATAGTTTTTTTTGTTCGTCCGTCTGTCCGTCCGTCCGTCTGTCCGTCGGTCTGTCCATCCGGCGTCTGTATCCATTTCTTTGTCATTCGATAACTTGAAAAATATTGCTTGGATTGTCAAGTTACTTATATTTGTGTTCAGGTTACTGATGTGGCGAGCTGTATAGCTTTTGGTGTAAATCTGATAGTTTGATCCTGAGATATTAAACCTTTAACCTTCAAATTGAAAATTTCACCAATCCCTTTGGCATTCGATAACTTGAAAAATATTGCTTGGATTGTCAGGTTACTTTATATTTGTGTTCAGGTTGCTGATGTGCCGAGCTGTATAGTTTTTGGTGTAAATCTGATAATTTGATCCTGAGATATTAACCCTTTATCCTTCAAATTGAAAATTCCTCCAATCCCTTTGGCATTTGATAACTTGAAAAATATTGCTTGGATTGTCAAGTTACTTTATATTTGTATTCAGGTTACTGATGTGCCGAGCTGAATAGTTGTTGGTGTAAATCTGTTATTTTGATCCTGAGATATTAACCCTTTATCCTGCAAATTGAAAATTCCTCCAATCCCTTTGGCATGAGATAACTTGAAAAATATTGCTTGGATTGTCAAGTTACTTTATATTTGTGTTCAGGTTACTGATGTGCCAAGCTGTATAGTTTTTGGTGTAAATCTGATAATTTGATCCTGTGATATTAACCCTTTATCCTTCAAATTGAAAATTCCTCCAATCCCTTTGGCATGAGATAACTTAAAAAATATCAATCCGATTGTCATGTTACTTCATATATATGTTCAGGTTACTGATGTGCAGTGCTCTATAGTTTTTTATGTAAATCTGATAATTTGATCCGGAGATATTAACCCTTTATCCATCAAATTTGACACTCCTCCAATCCATTTCTATATGTACCCATACCATGTATGGTATACATAATGTCGGCATCCGTGGTGGCCCTCCATCATACAGCTTTCTACTAGTTGCGCGTATGGGTACACACCTGACGATTTCATCGGCCTATTTTTTAAAATGTTAACCCTAGAACTGTGGGAATGTTTTGTCTTCACCACGAATGCTTTGTGACTTTCAATTACACAGAAAATATGCAGTTAATGATCACTTCGGCATCTTCACATTTATATGCAGTCATAATAGTTGCTCAGAAGTACAGTACAGGTCAAACTTAAGTTGAAGAATGACCAGAAATGATCTGGATTTTTTTTTTTAGCTCATCTTGACAAAGTCAATCTGAGCCAATCTCATCGCTCTCTGTCCGTCGTCCGTCCGCCGTCCGTCCGCCGTCCATCAACACCATGTTTTGGTCTTCTCCCCCAAAGCCACCTGGCCAATTCAAGTGAAAGTTTGTGTGAGTGATGGTCCCGAAGGGGCATTGAATTTTTGTTCAACTCAACATGCCCAGCCCCACAGGGAGGGAGTGGGGAAAAATGCTCCAAAATATTTTTTAAATCTTCTCAAAGACCAGTGTGTTCAATGACTTGATATTTGCTATGGAGCTTCCTTTTGAGGTGTAGAATCAAGTTTGGTCGAACGAAGTTCGTGAAGCAATATTTGGCTTTGTAATGGTAGGGGTAAGAGTTTTGCCCCGCCCAAAATTTCTATTTTCTGAACCGATGGTCCAGTATGAACCAAATTTGGCATGTAGTATTATTGGGTCATAAGTACTTGACCCATGCAAAAAAAAAAAAAAAATTCCCGCATCCCCATGGGAACCCTGGGAGCTATAAATAGAAATATTTTCAAACGCCCATATTTCCCAAACCACACGGAACAGAGAGCTGTTAGTTGGTATAAAGTATCCTTACAACCAGTAGAACTGAAAGGTAAAAAAAAAGGGTGGGGGGGGGGGGGGGGTCAGATACCAGTTTGTTAAAATAAAGCCCATTGGTTCATATTTGGGCTCAATACAGGAGCCCGAATTTTTAACATAGGGTAATATGGGGAATATTCTTTAAAAATCTTCTTCTTCAGAACCACCAGTCAAAATCTTTTAATGTTTGGTATACATCATTGTTATGAGGGTCAGATTCAAGATTGTTCAAATCAACTCCCTATAGGTTAATATTTGGGCCCAAATTTTAACTTTGTTCAATATAGGGGATAATTTTAAAAAAGCTGCTTCTTCAATCCATCAGTTAGAATGCTATCATATTTGGTATGCAACATCTGTAGGGGGGTCAGATTCAAGTTTGTTCAAATGAGATCCCTAGGTATATATTTGGGCTCGCTACGGTAGCCCAAATTTTTACTTAGTGCGATATGAAGGAATATCTTTAAAAATCTTCTTCTACAGATCCACCAGTCGGAATGCTTTTATATTTGGTATACAACATCTCTAGGGAGTCAGATTCAAGTTTGTTCAATTCGAGTGCCTGGATTAATATTTGGGTCCCATAAGGGAACCTTAAATTTAACTTTGTACAATATGAGGGAATTTCTTCAAAAATCTTCTAAGATCCACTAATCAGAATGCTTCCATATTTGGTATACAACATCTCGGGGGGGGGGGGGGGGGGAGGGTCTGATTCAAGTTTGTTCAAATCGAATCCATAGGTTAATATTTGGGCTCGCTATGGTAGCCCAAATTTTAACTTAGTGCAACATGAAGAAATTTCTTTACAATTTCTCTTCTTCAGATCCAACAGTCAGAATGCTTTCATATTTGGTACACAACATCTTGAGGGAAGTCAGATTCAACTGTGTTCAAATCGAGAGCCTGGGTTAATATTTGGGCTCCCTATGGGAGCCGGAATTGGCCATGTTGCTGAAGAATTAAAGATTTTGTGTTCAGTACCCTCTGGAGAAGTGTAACTAAGATTAATCCACATAGGTTGTATCAAGGGGCTTCATAGGGGAGCTGTACTTTTTACATTATGATCAAATGAAGAAAAGGCATGATGCCCGGATTATTTTTGTCACCTCTGAGGGACTCAAGGATTAACAGTGTATCCTATGAAGATGGATTGCTGAATTTCGACTCATTCTTGGACTCTGTTTCAATTGTGTTCTTTTCAAGATGAGCGCTTCAGGCCCCGTGGGGCCTCTTGTTTTGTTTTGATTTTTGTTTGTTCGTTTCTCGAATTGACTGGCCTTTATCGCTTGTACTTGTTTACGCCACAACTTTGCAAGAAGGTGTTTTTCCTTTAGTCCTCGTTGACAAACCATGACAGAGAAGTCCCCACACAAAATCGGACGACAAACCTCAACCCTTTAAATTTAAACCCTGGTGGTATCTTCCATGCCAGTTAAATGGCATAAATTGGAAGAGTCCATATCCATTATTTGGGGTAGAGCAATTAATATTTTCGACGTGTAGCCTGAAGTCTGCACGTTGAAAATATGAATTGTTTTACCACACACGTTCACTTAGTAGCCATCCTACTTAACCCTTTGAACACTAGTGGTATCTTCCAGGCCAGTTCAATGACAATATATGCACGTTGAAAATATTTATTGGTCTACCCCACACATGTACTGAACAGCCACCCTATTTATTGACGTTATGACGTATCATGTTCCTGGCCGGAAAAACGGCCGCTAGGGTTCAAAGGATTAATGAAATTATGACGTATCATGTTGCTGGACCGGAAAATCGGTCTCTTGTGTTGAAAGAGTTAAGTCGTTTTCTTTGACTTTATGAGGACATGGCGTGGGGGAGGGGGGGGGGGGGGGCTGTGTCTCAGTAGGTAAAGGTGCAGGCTACAAACCGAGGGGTCCTCGGTTCGAATCCCACCCGCGGCAGCCGCGTTGTGTCATTGGGCAAGACACTTCACCCCCATTGCCCACGTGGGGGCACGGTGGCGTTGTGTGCTAAGGCTAATTCTGCTTATGTGTCGTTTGTATGTTGGGAAGCTGACAGTTGCTCGACGTTGCTCGGTGGTTCTCTCCGGGTACTCCGGCTTCCTCCACCCGTACAACTGTCGCGGTGATGATTAGCCATTGTGCAGAAATATGTGACCCTAAACACAAATAAATAAATAAATGTGGACAAGGAGAAAGGGAGGAATTTCTTGTGGAAACGCAAACATCATTGTCTAGAATGTACAACTGATGCAATTACTTGATGAATAACCATTGTCTCGGTTTGCATAACGTTAGGAAGACACCCTCCCCCCTCCCCCACAAGTACACACACTTCAATCACTATATGACACCTGACCTGAGTCGGGTCGGGGCATAAAAATAAAGGTACAAAATTACATTGACATAAATAGAAAGATGTGCGTACAAAGGGAGTATTAATTTTGAGAACTCATCCCATTTTCACCAGTCTTCCAGATGCATCAAGGAACTCCCGTAAAAAAACTAAACAAAACTAAAAGGTCAAGCATGGTTTTTATTTAAAAAAAATGGATATATAAATAAAAATCAACTACTAACTGTTAGGAAAAAATATTTATTTCAAATTTTAGATCAAATGTATGAGTGTTGTTACACAATACATGTGTGATTTTCATATTTTGATTATTTGTCAGAAGATAATTAAGTAGTATTCCTATGTATGTCGACTCTTAAACGGTCAAACAGTACCAAACGAAATGTTAAAAATAAATTTTACCCAAGTTGTACACATATTCTGTAATTCAAAATCATATACCTCTGGATTGTTCCATTTACAACAATAAGCTTATTTCGAAGCTGCCATCTTGGATTTTAATCTACACAAGGTCAGGGCTGTATTAAAACATTATTACAAAGCTCGTTGTATGCTGTAAGAGAAGAGAGCGAGTGAAGCACTTCGGCCCCTATTATGTTTATTGCTGTGAATTCAAAAGACATTTAGCCAATGTAACCATTTGTTCAAGGCAATGGCAATATTGTATGAGAACTGTCATTACAAGTTTCGAAATGAGTAACTGTCGATTTAAATGATGTTTGAATGCACGCTGTCATGAATGTGGCCGTGAGCGCTGTGTGGACAACTTTCGGTAGGAACATTGTTGAAAAAGTAACTTTAGAATAAATATACGTTGATAAACTGACACTTTCCACACGGTAGATAAGATTGGGGTTCATAAACCGTTTCTTCAGAATGACGAAGATCCGTATAATTTTTCCAATCTGTACAAAACGATACCGTTAATTACCGGAAAAAACTATACTGACCGCCTCTCCGGAACTTCCCAAGATATCGTGTAACATTCGCATGCCAGTGAATTAATATATAAGAATCTCTGTTCAACTTGAATTGTCATCTCAGCCGTAGTTAGGATGAAGAACAAGGCATGCTGACTGATGTCCTTTGAGACTTGAGCCCCCCCCCCCCCCCCCTCCCACACACACACACTTTGTGGTAGGAGAGTGTGGAGAGCCAGGCCACCTTGCCATTGTATGGATCAGATGTGTGTGTGTGGCGGGGGGAGGGTGCTACGTTGCCCGGCACTTTACAAAAAATACATTGCTTATGATCCCTTGTTGGAACCAGCACATTGTACTCGTACAATCGTATGTTCGTACAATCGTATACTCGAAGGAAGGGGGGGGGGGGGGGGGGGTAGGCATAAGCTATTATTTGGAAGAAGAAAAAACAATGTTCTTTTCGATTTTTCAGAAATAGGCATGTAATTGTTACTGTCTGGAAACAGGTATTGGGTAAAATAACCTGCAATACAGGGCTGGGTGGTATTTGAATTTCAAGCTCAGTATCTGTATTTTAAGACTGATTTACCAAGGTGTCGATACGGTGTTCGGTGTCAACAACATACATGTACTCACACTAATACCAAATTTGAATGTGATTTTTTATATACTGCCCAGCAGACAAGCCGTCGAATCGTATAATTGTTGGAAGTAACACAGACACTCTCCATCAGTCATTTGATGTAAGGAAAAAAGCTGAGAGAAAAAAAATACCCCCTGAGGTATTTTCTCTCAGCTTTTTAGCTCATCTTGACAAAGTCAAGCTGAGCTAATCTCATCGCTCTCCGTCCGTCGTCCGTCAACACCATGTTTTGCTCTTTTCCTCCAAAGCCACTGGGCTAATTCAAGTGAAAGTTTGTGTGAGTGATGGTCCCAAAGGGGCATTGAATTTTTGTTCAACTCAGCATGCCCAGCTAGGGGGGGGGGGGGGGGGGGAGTGGGGGAAAATGCTCCAAAATATTTTTACAATCTTCTCAAAAACCAGTGTGTACAATGACTTGATATTTGCTATCGAGCTTCCATATGAGGTGTAGAATCAAGTTTGTTCAAACGAAGTTCGTGAAGTAATATTTGGCTTTGTAATAGGAGGGGTAAGATTTTTGGCCCCGCCCAAAATTTCTATTTTCTGAACCGATGGTCTGGTATGAACCAAATTTGTTTTGTGGTAGTATTGGGTCATAAGTACTTGACCCATGCAAAAAAAAAAAATTCCCGCATCCCCATGGGAACCATGGGAGCTAAAAATAGAAATCTTTTCAAACGACCATATTTCCCAAACCCCAAGGAACAGAGAGCTTTTATTTGGTATGAAGTATCCTTATGACCAGTAGAATTGAATGGTAAAAACAAATTGCCATCGGTTATGTTAGGGTGTTCTGTAATGGGCATCGAAAAAATGCTGAGTCAGCATATTTGCAAAAATTTAAAAAAATCTTTTCTCCAGAACCAGTCATCAGAATCTTTTGATATTTGGTATGCAGCATTCATAGGGGGGTCAGATAAAAGTTTGTTGAAATAGGGCTCATTGGTTTATATTTGGGCTCTCTGCAGGAGCCCGAAGTTTTAACATAGGGTAATATGGGGAATATTCTTTAAATGCTGAGTCAGCAAAAATTTAACCTGTGTGTACAGTGACTTGATATTTGTTATGGAGCTTCCTTTTGAGGTGTAGAATCAGGTTTGCTCAAACGAAGTTTGTGAAGCAATATTTGGCTTTGTGATGTGAGGGGTAAGATTTTAGGCCCTGCCCAACATTTCGATTTTCTGGTTTGAACCAAATTTGGTATGTGGTATTATTGGGTCAAAAGCACTTGACTCATTCAAAAAAAAAAAAAAAAAATTCCTGCATCCCAATGGGAACCTTGTGAGCTAAAAATAGAAATATTTTCAAATGCCCATACTTCCCAAACCACACGGAGAGAGCTGTTATTTGGTATGAAGCATCCTTAGGACCAGTAGAATTGAATGGTAAAATTGCCATTGGTTATGTTAGGGTGTTCTGCAATGGGCATCGAAAAAATGCTGAGTCAGCAAAAATTTAAAAAAAAAAAAAATTTCTCCAGAATCAATCATCAGAATCTTTTGATACTCGGTATACAGCATTCATAGGGGGGTCAGATACATGTTTGTTAAAATAAAGCCCATTGGTTCATATCTGGGTTCAATACAGGAGCCCGAATTTTTAACTTAGGGTAATGTGGGGAATATTCTTCTTCTTCAGAACCACCAGTCAAAATCTTTTAATGTTTGGTATACATCATTGCTATGAGGGTCAGATTCAAGATTGTTCAAACCAAGTCCCTAGTTTAATATTTGGGCTTCCGACGGAAGACCAAATTTTATCTTTGTTCAATATGGAGGGTAATTTAAAAAAATCTTCTTCTTCAGATCCATCAGTCAGAATGCTTTGATATTTGGAATGCAACATCTCTAAGGGGGTCAGATTCAAGTTTGTTCAAATCGGATCCCTAGGTATATATTTGGGCTTACAAATGGTAGCCCAAATTTTTACTTGGTGCAATATGAGGAAATTTCTTTAAAAATCTTCTTCTTCAGATCCGCCAGTCGGAATGCTTTTATATTTGGTATACAACATCTCTAGGGGGGTCAGATTCCAGGTTGTTCAATTCGAGTCCCTAGGTTAATATTTGGGCTCCATATGGAAACAGGAAATTTAACTTAGTACAATATGAGGGAATTTCTTCAAAAATCTTCTTCAGATTCACTTGTCAGAATGCTTTCACGTTTGGTATACAACATCTCTAGGGGGGTCAGATTCAAGTTTGTTCAAATCGGATCCATAGGTTAATATTTGGGCTCGCTATGGTAGCCCAAATTTGAACTTAGTGCAATTCGAAGAAATTTCTTTACAATTTCTCTTCTTCAGATCCAACAGACAGATTGCTTTCATATTCGGTACACAACATCTCTAGGGAAGTCAGATTTAACTGTGTTCAAATCAAGAGCCTGGGTTAATATTTGGGCTCTCTATGGGAGCCGAAATTGGCCATTTTGCTGAAGAATTAAAAATTTTGTATTCAGTACCCTCTAGACGTACTAAGATTAATCCACATAGGTTGTATCAAGGGGCTTCATCGGGGAGCTCTACATTTTACTTATGATCAACTGAAGAAAAGGCATGATGACCAGATTATTTTTGTCACTCCTGAGGGACTCAAGGATTGACAGCGTAGCCTATGGAGATGGCTTACTTAATGTAGACTCATTCTTGGACTCTGTTTAAATTGTGTTCTGTACAAGATGAGCGCTTCACGCCCCGTGAGGCCTCTTGTTTATTACATCAAATGACCGGTGGTGACTGTCTTTAGAAATACACTGACTATGGGCTCTTCTTGTCGTTAATATTGCGAAATGTTCTGTTGTTTGCCCTTTTTTGCTTTAACAAATGTTTAAATACCGAAATATCGGTAGTTTGAGACCCCCCCCCCCGGTAAATCGGTATTGACTCGATACCGACACCGAACGATATTTACGGTGTACTGCCCATTTCTACTGAAAAACCTAGAATTTCTGAAACTATAAATTTGTTGTCTTAAAAAGATAGCCTATGATCCATCATTGGAATGAGCCTATCAGATGAGAAGGTTATGGGCTATATTATACAAAAATGCGAAAAAACAAGATTTGAACAGCATCTTTTGTGAACAGTATTATTAATTTAACTGTTGCTTTTTGCAATGGTTAAGAAATATAGTAAACAGAAAGTTGCAGTGTATTCGAAAATACTAACCATTTTGGGGATTTTCTCAGTGCCCTCAAGACTGTAAAAGACACCCTGGTCCCAACTCCTCATACAGCTGTTGTCCCTGTTGAGTTAAGAACATGTTGCCTGAAAAGTGGGACATCGTCAAAACTGTAAACACAGTCACTTTCCTACATTTTTCGAGAGCAATACGTTTGAAGCTGTGAGATCAAATATAAAACCCCCGAATGTTTCAGCAAATTTACCACTAGCCTGAACCTGGGTCCCCAAAAGGGAAGACGAATACGCTAGTCAAGTTCTAATTTGGGTTTGGTCTGGCTGAGTTATAGGCCTTGTTCAGATTTCTCACCTTCAAAAATTGGTTGTCCTGCTGATAGCTTTAGTTTGGGTTATTTAATCGCAAGCAAATTTGGTGTATGAGTTTATTCCCAGAACTCTCTGGTCAAGTTAGAATTTGGGTTCGGTCCGACCAATTTTAGCCGAGTTATGGCCCTTTTCTGATTTTTTAACTTTGAAATTTGTTGTACGGATGATAACTTCAGTTTGGATTATCGAGTCAAGACCATATCTGGTATATCAGTTTGGATTATCGAATCAAGACCAAATCTGGTATATATTCGTATATATTTTCACTTTGAAATTTTGTAGTCTTCAACATGTTCCAAAGCCTTGCGGTGGCTTGTCTTTGCATGTTTTTAAGCTCGTTAGCGCGATACTTGGAACAAATATCAATGGATTTGATTTTCTTATAATAACAAGCGTTGCAGGTGCGAAAATATTCGATCACGCATCGGCGATGCGTTATCCTTGTTCCTACTCCAGCTGTTCTGTCAACGTTTGTACGACCCTTCCTCAAAAATAAACGTTATTTCTTAAAGGTTATTGCTGTGTGGACGGTATGCTACTCCAATTCATTGCTGGATGCAGCGCGCAACTTTTGAGTTGAGTTAGTTCGGAAAATTTGACTGACAAAACATGGGTTTAGAGGACTTGTAATTTATTTGTTTTTTTGTGTCCTAACTTTTTAGTTCGTCTGTGCGTTTTTTAGATTGCAGTAACCCCCCCCCCCCCCACCCCTCCCCCTCTGCCATGTGGCCTAAACTATTGTTTGCGGGTTATATCCAGACCTGATTTTACATTATTTTATTAATGAATCTCGATTCACTGAATGTAAAATGTTCTACGACCTGATGAAAATCCTTTCGCGATCCGAGCGGAAAGGGGACGACTATTTATAACGCATAACCATAATCCAACAATTTATATTTCAGTGTTTTCACAAAGATTCGTCTCCAGGGGGACAGAAGCAGGTAATTTGAAAGAATTTCGACTCTTAGTATTTTCTGGTTTGTGTAAGAGATTGTGAAAAAATGCTATGCAAAATGTAGACACCAGAAGCAACGCAAAATGACTTAAATCTGTTTAAAAAAAACCTTAGTGCAGACAAATTTTCATTTTCAGAAGATACGACACTGCGAAGTTGCCCGAACGCGATCAGATGAATTCACAGTACGAAAACACAACACCATAACATAATATATGAATACACGTGGAAATAACGTTGCTTTCGCTGCTGTCGGAATGAATGGTAATCACGAACACCAACAATTACTGTGCATTATTTTAGCAATGATTAGGCATAACCGTTATTATATCAACTACTTGCTATTATTTTAAATAAAGCACCCTTATGCTTCCAATCAAACCCACAAGACACGTATCGTCAATGGAAATCCGAAATCAAATTACATGGACGCATGTTTTAAAACAGAACACGTGAACACAAAGTTTACATCTTTCCTTCAGAGAAAGCAAATTACAACGAAAAAGAGATTTACATCTTTCCTTCAGAGAAAGCAAATTACAACGAAAAAGAGATTTACATCTTTCCTTCAGAGAAAGCAAATTACAACGAAAAAGAGAAATGACATTGTAGTTTGAACTGTGCCGGAAATTTTCGGGAGTGATCGGTGACTGGATCTAGATTCGTGTTTATTATGCCAGTAATTGTTATTGACCAATCAGCTTCAGTATCCAGTGACCGTATATGAGACTGTGTTTCATCGAGCTGACCGTATATAGAACTTATATACGGTCAGTTCCGACATTTTGTTTTTGACATCCAACGCTCGCTTCGATGTTTTTCCAACGAACAACAAATAATTTTGCGTGTGTGTCTGTTGAGCAACGTACAACTATAATACGTTTCTTCCAGTCTTTGAGAAATTTTAATAAACAAATGTAAATAAATACAATAAATAAACCACTAAAACTGCATGTATAGAAACATTAATATCATCATTAACAACAAATAATGAATGAAACTGCTCCCACTTACCTTATTGAAAGAATTGTTAATCCATTTGCTCCAGTTGTTTTATTTTTCCAGTACTTCACTGAATTAAAGTTGTGAATTGTTAATATAAATTCCTGTTTATTGAGAAGAAAACTCCATTGTTTCAGCTCCTACTGCTAGCGTGACCTTCACATGACGTAAAACCGGGAAATTCCCTGATAGTGATAACAGAACATTTGCGCTAGGAATCTGGGTACACTTATGGTTGTGTCTCTTTCAAAGGACTGGCATAATAAATACGTTATGGGGCTTTCGGTGGGCGGATATGGTGTGATTTCAGGCACAGCAAGAGCAATATTATGCTCGACCTTCGGCCTCGCCTAATATTGATCTCACTTCGCCTTATATCACACCATATCCGCTCACTGAAAGCCCCATAACTTATAGTGTCTTTTTTCGAAAAAGTATGTAAATTAGCGCCTTGAAGTTAATTTTTCTACTCGATGTGCGCGATCATACAAATGATGTATAAAGGATACAGTACGGACGCCGAGGACTGGTCACTTTCTACGCGTGGTCAACATTGCCACGGGCGCAATAATATTAGATTCCAAACACTAATTACAGGAATAGTCATCAAACAAAAATGACCAATCCACGGCGACTGCACTCTAAGGTTGTTTAATCATAATGAAAATTGTGGTTTGCTGAAATCAACATTTTTTTCAAAATTAGCGGCTTTTTGTCCATTAACGATGTCCTCAACCCTCTGATCTAACTTAGGCAAGAAAACTCTAATTCTTCACTGGTTTCCTTCTTTTCTTCAGGTGTCGCTGGAAATCTTCCCGTCTTTCACGAACATTTCCCAGAAGAGTGAAAAACTATTCGCGCCCAGCTGGCCTCATGACAAGAACACAGACCGAAGCAAGTTGGTTAAGGTAAAGTAAGAAGGGTTGCAGATGGTAAATTCTTCACAATTAATTTCGGTTAATGGTGCATTTCGAATTACCGAATTTTTTATTTCGTCACTTGCATTTAACGTTCGAATACAGAAGATCATTTGTGTCCTTTGCAGGAGGAAGGGATCTCAAAACTGGTTTTCATCCTGGAAATCACTGCTGAATATAGAAACGTTTTCACGTAGTCTTGTGGGACATTGCCACAGATCAGTATTCTTCAGATTGAGAGTAGTTGGAAATTCGAAGCTCTAAATTAAAAAAAAGCTGGAAATTTTAGGGCGTTATCGTAATTTTCTCAAACATGTTCAGAATGTGTCCGAAATGTAGATTTTTAAAAATTTTAGACTGAAAAGTAGTGAAAGTCCTCCAAATATTGACTGAAAAGTAGTAAAAAGCAGTAAAATATTGATTTGTAGTTGGATTTGTTACTACATCGGGAGCCTCTGTTATGTAAATAATAAAGAGGGCGTACAAATGGAATTCCGATTTTTAAGACCTGTAGTTGGAAAAATGATCAAAAGAAAGACCAAAGTAATGCCTGTTGATGGCGCATGCGGCACAGGCAACTACTGTATGCAACAAACGGCAATTATATGCTTAGTGACAAGTTCATGACCCTCAAATAGGAAGTATTAGCGAGCGGCCAAGGGAATATCCAACTTCCGGCAACCATTCCTGCACACATCGGATCACAGAACTTTGCGTTTAAAGCTGTTGGAAGTACGGTGCTAGAAATTTACGTTGCAAACCTATTGGAAGTGCGATGTTGGCAGCATTACCGTATCGATGTTTGTTCGAACACCGCGTCCAGCCAGCCAGTCTACATTTCTCCTCAGCTAGAAAGCGATTGTTACAATTCTTCAAAGAATAGTATTCTTTGGCGGAATCCCGCCCAACTCCAAAGAGCTGGCCTGTGGTGTCTTCCGAGTATGGACTTTCTTGAGAAGTTCTAAGGATGTTGTTCATAATATGGAAGGAAGATTGTGTTATAGGAAGATGTCGACAGGTCTTTGGGTCAGTGCTACGCAATGGTTGCATATTTTTTAAACCAAAAGTTCTTTGAAGAGGTATGCTCCATAAATATTTGACGAATTTAGGGCTGCTGATCGACTTTTCTGTCATAGTATCCAAAGGCTTGATTGGTCTTGCTCTGTATTTCATGCTTATATAGCAGTTGTCAAGGCAAAATTAACCCTCTATAACCTCTCAATCGTATTCACAAAAATTGGCATTCTCTCTCGTCTCATTTCTGCCTCAAAAACAGCTCTTGACCCATCCATTCATTGAAACAAGCTCGATGAGATCGTTCCAATTGGCCATAAGCTATGTGTTTGAAACAAAAATTAATATTTTTAGTTTTTCAAGAGGTTTATTTGTAACGGTCGCCTATTGTCCACGTTATAGTACGACTGTCGAGGAGTGGTCTCATTCCACGAGTGGGCAATATATCCTCGGACGCAATAATATTAGAGTTCAAACACTAATTATGTGAATAATCATCAACAATTTAATGAATCAAACACCGGGTATAACCCTGTGCTTCAATAATAAAATATTCACTGCGGCCGAATTTTATTACCTGATAAACGCATGCGTGGATATCACTGCCCACACGTGGATTACTACCAGTCCACGGCGGCTGTACTGTAAGTACAAAGCTAAAAGTTCATGGGATTTAAGGAATGTGATTGCGTAAAACAAGTCAATACCAACACTGGTGTGATGGCCCGACCATGGGTGACCTTTATTCTATTAGCTTGATTAGAAATCACCGCTAAGCAACTGGACATGTGCAGGTTGTAGTTTTCAACTGTTATCTCGCCTCAACAAACCTTATAAGAGACGAATGCAGGAAAATGAAAATCCAGAGAGTTTTGGGATTTAAAGAAGGATGTGGTTCGGTTATTTGGTACCCCCGTGATATCGGTATGAGTTCGTGTTCGGTTTTTCGGTATATTGCACATCTCTAGTTATAGTAAAATGACTATACTCTGGCGACCACTGTGGATTTCATATATATGCAAGACTGGAAATAAGCAGACTGCCATCTGCAGAATGAGGTCCCCATGGGGGAATTTAGTACAGCAGGGTAGCATCACTAAATTTACCCTCTGTGAACCTCACTCTGCGTCACGGCCTCACGCCCAAAGAGAAAGAGGTGCTCAAAGGATAAAATAGCCCACTGTATTGGATAGAATCGGCGAATTGATCCAATGGGGAGCTCATTCCGCAAATGACCTATTGCTAATTTCCAGGCTTGCATATGTGCATTTAAATATTTTATAGGACAAATTGTGACGAAGTTGTATTATACCTATTGTTCAAAGCAAATTCCTTTGGCATGCATATATCCTCTATCAGTAATCAGATCGACGCGAAATTTATTTTGCAGGTTTGGATAGACCTCCTGATACAAGCTATCGACGTCATGGCCTGACCGACTTAATTCCCTAGGCTAAGGGATTTATGAACATTGGTACCGCGAAATTATAAAATCTATATACTGTTTTAAGGCTTTCAGTTTGTTTAAAAATATCCAAATCTAAGTCTGTTCTCCCCAATCTGTTTACATTAATCGATACTAGTAGATGGGCCCGTGCTACGCACGGGTTTTCGATGGTGGCATTCACGGGATGCGACACAATTGCCGATTCTCGGGAATAATTCAAAATATAAACATGTCAATTTAGTTATATGGAATAGAAAACTCAAATAATAGATAGGTAACCTTTTTTACCTTTTCAATTTTTCCGCATTCAAGCCACCTGTTGTTTCTCATTAGTAGCACATGGGGTGGGGAGAGGCGGTGTGGTGATTCATTGTTAAGAGCATTGAAACCATGGTTCGTCTGAGCAGTAGTAACTGCGTTGTGTCCTTAGGCAAGGCACTTAATCCCGATTGTCCTCTTGGGGCACGATGGCGCTGTGTAATGAGGCCTACTGCAAGTCTATGGTGCTCTTGCCTTCAAGCAATGCTAACCCTACTTTTGCGAAGTTTACAAATAGTACGCTTGAGTCCTGACAGTTGTTCGCCGCTGCTCGGTGGTTCTACACCGGCTTCCTCCACCCATAAAACTAGCCAACACGAGATGATCCTTGTTGTCTAACGTGTCGTCAAACCCCATACAAAAAAGCACATTGTCACTTGAAGTCAAGCTTATCCCTTATGCCATTGGTTTGTGTCCGATCACCATACTAACCGTGGTCCAAGGCAGCAAGTCGTTGAACACACCATATTGCCCACATTTCTCTCCCCATAGACAAAAATTTGAGGTGCCGGCACGGGTCATCGCCAAGATGGGACATGTATTTTTCAAACTTCCCGTCATCCAAATACTGTGATTCTTTTATTGGCACACCCTGCAGTTCTCATTTGTGCGCGATTTTCAGGACGGCTCAGTGCGATGACATCACGAGAATGCCCTTTTTGAAGTTGATCGCGTCCATCGCCCAGAGTGCAACAGTACCCATCTTAAACTTGTTCGTCTCAACCCACAAGTCCAATATCTGGACACATTTCCTCGAAACTTACAACGACGACTTTGCACGAGGAGTTGATGAGAACGTCTTATTTTGAACATGGTCAAATTTTTTGCACCCTCGCAGTAAAATTCGACAGCGGTCAGGTTGAGCTACAATGTCACGGGCACTTCCATATTTTACATCAAATGTTCGAAACTTAAGTAGATTCCACAATTCCACAAGTTTGGTATCGAAGATCAGAAAGTATAAAAGGTGTGAACATGTATCACGTCTTGAACGAGTTACTTTGGAAGTTATAGATAATAGGCTTTCCAGTAAGATCGGTGCCCGGTAGCATTAACATGAAATCAGGGACCCTGGCGATATTTCAGTGATCAGAAATTGATGGAATTTGGATGTGAAGAAATTAAACTTTTTCATTACAGAGTTACAGTTCTTTGGAGAAAACTCAATTTAAACGATTTCATAACATCTTCAGTTGGCATCCAAGTTAAATAATAATTTGAGTTCCAAGATACTTTTCAGAAAGGGGAATTCATGTGTACTGAGTCAAAAAAGAAAGTATAATAAACTTTGAGGAGCAATTTTTTTATTATTATCGACTTTAATCCCAAACAGATTATTGTAAATTCATATTTCGAGTCTAGCTGTATGAATTTGCATAATTTCATGTTCATACTGTGGCAACGTCACGCCAGGACGTCGCAATTCAGACATGGGGTGAAATGAAAAAGTTCACATATGCAGTCAATAGCATGTATGTCCACCGTTTGCCTCTTGGATGGCAAGACATCGACGGCGCATGGACCTGATACGTCTCTGGATGTCAGCCTGTGGTATTGCGTTCCACTCCTGCCTTAGAACATTACGTAAATCGCCTAACGTCTGAAGATCATGAAGTCGTACTCGACGGTCAAAATTACAAATTGATCCCAAAGATGCTCGATTGGCGACAAATCTGACGAAAGTGGGGGGCCAGGGAGGAAGTTCGATGCTCTGCTCCTCCAGAAAGTCACGACAGATACGCGCCACGTGACATTGGGCATTGTCTTGCTGGAATACTTGCAATCCGACGTTAGCGTTGAACAACGGGACAACGACAGCGTTAAGAATTTTGTCCCGATATCGCTGCCCATTCATGTTAGCATCGATGAAGATCAACTGCGTTCGATGGTGCAAGGAAATTCCCGCCCAAACCATTATACTACCCCCGCCGAAACGGTCGCATTCCCACACGCAAGCATCAGAAAACTGTTCTCCTCGTCGGCGATACACTCTTGCCCTTCCATGAGCGCACCGTAGACAAAATCGTGATTCATTACTAAAAGGAACTGTGCTCCAACGCTGCTAAGTCCAGCGAACACGCTGACGTACCCATTCCATTCTGACGGTACGATGACGTTGGGTAAGGATTGGTCCGTGGTATGGACGCCTAATTCGGATGCCGTGTTCAGCGAGTCTGTTTCGGACAGCTTATGCACTGATTCTATTGTTAGTTCTACCAGGAGTAATTGCTGCTGTCCTCCTCGCCGGAAGGAAGCGATCCCGCAAGTGAGACGTCCTGATGTATCGGTCTTGTGCAGGGGTCGTAACTCTTGGTCGACCTGAACGCGGCCGGTCGGTCGGCAGTAGATCCAGTGATCTGTACCTTCCAGTGAGACGGTAAATAGTGGCCACAGTACCAATGGCACGCAACCTCTGGTTTTCGGTTAACCTTGGCATTTTTTAAAATGCCGGAAGACAGAAACTAGCGTGTTTTCTCAGTAACCCAGGCTCTGTAGCACAACATAACGCAAAGAAAATCGTCGGTCACCCATTTAATTTAACATTCTCGGGTAGCACGTGCTATTTTGAAATCCGCATCAAAATTGGATACGGTTGGGTGGACAACAACAACAACTTGTCATTAAATACTTTGCACGACATCTTGTCCACAAACATGCAACATTATAACTATTATATTTCATCCTTTATGCTATTTTTTTCACATTTGTTTCTATTATACTTACTTTTTTGACTCGGTATATTTTTTATAGTGTTGAAACGATTAGCCGACTAATCGGTGTCGACGCGATTATTAAATTAGTCGATCCCTAAATCTGCTAGTCGATTAGTCGGAACATCTGCCCCAACCATACACCATCCCCTTAAATTCACCCAACATTGTTGCGAACGTCACAAGTAAACTCCCGAAATCAAAAAACAACCCACGTAAATAACACGTTTGATGTTTCCGACTGCATGAATAACAACCCTAGTTGGCCAACTGACCAGAGATTGAATAAGACCAGGGGTGCGTGAAGTAAACAGGGAAAAATATATGGGTGAGCTTATTCTCGAGGGAGCAGCCTGCAGGAAAATTAGGACCCAAAGTTGACGTGAAATTAGGCCACCTTCGGACATCAATTTGTTCACCAGGTTCTGGTAAGTTCGAAATGTCTTACAGAAACATCAAAGAGAAGTTATGGAAGAACACATACCAGTTCGTATTTGGAACAATTTGTTATCACTAAAGAACCAATTACAAAATCCATGTGCTTTTTATTTTCATTTTGTAAATACATGCTGACAAATTCCTGGAAATCTGCGAGTTTCCGGGAAATTGAAAGTGAAACTAGCTTTTCCTCGAACTGCAACTGAGTTAAGAGGAAACCCAATCAGGTCAGGTGATGATTTTCAAAGCAGACAATATGGAAATTAGTAGGCGTGTTCGATGTATGCATAGTTATGGACAGATAAGAGGTTAAGTCATAATACGAGTAGTTGTGTGGGAGTATTCAGTGTACAATTGTTGACAGACTGATGACTAATGTGGGCGTTAACTGTGCTTAATTTTCGACAGGGGATGTACATCACGCATGCGTAAAGAGCAGTTCCTTTTGTTAACATTCAATGGGATGGAACGAATAATATAAAAAAAACCTGAATAATGATTTATTTTATTAAAATATCAGAGACTATATTGAGAAAAAATGATTTTAAACAGAAGCTACCAACATTAATTCTCTCTCGAAACTGAAAGAGGTTTTGAGGACTTTGAAAGCTTCACTTGCCATTGTTTCATTGCAAGTATTACTGTTAGTTTTAACCAGGGAAGAATGGCGGTACACGTGTTTGATAACAATAACATGGGGGCTTCGACTAGTCGATTAGTAATCGATTACTGCTGGCGACTAGTCGATTCCTGAAAATCACTAATCGTTTCAACACTAATTTTTTATGTGCAAGGTTATTTTCCATACATGTAGATAGTAACAGACGGAGGAACATTACAGAAAGGGGAATTACTGTCATTTTCATTTTCGAAAATATTTGCCATAGATAAGCGCAGACGGAGAAGTTGTGTTTAGTTGTTCACAGTTTAAAATTGACGTCTTCCTGGCAAGTTACTGTAGATATCAGTTGGAGATATCATATACATAAAAAGTAACTCTTGCAATACCCAGAGATCAACAAACATACGTCATCCAGTATTGTAGCTTTTGTAGAGCTCTGCGAATCTTCGAGATTCGATTCGATTTCGAATCTTAAGTTGGTATTCGATTCGGTTCGAAATCGGCTGCCCGATTCGTTTCTTTTCGAATCTTTCCACTGGAATTTCGCTTGGTATCAGTCATCAAAGTCTTTTCAAAAAACGTGTAGCTGAGATAGAAATTGTACATGAAGACTGAGTGTAATTTCCGCTATATTAACATAAAGAGCATATGTGCCCATGCCATCATTCATGCTAATTCCAGTTTCACTAGTCACTACTACTGCTAAAAGCAAATTTAAAGTTCCCAATCAATATCGATGATGGGCTCACGGTGGGTAGCGGCTAGCTGCGTGCAGTGCCCAGTACTGAATTCCGTTTCTGTTTTTGAACAAAAATCCTTACTGAGTAACTCGAATCGACAATATGTTATTCTCGGGGCCCTACTACAGTATTGGCCGAGAATTTATCTGGATTGTCGACACCACATATAACAGATTTTACAAACAATTTACAAAATTATAATCTATGAAAAAATGAAAGGAGGAAATAAACGAAACAATATCACCTGGGCAAGTTCAAACTTCATCTCCGCCACCTGGCAGCGTGGTTATCCTGGCTTAGGCAATGCGTAAAACACATAAGCTGTAACTCTGGCGTAACCTTCACAAAAGGTACGTTTATATTCTGCGATGGCGGGAAAAGATGCGTTGTATTTTAAACCAGTTTTAGAGATGGACTGTATACCGTAAATACCGTTCGGTATCGATATCGAGCCCAAACCAATTTACAACACCGATGGAATATCAAAATACACACTACTGAAAAATAGTTCCGACAATAGTTAAAAAATTAAACGAAAAACAGCAAAACATAACGCAAACTTCATGACAAGAAAAGACCATGGACTAGGCCTATGTATTCTGAAGGCAGTCATCGCCGGTCATTTGGTGTAACAAAGAAGTTGAGAGAAAATACCCTGTGCGTATTTTCTCTCAGCTTTTTTGTTGCATCAAATGACCGATGGCGATTTTCCGCGTTGCTTCTAACATTTTTTTTGTCTAACATTTTGACAATCCGGAGGCTTTGCTGTAAAATGGCGAACTTGGTATTGGTGTGAGTACATGTATGTTGTTGACACCGAATACCATACCGATACCACCATACCGATACCGAGGCAAATCATCCTAAAAATACCGAAACCGAACTTGTAATTTCAAAACCGTCCAACTCTAACCTGCTTTTTTCTCTATTAAAATTCTTTACCACACAGGTAGCTTTTAACGAAAGGTGAAATATAATTCAGTTCATACTCCTGATTTCCAACCAGAAGTACAAGGCAGAATATAAGTAGTAAGAGGACATTCTGACAAAACTAAATAAAACGATAGTGCCGAACACGGAAGAAAACCACGACTCCTGTGGTGATTCCACTTGTAACTCTAGCACATTCTGGTAGGCTAAGGCACCATCGAATCTAGCACTGAACTGTCTCGTACACTTGTGTTTCTCCCAAATTAATCGCACAGATACTGTGGTATCGCCCAGGTGATCGTCTAGTAGATTTGAATCATCTAGTGGATTTGGATTTGGACTTCAAAACCTTCAAACGTCTTTCAAATTCGGAATAGGTTCTTATGATGTGGCTCAAATTAACAGTGTACCGTCTGTCGGCTGTCTGGCAAATAATGGAAAGTTCAGCTAATGGACGGTTCAGCAAGCAAATAAATTATCAGAACGCTCCTTCTCTCAGCTGCTTAAATCTATTCTGTTAGGCTATACAATTCTTCACCAATATTCAACAATTACAGTTGATTCCTGGAAACTATCAACGTTCATTTTACTGAAGTGAGAGTAATTGCAATCATAAATTTGGCAATATTCTGGAAGAACACGTTCGTCTGCTTTGTGCGCTGACCCGAGAGTGTTTGATCTGAGCTTCTCTTGGCTCTTTTATACCCAGTGGAACGTGACTGGCCTTGAGCAGGACTGCGTAATTCCTGCTGATCAAGCATCACGGGACTTCCGAGTGGAACAAGTGAACATGAGGCACCCTTTGCCACTGAAGTCAAAGAGGTACCCCCATCAGTCCTTCCCCATACTCTAACGCGAATCTCTGGGCTTCGATAGACGTCAGCCTGGAGGTTGTTCTGTTAGATATGTACCTGATAGGTTAGCCAATTCCAGTTATAATCGGTTTTCGCAAACTTAACATCACGCCACTCTTCCATTTCTGCAAATGAGGTATGACATGACAGAACAATGGAACAGTTTGACAATTAAGTGCCAACTTAAAATTCCTCCTCATCAGTGGGAGGAATAACATCTCATCAAACTTGACAACTTAAAATTCTAAAAAGTCTGAGAGTCGTCTAATTCTCTGTGAGTTACCTGGGTATGATTCACGTTATAGAGGCCTTTCCTCACCTTCGTCAAATATTTTAACAATACTTTGACAGTATTGCACCCATTGGAACGGACACCTGCAAGTGCATCTGGCGTTCGACTTAAACAATGGGTACTGTGATTAACTCTCTTTGATTCTCACCAAATCTGCTTGTGTTTATTAGTACAACAAAACTTTTAATATCTTCCTATACTATCTAATTGTAACCTATCAACAGAGTACTAAGGACATTATGACTTTGCTGGTGCTTTGTAGTGACAGCTCACCTATTCTCACACCGGGCCGAACCATGGCATCTTATCCAATACCCCTAGTCGGATCGTCAAGGTTGAACATGAGCACAGAGCCTCAGACCATCTTAACAGCAATTCATCACAACTGTTCCAATAAGACCCAACCCATAGCCCAAAACACACCGTGAAATGAACAAGGCAACTTTCAACAATGACAAGTTTAGTAAATGTCAGTCACTTTCTCCTCGTAACATTACGGTCCCCCGCTGCAGACGTCTTGACAAGATCGTTTTTTGTGGTAGGTCATAATTTTGAGATTTTGAAAAAGTAATTTCAAATTTGAATTACTTTAGCAGACGCCAGTCGTCGAAATCTAAGCCGTTCGTGCATCTCTAGTACTCTCCAAAATTCAAGAGTTTGATATTTGATTAAATTCCCGTTAGCATGCCTAGCCCCCCCCCCCCCCCCCCCCCCCCCCCCTCCTCGAGGCATGCTTCTGAACTTGACTTTCGACAACAAAAAACATTTGCGTCTTGAACCCAACAAAAGAGCATGTTTCTCGGACGAATACTAGTAGTAGCCAATGGAAGGATGTGAAAATGTCTGCGTGAAAATGTCTGTACTGGTGTGATATTTCACAGACTTATGAAAAAATGTAAAAACGAGACCTGTCATCATCAGGTGCTTGTATGCATTAGCCCTCTGAACAATATTGATTAGTCTACCCCACACATTCATAGCGGCCACTCTACTTAATGATATTGTGACATATATTTCTGGGCCGGAAAAGCCGTCTTTCTGCAAGTTTCGGGTAGAGCTGAAACGGTTAAGGGGTTTTCTTGATCGATTAATCACGTGGATTAACCTTGGTTAACCGATTAATCACTTGTCCAAATAGATATCTGAATAATTGCCATACCGTTGATGATTGACAGCATAAAGGGCTTAGAATGACCATTTCCAGCCACTGATACAGTGTGATGATCATGCGAATAAATAAGTATGTCAGCAAGTAATTTGCATGCTTTACTCTGTCTCATATAATTGATGTGAGTCAGTGTGATAATGTTTGCCTGTTTTGGAACAAGTTTGTTCCTTTGTTAACCCATATGATACTGCAGTTCAAAAGTAACGGTTAATCGATCAATTACTTTTTGGATCGATCAAGACGTTGATCATTGATTAATCGGTTAACCGTTTCATCTCTAGTTTCGGGTGCAAAGAGTTGAGCTCGATTCGAGTACAAGAAACAATTTCACGAAACAGTCTGTTGAGGAATCCGCTATTGTTAGAGCTGGAAATATCTTGAACTGGTTGTAAATCGAGACATTGAAGTAATGACGTAATTATTTATTAGGGAGGTTGCGACTTCCAGTCGTGTCCGGATACGGGTGGCGAGTAAGTTAATAATTCGTATTCCACCTGGGCCATATTGTCATAGCTTACGCCTCTGAGTGTGAATGATAGATATGGATAAAAGGGGGAAAATATCTTTTAAAAAAAATTCGCGATTCTTCATATATATGTTCAGGTGTTATGTTGTTAATTGCAAATTGCAGAGTTCGTCATTATTTTATTTTTTGAAGTGTAGAAATATTTCGATTGGCATTCCGAACATTTTATATTTAATTCTCTTTACAGATTGAAAGTCAAGAACGAAAATAAACTATTTTTCACTGATCACTGGCATAAGGTTAACGTTTTGGTGCTTCAGACTAGATTCGGGAATTCGATCAAAACAACTCATAACATTAGCAAATATGAGGCTTCCTGCAAAGACAACCTCGTGTTGTGAGTGAGTCATACACTTACCCATTTGCCGAAACGTGTAAAACTCATTCTACACGCTTTGAACAAATGCGAAATTCGATCATCGTGTGAAGAGGAAGCAAACATAATGGCGTACTTCACGGCTTTTCTGTTACACGTGCACATAACCGTTCAGGCGCACTCTGATCGGTAGATCAAAGTATAAAATACAACTAGTAATCGAGATTTCGGTGATTTTACGTCAAAAAGTGCCCCCAAACTGTGATATACATCACGAAGTTTACCTACGCACACACGAACTCGTGAACGTTTGGAAATCACAACCTTCTAATTATTTGTTAGCCGCTTGTCCTACGTGTTATTTTCCCAGTGGAAATTCTTGGTAATTATGAATAACCCAAAAACGCACAACAGTCCAGTGAAACACCGATGTAAAGCTTAATGTCTCCTCTTTCTCTTGACACCGGGTAGACTAGAATAAATAAAGTGGTTTAAATTTGGGTTTAATAGAATGGATGTAGTTTTAAATCGTGGATTCGGGGAGGGTTACTCCTGCGAAACACAGCTTGCAGTCACAACCCACGGCGTATTGCAGTAATTCGACCAAGGCAAACAAGTCGACATGGCCATACCTGGCTTCTGAACCAGTCAACACAGTTCACACGACAGACTCCTCCATAAAATAGAATAATATGGAATCAGAGGACCGCTACACGCATGACTCCTGGCATTCCTCGCAGAAAAGAAAATGCGAGAAGCCCTAGAAGGGGAATTCTCGGATGAAGAAACCATTGACTCGGGTGTACCCCAGGGAACTGTATTGAATCCGATACTTTTCCCATGTCACATCAACGATCTCTCAAACTCGGTAAAAATCATCAGTAAGGCCATCATCTGCAGATGACTGCCTATTGTACCTGGAAATAAACAGCTGGGATGATCACACGACCCTACCAAACGACCTAACTCGTCCACTACGTCTAGAAAAATGGGCATCAGACTGGGGAATGCGCTTTAACGCCAAAAATGCTACATCCTGAGAATCAGAGGAAAAAGTTATCGATTCTCCACCCTAATCGGCCATATACTAGAACATGCTCCATCTTACTCTTACCTTGGCCTACAAGTACGGGAATATCTTAAATGGAAAAGAACACGTCAACAATGAAAGTTGAAAGGCAAACTTCACTCTCGGATTGATTGCAGAAACCTCCAACCCTGTCTAAGAGAACGCTGAAGAACAGCCTACATTTTACTCGTAAGTCAATCACACACATTTATTGACGACACAGTGTAGCTACATTATGTCCAAAGGACGTTATGTCGCTGATGCCAAGTGACGATACTGAGCCAGATTATCGCCGATATTTCAGTTCCTCGACATTTATTTATTTATTTATTGGTATTTAAGGTCACATATTTCTGCACAATGGCTTGACCTCGACAGTTTTACGGGTGGGGGAAACCGGAGAGAGCCGTCGAGCAACTATCGGCTCCCCAACTAACTAACTCCACACAGGCAGGATTAGCATTGGCATTGGTTGAAGACAGGTAGGTACACCATCGACGTGCAGTACACCTTAGTACAAACCGCCACCGTGCCCCCACGTGGGCAATGGGGGGGGGGGGGGTGGTGGTGGTGAAGTTTCTTGCCCAAGGACACAACACGGTTGCCGTAGGGGGATTCGAACCGAGGACCTCTCGGCTAAAGTCGGCTTGCAGCCTGCACCGCTACCTACTGAGCCACAACGCCCCCAGTTCTTCGACATTTTGTCTCACATTCTACCTTATATTTTTGTCTCTATTTAGGATGGGGTGAAGAGGATCGATAAAAAAAAAGTTTATCATAATTCCTCTTAAATCGCCTCTTGTAGAGTTCCTGTGGTCTATCCAGGGGCGCGGGAAGCACTTCAAGGCGGGGAGGGGGGGGGGGGAGGTCAGACCCTGGGGAAAGGGCCTTTACTCGTACTAGCAGCTACGCCATGGCATACCGAAGCATAAAGTCTGGAGATGGAGGAGTTTGAGAGAAGTGCCCTATCGGGAGGGGGATGGCACCAAACGCCCCCATTTAATTTTTAAAGCTCCCAGTAGACATTTGGGTGTATTTTTGCTTTACTGCAAGAATAAGGTATTGAAAAAAAAATGAGTGATGAACCTGGGAAGAGAATGGTCCACCCAGTGGTCCGAAGGCAGGGTTCGTAGCTGCCCCGCAGCCCCCGTGCTTCCGGCATCCCCGGGTCCTATCCACCCTGATAGGAATCGACGAACATGCATGCAGAAGCCTGCGATATACCTCGGACAATCCAATACTGTTGTAATTGTAGGTAAGGCAACGGTGCATCCCCTTTACGATTGGTGACTACGAGGTGACAGATCATTTTGTTTATTTGATCTACCGCTTGTCAGCTTCGGAGCTCAGCAAAAAATGAACTGTGTTGAATATATGTGAGACCCAGCTACTTACAACAATGCAGGATTTTTTTTACACACCACGAACATAACACACAAAATGATATAATCATACTCGACTTCTCAAAAGCCTTTGATACAGTACCACACAAACACCTCCTGTATAAACTTCAGCATTATGGCATCAAAGGCTCCATCCATGATTGGCTCACCACATTTCTCACGAAACGACACGTGCGGGTAGTTATTGACGGTGAAGGCTCCACATCGGTCCCAGTTGAGTCAGGTGTACCACAGGGTACAGTCCTGGGCCTCATACTGTTCTTATGCCACATCAATGACCTGCCGCTTTCAGTAAATTCCCAGGTAAGATTATTTGCTGATGACTGCCTGTTATACCGCCCGATGAAATCACAGGCTGATCACAGTATTCTCCAAAATGACTTGATCCAACTGGAAAAATGGGCGTCAAACTGGGGCATGAAATTTAATGGAAAAAAATGCTACCTCATGTCCACTAATGAAAAGTCACCCCATTTCTACACCCTGGATAATCAAATTCTAAAACAAGTTTCCCAATCACCATACTTGGGGGTGATACTATCCCAGGACCTGAAATGGGACTCCCACATATCCAAAATTGTAAGTAAAGCCAATTCAACCACTGGCTTCTTGAGAAGAAATTTAAAATTCTGCCCCGAGAACTGCAAAAAACAGCATATATTGCAATGGTCAGGTCAGTGATTAAATACGCATCAACAGTATGGGACCCTTACCTACAAAAGGATATTGATAAACTGGAACGGGTGCAAAGAAAAGCCGCCAGGTTCATCACAGGTGACTATCATTCAAGAGATGAGGGCACCTCCACAAAAATGCTTCTCAAACTGGAATTAGATGCCCTCCAGATTAGACGCAGACATAAAAGGCTCACCCAATTTTACAAGATTATTGAGGGGTCAGTGCCAGCCATCCCCCAGATAAATTCCTGCAAAAGCATAACAGAAGGCAAATTAAAAGCAAATTATATACTGACTGTGTCACTCAAAATGTCGTTGATAGACACACATCTAAAAATACCAGAGCCTATAAAGTCGGAACTGCTAAAACTGTAGAATACCGGAATTCATTTTTTATCCGCAGCGCTGTTGATTGGAACCACTTAGGCAACAATATAGTGCATGCACAGACAGTGGAGGGCTTTCAATCTGCCCTCTCGAAAAGCCACTAACGGCTCCCCACCCGGTGTCTTTACGCCAGACGGCCGTACACCGTACTAATACAGATACAGATATATAATTTGGAATCGTGGCAACGATCACGCAGGCGGTCGAAGAAAATGTCTTCAGTTTTATTGTCGTTCACTCCTCCTTTCTCGTTTGATAATTTTCAAATGGATCCCAGTTGATAACATTCAGAATTAATTTCGTGAACATTTATTTATGGTCGTATGTGTATGATACGTACCCCTGGTTTTGAAAGTCATGTCAAGATTCAATAAACTGACGAATGAAATGACGTCGAATGAATATCGACATTTTCTCGTTCAGTGATGAAATTACCTCCCCTGATGTGCAACGTGGCTTACGCTCATAATGCATCCCGTTCTTGTTTGTGGTGTTACTGAACGCCGACCACAAACAAAATAATGGGACAAGTATCAAATAAAGTTGATCTATTGGTAGAGAGGGGTATAAATATCAAATATTTCTAGATTCAAGTGGATTTGCTCACTTAGAGTGATTTTATTTACGGTTTTAGCTCACCCGACTGAAAGTCAAGGTGATCTAGATTCAAGTGGATTTGCTCACTTAGAGTGATTTTATTTACGGTTTTAGCTCACCCGACTGAAAGTCAAGGTGAGCTATTCTGATCACTTTTTGTCCGTCGTCCGTCGTGAAGGTGGTGTTTGGGTCTTTTTCTCCCAAACCACTGTCCATCTTTTAATGAAATTTCATGTGAGAGTTAGTTATATAGGGTCATTTTGATTTTTCTTCAAATTAAGTTGCGGCTCATATTGAGGACGGGGGTGGGGCCAAAATGCCCAAAATATTAAAATATCTTCTCATGAACCAGCAGAAGCAGAGACTTGATATTTGGTATGCAGCTTCCATTTGAGGTGTAGACTCAAGTTTGTTCAAGAGAAGTTTGATGGGCAATATTTGCCTTTGTTCTGGGAGGGGCAAGAATTTTTGCCTCGCCCAGAATTTCTATTTTCTGAATCGAGAGGTCAATTTGAACCAAATTTGATGTGGGGTATTATTGGGTCATAAGTACTTGATTTATGCAAAAAAAATTCCCCGTGGGAACCGCAGGAGCCAAAAATAGAAAAAAATTAAAATGCCCATATGTCCCAAACTACACGGCAATGAGAATTTTTATAAGATGTGAAGCTTCCTTGGGGCCAACAGCAAGGAATGGTAAAAAAAATCTGCCATCGTTTTTTTCATAAGGTACTTTTTCGGGATTTTGAAAAAAATGCTGAGTCAGCATTTTTAGCTTAACTTGACATAGTCAAGATAAGCTATTGCCATCACGCGTGCGGAAGTCTGTTAGTCTGTGAGTCTGTGACGTCTGTTCACATTTTCCTTTAGCACGGGCTGCACCCCGCAGTTCTTGTCTGATCATCACGAAATTTCATATGCAGGTTTGGGATCATGTCTAGATGAGAACGTCCCTTTTGGTCGCGATCGAGCAACCGGTATGGCTGCCCGAGCCCAAAACCCGAAATCCATTAGTAAAGTCTACAGGTCGTATTTATGAAGGGATTTCATTGTAACCTGGTAGGATGCCTCTGTATAATGCCTAGATGAGAACGTCCCCTTTTGGTCATGATTTGTCAACCGTGATGGCTGCCCAAGCCCGAAACCCAAAAACTTTTAGCACAGTCTGCAGGTCATGTTTAATGTAGAGGGATTTCATTGTAACTTGGTAGGATGACTCCCTATGATGTCTAGATGAGAATTTCCCCATTTGGGCATGATCTGCCAACCATGATGACTGCCCGAGCCCAAAACCCAAAAATCTTTAGCACAGTCTACAGGTCATATTTATTGAGGAATTTCATTGTAACTTGGTGGGTTGACTTCGTACAATATCTAGATGAGAAAGTCCCCTTTTGGACGTGATTGGGCAACTGTGACGGCTTCAGGGGCCCAAAGCCCGAAAACATGTAGCACAGTCTAGAGGTCATATTTATGGAGGGATTTCATTGTAACTTGGTAGGATGACTCCAAATAATGTCTAGATGAGAACGTCCCATTTTGATCGCGATCATTCAGCCTTGATGGGTGCCCGAGTCCAAAAACCTTTAGCATAGGTAAAAGGTCATATTTATGGAAGGATTTCATTGTAACCTATTAGGTTGACTCCATATAATGCCTAGATGATGACATCCCCTTTTTGTCGTGATTGGTCAGCAGTGATGTCTACAAGTGCCCGAAGCCCGAAAACCTTGAGCACAGTCTACAGGTCATATTTATGAAGGGATTTCATTGTAACTTCGTTGGATCACTCCAGATGATGCCCAGATGAGATTGTCCCCTTCGGTTGTGATCATTCAACCATGATGGCTGCCCGAGCCCGAAGCCCGAAAACCTTAAGCACAGTCTACAGGTCATATTTATGAAGGGATTTCATTGTAACTTGGTAGGTTGACTTCATATAATGTCTAGATGAGAACGTCCCCTTTTGGACATGATTGGGCAACTGTGACGGCTAAAGGTGCCCGGAGCCCGAAAACCTTTAGCACAGTCTACAGGGCATATTTATGAAGGGATTTCATTGTAACTCGGTAGGATGACTCCAAATAATGTCTAGATGAGAACGTCCCATTTTGGTCATGATCATTCAGCCTTGATGGGTGCCCGAGCCCAAAAACCTTTAGCATAGGTAAAAGGTCATATTTATGGAAGGATTTCATTGTAACCTATTAGGTTGACTCCATATAATGCCTAGATGATGACATCCCCTTTTTGTCATGATTGGTCAGCTGTGATGGCTACAAGTGCCTGAAGCCCGAAAACCTTGAGCACAGTCTGCAGGTCATATTTATGAAGGGATTTCACTGTAACTTCGTAGGATCACTCCAGATGATGCCCAGATGAGATTGTCCCCTTTGGTTGTGATCATTCAACCATGATAGCTGCCCGAGCCCAAAGCCCGAAAACAGTCTACAGGTCATATTTATGAAGGGATTTCATTGTAACTTGGTAGGTTGACTTCATATAATGTCTAGATGAGAACGTCACCTTTTGGACATGATTGGGCAACTTTGACGGCTAAAGGTGCCCGAAGTCCGAAAACCTTGAGCACAGTCTACAGGTCATATTTATGAAGGGATTTCATTGTAACTTTGCAGGATCACTCCAGATGATGCCCAGATGAGATTGTCCCCTTTGGTTGCGATCATTCAACCATGATGGCTGCCCGAGCCCAAAGCCCGAAAACCTTTAGCACAGTCTACAGGTCATATTTATGAAGGGATTTCATTGTAACTTGGTAGGTTAACTTCATATAATGTCTAGATGAGAACGTCCCCTTTTGGACACGCTTGGGCAACAGTGACGGCTACAGGGGCCCTCAGCCCGAAAACCTTTAGCACAGTCTACAGGTCATATTTATGAAGGGATTTCATTGTAACTTGGTAGGATGACTCCAAATAATGTCTAGATGAGAACATCCCATTTTGATCGTGATCATTCAGCCTTGATGGGTGCCCGAGCCCACAAACCTTTAGCATGTCTGTAGGTCGTATTTATGGAAGGATTTCATTGTAACTTGTTAGGTTGACTCCATATAATGCCTAGATGATGACATTCTCTTTTGGTCGTGGTTGGTCAACTGTGATGGCTACAGGTGCCTGAAGCCCACGAAAATCTTGAGCACAGTCTACAGGTCATATTTATGAAGCGATTTCATTGTAACTTCATAGGATCACTCCAGATGATGTCCAGATGAGAATGTCCCCTTTTGGTTGGGATCATTCAACCATGATGGCTACCCAAGCCTAAAGCCCGAAAACCTTTAGCACAATCTTCAGATCATATTTATGAAGGGATTTCATTGTAACTTTGTAGGATCACTCCAGATGATGTCCAGATGAGAATGTCCCCTTTTGGTTGCGATCATTCAACCATGATGGCTGTCAGAGCCCAAAGCCCAAAAACCTTTTGCCCAGTCTACAGGTCATTTTTATTAAGGGATTGTAACTTGGTAGGTTGACTTCATATAATGTCTAGATGAGAACGTCCCCTTTGGATGCAATTTGGAAACTGACTGCTACAGGGGCCCGAAGCCTGAAAACCTTTAGCTCAATCTACAGGCCATATTTATGAAGGGATTTTAATGTAACTTGATAGGATGACTCGTTTTGGAATAATTTCACTGTAACTTTGTAACTTTTGTTGATATATGTTAACTGTGCGGGCCACATACATTAACTGTGAGGTCATATTAACCCACCCCTCAGCTCTTTAGTACAGTGTACACCTCATATTATTTTTATCAAAAACATAGCATACACGGAACAGAAATGAACATATTCCCAATTATCACAATTCTTGTCTTATTTCATAATCCTTTCATAAACATTGAACATTATCCTTTTCATCAAACACAACACACAAGTTAAGCTACAGTGTCATTGACACTTTCATTTAACACTGCAGGCAATGGGAAAAAATTAAAGAATCATTTTTTTCCAAACCACTGCTCCAAAAGCTTTCATATTTTACATGTAACATCTTTGGAACATTGATTCACATATTTGTTGAAATCAAATCCCTCGGTCCGTATTTGGGTTCCCTGTGGGTGAGATTCAAGTCTTTTGATATTTGGTATACAGTATGCTTAGGGAGGTGAGATTCAAGTTTGTTCAAGCCAAGTCCTTTGGTTCATATTTGGGCTCCCTTTGAGAGCCCAAATTATAACTTTGTTCAATATGAGGAATATTCTTTAAAAAAACATTTTTTCAAATCCACAAGTCAGAATCTTTTGATATTTGGTGTACAGCATTCTTAGGGTGCTGAGAGTTAAGTTTGGGCTCGCCGTGGGAGCCGAAATTATACCAAAATTATTTTCCAAACCAAGAGGTCGATTTGAACCAAATTTGATATGAGGGCTTATTGGGTCATAAGTACCTAATTTATGCCGAATTTTTTTTTTCTCTCGCCACACGGGAACTGCAGGAGCTAAAAATAAAAAAAATTTAAAATGCCCATATATCTCTGAAACTACACGGCACTGAAAATTTTTATACGGTGTAAAGCTTTCTTAGGACAGGCAGAAAGGAATGGTAAAAAAAATTGCCATTGGTTTTATTACCTCACCTGACTGAAAGTCAGGGTGAGCTTTCCTGATCACTTTTTGTCCATCGTACGTCGTGAAGGTGGTGTTTGGGTCATTTTCTCCCAAGCCACTGGCTGCAGCTCAGTGAAATTTGACATGAGTAGTGGTTATATAGGGGCATTTAGGTTTTTCTTCAAATTGGGTTTCTGCTCATATTGAGGAGAGGGGTGGGGCCAAAATGCCCAAAATTTTTTAAAATCTTCTTCTCATGAACCAGCCATAGCAGAGACTTGATATATGGTGAAGGTGGTGTTTGGGTCTATTTCTCCCAAACCACTGTCCATCTTTTAATGAAATTTCATGTGAGAGTTAGTTATATAGGGTCATTTTGATTTTTCTTCAAATTAAGTTGCTGCTCATATTGAGGATGGGGGTGGGGCCAAAATGCCCAAAATATTAAAATATCTTCTTCTCATGAACCAGCAGTAGCAGAAACTTGATATATGGTATGCAGCTTCCGCTTGAGGTGTAGACTCAACTTAGTTCAATTCGAGGTATATTCTTTAAAAGGGGGCGCGGTGGCTCAGTTGGTAGAGGTGCAGGCCGCAAGCCGAGAGGTCCTCGGTTCAAATCCCACCTGCGGCAACCGCGTTGTGTCCTTGGGCAAGACACTTCACCCCGATTGCCTACATGGGGGCACGATGACGCTGTGTACTGAGGCGTACTGCACGTCGATGGTGCGCATGTCTTCAACCAATCTAACCCTGCCTGTGCTGCAGTGCAGAGTTCAGAGTTACGATGTTGGAGAGCTGACAGCTGCTCGTCGTTGCTCGGTGGTTCTCTCCGGGTACTCCGGCTTCCTCCACCCGTAAAACTGTCACGGTCACGATTAGCCATTGTGCATAAGTATGTGACCTTAAACACCAATAAATAAATAAATAATATTCTTTAAAAGTCTTCTCCTTCACATCCATCACTCAGAATCTTTGATATTTGGTATACAGTGTCCTTAGGGAGGTAAGATTCACGTTTGTTCAAGCCAAATCCCTGGGTTCATCTTTAGGCCGAAAATTTGGGGTCCCAGTCCGGACTTAGAAATTTTTGACCAAAATCCAGAAATTAGTTTTTTGTTTTTTTATGCATTTCGGTCAATTTTAAGACAAAAAAAAAATTGTTTACACTGAAAATTTGGAATCCGGGTGGGACTTGGAAAATTTTGTACCAAAATCCAGAAATGAGTTTTTTTTGTTTATTTTTTTTAAAATTACCATGTCAGGTGAGCGCTCTCAGGCCCCCTGGGGTCTCTTGTTTGTTCACCTGACTGAAAGTCAGGGGGAGCTCAAGTAATCACTTGTTCACTTTCTGTTCGTCGTCCGTCTGGCGTGAACTTTACATTATCACCTTCTCATAGACTGGATCAAATTGAACCAAATTCAATATGCATGTTCATTATCATATGTCAATTCAAGTTTATTCAAATAAAGTTGCCACGCCCACAATATTAATCTGATAGCACCCATAAATTGTTTTCCAAAATTAAAAATAATCTTCTCCAGAACCATCAATTAAATCTTCTGATATTTGGTATATAGCATCTTGGACGGGGAGGGGTGGGGTGGGGGGTGTCAGATTCAAGTTTGTTCAAATCGAGTTCCTGGGTTAATATTTGAGCCCGAATTTTAACTTAGTGCAATATGTGGAAATTTCTTAAAAAATCATCTTCAGATCCACCAGTCAAAATGCTTTCATATTTGGTATACATCATCTCTGGAACCTGAATTTTCTTTGAGTGCAATATGAAGGAATTTCTTTAAAAATCTTATTCTCCAGAACCATCAGTTGGAATCTTCTGATATTTGGTATACAACATCGCTAGAGGGGTCAGATTCAAGTTTGTTCAAATCGGATCCGTGGGTTGATATTTGGGCTCCCTATTTTAACTTAGAGCAATATGAGAAAATTTCTTTAAAAATCTCCTTTTTTAGATTCACCAGTCAGAATCGTATCATATTTTGTGTACAACATCTATAAGTTAGTCAGATTTAAATTTTTTCAAATCGGGTCCCTGGGTTAATATTTTGGCTGTTAGTAAGTTTACTCAGACCTCAATATTTCCCTTTGGCACACCCTACAGGGCACATTCATCATCAGATTGCTTTGAAACTTGGTGTGCTTGTTTGGGGTGACCTCTAGATTGGAGCTATCGATTTTCTTCCATTTCTGTCCAAAAATGTAGCTGGCAACGACTTTTGAACGTAGTTTAGCCAGACCTCAATATTTCCCCTTGGCACACCCTACAGGGAACGTTTAGGATTGGATTGCATTGAAACCTGATATGCTTGTTTGGGGTTACCTCCAGATGGGAGCTATCGATTTTCTTCAATTTCTGTTAAAAAATGTAACCGTTGGCAATGACCTTTGAACTTAGTTTAGTTATACCTCAATATTTCCCTTTGTACACTCTACAGGGCACATTTGTGATCAGATCACTTTGAAACTTGGTGTGCTTGTTTGGGATGACTTCTAGATAGGAGCTATTGATTTTCTTCCTTATCTGTCAAAAAAATGTTGCCATTGGCAACAACCTTTGATGAACTTAATGCAGTAATCGGACCCCTGGGTTGATATTTGGGCTCCCTATGTTAACTTAGTGTAATATGAGAAAATTTCTTTAAAAATCTCCTTTTTCAGATTCACCTGTCAGAATCCTGTCATATTTTGTGTACAACATCAATAGGTTAGTCAGATTTAATTTTTTTTCAAATCAGGTCCCTGGGTTAATATTTTGGCTCTTAGTTTAGTCAGACCTCAATATTTCCCTATGACACACCCTGCAGGGCACATTTATGATTGAATCGCTTGGAAATGTGGTGTGCTTGTTTGTGGTGACATCTATATAGGAGCTATCAATTTTCTTCCATTTCCGTCAAAAATAGTTGCCATTGGCAACGATCTTTGATGAACTTAGTAAAAACTTAGTGCAGTTATGCATCAATATTTCCCTTGACACACCCTGCAGGGCACATTTATGATTGGATCACTTAGAAACTTGGTGTGCTTGTTTGGGATAATATCTGTATGGGAGCTATCGATTTTCTTCCATTTCTGTTGAAAAATGTTGCCACTGGCAATGACCTTTGAACTTAGTTTAGTCAGACCTCAATGCTTCCCTTTGACACACCCTTCAGGGCACATTTATGATCGGATCACTTTGAAACTTGGTATGTGTGTTCGGAGTGAAATCCAGATGTGAGCTATTGATTTTTTTTTTCATTTCCATAAAAAATTATTGTCCTTATAACCAGCCTTTGAACTTAGTGCATTTGTGCAGCAACTTATCCCTTTTACACTCTCTGCAGGGTATATTTATGAATTTCCATAAAAAAAACAAAACAAACTTTACCACAAGTAATGACCTTCAGAACTTAGTGCATTTGTGCAGTGCATTTGTGCATTAACGTCTTCCTTTGGCATGCCTCAAAGAGCGCATTCATTATCAGGTTGTTTTGAAACTTTTTATGCTTATACAGGGTGACAAAGATAAAAGCTATCAATTTTCTTTTCATTTCCTTCAAAAGCTGTTGCTGTTAATGACAGTCTTTGAATTTATTGCATTTATGCATCAACATTCTTTTTTGACATGGCCTACAGGGTACATTTATCGTAGGATTGTTTTTGAACTTGGTGTGCTCATTAGGCGAGACCTCTAGAAAAGAGCTATTGATTAGCATTCATTTCTATGAAAAAAGTTGCCATTTACAATAACCTCTGAACTTACTGCATTTGTGTATCAGCATTCTTCCTTAAGCCAGCCTTACAGTTTACATTTAAAAATGCATGGATTGCTTTGACATTGTGCACACACAATGTGGTTATGTTGAAGTTTCACCAAATAACATTTGTACCAATGATCTTCAAATTGCCATTTCACTTATAACTTAAAAAGTTCAAGCTTGTCAAGTTGAGCTGCAGTGTCATTGACACTTTCATTTTTTTTCAGACACTCACAGTGACGTGTCAGAAATGTCCAGCATGGAGGGATTGTCATCAAGCGTCTCTGGTGGAGTGGTTACCAACAGTATGTACACTAGACATTCTGCGTAATGCAGGTCTTTTTGATTGTTTCCGAGATTTTTTAAAATGTGCACCAGCTTTCGAATCCAGGTGTGCCGTTTTGTGTTTGTGCACCTACCAGGATTTGATTTAACTCATACAGTGGAGCCCACTTGATTGAATATCTCTTAACTGAATAACCTTGTTAATTGAATATAATTTCTCAACACAAAACCATTTACCATACCTCCAGTACAAATTTGACCTGTTAATTGAATATAAGTTAATAGGGTAAACTCCTGTTAATTGAATAAAAAATCTCGCAACCTGTCGAGAAATTCCAATGACTCTCCCTAGTTTTCCTTTGTTTATAGACCAATTTGGCCGTAGTACATCCAACAGGCATTTAATCTGTTATATTTTGTTTGCCAGGGCTCATGGAGCTTTGTCAAACAAGATAAAATAGAGTAAATGCTAAGTTTATCTCTAGAATACAGGAAAGTGACACAATCCGTGTTAATTGAATCCTGTTAATTGAATAATTTTCATTGGCAAAGTGGCTATTCAATTAACAGGGTTCCACTGTATTTGTATGTACATGTTCATGATAAAATAAATTATGTCTCTTTTGGAATTGAGTTTCACATCAGCTAACACTTATATCTTCTCATGTTTCTCAGTCTTCAGAGTTAATTTTCTACTCACAAATATGTTTACTTGCACTTAACAATCCAGCCATCAAGACTATGCTTGAGTATGCATGTGTGAATCACAGCCTTTGTGGCTGGTTATTATATTAATAATAATCACAAAAAATAAGGAAGAATTGTCCCAAGCGGTTCATCTTCCACGTTGTCTGCAGCACTCACTGTGCTCACTGACAAGTTGCTATTCTGTAGATTATGAGGCCTAAAACATAAAAGAAACCAAGAACATGAACCTATGGTGGCAAAAAAATAATAACAGAAATAAAAAATAAAATAAAAAACTGCCCGCCCACATGTAATTTTACAAAAAATGGGCTGATAATCAGAAGAACTACATTGTGAGGCCTTATGACTGTAATTTTTCAGCATGCGTAACTCCTCCTATTTGTGACGTTTGATGATGTGAAAGCTGTTATGCTGTGACTGTAGTCACATCTTAACAGCTTTCGTGTCATCAATCATCAACCAAATGCCAAGAACGATAATTAGTAACATGTTATCAATTTTCTAATGTCAGCATTCGTATTTTCCAATAATGACAAAATATGTTGTAAATAAGCAGTTTGCATTGCTGTGAAAAATGAGCACATCATGAACATATTTGTATTTTGCAGATATAAAAATAAATTTTTTGACAGGTAATTAGCGACCGTGAAACATCAGAAATTTGAAAACTATCTCAAAAAAAGTTTTTGTTGTGAATTATCTGTTTATATTAACAATAGCCACCCCCCCCCCCCCCCCCCCTTCACCACCACCACCACCAAGATGGTAACAGGTGGTGGGGCATTTTTCTGTTTGTGACCAACAGGCATTCCAGCAATCTAGTTGTATTGAGATCAGTGGTTTTAACACATAACTGTGTCTTATAATATGGATCCCTGTTTAAAAATTAATTCGTATATACTTATAGGTTTCCCTGCTGTCACACAAAAATCCACAACCATGGTTCCACAAAATAATGGTAACTTCAAAGATTTTACTGAAAAAAAGGAAAGTAGTTTCAATGGTGTCAAGATGTCGAACAGTAATTCAAACTCACTGGATGATAAACTTTCCCAAAACACAGGTAATGTGAATGGAGATGGACATGAAGAGGATGATGTTACATCAAATTTATCAATGAAGGATAATTTGGCAAGCAGTAACAAGGATTCTGAATCATTGTTGGAAGGCTCTCAGACAGGGGATAATTCTTTACAGGGTAGTCCTTGTGCAGTTTCTGACAATAATGATTCAAGTTCATGTGATAAAAATAGGAATAATAATTTTGAACCAGCTGATAGAGTTTCACCCAATATCTCTGGAGATAATAAGGATGATGATAATGCTGATAGTGTAAAATCTGAAGTAGGCAGTGTCTCCAGTAAGGATTCAGCACTCTTATCTGAACACGGTAGCATAAAAAATGAATCCCTGCCAAACTCCAAACCATGTACAGATGATAAACAAGATTCTGACAAGAATTCATTTACACTTGGAAATAAAGTTAGGAATTCATTCAAAGACATCATGTCAAAAATTGCTCAGGATAAAGATTCTGGATTAGGAAAGATACTCTTAAAACAGAAATCAAAAGAGTTGGGAGGTTCTGGTAACTCGAGTGAGTCAGACTCAAGTAAAAACAGGAATATATTTGATAATATCATTGCTGCAGATGTAAAGAAAACAGAGAATTCAAACTCTTCATTATCATCAAGTAAGTTTTACACTGGTTGGAAAAGTATTCAAGGATCTTTTGGAGTGTCAACATGGGTTAAATATGAGGTGCTATACCCACTGAGGTTTGGGCATGCATTTCCCCTATTTTTATGCTCCCTGCCAAATTCGTCCGGGACATTAAGTGTTACCCTTGTCCATATGTACGTATGTCCGAATGTCCGTCCCAAAAATGGTTTCCAGACGATAACTTTAGTTTGACCTAATGAAATGGAACAAAATGTTATGCATAGGTTTATAACCACATAATACAGGTTAGGATTGCTAGTGGGCTTGGTCTGATATTTTTTGGCAGAGTTATGGCTCTTTTCCGACTTGGTAGACCTGTTGATATAGGTTTCTGGATAGTAACTTGAGTTATAGGTGTGTCATTTCCATCAAACTTGGAATATTATAGCTTACTGTAGACAATATACCAGAGGGGTATAATTTTGAGTGTGGTGCGATAATTTTTATCTGAGTTGTACCCCCCATTTGGACTTTGTTAACCACTAAATATAGTTTATCACAAAGCAGGGACATCAGTGTCCCATGGACACATTTGGTGGCCTGCTTCATTGGTGCTATCGTTCAATGGAGATAAGATAAAATATTTATTAATTCAATGTCAACAAAGATAAATGACTATAAACTCATGCTTGACAGTGGTGGCAGGGCATAGCCACCCTTGGCATTGCACTTGTTTTATTATCATTTAAATTTCTAATTGGTATCCAGTATTAACATAGTTTATAATTCTTTTATGCCAGTAGAATAGTTTATAATCCTTCTATGCCAGTAGGATGCAAACTGCACCGCACTGCCGTTGGTGGTTCAGTCCAAAAAATTGTGGTGTAATATGATCCAGTACCCGGGTATGCAGGCAAAATATTTCCCAAGGCAGTCCACTAGTGTGTTTTCATTTTGTAACCAAAATAGTGCATTTTGACTGCCTTCCTTGTCATGTATGTATTCAATGTTGAAGGGTGACTGCAAGTTTTTTAGTGGATATCAGACATGTTTGATAAACTGTCAGCAAAATGAAGAATTCTATTAGGTTTTATGTCTTTGTAACAGAAAATTTTTATATCTTCTGGTGCTGATATTGAGAGCGACATGGTATTATCTGCAATGCTTTTGCATTGCAGATGATTCCCTGTTGTACTCAAGAGACAATATATTGTATCACTTCTTCTTCATTCGAAATGGCAAGGGTCTCCTATCTGGATTGATTGGGAAGCAGTTTCCTAGAACAAATCTAGTTCACCGCTTAAGTTGGAAGGTAAAGTTAAAAAATGAGTTTCGTGTCCTGAGCTTACGATATTTTGACACATTACAATGGCCCCTGGACTACTTTGGACTGCCCCGGATCATTTCAGTTCATTTGTGCACTACCGGTACAGCCTTGTTTGTCTCTTCCAGATTGTGGTCAAGCCCTGTATAGGACCAGTATCTTGCAGTCTGTGCGCAACATTATATGGCTGGAGAAATTTTTAAAAATGTCTCGCTGTAGAATTACAGAAACTTTGTGTGCTATAGAAGCTGTTGCTAGTCAAGACTGCCTACATACGCAGGCTAGCATTTGCTATAAATGACTGCTATGGTACTATGACGCCAGATTATAACTGCTAAACGTCTGCTGACTCGAACACTTCTTCATTGCTTCTGCAACATTAAATGTTGCAAAGTTGGAATCAGGTCTTTAACAATGTATAAAAGATATATGGGTACTGAATTTTGACCAAGAGATCCATGGAGTTGAGTTTACACACAAAACAGAAAAGTTTGCATTTGACGGCAATCAAAACTCCCACTGTGGACACAAAACCTCGGCCCACCCTCCTCCAAGTGCTACTCACTTTGCAGGTGGTAGGGCAGAACTCTGTTATTTGAATAGGCATTTTGCCAGCGAAAAATATTCAATAAACTAAATAAAATATTATGTTCAACAAAATAGATAATTTTCTGTATCGTAATGCTAAATTACACAGGTATTACATTAGGCCGTGGTTAGTTAATTTTCGGTTTAGTGTTATTCCAGGTTATCAGAATAAAATGTGGAATGACGTTATTATTAATTATATCCTCATGGGGAAATGGCATAATATATCCCTTTCCTCGAGATGCATATTTTAGAATTTTGCACTTAAACACTGCTTCCTTGCATGTGTAGGTTGTGTTTCGTACGGGAAAACCAGTGGGTTTTGTTCTCGCATTTATAATAACATTTTATTGAGTAATTATAAGAGGGTTAAATTTATTGTCCCAGATCTGACATAAAATAAATATTAACCCTCTTATAATTACTCGGTAAATGAAATTTTAAATGCGATAACAAAATCCACTGGTTTTCCCCCAAGCCTGGATATAATTTTTTGGGGGGTGCTGGACAAAATGACAGGTACGAACTGACTCCTGTCAGCCATTTTTTTAGCATCAGTCGCAAACAGTAATTTTCAGTCCATTCAAAGCAGTTTAATGAGAAATGCAGTATATCTAACAGCTGCATGTATATTGTATTTAAGATATACATGTAACAGTAGATAAATATGTATTTTAATTTTTCAATAAGGTATCTACTATCGACATTTGTAAACAAACGACTATTTACCGAAATGAAGGGGTAAAATCTTACCGGCAAAGAGTAGGTGCTGTCTACTGAAATTAGCTCCAGGTTTGACATTCTAATTATAATTAAGAAAATATAACACCTTGAAGGGTTTATACCATATATCATTCATAAGTCGGTGTGACGACAGCACTTCAATTGAAAACACTGCATTCATGTTGGTTTTGACAATTGTGAATACAGAAATTCAAATCAAGGTGAAGCACTGCATGTTTGATACGTTGCGGGAGTAATCCCTGGGGAAGTGTCCATCTGCAAAATCCTTGTTTTATCTTTTTGTTTTGCATTGAATTTTTATAACGTGGTATAAGGAATTTGTAAATGATTGTCGTGTATTATGATGATGGGAAATAAACTGTAATGGATTTGTACTTTCAATGAACAAAAATAGAGGCGAGCGATAATTCACCCACCATTCCCACGCGTCACTGCCCACTTAAGTATGAAAATTGGCCTTGGACAGAGTGACAGGCACAAGCAACTGGCCATCTGACAAATGCATAACTGAGTCAGACTTTGTCGGTGTCCAACCTTTTATATCCAGGCTTGATTTTCCCATATGTAACAGGTTGTCTCAGAACTTTCCATGGCCAGAGTTATTTACAGAACAGCCTATAACAAAATGTACCATAAGTCAACATTTCACCCATGATAACACCAGGCTATTGCCTCATTATTCCAGAAATGAGGCAATAATTCTCCTGGCCCAATAAAGGAGGTGGCCCATTTATTTATTTATTTATTTATTTATTTATTTATTTATTTATTTATTTATTTATTAATTAAGGTTTAACAACACTTTAACAGCCAAGTTCTGTGACAGTTGGAGGAAGCCGGAGTTCCCGGAGAGAACCACCGAGCAATCACAAGCAGCTGCCAACTCCTCAACATCGTAACTCTGCACTGTAGCACTGGCAGGGTCAGATTGGTTGGTTGTGGACAATCGGGGTTAAGCACCTTGCCCATGGACACAACGCGGGAGTCCTAGTCAACCGCTCAGACGGTCACCCATTCAAGAACTAACTGTGCTCGAAGTTGCTTAACTTCGGTGATCTGATGAGAACCGATTACCACAGTGCCCCTGAGGTGGCCCATAATAAAAAAGATGCATTATTATTTCAGGCAAAAAACAATTTAAACAAAATCAGACAAATAAGCTAAACCAAAAATTAATTAACCTTGGCCTTATATCTTTTTAACAGAGCTCATGGAGCTTAACTGACCCTACATTTTTAGCTCAACTTTTATGAACCGATCTTTACGAAACCTCTTGGGTACCTTTGTTATGATGACCGTGGGACGAGAACGAGTGTTTTTGGGTCCAATCCGAAATTCAAGTTGGCCGCTGGCAGCCATCTTGTACAAAATTAGGTGCAATCAGTTTTTTGCGCAGAACTTCCATATGAAAGTGCTGATTTGAATAATTTTTTGCATGAATGTTTAGTACCATGGGATACATCACATATAATACAGGTTTTTTTCTCGTGCGTAAATTATGCAAATTAGATTAACTTTGATTTATTTAGTGTTACTTTCATCACTGTAAGTGCAAATGCCAATTCGGCTCAGGCTAGAGGCCATATTTATGAACCGATCTTTACGAAACTTCTTGGGTACCTTTGTTATCACCATGGGACGAGAACGAGTGTTTTAGGGTCCGGACTGAAATTCAAGATGGCAGCTGGTTGCCATTTTGTACAAAATTAGGTGCAATCAGATTTTTGGGCAGAACTTCCATATGAAAGTGCTGATTTGAATAATTTTCTGTGTGAATGTTTAGTACCATGGGATACATCACATAAAATACAGGTTTTTTTCTCGTGCATAAATTATGCCGATTAGACTAACATTGATCTATTTAATGTTACTTTCAGCACTGTAACTGCAAATGCCAATACGGTTCGGGCTAGAGGCTGTATTTATGAACCGATCTTTACGAAACTTCTTGGGCACCATTGTTATCACCTTGGGACGAGAACGAGTGTTTTTTGGGTGCAGTCCAAAATTCAAGATGGCAACCGGCGGCCAATTTGAACCAGAATTGGTGCAATCAGTTTTTTCTACACAACTTTTGTATGAAAGTTCTGATTTGAATAAATGTATGAATGTTTAATAACATGGAATACATCACATATAATACAGGTTTTTTTCTCGTGCAAAAATTATGCAAATTAGATGAACTTTGATTTATTCAGTGCTACTTATACACAGTAAGTGCACATTCAATATGGCTTGGGCTAGAGTCTGTATTTATGAACCGATCTTCACGAACCTTCTTGGGTACCTTTGTTATCACCTTGGGATGAGAACGAGTGTTTCTGGGTGCGGTCCAAAATTCAAGATGGCTGCCAGTGGCCATTTTGTACCAAAATTAGGTCCAATCAGTTTTTTGTACACAACTTCTATACGGCTCAGGCTAGAGGCTGAAACTTCTTGGGTACCTTTGTTATCATCGTGGGACGAAAACGAGTGTTTTTGGGTGTGGTCTGAAATTCAAGATGGCAACCAGCAGCCTTTTTGTACCAAAATTAGTGCAATCAGTTTTCTGTACAGAAATTCTGTATGAAAGTTCTGATTTGAATAAATTTTTGTAGGAATGTTTAGTAACGTTGAATACATCACATATAATACAGGTTTTTTTCTCATGCAGAAATTATGCAAATTAGATGAACTTTGATTTGTTCAGTGCTACTTATACACAGTAAGTGCACATGTCAATACGGCTCGGGCTAGAGTCTGTATTTATGAACTGATCTTCACGAAACTTCTTTGGGTACCTTTGTTATCACCTTATGACAGGAGTGAGTGTTTTTGGGTGCCTTTGTTATCACTGTGCTATGAGAACAAATATTTTTGGGTTCAGTCAGACCCACTCTGGGACTCAAAGATTTCTTTTCTAGTTTAGCATCAAACTGCCGCCCACCTTTACAATACTTTACCTACACATTTGTTACAGGCTACAGTCAGCATTTATGTACAGACCATTACAATACTTTACATGTACCTTTGTTATCAGATCATTACCTAGATGTTTGTCATTGCTGTGTCACATACTATACATGTACATGTTTTAAACAAGTTGAGCTACAGTGTCATTGACACTTTCATTAGAAATTACAGTAATGTATGGATACTATCTATGTGTAAATGCATTTTGGCAAATTTGACCAGAGTTAGTGCCCTTTTTCTGATTAGATTTCTATCTAGCATAAGAGTTATTTCACTGAACTGTCCCTACATTTCTAGATTTTTACGAAATTTTGTGCAATGTTCATATGATTATGACACATGGATGCAGATGGGGAAAGGAATTTTTTATATGACATTTTGTTCCAGCAATAATGGTCTAACTCCAGAAGGCCTGAAAATAAGCAGTCTGACATTTGCAGAGTGAGGTCCCCAGAGGGTGAATTTGATGATGCTATCCTATACAGTGGGCCAATTTATCCTCTGGGTACCTCTTTCTGTTTAGGTTTGAGACCCTGATTCAGATTGGGGTTTATAGAGGGTAAATGTAAATTCGCCCTCTGGGGACCTCATTTTGCAAATGACAGTCTGCTTATTTTAGGGCTTGTTCTCCAGCTAGATAAAAAGAGTTTCCTCCTACCTTTTTCATCGGATTTTTTCAAAACTTAGTGTGAAATATCAGTATGGGGGTGTAGATTTTCATGCAGAAAGTAATTTTTGATTCATCAGATGACTCCTTAATGTTACCCTTGATTCATTTCTTTTTTACCTGAGTGTGAAACTGATGGTGAGCTAGGGTCATCACAGTCGGGCGTAGAAATAAGTGTTTGCATTCATTAAAAAAATCTTGATTCAGCGATCTGAATGTAGTGGCTATCTACCTGGGGTTTGAAGGTAGCCACTACATTCAAATCACCAAAGTAATCAATATCTGTGTTTCAATCCAATGAATTGTGGATCACATGATCAACCATCAATAGCAGAGGTTGTCCACTTTTCGATTCAGTTGATGGTAAAATGCTATCGCGAATGGTGTACAGTTGACGCATTTTGAAATTCTTTTAACCTCCCCATAACCTGGACGTGTGTTCGTGACTTATTTCCAGGTCTGCTTAGTCCGCTGTCTATGAAAATCAAAAATCTTAGTTTCCTGGCTTTTACCCGATTCAGGTTTTTTGGTACATGTGTATCACCCTACTTAAATACAAAATGTTAATTTATAAATTTCTCTTTTGGAAATAGCCAATTATCCTTGCCTACTTTGATTACGGTATATTTAAACTATTTTCAATTTTTAAAACACACATATTGTGATATATCAGTAGAATTGCCTTAACTTTTTACCTAACGAATCGATCGCATCTGACACAAAATTTTCAAATTGGGCAATTGAAAAAATTTTTTTTTCTAAAATTTCAACAAAATCATATGTGACCCCTCGTTGGAATGAGCTTGTCAGGCTATTTCCAAAGAGGGGTTACATGACATGGTTTTGTTGAAAGTTTTTAAAAATTTAAAAAACAACCATTAAAGCAATAAATTTTGATATCCCAGGCCTGTCGATTTGAGGCAAACGGCCATCTGGGTCGTGTGGAGGTTACCTAAAATGAAAAACACGCAAATGAAAAACAGTTTGTGCTAAATTGTCGCAAGGTCATGCAAAATTTTTGTCAAGTTGAATAATCTAGTACGAATGAATGGTGGAATGATGTTGAGCATCAACAAATCATCAGCTGCATAGGTGTTTGGATCAGCCTGAAGTATAGCTGCTCTGTTGGCCAACAATTCCCAACAGAGCAGCTTTACTTTAGGCATATGCAAACACCTATTCTGACGACTGTTGATGCTCAAAACTATTTTATACTGTTGACCATCTTAAGTTTTAACATAGGTACAGTTAAAACTACAAGTCCTGTCATGAAATGCACACATATAGCACGTCGATCTGCACATTGATCTACGCGTTATGGCCATAGTAAGGCTATCAAATTCTGTACATATGGCCTGTGCACAAGCAATGTTTCAGCCAATGGACCTCTGGGTAACCCGGAGGTCCATTGGCAGAAATATTGCCTGTGTTTGCTATGAGTAACCAGGAGAACCTACCGTGCTTTGGATGCCATTCGATATGGAAATTGCACGCAATTCCTATGTGCAATTAAGCCTAGATAAGCGCACAGTTTGTGATAGGACTTCTATCCTACTCAAAGTTTGCTAAGCACCAAGTACATCCAACTATCTGTTTTACGTTTTAATTGAAATATTGTAATGAAAAGTGTATATATTTTTTATTTAATTATATCTTTAACCCCCTGCACACTGTTGTCAAAATATCTAAATTTCAGGCAGAAAAAATTTCCCATAATGCAACTAGAAATTTAACCAATTCAATCTCGTTTGACAGAGCTCATTGATTTCTGTCAAACGAGATTGAATTGGTTAAATTTCTAGATGCATTATGGGAGAAAACAGCTTCCTGAAATTTTGGTATTTTGACAACAGTGTGAAGGGGGTTAAGGATTTAAGTACAGAAATTAAGATTTTATTTGTGTTTGACATTATGTTTTAGCTTTTGAATATGATAACCATGGAAAATGGATATTGTTGGTAAAAGAGGAAATTTTTCAATATGCCAAAAAGTTGACAGAGCGAACTGGTATGGCTTCAATATCGAGTATGAGACCCATTACTGTTAATTACAGCTTGACAATGCCTTCTCATGCTCCCAATCAGAATCCTGGTGGTCCTTTGTGGGATATTGTTCTATTCTTGGACCAGCATGGCACCAAGCTCCTGGACACTTCTTGGCTGGACTGGACGGGTTGAAATTCCAATGTACCACATGCAAGGACACAGAGCTCTGTACGTCCATCCCAGCTGATGCCACCCCAGACCATGATTGATTCTCCACCATAGCGGTCATGCTCAGCAATGTTGGCTGCATGGAAATGCTCTCCTGGTCTTCTCCATACCCTAGAATGCCAATCTGTGTGATCTAGGCAGTACCTTCACTCATCTGTTAAAAGGACAGGTCGCCAATCTTCTCTGGTCCATCCAACCTGGTCCATGGCCCATTCAGTTCGTGCCTGGCAGTGGTTCTGGGACAGCGGAATGCGAATACATGGTCTTCTCGATCGGAGACCACCATCGTGCAACCTTGCCCAGATAGTCTGCGACGAAAAATTTACCCCGGATGCATTCTGAAGGTCACTGCAAAGCTAGGTTGCTGTCGCAAAGCGGTTTCAGCAACATCCCTGAAAATCTTTGGATTTCAATTGCGCTTAAAAACTGATGCCCTTTCCTTGAATGACTCATGTTATTAATACACAATAATCTATTTGTATCAATAACAGTGTTAGAAAGTGCCCTTGTAAAAGTGCCATTAAAGGCCTGGAGAATTCTTATTTTTTGTTTCCTCATAATAAGGTAACCCTTAGATTTAGAAGTGCTTTCTAGTGAAGTCTTGGATACCTATATAGAAAGCCATGACTTCATTAGAAACTGTTGCCAAAGTACTGTAACTTCCATCTGGTAGACAACCAATAGTCTGTATGTTGGAACATGTATTCCAGACAAAAGACTCGCCAAAATAGGTACTTGGAAAAAGCGGTTGAAATGGCTCAAAGCTTTTTCACTATACCTTTGAGAAGCCAGACATTTTGAGTGCAAGGCAAAGCCTCTCCTAATACAGTTCGACGCATAGTGTTAAATTAAATTTGTCAACATCATCTCATAGTCATACTGTGGACAACCCATAGATCTGCTTGCAGTTGTCAAGTAACCTGACTGAAACTCAGTTACTTTTCATGGATTGTGGACGGATTTTGAAACACCCATCAAGTGGAAATTTCAGCCAGATAATAACTCATGTATTTTGGAACTGCACCCACACTTTTTGAAATTTAGTTAAAAGGTTTCCCAACAAAATCTAAAAGTATGGCAGCTGAAATATACCTGTGCGCTTTTTGCTTTTTCAAAGAACATGAGCACACTAGAGTGAGTGGAAAGTCCACTCTGGGTGTTTTGGTCACATCAAACAATCCACACCTCCTCTAGCCTGATTCAACCAGTGCAGAGTAGGCAAATTATTAATGTGGCTGTTTTGGATGAATCGATTTTCAGATTAAAAATATTGAGTCCAAAAAGGAGACTGCACTCAAATTTCATCAAAGTGCCAAAATTTACTGGCGAACTGTCTGAGAAAACACTTTAGTTTTAAGAAACAAGTAACTATATTGGGACAACTGACAATTTTGACACTAACCTACCAATAAAAGTTGACTGAGGATAAAGAAGTCGCACGTCAGCATGTGTGTTGAGCTTGCTCAGATGGCTATAATAATAGCAGTTTGTTCGCTGATTAAAACCAGTGGCAATAATTTCTTAATGATATAGACACCGCAATGTGATTAACAACCAGAAAGAATCAAACTGCTACCTAACAGTGTATATATTATATGCATAGTGCCTTTGATTTCTTGGTAACCTTTGTGATGGAATGATGATTTTAACCTACGGCAATAACAACGTGATTGTGGATTTTTTTGGAAAGATTAGTTCAACAGACTACACATAATAGACCTACAAAAAAATGTCTGGGTTTTGGTTGAGAAATATTTCACTCACTATCCGATATTTAATTCCGATTACTTTATTTTACAACCGGTCGAATAAACACTATAGCTATAGCAGAGGTAACTAACCAAATAGTACATTGTTCAAAAAGGGTTATCAATTCCAGTCTGTGATGTATTTTTTGTTCTTTTGCATTTTATACTATAAATAATACATCCTGAGAGCTACAGTTTCGTCTTTAATATTTTAAATATGTAATAAATTCACTTTAAAAGTATTTTTTCAAGGCTCTCATCTCATTCTTGTCATGCAGATGTCCAGCATTGACAAAACGAACATCAATAGTTCTGTCTTTTTGTGGTGTATGTGATCTGGTGCCTGAACATTGATACAGTGGAGCCCACTTAATTGGGTATCTCTTAATTGTATATCCCTGTTAATTGAATATAATTTCCCAACACAAAACCATTTACCATACCTCCAGTACAAATTTGACCTGTTAATTGAATATAGGTTATAGAGTTAACTCCTGTTAATTGAATAAAAAATCTTGTAACATGCCAATAAATTACCCCGACTCTCCCTAGTTTTCCTTTGTTTATAGACCTATTTGGCTTCAGTACATCCGGTACAAGCATTTAATCTATTATATCTTGTTTGACAAGCTCTGTCAGACAAGATATAATAGAATAAATGCTAAGTTTATCTCAAGAATACTGGAAAGTGACAATCCCTGTTAATTGAATACTCCTGTTAATTGAATAATTTTCATGGCAAAGTGGTTATTCAAATAACAGGGTTCCATTGTACTTTGCCACATGGAAATAAAGTTTGAAAGTTTTGAAATATGTTAATGAAGCTGAAGTAAACAAAATCATCCATACATGTGAGGTGCACATTTTTTATCTAGAAACTGAGGTGGGTCGTTTCAGTCAGTCATGTTTTCTATGCCAGTGTTTAAATCAGTGCAGTGGAGCCCACTTAATTTGATATCTCTTTACGGAATAACCCTGTTAATTGAATATAATTTCCCAGCATAAAACCATTTACCATACCCCCCAGTACAAATTTAACCTGTTAATTGAATATAGGTTATAGAATAAACTCCTGTTAATTGAATAAAAAATCTTGTAACCTGTCAGAAAATTATCCTGACTATCCCCAGTTTTCCATTGTTTATAGACCTATTTGGTCTTGGTACTTCCAATATAGGCATTTAATTTATTATACCTTGTTTGACAGAGCTCATGGAGCTCTGTCAAACAAGATATAATAGATTAAATGCTAAGTTTATCGCTAGATTACAGGAAAGTGACACAATCCCTGTTAATTGAATACTCATGTTAATTGAATAATTTTCATTGGCAAAGTGGCTATACAATTAACAGGGTTCCACTATACCATTACTGTTGAAAATGACTCGGTCCTAGAACCCCGCTTTGACCTCAGAATGTAATCTGAATAAACATTATTTGCTCAACTTTGGCAAAGCCAAATTTGATGTATTGCCATGGCCCGTCGTCCGTCTGTCCGTCCGTTGTGCCATACACACGGCTCGGGCTAGAGGCCGTATTTATGAACCGATCTTTACCAAAATTAGTTGCAATCAGATTTTTGCGCAGAACTTCCATATGAAAGCTCCGATTTGAATAATTTTTTAGTATGAATGTTTTTCTCGTGTGTAAATTATGCAAATTAGACTAACTTTGATTTATTTAGTGTTACTTTCATCACTGTAAGTGCAAATGCCAATACCGCTTGGGCTAGAGGCCGTATTTATGAATCGATCTTTACGAAACTTCTTGGGTACCTTTGTTATCACCATGGGACGAGAACGAGTGTTTTTGGGTCTGGTCTAAAATTCAAGATGGCCGGTGGTGGCCATTCTGTACAAAATTAGGTGCAATTAGATTTTTGCGCAGAACTTCCATATGAAAGTGCTGATTTGAATAATTTTCTGTATGAATGTTTAGTACCATGGGATACATCACATTTAATACAGGTTTTTTTCTCATGCATAAATTATGCCAATTAGACTAACTTTGATCTATTTAATGTTACTTTCAGCACTGGAACTGCAAATGCCAATATGGCTCGGACTAGAGGACGTATTTAGGAACCGATCTTTACAAAACTTCTTGGGCACCTTTGTTATCACTTTGGGACGAGAACGAGTGTTTTTGGGTGCAGTCCGAAATTCAAGATGGCTGCCGGTGGTCATTTTGTACCAAAATTGGTGCAATCAGTTTCTTGCACAGAACTTTTGTATGAAAGTTCTGATTTGAATATATTTCTGTATGAATGTTTAGTAACATGGAATACATCACATATAATACAGGTTTTTTTCTCGTGCGAAAATTATGCCAATTAGATGAACTTGGCTTTATTCAGTGCTACTTATACACAGTAAGTGCACATGTCAATACGGCTCGGGCTAGAGTCTGTATTTATGAACCGATCTTCACAAAACTTCTTGGGTACCTACCTTTGTTATCACCTTGGGATGAGAATGAGTGTTTCTGGGTGCGGTCCAAAATTCAAGATGGCTGCCAGTGGCCATTTTGTACCGAAATTAGGTCCAATCAGTTTTTAGCTCACCGAAGGAAGCTTAACTTATCAATTGCCGTCCGTCGTCATTGTCCGTCGTCGTGAACATTTTTAGCTCACCTGACTTTCAGTCAGGAGAGCTATAGTGATTACTCACTGTACGTCGTCTGTGAACATGGTGTTTGCGTCTTCTCCTCCCAAACCGCTGAACCAATTTAATTGATATTTGAGATAATAGTTTGTTATGACATCGCAATTTGATTTTGTTCAAATCAAGTTGCCTCGCCCGTGGGTAGGGCCACACCCAAAAAGTGTGCTGAAATCTTAAAAAATCTTCTTCTCATGAACCAGCAGTAGCAGAGACTTGATATTTGGTGTGCAGCTTCCTTTTGAGGTGTAGACTCAGATTTGTTCAAGAGAAGTTTGTGGGGCTATACTTGGCGTCGTTATGGGAGGGGCAAAATTTTTTGCCCTGCCCAAAATTTCTATTTTCCAAACCGAGAGGCTGATTTGAACCAAATTTTATGTGAGGGCTTATTGGGTCATAAGTACCTAATTTATGCTGATTTTTTTTTTCCCGTAGCCCCATGGGAACCACAGGAGCTAAAAATAGAAAAAAATTAAAACGCCCATATCTCCAAAACTGCACGGCACCGAGAATTTTTATTTGGTGTGAAGCTTCCTTAGGACCAACAGAAAGAATTGGTAAAAAAAAATTGCCATCGGTTTTATCATAGGGTACAGTTTCGGGACTTTGAAAAAGTGCTGAGTCAGCACTTTTTAACACTGTAGGCAATGGGAAAAACATTAAAAAATCTTCTTCTCCAGATCCAGCAGGCAGAATCTTTTGATATTTGGTATACAACATTGTGGGGTGGGTCTGATTCAAGTTTGTTCAAATCGGCCCCTTGGGTATATATTTGGGCTCAGTATAGGAGCTCAAATTTGAACTTAGTGCATTTCAGGCAAATTTCTTTGAAAATCTTCTTCTCCACATCCAGCAGGCAGAATCTTTTGATATTTGGTATACAACATTGTGGGGTGGGTCTGATTCAAGTTTGTTCGAATCGGCCCCTTGGGTATATATTTGGGCTCAGTATAGGAGCTCAAATTTGAACTTAGTGCATTTCAGGCAAATTTCTTTGAAACTCTTCTTCTCAAGATCCAGCAGGCCGAATCTTTTGATATTGGGTATGCAACATTGTGGGGTGGATCTGATTCAAGTTTGTTCAAATCGGCTCCCTGGGTTTATATTTGGGCTTAGTGCATTTCAGACAAATTTCTTAAAAAATCTTCTCCAGATCCAGCAGGCATAATCTTTTGATATTTGGCATGCAACATTGTGGGGTGGATCTGATTCAAGTTAGTTCGAATCGGCCCCCTGGGTTTATATTTGGGCTCAGTATAGGAGCCCAAAATTTGAACTTACTGCATTTCAGGCAAATTTCTTTGAAAATCTTCTTCTCCACATCCAGCAGGCAGAATCTTTTGATATTTGGTATGCAACATTGTGGGGTGGATCTGATTCCAGTTTGTTCAAATCGGCTCCCTAGATTCATATTTGGGCTCACTGTAGAAGCTTGAATTCGAACTTAGTGCATTTCAGGCAAATTTCATCAAAAATCTTCTTCTCCAGATCCAGCAGGCAGAATCTTTTGATATTTGGTATGCAACATTGTGGGGTGGATCTGATTCAAATTTGTTCAAATCGGCCCCCTGGATTCATATTTGGGTTCACTGTAGAAGCTCTAATTCAAACTTAGTGCTTTTCAGGCAAATTTCTTCAAACATCATCTTCTCCAGATCCAGCAGGCAGAATCTTTTGATATTTGGTATGCAACATTGTGGGGTGGACCTGATTCAAGTTTGTTCAAATCGGGCCCCTGGATTCATATTTGGGCTCGCTATAGAAGCTCGAATTCGAACTTAGTGCATTTCAGGCAAATTTCTTCAAAAATCTTCTCCAGATCCAGCTAGAAGAATCTTTTGATATTTGGTATGCAACATTGTGGGGTGGATCTGATTCAGTTTTGTTCAAATCAGCTCCCTGGGTTTATATTTGGGCTCAGTATAGGAGCCCAAATTTGAACTTAGTGCATTTAGTGCATTTCGGGCAAATTTCTTTGAAAATCATCTTCTCAAGATCCAGCAGGCAGAATCTTTTGATATTGGGTATGCACCATGCTTAGGTGGGTGAGATTCAAGTTTGTTCAAGCCAAGTCCCTGGGTTCATATTTGAGCTCACTGTGGGAGCCCAAATGATAACTTAGTTCAAAATGAGGAATTTTCTTTAAAAATCTTCTTCTTCAGATCCAGCAGTTGGAAAGTTTTGATATTTGGTATGCAGCATCTTTAGGGGTGGGAGTGGGGGGTGAGATTCAAGTTCGTTCAAGCCAAGTCCCTAGGTCCATATTTGGACTCACTGTGGGAGCTCGAATTGTAACTTAGTTCAAAATGAGGAATTTTCTTTAAAAATCTTCTTCTTCAGATCCAGCAGTCAGAATGTTTTGATATTTGGTGTGCAGCATCCTTAGGGGGTTGAGATTCAAGTTTGTTAAAGCCAAGTCCCTGGGTTCATATATGGGCTCCCTGTGGGAGCTCGAATTATAACTTAGTTCAATATGAGGAATATTCTTTAAAAATCTTTTTTTTTTTAGATCCACTGGTCAGAATCTTTGGATATTTGGTATAAGCTTTTCTTAGGAGGAGCAGATGCAACTTGCTGAAATCAATTCTCTGGGTTGATATTTAGGCTACCATGTCAGGTGTGCGCCCTCAGGCCCCTGGTGCCTCTTGTTAATTGTATTCATTTAATTTTCTTTATTTTACTATTTTTAGCAATATTTGATTACATTTGACATTAAACAGCTAAATCCTTGTATAAAATTACAGAGGAACACATAACAAAATGTGGAATAAGTTAAGGAGAGAAATATTTTGAATGAATTTTAGAAACAATTCATTTTCCTCCTCACCCTGTCAAAATCTCCAAAAAAGATACGCTGCTTCTAATTCTTTAGTGTACAAATATCAGTACAACATTCCAAAATTTGTATGGGGGAAGATATCATGGTACACCAGTATTCATTTCCATGAATTTCATGATTTGTGTGTAAATAAAGGGCCAGCCTTACCTCCTGAAAAATTTCAAATTAAAACACCAAAGGGCCCCAGATTCACTCTCCGGGCATTGAATTTTCAAACTTTTCTCTCGGGAGGCCCCCTCGAACCCCCACCTATTGGAGGGGATACCCTCTCTCATACCCACCCACACTTGAGGCTTATGGCTTTTGGATATGTCTACGGCATATATCGACCAGACACCCCTAAAACAATTATGTCCCCCTCAATACGAAATCCTAGCTATGCAAACTTTTGTCAGGTTATTTTTGAACCCGATCCGAGGAGAAAAAAATTAATGGCCCTGCTCAAAATTTCTATATCCAGAAATAATTGACAATTTTGAAACAAATATGATATGAAGCATTATTTGGTGACATTTTATTGAAAAGACAAAAAGACCTAAGTTTCCATAACATTGATTGTACGAAAGCAGAGTCCCTTAGTTTATCACGATTTTCTAGACGGCTATTTGTTGCTCTCCTTAGTTTCAAATTCAGGAGTACTAGAGAGGGCAAGGGTGATCGTTCACCTCAAAACACAAGGCCTGGACTCTTTTTGAATATTTTTTGTTGACAAGTTGTCTGTTCTGCAACCCTTAAAAACCTATTTCTGACTTTTTTGACCACAGAGCTGGTGCCCTTAACATGCAATCATGAGGCAAGCAGTCAAATGACTAGAAATCACTGTTGAGCCACTGGACATGCAGAGGTTGTGGGCTGGTGGGAATTCAGGTCACTTGTCAAGGCCCTTAACTCTTAACCTGTTGAGTATTTTCTAGATATTTTTCATTAAATCTAGTCATGGCTGAGGAATAAGATTTCTTGAGTTACATTTTTATTAATTTTTCATCAAATCTAGCCATGACTAGATTTGATGAAAAATTAATATAAATGTAACTCAAGAAATCATTGGTGAAAAAATCTGTTCAACTTGACACAGGGCAAATACGATTAAATGTGCCCAACTTATACTTATTTCAGTGACAAGAGAAATCCTGTGCTGGGCAGAAATATCTGCCAGCACCATTCAAAAGTTAAAGATTAACAACAACAGTCAGTGTATTTTATGTTACATTCTTTTTATATTTTAGTTACCTCAGACCAAGCAACTCCTTTAAAATCTGATTCAGAGATGGAAGGTGTGCTATCCGAAGTCTCCAAGAAAATAGCTCACTTTCCAACAGGAAGTTCTGATGAAGATTCTAACAGAAGTAAGGTGCCAAATGGATTCACAGAATTTTCTGATAATGCAACAGATAATGATCTTGCTATTAAAGACAATGATGTAAAAACTGAACCATTGGATAAAATTAAAGATAACATCACATTTTCTTCATTCTTAAAGCAAGATGACAGCAGTGGTAAAGTTGAAGCATCAGGTGGGAGTAACGAGGCTGATGAGGTGAAAAGTGAATGTGCAGATGAGGAAATGCCTGAGAAATCTGAAATAAAAGAGGAGAATTCGATGGAAATTGACAGTGTCCTTCCAGAAAAGGACATGGAGAGTAAGAATCCAGAGCCTGTTATAAATAGTAGTGAGAATTCCAGAGCGTCTGTTGACAGAGCTAGTATTGGAAGTGAAAGGAAACGACCTGTTGACGACTCCAGTGACTCTTGTATGAGCAACAAGCGTTCTCGGTTAGATAACATGATTGGGAAGCTTGGGTCTCAGTTAGGGGTAGAGCCAGATGCTCTTGAAGAAAAAGAATCCACTCCAGTAGAATCTGATAATGACAATACCAGCAGAGCTGCTACTGAATCTGACAATGAACAAGATGATAAAATTGATACAGCATCATCAGTATTGGAAGAGTCAGATGATGAAAAATCAGATTTAGTTAGTACAAAGGAGAGATTACTTCGGGTTACAGAAAAGGTAGTCCGATTTTATGATTCCACTTTTGAAGAGCTGATGCAGGCCTGGCATTATGAAAAATACAGGAGGGTTAAAAATTGCCTTCCTAAATCCACTCAGGAGGACAAATGCTCTCACCAGGATACACATTGTAACTTGAGTTCCATTCTGTTCTACCTCCCAGTAGGGAGATAGAACAGAATGAAACTCGGGTGACAACATGTTTAAGGAAATCTTCTTGCTTCATACAGTAAGTGTAAGAATAACAAGATTGACCCCACCTATCCCATGCAGTATTTCTAGGGAGATGTGAATAGCATCTTAAAGAAGAATTGTACTTTCCCCAACAATGTTCAAATATTATTCTACATCTAACTGGCGGCATTACCAAAAAGTCACCTACCACCAGTACCATGAATGTGGCAGAATTTTTTAACATGAAGCCCAATGGTGCAGTTGAGTTTTATTTTTGAGCAGATTAGGTATTTCCTTTTGTCATATGGATAAAGTGAGCTGTAGAAATTGTGCACATAAAATAGGAGTAGAACTACAAACAATTTCTGATGGGTTTGATGGCTAGATGCAGGAGGGCTAGAAATAGCCCTCCTAAAAACATTTGCATGGGCTCTAGGAGGGCAGCCCTCCTTGAGAATGCCAGGCCTGCTGATGCAAAAAAATACACACAGGGATGCGATTTTGGAGTCATTCATTTCCTTTTAGTTCAATTAACCCTTTACCTTACAAATTAGCTGCAATCACCCACAAAATTTACAAATTGAACTGTTGAAGAAACCTTACTTTTAAAACAATTCTAAGAAACCCATATCATATGACCCCTCATTGGATCAAGCTCATTAAGCTTGTCCCAATGAGGGATCACATGATATGATCTTCTTTAAATATTTTAGAAAAATTATAAGTAGTAATTTTCTTGTAGTTAACACAGTTTCGGTTCATGTTATAAGCATGTTATCTCAACCCTGTTACAGTAGTGATTTTCTATGTGAACTAGGGCTGCAATGATTAATCGAGATACACTTGAACTGCAACACACTACTGATGATTCAATACGTATTGTTCACTATATATTGTGATACGATAAATACACATAAATGGCATAATATCAGGCAAAACAATATCTTAGATTTTGAAAGCTTGTTTTGTGAAACCCTTTTTTAACTCACCGTACAGCAAGTCACTGTACTTTCAATCTTCCTACATTCATCAGACATAAGTCCACAATTTGGTGACACCCTCAAGGGTGAATTTGTTTGTTTGTGAATCTGTTTGTTTGTTTTAAAATGAGTTTTGCAGAGTTTCAAGTGATTTCATTCCAAAGAAATGTTTAAACCAAATTTGCCCCATTGTGGAAGGGGGTGGGTGGGTGGGGAGGGGGGGGGGGTGGGGGTTGTAGGATGAGCATAAAATAACTTTAAAATCTTTCAAAACTCATTTTAAGGGGAGAAAAAACTTCACCCCACAAACCCACCCCATGGGCCTGTCATGGTAGGGTGATAATGTAAAGTGGTGAGCAATGCAGAGAGGTTGCTTTGTTTTTATGCCTGTTATCATGACTTGAACAAATATAAATTGATTTCCACATACTTTAGTATGTGAAGTTGTTGCTACAATTCCTGATCGAGTTAGAAAAAGAGTTTTGTCTAATTTTTCTTGTACTTTGGGCTGTAGTTTTTTGATTTCCTGGTTTTTCAGTTAAAAGCTGACCTTGCCATCATAACTAACTTGACTGGAAGCATTTTCAATGCCCACCTTTTGTTATCTTATTTTCTCTTTCTGTACTTAGGAAATCTCGAGAATTGTACAGAGAAAACTTAGAACATACCTGAAAAAACAGAAGGACAGTTTGTTGGCTCAGATGTCAAACAAGATAGCTGAGTTACATGCCCAAAATGACCAATGGAAACAGCAGGCAAAGAAACTTCAGGCAGAAGTGAAGAATTTAACTGTGTTAAATCAGAGATTAGAGAAGCGCAAAGCCGCTACAGCTGCACTCAGAGTAAGTATTAGTTTCAACCAATGATGTTCCAATATACCCTCTCCAGTATTGTCAAAATCAAAGCAACGGCTTTTGAATGAATTAGTTTTACCAGCAGTTTGTTGCTAGAAATACTCAAATTTGAAGTCAGCCTGTCACACCTTTAAAAATTTGAAACACTTAAAACAATGTTCATTAACACTTTTCTCCAGGCTTCGGGTGGCTTAAAATTCATGCAAAAATCAAAAGTCATTCTCGCAAATGATTCTTGCAAGGAAAACAATGTGAATAAATTTTGATTCTCATAAAATGTTGATTTGATTCTTGTCATAAATTCTGAATGTGCTCTATTAATTTATTTATTATTTTTTTTTATTTATTTATTTGGAGTTACCGACACTTTTGACTGCCAGGGTCACCTTGTGTCAGACAGTTTTATGGATGGAAGAAGCTGGAGTGCCTGGAGAGAACCACCAAGCAATGGCAAGCAACTGTCAGACTCCCCAATGTACTAAGTGCCCCATCAACATGCAGTACGCCTTAGTACACAGCGCCGCTGTGCCCCATGTGGGCAATTGGGATTAAGTGCCTCTCCAAAGGACACATTGCAGTTACCCCTGGTTGAAATTGAACCCTGGACCTTTTGGTTTGAAGTTCAGAATATTTTCTAAGTGGTCTAGAAAATTCTACTTAATTTTTGCTCCCTCATAATAAGGTAACACCTTGACTTTACATTGGCATCCAGTGAAATTTGGACTGCCTCTTCAGGCAGCCAAGAGACTTCTCTAGAAACCACTACCAGGTACTGTACCTTCCATCTGCGAGCCACCAAAATCCTGCATATTGGAATGTGTGTTATATGTATGACAAGAAACTTATTAGTTAAAGCCTTAAAATGTTAAAAATCTGTTTCTCAGACTCTCTGGCATGGTCCTTTTGACTGCCGCATGCTCTCTTTTTTAAAACCAATGCAAATTTAAAAAAGTAAAAATCAAATGATTTACATTTTATATATATTTTACCCAAGTTAAAAAAAATTGATAAATTTGTCCCTTGAGTGCACCAAGACTTTGCAATGCTTTATCTGCAGAAGAGTATGGCATCCATAAGGCCATAATAAACAATTTTTTTTTTTATTTCTCCAGAATACAAAAATCGGTGCTAGATTGTAGTGAAATTACAACACACAAGACCCTTCAAGCTCACGTGGTGTTATAAATAATGAATTTTATGCTTGATTTTTTTTTATACGCCCGTTTGAAAAACGGGACGTATTATAGTATGGCGTTGTCCATCTGTCTGTCCGTCCGTCCATTTGGTTTCCGAACAATAACTTTAGTATTTGTTTTCTGATCGGCTCCAAATTTGGTATGTGGTTTAATCACAACAAAATACAGGTCAAGTTCGAATATGGGGTCGGTCCGAACATTTTTCGCCTGAATTATGGCCCCTGTTGGACTTAGAATTTGTCAAATATTTGGTTTCCGGATGATAACTTTAGTATTTGTTTTCCGATCGGCTCCAAATTTGGTATGTGGTTTAATCACAACAAAATACAGGTCAAGTTCGAATATGGGGGTCGGTCTGAACAATTTTTGCCTGAATTATGGCCCCTGTTGGACTTAGAATTCGTCAAATATTTGGTTTCCGGATGATAACTTTAGTATTTGTTTTCCGATCGGCTCCAAACTTGGTATGTGGTTTAATCACAACAAAATACAGGTCAAGTTCGAATATGGGGGTCGGTCTGAACAATTTTTGCCTGAATTATGGCCCCTGTTGGACTTAGAATTCTTCGTCAAATATTTGGTTTCCGGATGATAACTTTAATATTTGTTTTTCGATTGGCTTCAAACTTGGAATGTGGTTTAATCACAACAAAATACAGGTCAAGTTCGAATATGAGGTTTTTGAAATTATTAAATTATTGAGTCCTTTTGTGAAGCTATTGTCCTTAATTTTTAGTCTTTTTCTCAAATGACTGAAAAATTTAGTAATTTCACAAAATCACTGATTTCAAGTCTGACCGTAACATATATATATATGCCAGTATAAATTTCTCGCACTCTAAAAAAATTGCAAATGTGTTAAAATGGTACAATTTGAACAGTTCACGGGCATATGATGCAATGCCCAGCGGTGCTCTTGTTTTTATTTACAATCGTGGAATGTTATCACAAGGTAAATATAACATATTGAAGTGCAGACTTTGGGAATAGGTCCTCCGGAACTGACTACTGCAGTATTGGCTTACGGTAGCATTGAGCAAACAACATTGTGGTCAGTGTTGCGGTTCTCATTTTTGTTAGCTCACCTGACTGCAAGTCAGTGGGAGCTATTGCCATCACTTGGCATCTGGCGTCTGTTAACTTTTGAAACTTGTCTTCTTCAAAACCAATGGGCCAAATTCAAACATATAGTGCACAGACCATCTTTGGAGTATACCCTTTCTATTTTGTTCAAATGAAGCAGTTGCCTACTTCAGGCTGTGGTTAATGCCCCAAAAGCCTAAAAATCTTCTCATGAACCACCAGAGAGAATAGAATGCCTTGATATTTGGTATGGAACATCCTTTGGTGGTGAAGATTAAAGTTTGTTCAAGGGAAGTTTGTAGGTCAGTATTTGGGCTCTGTGGGAGCATGCCCATTTTTGGCTCCACCCTAAATTTGTATTTCAAGATTTTATATCCCTGTGGGAACCCCATGAGCGAAAAATAGACAAAAATTTAAATGTGCATATTTCAAAAACTGCATGGACCAGAATATTGTGTTTTGGTATGCATCTTCTAATGGAAACAGATGGACTAAAAAAATTGTTATCGATTTTTGTCATGGGGTTCCATATGGGGATGCCCATTTTTGCACTGTTGGCAATGGGAAAATGTGGAGTCATCATCCACCTTGTGCTCCATTAGCAAAGCATTCTTCAGAACCTTTGGACAAAGTCTAAACTAAGTTGGTATAAAACATCTTGGTGGAGTATACTCTTCTGAGTTTTTTCCCAAAGAGTTGCTACTCCCCTTGAGGCTGGGGTTAATGCCCCAAAAGCCTAAAAAATTTTATTAGTTTCTTTTCATGAACTACCAAAGAGAATGCTTTGATATTTGGTATGAAACTTCCTTTCATGGTCGTGAGGACTGAAATTAGTTCAATGCAAGATGGTAGGTCAATATTCAGGTTCGCTGTGGTAGCATGCACCCAAAATTTATATTTCACGAAATGTTTAGCTGATTAGAACCAAATTTGTCATGTAGTATAAGTGGGTCATAACTACTTGATTTATGTCCAAAAATTTGTTTCCTGCCCCATGGAACCCAAGGAGCTAAAAATAGAAAAAATTCAAATACCCATATTTCAAAAACTGCATGGACCAGAATATTGTTTTTGTTTTAGTATGAAGCATCCTTAGGATCAGTGGAATCAGATGGACTAAAAAAAATGCTATCGATTTTGTCATGGGGTGCCGTATTGGGATGCCCATTTTAAAACTGTTGGCAATGGGAAAATGCTGATTCATTATCTTTCTTGTGCTCCACCAATTAAGTATTCTTCTTTAGAACCTTTGGGCCAAGTCTAAACCGATTTGGTGCAAAGCATCTTGGGGGAATTTACTTTTCTTGTTTATTTCCCCAAAAGTTACTATGCCCCTAGGGGTCGGGTGTTAATGCCCCATAAGCCTAAAATGCTTCAAAAATCACCTTCTCATAAACCACTCACAATAATGCTTAGATTTCTAGTACGGAACTTATTTTAGTGATGCTGATTCACATTTTTTCAAAGGAACTCAGTAGGTCAAAATTTGGGCTCCCAACTCTGGGCTCCACTCAAAATTTCTATTTCCAGAACTGGTACCAATGGGCTGATTTGAAGCAAATTTATCATGTAATATAACTGGGTCATACGAACTTGTTTTATGCTTGAAAATGTTGTAAGGACACTTTTTTGAGACTTCACAGAACAGAGCTGTGGTTATAGCTCCTCATCCATCATACAGACTGCTCTTGTTCGAAATTTGACTGGAAAACAAGACTTTTCATTATAAATATCTCTTTCATATAATAATATAATAATGATATAAATACCCTGGACCCTGGAACCCCAAAAAGCTGTTTGGTACATTGTTTCACTGGTCTCTCAAGACAGGTGGAAGGTTTTTCTGTACTGTATACTGTCTGAGCCCAAATATTGACCCTATACAATATGAGGAAATTTCTGTAAAATTCTTCTTCAGCTCCACCAGTCAGAATTCTTTCATATGTGGGGTCCCATTTAAATTTGTTCAAATCGAGTCCCTGGGTTAAAATTTCAGCTCCCTATGGGTGCCTGAATTTTAACTTGGTGCAATATGAGGGAATTTCTTTAAAAATCTTCTTCTGATCTACCAGTCCAAATCCTTTCATATATGGTATACAACATCTCTAGGAGAGTCAGATTCAAGTTTGTTCAAATCTGGTCCCTGGTTTAATATTTGGGCTTACTATGGGAGCCCCAATTTTAACTTAGTGCAATTTGAGGGAATTTCTTTAAAAATCTTCTACTTCTGATCCACCAGTCCGAATCTTTCGTATTTGGTACACAATATCTCTAGGGGGGTCAGATTCAATTTTGTTTAAATCAGGTCACTGGGTTAATATTTTAGCTTTCTATTGGGTCTCAAAGTTTAACTTAGTGCAACGTGAAGAAATTTCTTTAAAAATCTTCTTTGATCCACTAGTTAGAATCCTTTCATATTTGGTATACAACATCTCCAGGTGGGTCAGATTCAAGTTTGTTCGAATCAGGTCCCTGGGTTAATATTTAGGCTCCCAAATTTTAGTGCAATATAAGAAAATATCTTTAAAAATCTTCTTCAGATCCACCAGTCAGAATGCTTTCATAATTGGTATACAATATCTCTAGGGGAGTGTGTGTGTGGGGTGGGGGGGGGGGGGGGTTTGGGGGGTTGGTCAGATTCAAGTGTGTTCAAATTGAGTCCCTGTGGGAGCCTGAATTTTAACTTTGTGCAATATGAGGGAATTTCTTTAAAAATCTTCTTCTCCAGAACCATCTATTAGAATCTTTTGATATTTGGTATACAATATCTCTTGGCGTGGCGAATGCAGATTCAAGTTTGTTCAAATCGAGTCCCTAGGTTAATACTTCCTTATGAGAGTCCAAACTTCAACTTGGTGCAATATGAGGGAATTTTTTAAAAAATCTTCTTCAAATCCACCAGTCAGAATGATGCTTTTATATTTGGTATACATCATGTCCAGGTGAGCCAGATTCAAGTTTGTTCAAATCGGGTGTCTGGGTTAATATTTTGGCCCCCCATGGGAACCAGAATTTCTGCTTGGTGCAATATGAGAAAATTCCTTCAGATCCACTAGTCAAAATGCTTTCATATTTGGTATACAACATTTCCCTGGAGGGTTGGCAGATTCAAGTTTGTTCAAATCTGGTCCCTGTGTCAATATTTGAGCTCTCTATTGGAGGTGGGAGTGGGGGGAGAGGGTTGCAATGACATAAAACCCTTGGTAGTTTGGCAGTGCTTGTCTACAGCTGATAAGAATTGGAAGCAGTCAAGAAGACCTATGATAATAATCATCTGACATGGGCACCTGAGTTATGAATAATTTCATGACTTCATTCCTTTGTAGTTTTGATGAATGTGACACAAAACACATCTTTGAACCACTTTGTCAAGTGAGTGATTAAGGCCTCTTGGGGCCTCTTGTTTTTTAGTTTCATTGCATAAAATGGCCTAGCAGAAGTAGGCGAAAGCAAGTGATATACCCTTCTAAAAAATCAAAACATTTGTTTTGCAGAATCAGGATAGTTATTTATTTATGTATTTATTTATTAGGGTTCAGCCTGGTTTAGCGACACTTTAACAGCCAGGCAGATATCGTGGCGTTGACAGTTTTATGTGTGTAGGAAGCCGGAGTACCTGGAGAGAACCACCGAGCAACGACAAGCAGCTGCCAGCTCCCCAACATCGTAACTCCACACTGCTGCACAGGCAGGGTTAGATTGGTTGAAGACATGCGCACCATCGACGTGCAGTACACCTTAGTACACAGCGTCATCATGCCCCCATGTGGACAATCGGGGTGAAGTGCCTTGCCTAAGGACACAATGCGGGAGTCCGAATCAATCGCTCAGACGGTCACCCATCCAAGGATTAACCGGGCTCGATGTTGCTTAACTTCGGTGATCCAGGATAGTTATTGGAAGTGATCGTACATAAAATGTACAGCTTTATTGATATAAAATTAAAGATGCCATTTGATGATAAACCAGATGATTTAATCATGCGTATTGGAAGTGGGTTTTGAAGAAAAACACAAGCCTGCCAACTTACAGTATGTGTAGATTGTATTATCACTAAAACACCCATGGAGTGGAGATTTCACCCAAGCAATAATTGCAAATTTGTTGCAAAGGGTAACAAGTACAAGCAGAGTTTCAGCCATTGGACCTCTGGGTTAAACCCGGGGGTCCATTGGCTGAAACATTGCTTGTGTTGTTTGTCCATATGAACAGAATTTGAAAGTGATACTTTGGGTGATAACTCCACTCTGTGGGTGATTTTGTTACAATCCACTCTCCACGTACTGTAATTCAAAAACAAGTTGAGCGTTTTTATCGTGCATTATTGAAATATTTTTAATAGATGGGATTACTCATTCAATGAGTAGTGGGAATGCGAAAAAAATTAGGATTTATCATTTTATTAGGTAGGTGGTGAAAAGAATTTTGCATTTTGTCAAATAATTTTTGAAAAAGTTAACTTTTGGCATTTCCTAGTTTCATGCCATATTAAATGCAATATAAAATTAACCTGAATCAGTGACTGCCGGGAAGAGAATGCAGGCAAGTGAATAATCACTCTCCTCATTTTGATTTTGCGAGTGAGAAATTCAGGAGAGTGACTTTAACCCCCTACCTAACAAGCACCCTCAAACTGTCCTGTACTATGCACAAAAATGTCCAAACAGATTTTGTTATTTATTTTTGCTCCAAAAACATACCTTATGACCCCTCATTGGAATGAGCTCATTGAGCCATCCCAATGAGGTGGCATATGCCATGTTCTAAGCAAAAAATGAAAGATTTTAGTTGTGTTAGAAAATTTTTCCAAGTATCGTCGCCGTGTGGTGTCAGATAAAGGGTTATTGAAATAGAAAATATAACTTGACTCTCAGACATAATTTCCATACATATAATGAAGGCATGTGATTAATTGCTCCCCCAGTGAAATGGTTAGGAGAGTGATGGTGGGTGAGAGCAATCATTCTCGTTTCTGCCTGATGTTACAGACTATCATAACAGTATGCTCTTTAGCACACAATAATCGTTAACACGGTCCTTGAATAGTGCGTGATTTTGGTTCTCGGATATCCGTACGAACCCTGATTCTGGCATATAGTATTTCTTTATAAAACACACTGGATAGAAAAAAATTAAAACGTTGTTAGAAAAGCATCTCGTATGATACGTGCATTATTGTTTTGTTTCCGTTTTTACTTACAGCAAATAAATACAAGATCATTTGGAGTTCAAGTGGATGAGACCAAGGTAAGAATGCCCTTTACAACAGCAGACTCAGCTGAGATTCTGCTGCTGCTGTTTTTTTATGCAGTTCTTGGGGGGAGGGGGGAGGGTGGCATTATGTTTTCACCATGTCCGTTCGGTGTCCGTCCGTTAACTTTTGGTTGCCGTCAAATAACTAAAGAACCGCTTATTTGATCAAATCATAATTTGAAGGTAACTTGTGGATGACAAGACCATGCTTCCTTTTGATTTTAGTCCAGTTGGCCAATTCAATATGGCAGCCATATTGTATTTGGTTTCCATCCAATAACTAGTGAATGCTGAATCGAATCATTTTTATTTTTTATACCCCCGCTTTTTTTTAAAAAGTGGAGTATACTGGATTTTGCCTGGCCTTGCATCTTTGCATCCGTACGTCTGTCCGTCCGAACTCAGATGTCTGCTCACATTATAACTTCAACATTACCACTCAGATTTCGATGAAATTTCATACAGATGTTCACTATCATGAGACCTTGAAGCAGCATTCGCCGTTTTGCTGTTGAAATATTTTTTCTGTGAGTTATGGCCCTTTGAATATACAAAAATAGGCTGTTTTTTGTCTGTTCATGTCGTGTCTCAGGTTTGGGTCATTGGATCTCAATGAAATCTGGAATGAAAATTGTTCTTTCAAATTAGTCTCTAATAATATTTTTTACTTTTCACTTTTTAATCCTATCCCCACTTTTAACTTTGAAAAATCGCTGTTTGTCTCGTAAAATAGCCAATTTTTTGTCTTGTGCACCTCATTTTCAGGATTGGGTTATCAGATTTCACTGAAATTTGTAATGAATATTGTTTATGGCAATGGTTTTCAAATGAGTCATGTCCCTACAGTAAAACAAAGAAAATACATGCAAATCACCTCCCCACATGTGACATTATGTCTTTATTCTACATCTCTCATGTGAATGGTCCGAGCATCACTAGACTTCAGTAACAGGTGTTTATGGCCTTCACAATTACATTGCTGTAGAACAAATACAATAATTGTCTGTCTCATAAAATAGCAAATTTTTTGTCTGTTTGCCACATATCTCTGGTTTGTGGTTTGTGGCTCTCAATGAAATTTGGAATGAAGATTGTTTATGGGAATAGCTTTCATGGTACATGGATCATTTCTTCTCTTGTTATTGTTTGGTGGTATGCTCGGAATGTGCCCCCTCCCCCCCCCCCCCCCCCTCCTCCCTTTGTTAATTATACAGTGTTGGTGTCTGGAGGAAGCTTCCTTTCGAATTTGGACCAGTCAGCTGATCCAAGATGGCCACCACTGGCCAATTCATTATGGCTTCCGTGGGGGCCATCTTGAATTTGGTTCAATATGTCCAATAACTAATGAATACTGACTTGAATAAATTCCAGTTTTTGGTTATGCATTATTGGTGTCTTGTGAAAGCTTCCTTTCGATTTTGGCCCAATATTTCCGTATGTTTCCCAGTTCTAATTTTATTGAGGGCTCTTGGCATTTGCCGGGTCAACTCAACTGGCCATTCGCCCGAATCTGCTGAGTTGACCACTCGAGTTCTCATTGTGGCACACTGCAGTGCCTACAACAATCTTTAAACTTATTATACCCCCCACTTTCTGAAAAGGTGGGGTGTACTGGATTGCATCTGTCTGTCGATCTGACGCACACACATTTACTTGAAGTATACCAAAAATCTGATATAAATTATTATCCCTTGGGTTCCTTGTCATATTTTGTAATGGCTGCTTCTCAGCAGTCGTGACATAATTTGTCAAAGATTTTAAAATGATTTAACCGATCTGAAAATCAGCACCAGAAGAGTCAGTGGCAATATTGGACCAATAGACCAAGAATGCCACCAACAGTTTCCCAAATTTGTTGACACTATACAGCCAGAAAATGTAAGTTAAAAGAGGTTTCTTGTTTCTGCGTTTCCGGCGATTGATGTTACCATGATGTCAAACATCACTAATCTGTCGTGGACAAAATATGACAGTTTCCTATTCACGAAAGTCACTTTCGCACATAGGTGACTGTCATATTTTGTTCACGACAGACGAGCTCTATGACCAGAAGCAGTATGTGACAGTGTATGTGATGTATGGTTCGATAATTTTAACTTTTACAACAAAAAATGTGTGTTTTGAATTTCCTTTCATCATATTCAATTGGAGGCCAGAATGCATTTAGAAGAGCCACCTCAGAGCAGCTGAAAATCAAAAATTTTCGACACGTGCGGCAGTCGCCTTCGGCGACTGATGCTAGGACTCTTGTCAGATCACACCAGTCCCCCCGTATTTTAATTCCATGATCCACCCATGCTTGATAGTGTCCTGAAAATTCATCAATCGAAGCAGATGATTTCTGGATTTTAGGACCCTGCAAAGTTTCTGGATTTGATTTGATTTTGAATCATAAGTTGGTATTCAGTTCTATTTGAAATCAGCTGCCTGATTCGTTTCCTCTTGAATCTTCTTCACATGAATATAGCTTGGTATCAGTCCTCTTTGTCATCACACGAAACATATAGTTTGGATGGAAATTTGTACATAAATAATGTTGAAATAAGAGTGAGTGTTACTTCCATAACATTAACATAAATAACATCTGAGCTCATGCCACCAACCATGCTAATTTCAGTATCGCTAGTCCCTACCAATTTAACTTGCAAGTTTGAAGTTTTGAAGCAAGTTTGAAGTTTAGAAGCAATGTTGATGGCGAACACTATTATCCTTACAGGGTAATATTTCAACTGCATCATCAAGGCATGCCTTCAATGAAGGCATGCCTTGATGATGTAGTTGGATTATTTTATCAGTTGTTCCTTGAGCCATCACATTTAGAACAAATGAGCTTTATCTCAGCCTCCCCCCAAACCACCGTCCATCATCTTTAAAATGCATCTAATTTGATTTAAGTTTCGATTCAATTATAAATAAGAGATGTGATTTGATTTGAGATCCAATTCAAATCAAAAATGTGTGATTAACGAGGCCCTATAGAATTTCCAGGAATGGAAACCACAAAACCATATAGTAGGATCCGGTTGCTCCTTAAATCATTTGACCTTTGGCCTGTATTTTGGTGAACAGAATATCGACTGTATAATATTGCTCACAAGTGAAACATGTATATATATCTTTTATCATGTAAATTGCACTTTTGAGTCTCTGAAATGACACCTATTTCTGACACAGACCCATGAAAATTCCTTACAAAATTCCTGGAGAATCTTGGACAGTGTTCGATCTGTTTGTCCCAGATGTGTCAAACCCCAATGGTTGTGTTTTGGAGGATTTAACCCTTTGAAAACCCGGCGGCAACTTTGAACCCTGGCCGTCATGATATAGGATGGCTGCACATTGAAAATACTGATGGTCTACCCCAAATAATGAATATGGACTCTAATTGCCATTGAACTGGTATGGAAGATACCATTAGAGTTCAAAGGGTTAAACCTGTCGCTCGTCTGTAAACAAGTTGATTGTGTCCACTGTAGAGGTTGTGCCACTTACATTCGCAAAATATTTACAGTTTTGTTCACAAGGCGATTGTATGCATGAAGTGCATGGAGTTTATGTCTGGAGGTAGGCCTACGGACACAATCGGCTCACATTTTACAGACACAGTTGGACCTACTCGGTTGACGACATGTTAACTAAATTGCAAAATATTGTTGAAAACATGAATTTAAGTATCTGTAACAGGCATCAGATTTGAAGAAAAGATTTTCTCATCCTAAAAAGTGAACAAAACATCAGTAAAACAGTACTTAAATCTTACATTCTTAAATTCTTATCACTCTTCATCCGTCGTCCTGCGTGAAGGTGGTGTTTGAGCCTTTCTGCTATACCACTGGCCACATTTTAATTAAATTTCATGTAAGTAGTGGTTATATAGGGGCATTTTGATTTTTATACAAATTAGGTTTCGGCTCATATTGAACAGAGGGTGGGGAAAAAATGGCCAAATTTTTTGAACATCTTCTAATGAACCACCAGTAGCAGAGACTTGATATGCGGTATACAGAGTCCTTTTGTGGTTTAGAATCAAGTTTGTTCAAGAGAAGTTTGTCGGGCATTATTTGCCTTCGTTATGGGAAGGGCAAAACTTTTGGCCACGCCTAAAATTTCTATTTTCAGAACTTTGAGGTCGATTTGAACCAAATTTGATATGAGATGATAATGGGTCATAAGTAGTTGATTGATGCAAAAAAAAATTTTTCTCATTGCCCCATGGGAACCTCGGGAGCTAAAAATAGGAAAAACCTTAAAACTGCCATATCTCCAAAACTACATGGCACAGAGAATTCTTATTTTGTATAAAGCTTACTTTTATCCAGTAGAATAGAATGGTAAAAAAAAATCCCAATCGGTTTGATCACCAGGTACTTTTTTCAGGACTTTGAAAAAGTGCTGAGTCAGCGCTTTTTAACACTGTAGGCAATGGGAAAAACATTAAAAAATCTTCTCCAGATCCAGCAGACAGAATCTTTTGATATTTGGTATGCAACATTGTAGGGTGGATTTCATTCAAGTTTGTTCAAATCGGCTCCATAGATTCATATTTGGGCTCACTATAGAAGCTCGAATTCGAACTTAATGCATTTCAGGCAAATTTCTTAAAAAATCTTCTTCTCCAGATCCAGCAGGCAGAATCTTTTGATATTTGGTTTGCAACATTGTGGGGTGGATCTGATTCAAGTTTGTTCAAATCGGCTCCCTGGGTTTATATTTGGGCTCAGTATAGGAGCCCAAATTTGAACTTAGTGCATTTCAGGCAAATTTCTTTGAAAATCTTCTTCTCAAGATCCAGCAGGCAGAATCTTTTGATATTGGGTATGCACCATGCTTAGGGGGATGAGATTCAAGTTTGTTCAAGCCAAGTCCCTGGGTTCATATTTGGGCTCACTGTGGTATCCCGAATTATAACTTAGTTCAAAATGAGGAATTTTCTTTAAAAATCTTCAGATCCAGCAGTCGGAATGTTTTGATATTTGGTATGCAGCATCCTTAGGGGTGGAGGGGGGGGGGGGGGGGGGGAGATTAAAGTTTGTTCAAGCCATGGCCCTAGGTCCATATTTGGACTCACTGTGAGAGCTCAAATTGTAACTTAGTTCAAAATGAGGAATTTTCTTTAAAAATCTTCTTCTTCAGATCCAGCAGTCGGAATGTTTTGATATTTGGTGTGCAGCATCCTTAGGGAGGGGGGGGGGGGGATTCAAGTTTGTTAAAGCCAAGTCCCTGGGTTCATATATGGAATCTTTCAGGGCTCGATTTAACTGGATTAGCATAGCACTTTGCTCTCCAATTTCTGAATTTTGCTATTCAAGATTTATTAGTTTCAAGTGCTTTTGGATCAACTGCTAATCAATTTTCCAGGGTGAATAGTAAATTGCTATTCAAAATTTTCAGATTAAATCAAGCCCTGGAATCTTTGGATATTTGGTATAAGCTTTTCTTAGGAGGAGCAGATGCAACATGTTGAAATCAATTCTGAGGGTTGATATTTAGGCTACCATGTCAGGTGAGCGCCCTCAGGCCCCCTGGGGCCTCTTGTTTGTTTATCATACTTACAAAACTCAGTTGTAGATTCTAATATGAATTATGTCTCCCCTTCCCAGAAGGGAGACATATTCTTCTTCTTCTTCTTCTTCTTCATCTCCTTCTTCTCATACAAACTTTGTCCAGGCCATAACTTTTTTGTCTTTTGACCTAAACCTTAGATACTTGGCATGTGGATGTATCACCATGAGCCTGTGTGCAGTGTACCATAGTGACCTTCATGTGACCTTGACCTTTGACCTGAAGGTCAGATTTATGTGTTTTTTTAAGGGAAACATCACACAAACTTTGACCGGGCCATAACTTTTTTGTCTTTTGACCTACACCTTCGATACTTGGCATGTGGATGTATCACCATGAACTGGTGTGCAGTGTACCATAGTGACCTTTTTGTGACCTTGACCTTTGACCTGAAGGTCAGATTTATGCACTTTTTTAAGGGAAACTGTCTGGACCAGAACTTTTTTGTATTTCGAGTCAGGCTTTAGATATTTGGCATGTGGATGTATCACCATGAGCAGGTGTGTAGCCTACCATTGTGACCTTCATGTGACCTTGACCTTTGATCTGAAGGTCAGATTTGTGCTTTTTTCAAGGAAACTTTGTCCGGACTAAAACTTGTTTGTCTTTTGAGCCAGGCCTTAGATATTTGGCATGTGGATGTATCACCATGAGCCGGTGTGTCACATACCATTGTGACCTTCATGTGACCTTGACCTCAAGGTCAAATTTATGTACTTCAAATAGGGAGTAATTGTCCAGACCAGAATTGTTTTGTTTTTTGACCTAGGACTTGGTTATTTGACATGTGGATGTGTCACCATGAGACCGCATGTCGTCTACCTCGATGACCTTCATGTGACCTTGGCCTCTGACCTTAATATCAAATTTATGTACTTCAAATAGGGAGTAATTGTCCAGACCAGAACTTTTTTGTTTTTTGACCTAGGACTTAGATGATTGACATGTGGATGTATCACAATGAGACTACATGTCATCATGACCTTCATGTGACCTTGACCTCAAGGTCAAATTTATGTACTTTAAATAGGGAGTAATTGTCCAGACAAGAATTTTATTTTTTTTGGACATGTGGATGTGTCACCATGAAACCGCATGTCCGCTACCTTGATGAATTGCATGTGACCTTGACCTCTGACCTCAAGGTCAAATTTATGTACTTCAAATAGGGAATAATTGACCAGATCAGAACTTTTTGGGGTTTTTTGACCTAGGACTTAGATGATTGGCATGTGGATGTATCACCATGAGCCAGTGTGTCGCGTACCATAGTGACCTTCATGTGACCTTGACCTTTAACCTGAAGGTCAGATTTATGTGCTTTTTAAGGGAAACCTCGTCCGGACCAGAACTTTTTTGTCTTTTGACCTAGACCTTAGATATTTGGCATGATTGTCAATATTATTCATGTATATATAATTTGCAGTGCATTAAATAGAAAGGAAGGGGAGACATATGTTTTAGTTTGCTAAAACAGTTTCTAGTTCAGCTTGTTTTTGGCCTGTGTTAGTTAATCCTTGATCTAACGAGTCGGCCGCATTTGCCCACGTAATTTACAAATTGTGCAGTTTAAAAAAAAAAGTCCAAAAAATTTCAACAAAATCATATCATGTGACCCCTTATTGGAACAAGCTTGTTGTTATAAAAAATATTGTTTTTATAAAAATCCTCCCAGAGTCGGTTTTTCATAAATTTGAGGTACTCAGAATTAATGGGTATGGAAAATGGGCGGACATTCCAGGAAAAACTATTGAATTTTATTTTCTGGCACGTGTAAGAACCTAGAAAAATGAGTAACTTTTCAACTGAATGTAGTTGTTCAAAACATAATAAGAGCCAGTCCAGTAGATTGAAAGGGAGTGTGGTGGCTTAGTGGTAGGCTGTTGGACTTCTATGCTAGAGGTCCCGAGTTTGACCCTCGTCTGGGATGACCCTTCTTGAGCGGAGATTGAACAAAGTTAGAATGTTGAGGAGCTGACAGTTGGTCGTAGATGCTTCTCTCCAGGTGCTCCGGCTTCCTCCACCCATAAAACTGTCATGGTCACGATTAGCCACCGTGCATAAGTATGTGACCTTAAACACCAATAAATAAATAAATAAATAGTAGATTGAAAGTCTTGAGCACTATAGTAAGGCTTAATAAAGTTAAAAATCTATTTTTCAATAGCCGCAAACCCACCCCCCTGCACATTCCCTTTGGGTGCCGTATGCTCTCTTTTTGAAAACAATTGCAAACTTAAAAAAATAAAATATGGTTTATGTCTGAAATTTTATCTAAGTTAATAAAATTGATAAATTTGTCTCTTGAGTGCAACAAGGCTATGCAATGCTTTAGCATTGCAAAGCCTTCTGGCACTCAAGGGATGAAATACACCACCACCCATGCAATTCTGTAGATTACGAAGCCTTAAACATAAAACAAACCAAGGACACAAGCTTTTAATGACAGAGAAATAATTACAAAAATAAAATAAAAAAAAGACCACCACATGCAATTTTACAAAAGATGGCCTGAGAAACAGAAGATATACTTTGTTGGGCTTAAAGTGAAACATTTATCAGCTCATCTTTACAAAGTCAAGCTGAGTTAATCTTATCACTCTCCTTCCGTCGTCCGTCCATTATTCGTCAACACCATGTTTTGGTCTTCTAAAAAAAAAAACACTGGGCAAATTCAAGTGAAAGTTTGTTTGAGTGATGGTCCTGAAGGGGCATTTCAATTTTGTTCAATTCAACATGCCCAGCCCCCATAGGGAGGGAGTAGGGAAAATGCGATAAAATATTTTTAAAATCTTCTTCTCATGAACCTGTGTGTACAGTAACTTGATATTTGTTATGGAGCTTCCTTTTGAGGTGTAGAATCAAGTTTGTTCAAACGAAGTTCGTGAAGCAATATTTGGCTTTGTAATGTGAGGGGTAAGATTTTAGGCCCTGCCCAACATTTCGATTTTCTGGTTTGAACCAAAGTTGGTATGTGGTATTATTGGGTCAAAAGCACTTGACTCATTCAAAAAAAAAAAAAAATTCCTGCATCCCAATGGGAACCTTGGGAGCTAAAAATAGAAATATTTTCAAATGCCCTTACTTCCCAAACCACACGGAGAGAGCTGTTATTTGGTATGAAGCATCCTTAGGAGCAGTAGAATTGAATGGTAAAAAAAAATTGCCATTGGTTATGTTAGGGTGTTCTGCAATGGGCATCGAAAAAATGCTGAGTCAGCAAAAATTTAAAAAAAAAAAATTTTTTTCCAGAATCAATCATCAAAATCTTTTGATACTCGGTATACAGCATTCATAGGGGGGTCAGATACAAGTTTGTTAAAATAAAGCCCATTGGTTCATATCTGGGTTCAATACAGGAGCCCGAATTTTTAACTTGGGTTAATGTGGGGAATATTCTTCTTCTTCAGAACCACCATTCAAAATCTTTTAATGTTTGGTATACATCATTGTTATGAGGGTCAGATTCAAGATTGTTCAAACCAAGTCCCTAGTTTAATATTTGGGCTTCCAACGGAAGCCCAAATTTTAATTTTGTTCAATATGGGGGATAATTTTTAAAAATCTTCTTCAGATCCACCCGTCAGAATGCTTTCATATTTGGTATGCAACATCTCTAGGGGGGTCAGATTCAAGTTTGTTCAATTCAAGTGCCTGCATTAATATTTGGGCTCCATATGGGAACCTGAAATTTAACTTGGTACAATATGAGGGAATTTCTTCAAAAATCTTCTTCTTCAGATCCACTAGTCAGAATGCTTTCATATTTGGTATACAATATCTCGGGAGGGGGGTCAGATTCAAGTTTGTTCAAATCGGATCTGTAGGTTAATAATTGGGCTCGCTATGGTAGCCCAAATTTTAACTTAGTGTGAGAATGCTTTCATATTTGGTACACATCTCTGGGGAAGTCAGATTCAACTTTGTTCAAATCGAGAGTCTGGGTTAATATTTGGGCTCCCTATGGGAGCCAGAATTGGCCATGTTGCTGAAGAATTTAAAATTTTTATTCAGTACCATCAAGAGGTGTGTAACTAAGATTAATCCCCATATAGGTTGTATCAAGGGGCTTCATAGTGAAGCTCTACATTTTACATTATGATCAACTGAAGAAAAGCCATGATGCCCAGATTATTTTTGTCGCTTCTGAGGGAATCAAGGATTGACATTGTATCCTATGGAGATGGATTGCTTAATGTAGACTCATTCTGGAACTCTGTTTATATTGTGTTCTGTTCAAGATGTGCACTTCAGGTCCCGTGGGGCCTCTTGTTTGAACAGAAATTTCTTGATCTAATCAGATTAGGCCAACAAATTTCTGTTCAGTTGAACATTTCACTTTTCTAAGGTCGGCAATGCCATATTGTTTAAAACTGATGAATAATAATTCCAATAACATTTGTAGAAACATTTATGAGCATAATGACTGTTGCAAATTATGTTTGTAGAACCATGAGCATAATGACTGTTACAAATTATGTTTCATGTTACCAATTTCTCAAGGAGCTTTAACCCTTTACCTAACCTGAAAAGCAGACGACACTTGCAAAAATAATTCTTGAATAACTAATATTTTTATACTGTACCAATGACCCAGACATAGCTGGTGCTAACTCTTAAAATATAGGGCCAAACACAAATTTTGCCCCCCAATCCCCAAAATTTGCATCTAAAACCAAAGAAAACATGTCCTGAATGGCCCTCCACACTTCACCTCTACTGCGCATGCGCAGTGTCAAGGACGTTCCAAAATTGGCGCCATTAATCATTCTTAGTTTGGCCCTTCATCAGTTAACATCTGACTGATCTTTGTGCTTGTAAATCTCAGTTTAAATGATGCCAGACACATAAATATTAGAGAAATGGTGATTCTAAGGAGGATATAGAAGGAGGAGAGGAAAAAGGAGTGACAGAAAATTATCAGGGCTGTAACTTAAAATTTTTTAATGAAATTATGTTAAGTTACCTATTTTCGAGGCAACAGCCATGTTGTTGTCATTCTTGTTATCAAGTTACACTGCTTGTTCAGTGTTTTCCTCTCTCCCTTTCCTTTAAGTCCCCTCTTGCTATTCTCCCATGCTTTTGGCATATTTTCTGTAATTTTATTACTAAAATTTCTTGGGAGTTTTAGCTGAATAACAGAATGAATTCTGTTCTTTTCCCCATGTTTACGTCTTCACCTATGGGTGGTTAGGCGTAGTGTTCTGCATCTACCATCTGATGTTCTGCAGTTTCTTCCCTGGAAGTCTCTGTTTTGCATCAGATAGTGTATTATTGGTAACTGATTTCGGGCCTGGGTGCCTGGAGTCTTATTCTAGTGTTTTTACATTTATTGTTTACATTTACAACAGCCCTCTGTGTGAGGGGGGATTTCTTGAAAATAATATCTTGATGTTAATTTAATCATAACTAGATACATTATTATTGTTCGTAAGTATTGCATAAATTGTTTAAAATATTTTTAAAATTTTTGTCCCCACTTAGGCTTGGGATCCATTGGGGCTCAAGGTTACTTTTCAGAAACTTGGGCTGTTCTGAAAAAATATTTTTTCAAAATTTTTTGATTTCAATTGTTTTTTCTATGTTAATGATCATATTATTATGTATTTTGATTGTCAGGGGTTGGTGCGAGTACTAGGACTTTGTTTTCTTTTCACATTGAAAGGATTTTGGTCAATTGTAATAAGAGGAAATCTTCCTCTGACTTTTATAATCATTGTTTATGTAGTCAGTGTACTCGCACTAACTCTTGTTCTGTATGTGATAATTTGGCACTCATTCGATTCCGTTATTCAATTTAACGGAAAGAATCCTTCTGTTTGTTATAGTACACCAAGTTCTGCTTCGATCCGTCATATTCCAGGTCGTCTGATTGTATTACCGGACCCCCTTTCACCTATGGGTCGCTTGTTGCCGTCAGAATGGACTCTCAACAAACAAGTATTCAATCAGTTTTGCTATCAATGGGAGCGCCCAATGATAATTTATTTACGACACAACTTGCTAATTAATTGCAGCCGTATGTGTTTGCATGTCCGGATCTCTGAGCTTATGTGTTGTTAACGCTCTGTTGATCTAATAGGACGGAATGATAGGATATGCGTATCCTCCTGCGCTGTTGTTTCAGCAAGTATTGCTAAGATAAACAACCACAATACATTTCTGTTGATAGCATCTCTGTCTTCACAGAGACTGTGGGTAAATTTACTCAGATGTTTACTGTGGGACTTAACGCGAAAACTTCCTCCATGAGAGGATCTTCTTTCGCTGGGGAAAATCGTGTCATCTTCATCACAACCCGCAAGGTCTCAACCTTCACGTATTCCATTGTGTGGTCCTTATTGCATTGTAAGCATTGTACTGGACGAGCTTTGGACGCGATTTCTTACTGTAGGAGAACCTCTTCTTCGCTATACTATGCGGCTAAAGTGGAGGCTTTTCCGTTGTTGGTGTAGGGATCACTATGTTGATATTGTTGATCCCTCCATACTAGTCATTGCAACTTTCTAGTATACTTGTTTGACAAGATCTACTGCAGCCTGTTACTATTAAGGTTATAGGTCTATGTTATCTCATACCTATGCACTCTATGATAGTTTACAATTGAGTCTTATGTCTCTTTATCTAAGTCTGTTAGTAACTTTTCGATAAATAGACTTAGAATCATTAGATTAAATTTCTATATGGAATTTAACTTCGGTTCTTATTTTAGCTAAGTAATCATTTGAGCCTCTGGAAACAGTAGTTTTCAAATTCTGACCTTTTAGACAGTAATTCTGTTGGCTTCTCTTTTACTGAAGAGTCAGTGAGCTTCATGCACTATCGGTGGATGATTCTCACTTTCGTAGTTTCGGAATCACTACTTCCTTTACTATTTAGGTTGGATTTTTGGTTAAGAGTCAGGCTCCTAATAAATATCCGGAACCTATTGTTATTAAGGTCCTTCCGTCTTCGTACGGGCATAGGCCTTTACTCTGTCCGGTTAGAGTTTACGTATTTATAAACAGATATCTGTTTATTACTACGGACGTAAGCTTCTTCTGTCTTTGATGCCTAATAGAAGGACGTTACGCTCCATTCTATTGCTAATGGATTCAATTAACTATCGGTACTGCTTATGGTATATCATTGACTCAGCAGTTGTGCTTGAGATTTCGGCTCATGAAGTAAGAGTTCTTTCTACATCTCGGGCTTACATTAATAGTGTCGCTATTATAGATTTTTGAAGGCTGCTCATTGCGCTCAGCCATCCACATTCATGAATTTTTATCTCAGAAATATCGAGTCCATTTCTGGAGGCCTCTATTGTTAGGTCTATTATCTACTGCTCAGAATGTCATTCACTTAACAGTTGCTACTATAGCTAGGTAGGCTGTCTGTTTCGGCAGTGACTCCGTTCTGCTGCCCTCTTCGCTCTGGGCTATTTGACCCAGGGCAAGAAAAAGGGGGGGAGGGTGTTCCCTTGGGTCACCTGTTTTACTATGAAAACAAGGGGATACCTCCTCCGGAGTTAGTAATTCTGAGCTGTTACTGGGATGGCTTTTTAGTGAGAAGTTTATGTTTTAAAAATTCATTCAGGTCTTAGTTTTTAAAGTATAGCTGTTGAATATAGCACGTGTCAAACGGACGTTATACAATCCTCAGACACTTTTAAGGAGTATAAAGAGTCTCTATTCTCTAGACTTACTTTATTTATTGGCTTACTTTAAAAATTATTAGTATTAGGATTATACTAGATATTAGTAGAGTACATGGATGTATGATGCTCAATTTTGGAAGGTGTTGTATCTTTCTAATTTATCATAAATAAGAAAGATACATGTAAGTCCTAATACTTCTTTTTCCCTAGAGAGGATGACTCTATTTTATATAATTGAGCGTATTCCAACTTGCTCTATGTCCTAGGCCCTCCAGCCTTTTTACTATTCAGCTATGTCTGGGTCATTGGTACAGTATAAAAATGTTAAAAAATTTATAGTAATTTATATATTTTTTATACTTACCAATGACCCAGACGGGGATGGCCCTCCCAGGAGTTGGGAACTCATACCTCCCCGCTGAGTACATAGCGCTTACCAGGCACTGGTTATAAGAATGATTAATGGCGCCAATTTCGGAACGTCCTTGACACTACGCATGCGCAGTAGAGGTGAAGTGTGGAGGGCCATTCAGGACATGTTTTCTTTGGTTTTAGATGCAAATTTTGGAGATTGGGGGGCAAAATTTGTGTTTGGCCCTATATTTTAAGAGTTAGCACCAGCTATGTCTGGGTCATTGGTAAGTATAAAAAATATATAAATTACTATAAATTTTTTAACTTTTTTCATTTTTTGTCTCAAAAACATAGGTTAGGACCCCTCGTTGGAACGAGCTCGGCGAGCTCATTCCAACGAGGGGTCATAACCTATGTTTATGAGACAAAAAATGAAAAAATAATGAAAATTAATTGGCGATTTTTTAGAATAGCGCTGGCCGGTTTTGGCCGTTACTTTAGGTAAAGGGTTAACTGGTTGAGTGCTAAAGTATTTTTCAAGGGTGATTTGAAACATGAGTATTTTTTTTCAAAGATGACATGCAACAAGCAAGGAAAGGCTTAGTTTTGCAAGATTTTGATCATAAACAATTGTTTGTTACAATTTATTGGAGAGTGCCTGTTGGCACTCTCGAAAAAATTGTAACAGAACAATTTTATATAAACAATTATTTTCTACTGCTTAGAAAAATGTAAAGCCACTAAAGTGGCTTTCTGCACATTTTAATAGAGCCAGGATAGTAGCTTCTAACACTCAACCTGTTAAGAAGGATGCACCTCAGTTTTATTTCATTCTTTTGCTGAAATTTCTTTGAAAAAAAGGAGTTTTTTGCAGTAGCATTACTTGAATGCATCTACTAGAGCCAGAAATCCAATATTCTGTGGTATGTATCACAATATCATATCTTGGAAGATTCACAATATGAAATGTTAGGCAAAGCCCATCCTTAGTGGTACATTTTCCTCTGCACATAAAATCTGAAAGGGTGAAGAACGATCCATAACATTCTGAGCTACATAAATCTGTCTTGGTATGGATGTGGTGGCGTCACAGTAACCGGTTCTTGTCAAATCACCGAAGTTCAGCAGCGTTGAGCGCGGTTAGCAGTTGGATGGGTGACCATTTCAGCAATTGATTCACGCTCCCGCATTGTGTCCTTGGGCAAGGCACTTAACCCCAATTGCCTACATGGGGGCATGATGATGCTGTGTACTAAGGCGTACTGCACGTCGATGGTGCGCATGTCTTCAACCAATCTAACCCTGCCTGTGCCGCGGTGCAGAGTTCAGAGTTGCGATGTTGAAGACCTGACAGCTGCTCATCCTTGCTCGGTGGTTCTCTCCGGGTACTCCAGCTTCCTCCACCCATAAAACTGTCACAGTCACGATTAGCCATTGTACATAAGTATGTGACCTTAAACACCAATAAATATCTGTTTTGTTACTGAATGAGTAAGTTACTTGAATCAATTTTTTTTGTTTATTCCAGGCTGACTTGATGGCACAGATGCAGCTTACTCATAAATCACCTGGCAAATCATTGAAATCATCATCCATTGTCACCTCAGCAACAACTAAATTAACAGCCACTGGCAGTCCACAAGTTCAGAACTCACATATAATAACGCAGTTGACTTCTAAAGTCTTAGCCAACAAGTCCAGTTCTTCACCAACAGCAGTCACACCTGCGTCAGCAAATATTCTGACGCAGGCTCTTCCGAATATGAAACCAGCAACAAACATAGTTCCATCTACTACAAATTCATCACTCATCCGAACCATAATTGCTGAGCCATCAGGAGTGAGTAATTATTTATTTATTTATTTATTTATTTATTTATTTATTTATTTATTTATTTATTTAATATGGATACATGTATTATAGTTGATAAATTTGGTTGTATGTCACCCGACTACAGTCTGCTCCAGTTATTATAATACCCTCTGTGCAAACAAAATTTATTATTATAACCGATTATTATATTAAAAGGAACAGGGTTTCACCACCAAGCCAGCAACAGTGTGGACGCTTAATCCATAGCCAATTACATGTATTGGTAATATTACAAAGAATTTGCCTTGAAACTGATGAAGAGTCATTTTCTTCAAGCATAAAATTTTACCTTAAATTTATTGCCCATAGAATAATTTGAGAAATTTTTCAGAACTCTTCAAAAAGATGGTATAATTCCAACGAATGAATTCAGAGGTACATGTGCTCAATTTTGACATTTACTCTCATGGCTGACCTTGTTAAATGTTCACAAGAGATGAACCTTGCTGATGGACTGAATCGGATGTGATTGGCATTCAAAACACGTGTTTAAAATACAGCCAAGGTTATTCAGATGCAAATACGAGAGTGATATCATGTGCATGGAAATGAAACAATGCGAATTTTACCGCAGCTATTTGCATTGTTTACATTTCAACATTTTTGAAGGTTAGATTGTTCCATACACCCTTTCTTATATGTGCACTATTTGCACCCCCTGCGTTTACAAGAGAACAAACAAGTGGCTTCAAACAGGCAAGCTTAGCCATTTATTAAAAAAAAGACACGTAACATAAACAGCAAAGCTAACACCTTTTTTTCTGGCCCCAGTGGATGGAGACATTGAGACATCAAAGTGATCAAAGTCAGTGGAGCCTCCTTAAGATCAATGCAATTCACTAACAGTATGTTCAACAAAAAATAAATACTGCTTGCCAAATTGATCCCAGCATTCACTCTTCAAAATGGCTGACTACACAATAGCTGTCTTTTTTTTCAACTCGTTATGTTCAATTAAGTCTGCCTATTTTCAAATTGGCAATGGGTTATCTGTCAGCTAATTGGATAAATAATTGTTTTCAAAACCTCAGTTTATCTGAGGCTCCAGTTTATCTGAAGCTCTAATTCAGATTCATTGCGGACACATACCGTAACAATGTTGTGACTGTGTGACGATGTTGCAAAGGTACATTTTCTAAACAAAATTTCTTTCTTAAAACTTTATTTTTAAAACAATAAGAATATAAATCAAGCATATTTTGGATGAAAAATAAAAACTGTCCCAAATCTGAACTTTGGGGAGCTGATTTTCTATTATATACTACTCAAAGTTTGCTAAGCACCAAATATTTGACACATCATTGTGAAATTTGCTTGTGACATATTTGCGATATTTTTGGTGGATGTGATTGAGGAATGTATTGAGATGATCACCTGTGTTTACATTAACTCTCTTGACAGGCAGACTTTTCGTGACAGTCATGGAAAGCATGTACCCCTTGATTTTCATGATGTTTTCGTGTACTGTCTCCATTTACATGTTGTGCAGGGTATTCAATCTTCATTTCGACACAAACCCTTGTGATTTAATGATTGAATATGGCAAATGCAAATGTACGAAGACATTTGTCTGAAGCAGAAATGTGGCTTGCTGTATGGATGGTGGAGCAAGGGTCCACTCATTGTCAGGTTGGTGAAGCCCTTGGTGTGCACCATACAGTGATCACCAGAGCCTGGGCAAGATTTCAGCAGTATGGCACACCAGTAAGACGGCATGGTGGTGGCAGAGACAGGGCAACACCTGCAGCTGAAGACCAGTTTTTGATCATTCAGGCCCGTAGGAACCACTTTGCCACAGCAGCCCAGCTTCGCAGTGACCTTCAGAATGCATCCAGGGTGAATGTTTAGTCGCTTACTATCCGGGCAAGGTTGCACAAAGGTGGTCTCCGATCGAGAAGGCCATGTATTCGCATTCCGCTGTCCCAGAACCACCACCAGGCATGATATGAATGGGCCATGGACCACATTGGATGGATCAGAGAAGAATGGCGATCTGTGCTTTTTACAGATGAGTCAAGGTACTGCCTAGACCACACAGATAGGCGTTCTAAGGTTTGGAGAACACCAGGAGAGTGATTCCATGCAGCCAAAATTGCTGAACATGACCACTATGGTGAAGGGTCATGGTCTGGGGTGGCATCAGCAGGGATGGACATACAGAGCTCTGTGTCCTTGAATGTGGTACATTGACTGTACAGCGGTATATTGATGAAATCCTGGATGTCCTCGTCAGATTGTATGCAGGTGCATTGGGTGATAGATTCATTCTGATGGACGATAATGCCCGTCCTCATGTTGCCCATGCTGTCGGAGAGTACCGACAAAGGGAGGGGATTGAGCATATGGACTGGCCAGCAAGATCCCCTGACCACAATCCAATCGAACATGTCTGGAATGAGTTGCAGCTTGCAATTTCAGCCTGTCCAGTCCAGCCAAGAAGTGTCCAGGAGCTTGGTGCCATGCTGGTCCAAGAATGGAACAACATTTGACAAATTTGGAAAATTTCCTTTTACCAACAATATCCATTTTCCATGGTTATCGTATTCAAAAGCTAAAAAATAATGTCAAACACAAACAAAATCTTAATTTCTGTACTTAAATCATTAAAGATATAATTAAATGAAAAATATATACACTTTTTATTACAATATTTCAACTAAAACGTAAAACTGGTAGTTGGATATACTTTGTGCTTAGCAAACTTTGAGTAGTATAATAAACAAAAGATCTATAATTTTTATTAGATTAAATAGTAATAATTTACATGCAATATAACAAGTGTGGTTTGGTGCTGAGAGATTTTATTACAATAAACAAAATATTATGTTATGCGTTATTATAATAAGTGGAGTAGACTGTATCTTGTTGAATGTGCGATTTCATTTTTTATGCCTCTGTCTTATTTATGAATGAAGTCTTACCCATGTTTGTCTTTCTATCTGTCTGTTCACTTTCAGCACAATAACTTGGGTGATATATTTTCAATTTTTACAACGGCACTTGTGACCACAGGCCAGAGATTGAGTTCAGTTTTCAAAATTTTTTGCTTGCAGTTTCAGAGTTGGTTGTAGTCAATGTAACTATTTGTTGATGTTCAAATTAATAACTTTAACTATTTATTTATTTATTGGTGTTTAAGGTCACATATTTCTGCACAATGGCTAACCATGACCCGGAGAGAACCACCGAGCAACTGCGAGCAACTGTCAGCTCCCCAACATACCAACTCCACACAAGCAGGGTTAGCATTGGTTGAAGACAGGTGTACCATCGACGTGCAGTATGCCTTAGTACACAGCGTCACCGTGCCCCCCACGTGGGCAATGGGGGTGAAGTGTCTTGCTCAAGGACACAACGCAGTTGCCGCAGGTGGGATTCGAACCGAGGACCCCTCGGCTTGCAGCCTGCACCTCTACCAACTGAGCCACCGCGCCCCCAATAACTTTAACTGCCTTTAGTGAAATGATTTGACCGTTGAAAATCATTCTTATAATTACAAAACAATGAACCAAATTCGTTTTTCAGATTTCTGGTGCCCCTAATTTCGTAATTAATTATTTAAACCTTTACCCACTGTTACGGCCAAACCGGCCAGTGCTAATCACCATAATTTCCATTCTATTTTCCTTATTTTTTTCATTTTTTGTCTCAAAAACATTGCTTATGGCCTCTCATTGGACCAAGCTCATTGAGCTCATTCCAATGAGGGGTCATAAGCTATGTTTTTGACGCAAAAAGTGAAAAAAATTTAGTTATTCAAGAATTTGGTTTGCAAGTGTTGTCTGCTTTTTATATGCCTGTTTGTAAAAACGTTGTAATGGTCTGTCTGTCTGTCTGTCTGTCTGTCTGTCTGTCTGTCTGTCTGTCTGTCTGTCTGTCTGTTGTCTGTCTGTCTGTCTGTCTGTCTGTCTGTCTGTCTGTCTGTCTGTCTGTCTGTCTGTCTGTCAATAAACAATTTGTTTGTGAATGATAACTCCAGTTTGGATTATTTGATTTCAACTAAAGTTGGTATATGTATTCCCCAGCTAGTAATACAAGCCAGGTTTAAATATGGATTCTGTCCAATTATTTTTACATGAGTTACTGTCCTTTTTTGTACTTGGAATTTGACCATCTATCAACATTTTTGGTTTCTGACCGATAACTGCAGTTTCGATTATTTGATCTCAACCTAAGTTGTTATGTGTTTTACTCAGCTAGTAATACAGGCCAAGTTCGAATATGGGGTCCTTCTAGTTATTTGTACATGAGTTATGGCCCTTTTGGACTTAGCATTCGACCGTCTATCAACATTTTTGGTTTCCAACCGATAACTCCAGTTTGGCTTATTTGATCTCAACCAAGTTTGTATGTGTATTGCCCAGCTAGTAATACAGGCAAAGTTCGATTATGGGTTCTGTCCATTTATTTTTAAATGAGTTACAACCCTTTTTCGACTTAGAATTTGACTGTCTATTAACATTTTTGGTTTCCCACCGATAACTCCAGTTTGGATTATTTGATCTCAAGCAAAGTTGGTAAGTGCATTGCCCAGCTAGTAATACTAACCAAGTTTCAACATGGGTTCCGTCCAATTATTTTTACATGAATTACATCCCTTTTTCCAACTTAGAAAAGGACTATTTAGCCATGCCTGGCAGTGCTCTTGTTGTGTTAGGTAAAGGGCAGACCTGTCATTTTAAGGAGGGTGACCGCTCTTGCTCTCAATGGCTGTCCTGAACTAAAATTTGGGAGAGCGGTAAATGCCCTCCTTGCCACATACAAGGAGAGCTACAAAAGTTTGTTCAGTAGCAGTGATTGATATCGCTCATCTTAATATGTGATCGTGCACTTTGGAAAAGCTTACTGCTAGCTAGTCTTTGTGAGGCCGCTATTCCTGGCATGTGGCTTCAGCCAGTGGCCAGGTGTAAGGGGTCTCACAGACTAACTGATGGCCGTTTCGCTTACTTGTCAATACTGATGCCCGAGAAACAGATTAACTTTTTTAAGCCTTAAATTATAAGATTTTGGATGCACATAAGTTTCTAAGTTATGTCCCTTGATTGTGCAAAAATTTATTTTTTCTAGTCACAACATAACTTTCTTTCTCTTTGGCAGAGTGGGTTAAAATTTGACAGTTTTTGTTATAACCCCAAAATGAAAGCTATGTTTAAATTTCAGATTCTAGTGCCCACAAGTTTTTTATTTTTTTCATTTTCCTGATGATAATTGTACTTTTCATAGTGGGGGCAAATCATAATTTCACAGTTTGTTTTCAACTCTGAAACTGAAGGCCAAGTTTGCTTTTTGCATTGTTGTGTTATCAGTCACACAGCTATTTACCCTTGATTGTGCAAAAACATCATTTATTGTTTCCTTTTAAGTTTCCTGGTATATTGATTCAAATTCTACAGCTTCTCTTATGACTATAACAAAGGATAAATTGGATTTTTCTTTGTCAATAAAGAATAAAAAATATTTAATGACAGTTTATGTGAATATTGCTCGCTGGATATGGCCATTATATTTAGGAAAGGGTAATAAGCATTTTTAACTCCACTACTTCAAAGAAATGGTGAGCTTATCTGGAGACATATGAGAATTTTTGTCCCTGAAAAACTTTTTCAGGGAACTATTAAAATAGCCGGTGTCCATCCGTCCGTCCATGTGTATGTCCCACTTTGGTTTCCTGATGATAACTTAGTTATAGTTGGCCAAATCAAATGAAATTTGGTATATAGGTGTATCAACATAAAAATACAGGTCAAGTTCGAATCGGGGTGCCGGCTGACAATTTTTGCAAGTTAAGCCCCTTTTTTGAAAAATTATTTTTTTTTTGCTTTCCTGATGATAACTTTAGTTCTAGTTTTCCAAATCAAATGAAATTTGGTTTGTAGGTGTATCAACATAAAATACAGGTCAGGTTCAAATCGGGGTTCGGTCCGACAATTTTTGCCAGAGCTATGCCTCTTTTTCAACTTTGAAAATTAATTTTTGTTTCCCGATGATAACTTTAGTTGGTTTTGACCGAATCAAATAAAATTTGGTATGTAGGTGTATCAAGATGAAGTGCAGGTCAGGATTAAATTGGGGTTTGGGCCGACTTTTTTGCCAGAGTTATGCCCCTTTTTCTACTTTGAAAATTCTTGTTTTTTTAGTTTTCCGATTTAGTTGTTGTTGCCCGATTCAAATAAAATTTGTTTTGTAGGTGTTTCAACATAACATACAGGTCAAGTTCAAATCTGGGTGTGGTCCAAAATTTTTTTTTAGAGTTATGTCCCTTTTTCGACCTTGAAAAATTCAATTTTTTTCTAATACCTCAAATTGCACACTTTTTTTGAGGGGACATATGGCCGAGTGGCCTTTTATTATTTCTAGGGTGAATCTTAAGTTGTCAGAATTTGCTTTTAGGTCAGCATTGTAACTTTAACCCTTAAAGGTCTATTTCAGAGTTTTATGCCCTCAGAACATGTGCCCTCAACATGCCATCATGAGGAAATCCTGCTAACAATAGACAAATTACCTAGGCAGTGGTTTCTAATCAAGTCTTGTCTGCCTTAACAGGAAATCACTGCTGAGCCACTGGATACGTACAGGCCATGGTCAGTTGTGAATTCAAGACAATTGTCCAGGCCCCCAAGGGATTAGTCCCTCTATTTCTGGGCAGTTATTTTTTACTGGCGATGTTTTGGATCACGATCATTTCTATTAATGTTCTCAGTCTAGGTATGGATGGGGTTTTTGTCAATTTTTAAAACATTTTTGTGCCAAAAATTAGTTTCTAGTTATAAGAATTTCTGTTTAACCCAGCTGTCATATATTTCATTAGAGTTTATGTTAAGGTCAGTTACTGTAAAACCTGTATCGGCAAAGCTTTTGTATTGCAGTTGTGTGTTGTTTAGGACTATCCCCTCACTGTTTAACCAGACATGTTAACCTCAGAAAAATATTTCAGGGAACTTGGTAATTTCCAGGGAAGTTGGATGAATTTTGGGGAAACATGTGCTCGCACAATATACATAAGAACTAAAACATTTCAGCTCTTGGACCAGCTCTGGCACAAGGTTGCACCCAGTAGTTCAAGGTCTAAAAATTTGCTGATGTTCATTATGAGTTGTTAAAAAATCATTGGTTCAAATACTTAATATTGCTTTTTCTTTTTTCTTTTTTTTAACCCTGCCCCTCCCCCTTTCCTGCTACCCCCATCCGCTCACATCTCAGTTGGTTCTTGTATGCTGTCTAATGACCTTATTGCTTATTCAAACTGTATTCTATTCACAAACACTGTAATCACAACAGTAATCAGGTTTCTCCCAATACATCCCCTACACTCTCCCCCCCCCCCCCCCCCCCCCTCACAAAAGAAAAATAAAACTACAAATTACCGAAAAAATACCATAATATTTCAGTTTCAAGTACAACACATTTTGATGTCAAACTTAAAAAAAAATGTTCTCTTGCACTTCTACAATCGATACATGACTGTAGCAGTAATCTGGAGAAAAGTAATAATAAAAAAAAAAAATGGGGTTAATTAAATCACACAAATGTTCAGAAATTTCAATGGTTCAACTTCAAAAAATTTCTTGCATTTCTCCTACAATCACTTCATGGCTGCTGAAGAGTAGACATGAGTTGAGAGAAATAAAAATTAAAGAAAATTCTCAGAAGTACAAAAAATATTCTCTCTAGATCCTATCCATTTTAAAATCATTTTGCAAGAAATAATAATAAATAAAATATTAAAATAAAAACACTTCCAAATAAGGTAGGCCTTTAACTTAGAATTAAACCAGAGTTGCCATCAGTTCAACTTCCCAAACACTGGCTCGTTTGACTCAAAGATTAACATGAAAGAATGAAGTGATTCCCAGCCAGATATTTTTATCACTGGAAATAAATCAAAAGAACATCCCCAGTATCTCCCATAATTCAAAGTTAAAAATGGCGGTGCCAGACATGTTTACTCTCCCGGAATGCCCGGGAAAATCCCGGAATTTCAGTGTAGTTCCCGGCCTCCCGGACAGGAATCAGTTTTGGACCAAAAATCCCGGAAAACAACAGTCAAATATTTCGTTCCTTTTGTAACTTATGAAAAACATTTAGAGTCAAATCACATGATTTCAAACTCATGAAGCAGTAAAATATGGATTTAAGTTAAATTTATTTAAGAAAAGTCTATTTTATGATATATATTTCAACTGTGTTCATGTTTATTTCTGGAGTTTTTCTTCGGAGATTCGTGATGTGCGAGTGTCGAAGTGAAAATAGGTGACTTACTTTCAAAAAATTGATAACTCCACCTTCATTTAAATGCAGTTTTTGGAAATTAAAATATATGAAAAAGGAATTAAATAATATATATTTATTTATTCCTTCATAGAGTAGCTTTAATTCTCATCCCTTTTCCAAAATCAAAACGTAAACAGCAACTATTTAGCACAGGTTAAAAGTAGGTTAAAGTTGCTTAGGATGCCGAAAAATTATGACGGCATATTTAAACACAATGGGCTTATTTTCTTACACCACATTTATTCTGTTGTGCTGACTACAGAACTGTTAACTGTTGGCCATCTGTAACCAGAAAATTTCTAATGGAATTAAAAAAAAATGCCTCAATGATGAAAAGAAAAGTTTTGTGTAGGGCACAAGTATCCCACATGCATGAAGTTTGATAAAGACACTTTCTAAGTACTAATGTTCTTGAAGTAACTAAACATTATGACATCTTTTCCTGTTAACGTTTCCAGACTTGGGAAATTATTAGCTAAGTAGACTTTGATAAGAGCAAACCACAGGTGGAGGTGCTCTGTGGGACAGTGTGGGTGGTGGTGGGGGGGGGGGGGGGGGGGGGGCTCATGAAGAGGAGGATCTGGGGGGGGGGGGGTGTCAAATCAACAGTTATGATTTTTAGCTCAACTTTGGCGAAGCCCAATTTGAGCTTATGCCATGGCCTGTCGTCCGTTTGTCCGTCAACAATTGGATATGGCTCGGGCTAGAGGCCGTATTTATGAACCGATCTTTATGAAACTTCTTGGGTACCTTTGTTATGGCCGTGGGACGAGAATGAGAGTGTTTTTGGGTGCGGCCCGAAATTCAAGATGGCTGCCAGCCGTCATTTTGTACCGACGATGCAGAAATCTGTTTTTTGTACAGAAAATATGAAAGCTCTGATTTGAATAATTTTTTTGTTTGAATGTTTAGTACCATGGGATACATCACATATAATACGGGTTTTTTTCTCGTGCGTAAATTATGCAAATTAGACTAACTTTGATGTTTTTTGGTGTTACTTTCAGCACTGTAAGTGCAAATGCCAACACGGCTCGGGCTAGAGGCCGTATTTATGAACTGATCTTTACGAAACTCCTTGGGTACCTTTGTTATCACCGTGGGACGAGAACGAGTGTTTTGGGGTCCGGTCCGAAATTCAAGGTGGCCGATGGCAGCCATTTTGTACAAAATTTGATGCAATCAGATTTTTGCACAGAACTAACATATGAAAGCGCTGATTTGAATAATTTTTTGTGTGAATGTTTAGTACCATGGGATACATCACATATAATATGGGTTTTTTTCTCGTGCAGAATTTAAGCAAATTAGATGAACTTTGATTTTTTCAGTGCTACTTACACACAGTAAGTACACATGTCAATACGGCTCGGGCTAGAGTCTGTATTTATGAACCGATCTTCACGAAACGTCTTGGGTACCTTTGTTATCACCTTGGGACGAGAACGAGTGTTTCTGGGTGCGGTCCAAAATTCAAGATGGCTGCCAGTGGCCATTTTGTACCGAAATTAGGTCTAATCAGTTTTTTGTACACAACTTCTATACGGCTCAGGCTAGAGGCCGTATTTATGAACTGATCTTTACGAAACTTCTTGAGTACCTTTGTTATCACCGTGGGATGAGAACGAGTGTTTTTAGGTGTGGTACGAAATTCAAGGTGGCCACCAGCAGCCATTTTGTACCAAAATTAGTGCAATCAGTCTTTTGTACAGAACTTCTGATTGAAAGTTCTGATTTGAATAAATTTTTGTATGAATGTTTAGTAACATGGAATACTTCACATATAGTACGGGTTTTTTTCTCGTGCAGAAATTATGCAAATTAGATGAACTTTGATTTATTCAGTGCTACTTATACACTGTAAGTGCACATGTCAATACAGCTCGGGCTAGAGGCTGTATTTATGAACCGATCTTCACAAAACTTCTTGGGTACCTTTGTTATCACCTTGGGACGAGAACGAGGGTTTCTGAGTGTGGTCCAAAATTCAAGATGGCTGCCAGTGGCCATTTTGTACCGAAATTAGGTCCAATCAGTTTTTTGTCACAACTTCTATACAGCTCATATTTGTGAACTGATCTTCACAAAACTTCTTGGGTACCTTTGTTTTCACCTTGGGACAGGAATGAGTGTGTTTTGGGGTGCCTTTGTTATCACTGTGCTATGAGAACAAATATTTTGGGGTTCAGTCAGACCCACTCTGGGACTCAAAGATTTCTTTTCTAGTTTAGCATCTGACTGTCACCCACCTTTACAATACTTTACCTATACATTTGTTACAGGCAATGGTCAGTATTTATGTACAGACTTCTACAATACTTTATATGTACCTTTGTTATCAGGTCATTACCTAGATGTTTGTCATTGCTGTGTCACATACTAAACTTGTACATGTCTTTGTCTTGACAAGTTGAGCTACAGTGTCATTGACACTTTCATTTAACAAAGCATAAATGCATCAGCATAGTTGACAACTACTTCTGGATATAACCTGGTGTTAATAGTGGTCCATGAGCTGAAAATTCACAAGTTTTTTCTTTTAATTTGTCCCTGTGCGAACTTTTCCCTGAAATCCATCCCATTTCCCTGAAAATCACCCTCAGGTTCCCTGAAAAATTATTCTGGAGGTTAACATGTCTGGGCGGTGCCCATCAACTGAACTCGGATTTACATTCTCTTTTCAATGTTCAAACACAGTTTTGCAGTTTGTAAACCAAAACTTGGGCACCCTTACTCAAATGCAGGAAAAATATAAGTGGAACACTATTAAAGGGGAATTCTCTGTTGAACTTGAATAAAACTTTTTTTTTACAAACCAAACAGCTGAAGTTGTTTGTGATCAGGTGTTTAAAAACTGGGTCATCACAAATTGCACAATGTAAACAGCTGATCGAGACAAATTTTGTACTCTTTAAAAAAAGGTACAAACATCTTTTTTTTTGCATTTATTAATGAAATTTACTATCATTTTAATGATTTTTCAACAGACTAATGTCAAGACTATAAATCTATTGAAACTAATCGCAAATTGACCCTCAAATCATTTCAAAACTGCCAAATATTTTGATTGATATTTTCCGGGATTTTTGCCCCAAGGAAATTTTTTTTCCAGGACACCGGAAACAGTGTTGAATTCCTGGGAATTTCCCGGGCATTCCAGGAGGGTTAACATGTCTGTATTTAATTCTTAAACTGTGTATATTTTGCGGGTAATTTATTTTTTTTAGGAAATGTTTGTTGTTTTCTTTCTCAGAATTGGGGGTTTAGGTCAGTATTGTAGCTTCAAGTCATACTATGGCAGGGAAGTTAATTTTTTTCAGATGTTGCTTAAGTCAGTGCTCATTTCAATTAACCTTTATAGTCTAGGTATGGATTTTTAGCTCACCTGAGCGAAGCTCAAGGGGAGCTTTACCAATGACTTTCCATCCGTCGTCGTCCAGCGTTAACTTTACATTATCAACTTCTTCTCACAAACTACTCAACCAAATTGAACCAAATCTGGTGTGCATGTTCCCTATCATATGTCAATTCAAATTTGTCCAAATCAAGTTGACCCGCCCCTTGGTAGGACCCCACCCAAAAAGTGAGCCTAAATCTTAAAAAATCTTCTCATGAACCAGCAGTAGCAGAGACTTGATATTAGGTGTGCAGCTTCCTTTTTGAGGTGTAGACTCAGATTTGTTCAAGATAAGTTCTAGGGGCTATATTTACCATCGCTATGGGAGGGGCAAAATTTTTGCCCCACCCAAAATTTCTATTTCCAAACCCGAGAGGCTGATTTGAACCAAATTTGACATGAGGTTTTATTGGGTCATAAGTAGTTAATTTATGCCAAAAACAATATTTTTATACTGTACCAATGACCCAGACTTAGCTGGAGCTAACTCTAAAATATCCAGGGCCAAACGCAAATTTTACCCCCCAGTCCCCCAAATTTGCATCTAAAACCGAAAATTACATGTCCTATATTGTCCTCCATACTTTTACTCCACTGCGCATGCGCAGTGTCAAGGAGGTCTCAAAATTGACGCAGTTATCATTCTTTGTTTGGCCCTCAATACAGTTACACTTCACTGTTATTTGTGCTTGTAAATCTCAGTTTTAAGGATGCCAGACACATAATTATGAGAGAAATGGTGGATATAAGGAGGAAATAGAAGGAGGAGAGGAAAAAACAGTGGAAACAAATGTTCAGGGCTGTAACTTATAATTATTTTACGAAATTATTCATGTTACCTATTTTCGAGGCATGACCTTGTTGTGGTCATTCTTGCTATGAATGTTCCATTATTTAATCAGTGTTTCCTCTTTCCCTTTCCTTTATTCCCCATGCCATGCTTTTGGCTTATTTTTTGTAATGTTTATTACTAAAATTTCTTGGGAGTTTTGGCTTGGAAACAGAATTATTTTCTGTTTTTTCCCCATGTTTACGTCCTCACCCTTGGGTGGTTAAGCGTTTTAGTCTGCATCTACCATCTGATCTTCTACAGTTTCTTCTCTGGAAGTCTCGAGTTTGCATCAGATAGTGTTTAAATTGGTAACTGATTTCAGGCCATGTTTATCAGTGCCTGGAGTCATGTTTCCACTTTGTTTACACTTTTTGTTTATGTTGACAACGGTTACTTCTTATAGTGATTACTTGTCCTCTGCTTAGTTCAGTTCATAGCAAGATACATTAATATTGCCCGTAAGTGTTACATTAATTTTTTGAAATGATTTTAAAATTTTTGTCCACACTTAGGCTTTTTTGGGATCCATTTGGGCTCATTGTTCCCATTGGGAACTTGGGCTCTTCTGAAAATTGTTTTTTTTGGAATTAATTTCTTTTGAAATGTTATAATGGATTATAATATATTATGTATATTTATTTCAAGGGTTAGTGCGAGTAATATGACTGTTTATATTTTTTCACGTTGAAAAAATATTCTTCAATTGTAATGCGAGGATATCTTCCTCTAATTCACAGGTTCATTGTGTTTCTTATAGTCAGTGTAGTCGCACTAATTCTTGCTCTGTTTGTGTTGATTGATATGACAACGTAGGAGACGTGTGTCACGGTATTTTGTTAGTGGTGGGGGGTCCATTCCGGTCCTCTCTCCATAGGGTCACTCTATATTATCAGTTTCTTTTTCAGAATTCAGAGTGATGTTTCTGTGATGTCTTCAACAAGTGTGTCTCCGTCGTTGCAATATTAGGGATAGTGGGAAGTGCTTAAGGTATTACGACAATTGCCGGGAGTTCGCTAGTTCGATCGAAGGCATTGATCGTCCGCCGCAGTCCAGGGAAGCAGATTGGGTGATGCGAGTACTATAAAACATCAGATGTGCACACCCAGCAACGACGGATCCGAGGATAGTATGGAGGAAGCCTGTCAGTCCTGTAGCAAACTCGTCCAGGTCCACCCGGACCGCGATGTTCTTGTATGTTTGTTTGCTTAGTCGGAGCTTACGTCCACTCCTCCTGCTCGGGACGCTCCATCGCACGACAGTCCGACGCGGCTGTTATGTGGGCTTCCTCATCCTCGTCAACACACACGGCTGCACCTTGGCTATGTGACCACAGATTTCCAGGGGACGTTTGCATATTATATAAATGCAGGATTGAACGTCCCTGGTGCTCCTGCTTCGCCAACCAAGGAATACACGTCGACCAGGTCACTTCATTTGCTAGCCAAGGATACGAGACCTTTCCAGATGGGACGTTCGCATATTATATAATTATCCGAGGAAGCTGGGTTGGTACGTTCCGCTGCAGGTTCAGGCATGGACGACCAAGAATTACAAGTGGTCCGACAGGATGGCGAAAGGGATACATTTGAGTTGTATTTTCCCTTTCGGAACAACATAATTGCCATAGAGTGAATCCGGAATTATCTTCTGACGTTGTTCCTCCGGACCAAAATTGCTGCATTGCCTGATAAGAGACTGATAGCGCCACTAGACTCAGAATTCTTATTGGTTTAGGGACATCATCCCTCAGTTTCCGACATAGCCCAGAAATGTCTCACGGACATTTGACCTGTTGAATAACGCTATATTTATATAACTTTCTACCTAAAAGGGCAGGTCAGGTTTCTTATCGGCAAATGCTCTACATCTGCCTTTCATCAATTTAAGGAATATTTTGAAACGGCAGGACAGAGCATTATGAGAGTTCTCTGCGTCTAGACAACCAGGCCAGGACCTAGTGTTGTTTATATCGTCGTCAATGTCAATTCCCACCACGATGTTGGAAACGACAATATCGTCGAGCAGGGTCAGCTTAGACGCATCATCGTACACAGATCACCTTACCAGAGTGGTATCATTACATCTCAAATGAAAAAGAATTCTAGATGTACAACCTCCTTAAGAGTTCTTTCAAGAGCCTCACATAAAACTCCGCCCTTTAAGTGGCAATATGGAGTTGGTTAGCCGTGACGCGACCCTGTCTACATCCACGCGTGTGGATAGTAAGGTGAAAAACTCTCTCAGAGTCGCTCCGGTCTCCGGAGAGTTTTCTTCCACGGCAACCTTTCCGCAGTCTATGATCAGATAACTAAGAAAGCTTCAGACTCTTTGCTATTCAAATCCGCTTCCATATAGTCGGATTCAGCAGAGAAAAGTAGGACATGCACTTCTGGGACGAATACGTCCAAGGAAAGTTCCTATAGAGGTTCCTATGCGTCCTCTAGGTCTTACTCTAGAGGCCGTCAGGGTAGCGACTCAGGTAGGGGCCATAATTCTGGTTGAGACATCCGGTCAAACGCCCCTAGGTCGACGGGGCGAGGTGCGGGCCGTGGAGGACATGGCTTCTCCTTCCGCATGCCTCGCAGGACCAGGAGGTAATGGTATTAACCTCTATCGTGTACTAGTGAGCGGAAGACTGTTGAGTTTCTGAATTAATTGGGAGCGGATTACAGACGTCCCTTGGATTCCAGGGGTGATTTCAGAAGGACTAAATTGTCCTTCAAACGAAAACCTCCGTTAACTCGAAGTCCAAGATGGACTCAGCTTCCGTCAAGTCCGCAGGAAAGAGGCTCGCTTCCATCAGAAGTCCAGTCTCTTCTGGAATGATCGCGATAGAGATCGTAGAAATCCAGGAATTTCCTGGTTTTTACAACCTTCCTTTTCTAGATCCAAAACCAGATGGCTCGTTCCGTCCACTCATAATTCTGAGCTGGATAAACAAGCTGATCGTGGCTCCAAGTTTATATATGGAGTCCATCCGATCGGTCAGAGCGAGTATTCGGGTGTACAACTATGCTACATGCATAGATCTCAAGATGCCTACTTTCTTGCCATGGTACATCAGGCGTTCAGAAAGTATCTTCGCTTCTTCATCATAGGGGTCGTGTATCAGTTCCGAGCAATGTGCTTCAGTCTGAATCTAGCCTCCTGGGCTTTCACTCGAATAACGAACTCGGTAATGACTCATTTCCTAGCTCATTCGCCTGCGATAACGTCTGCCTACCTGGATGACATTCTTTAGAGGTACGGCAATGAGTTAACGCTTCAGAACGGTGTGCAGAATCTGCTTCTATTGCTCCGACGTCTCGGTTTCATAAGTAAACGAGGAGAAGTCGGATCTGGTATTATCCAAGTCATTCCCCCACCGGGGGATGAGCTTCGAAACGCACAGCATTCTCGTTCGTCTGCTGTTACCCAGAGCAAAATTAATCAGTTGTTATGCTCACTATTGTCTTCACTCAGACAAGGTCTCGGCGAGAGATCTCATGAGACTGATACGTTTGTGCGGAGCTGCCACAATTTTATTCCGATGGGGCGGTTACACACTTGTCCTTTCCAATTTCTTCTGATCCAGAATTGGAGGGTGAAGATTTTTTCGCTCGATACGGACATCTTCCTGTCAATCAAGTGAATAAGAGATTCAGACTTGGGCAGGTTTTCTGTGGTTATCTCAGGGAGTTCCACTGCAAATGCCGGATCCAAGTTTTACAGTTTTGACGTATGCCAGTCGGGTCATATCATTGAGCCCAACAGATTTGAAGGGCCAGGGTCTTTGGGATCCGTAGTTCCTAATCAAGCACATTAACATCAAGAATGATGTCATTTTGGCTTGCACTACGTTATTGGATGAACATATTCAAAATGCTCATGTGCTAATTCTGTCCGACAATTCAACGGTATTAGCGTATTTTCGGAACTAGGGAGACACTCATTGTTATTAATGTTAACGGGAGGAATCTTTCTGTTTGTACTAGAACATCAAGTTCTCCTATCGGTCCGTCATATTCTGGGTCTGAACGTATTAGCGGTCTCCCTTCATGGAGGGGCCGCTTGTTGACGCCAGAATGGACTTTCAACAAACGAGTATTCAATTAGATTTACTACCAAGGAGAGCTGCATACGATCGACTTTTTCGTGACGCATCTCAACAATCAGTTGCAGACGTATGTGTCACAATGTTTGGATCTTCGAGCGTTTGCAGTAGACGCTCTATCGATCGCGTGAGACGGAAGATCACCTGCTTTGTAGTGTAAAGCAAGGAAATACCTCCCTTGGAGTCAGTAATTCCGAGTCGGTACCGGGATCGTTTTAAAGTAAAGCTAATGTTTACTCATCTATGTAATATTTTTTAAGTGTTGCTCGGTGTGAGACATTTGTATATATCACGTATTAATCGGGCGTTAATATACAATCCTCGGACACTTTTATATGAGTACATAGAGTCTCATTTTGCTGGACTTCCTTATTTATTGGCTTTCCTGTAAAAAATATTAGTATAAAGGGTTATACTGGATGTTAATAGAGATCATTGATGTTATTGCGCTCAATTACAGAATGGTGTTGTGTCTTTCTTTTTGATACAAATAAGAAAGATACATGTAAAGCCTATCTCTCATTTTCTCATTTTCTCCTTCATGGGATAGTTCTGTTATATATAATTGAGTCTATTGGATTTTCCTTTATGTCCTAGGCCCTCCAACCTTTTTACTATTCAGCTAATTCTGGGTCATTGGTACAGTATAAAAATGTTAAAAAATTTTAATCTTACCAATGACCCAGACGGGGATGGCTCTCCCATGAGTTGGGAACTCATACCTCCCCGCTGAGTACATAACGCTTACCAGGCACTGGTTGTAAGAATGATAATTGCGCCAATTTCGAGACCTCCTTGACACTGCGCATGCACAGTGGAGTAAACGTATGGAGGACCATACAGAACATGTAATTTTCGGCTTTAGATGCAAATTTTGGAGATTGGGGGGTAAAATTTGGCCCTAGATATTTTAGAGTTCGCACCAGCTAAGTCTGGGTCATTGGTAAGCATAAAAAATATATAAATTACTATAAATTTTTTAACTTTTCTGTCACCCCACGGGAACCTTTGGAGCTAAAAATAGAAAAAAATTTAAAATACCCATATCTCCAAAACTACACGACACTTAGAATTCTTATTTGGTGTGGAGCTTCCTTTGGACCAACAGAATGGAATGATAAAAAAATTTGCTATTGGTTTTATCATGGGGTACTTTTCTGGGACTTTGAAAGAGTGCTGAGTGAACATTTTTTAACACTGTGGGTAATGGGAAAAACATTTAAGACTACTATTCTCCCAAACCACTGCTCCAAAAGCTTTCAAATTTCACATATAACATCTTTGGAAGATTGTTTCACATGTTTATTGAAATCAATTCCCTGGGTCCATATTTGAGCTCTGTATGGAAGCCTAAATGTTTAAATTAGTCCAGTATGAGGAATATTCTTTAAAAATCTTATTCTTCAGATCTACCAATAAGAATCTTTTTGATATTTGGTATGCAGCATCCTTAGGGGGCTGAGATTCAAGTTTGTTCAAGAAAAGTCCCTGGGTTCATATTTAGGCTGAAAATTTGGGGTCCCGGTCCAGACCAAAATCCGGGAATAAGTTTTTTGTTTTTTTATGCGTTTCGGTCAATTTTAAGACAAAATTTTTTTAATTTTTTTTTATTGAAACTCTTCGGGTGGGACCAAAATCTGGAAATGAGGTTTTTTTTAGCTCATCCTGACAAAGTCAAGCTGAGCTAATCTCATCGCTCTTTGTCCGTCTTCCGTCAACACCATGTTTTGGTCTTCTCCAAAGCCACTGGGCCAATTCAAGTGAAAGTTTGTGTGAGTGATGGTGCCAAAGGGGCATTTCATTTTTGTTCAACTCAACATGCCCAGCCCCATAGGGAGGGAGTGGGGGAAAATGCTCCAAAATATTATAAAAATCTTCTTAAGAAACAGTGTGTACAATGACTTGATATTTGCTATGAAGCTTCCATATGAGGTGTAGAATCAAGTTTGTTCAAACAAAGTTCGTGAAGTAATATTTGGTAATAGGAGGGGTAAGATTTTTGACCCTGCCCAAAATTTCTATTTTCTGAATCGATGGTCTGGTATGAACCAAATTTGGTTTGTGGTATTATTGGGTCATAAGTACTTGACCCATGCAAAAAAAAACAAACCCTGCATCCCCATGGGAACCCTAGGAGCTAAAAATAGAAATGTTTTCTTACTCCCATATTTCCCAAACCACATGGAAACGGGAGCTTTTATTTGGTATGAAGTATCCTTAGGACCAGTAGAATTGAATGGTAAAAAAAAATTGCCATCGGTTATGTTAGGGTGTTCTGTAATGGGCATCGAAAAAATGCTGAGTCCGCATATTTGCAAAAATTAAAAAAAATCTTTTCTCCAGAACCAATCATCAGAAATAAAGCTCATTGGTTCATATTTGGGCTCTCTACAGGAGCCCAAAGTTTTAACATAGGGTAATATGGGGAATATTCTTTAAAAATCTTTTTCTTCAGAACCACCAGTCAGAATCTTTTAATGTTTGGTATACATCATTGTTATGAGGGTCAGATTCAAGATTGTTCAAACCAAGTCCCTAGGTTAATATTTTGGCTTCCTACGGAAGCCAAAATTTTAACTTTGTTCAATATGGGAGATAATTTTAAAAAATCTTCTTCTAAAGATCCTCCAGTCAGAATGCTTTCATATTTGGTATGCAACATCTCGAGGGGGGTCAGATTCTAGTTTGTTCAAATCAGATCCCATGGTATATATTTGGGCTTGCTATGGTAGCCCAAATTTTTACTTAGTGCGATCTGAGGAAATTTCTTTAAAAATCTTCTTTTTCAGATCAACCAATCGGAATGCTTTCATATTTGGTATACAACATCTCTAGGGGGGTCAGATTCCAGTTTGTTCAATTCGAGTGCCTGGGTTAATATTTGGGCTCCATATGGGAACCTGAATTTTAACTTAGTACAACATGAGGGAATTTATTAAAAATCTTCTTCAGATCCATTAGTCAGAATGCTTTCATATTTGGTATACAACATCTCTAGGGGGCTCAGATTTAAATTTGTTCAAATCGGATCCATAGGTTAATATTTGGGCTTGTTATAGTAGCCCAAATTTTAACTTAGTGCAATATGAAGAAATTTCTTTAAAATTTCTCTTCTTCAGATCCAACAGTCAGAATGCGTTCATATTTGGTACACAGCATCTCTAGGGAAATCAGATTCAACTGTGTTCAAATCGAGAGCCTGGGTTAATATATTTGGGCTCCCTATGGGAGCCAGAATTGGCCATTTTGCTGAAGAATTAAAAATTTTGTATTCAGTACCCTCTAGAGGTGTGTAACTAAGATTAATCCACAAAGGTTGTAGCAAGGGGTTTCATAGGGGGCTCTACATTTTACATTATGATCAACTGAAGAAAAGGCATGATGCCCGGATTATTTTTGTCACTCCTGAGGGACTCAAGGATTGACAGTGTAGCCTATGGATATGGATTGCTTAATGTAGTCTCATTCTTGGACTCTGTTTATATTGTGTTCTTTTCAAGATGAGCGTTCAGGCCCCGTGGGGCGTCTTGTTGTTCAGAACTTCTGTATGAAAGTTCTGATTCGAATAAATTTTTGTCTGAATGTTTAGTAACATGGAATACATCATATAGAATACAGGTTTTTTTCTTGTGCAGAAATTCTGCTAATTTAATAGATGAACTCTGATTTTTTCAGTGCCACTTACACACAGTAAGTACACATTTCATTACGGCTCAGGCTAGGGGCTGTATTTATGAACTGATATTCACGAAACTTCTTGGTTACCTTTGTTATCACCTTGGGACGAGAACGAATGTTTCTGGGTGAGGTCCAAAATTCAAGATGGCTGCCAGTGGCCATTTTGTACCGAAATTAGGTCCAATCAATTTTTTGTACACAACTTCTATGCGGCTCAGGCTAGAGGCCATATTTATGAACAGATCTTTATGAAACTTCTTGGGTACCTTTGTTATCGTGGGACGAGAACGAGTGTTTTTGGATGTGGTCCGAAATTCAAGATGGTCGCCAGCAGCCATTTTGTACCAGAATTAGGTACAATCAGTTTTTTGTACAGAACTTCTATTTGAAGATCCTGATTTGAATAAATTTTTGAACAAATGATTAGTAACATGGAATACATCACATATAATACAGGTTTTTTTCTCGTGCAGAAATTCTGCAAATTAGATGAACTTTGCTTTATTCAGTGCTACTTATACACAGTAAGTGCACATGTCAATACCAGGGTTCACACGCGGGTCCTGGAACCTTGAAAGTCCTGGAATTTGGGCATTTTAAGTTCCAGGCCTGGTAAATCATGGAAAACGAACGTTTTTTTAGGCCGATCCTTGAAAGCCCTGGAAAACCTGGTCAAAATTCTATGGGGCACCATCGAACATGCTCCAATTCACCGCTTGCTTTTGCTGTTTCCGGTCTCGTGTTGTTGTATTTTTTCTGTGCATTTTGGAAAAAAATTATCTTGTGTTAAGTCTTTCAGTTTGATATTAAAATACCGTGTAAGTGTGTGTTTCAAGAAAAATGGACAGATAAGAAAGAACATAAAGAATGGATTACGAATGATTCGAAAGACAAACATAGAGAAAAATGTCGAGCGTGTGTAAAGTCGTTCGACGTGGGAAATATGGCAGAGTCGGCACTGATTAGCCACATGCGTAGTAAATATATCTCATATTTTTTGTTATTACAGATACAAATGTTGGTCATGGACATTCGCTTTTTTGGTCCTTGAAAGTCCTGGAAAAGTTCTTGAATTTCAGTCTTGATTTGGGGTACAAGCCCTGCAATACGGCTCGGGCTAGAGGCTGTATTTATGACCCAATCTTCATGAAACTTCTTGGGTACCTTTGTTATCGCCTTTGGATGAGAACGAGTGTTTTTGGGTGCGGTTCAAAATTCAGGATAGCTGCCAGTGGCCATTTTGTACCCCCAATTTCGAAGAAAATGAGGGTATACCGGATTACATGCGTCTGTGTGTCCGTGTGCGAGTCCGTCCGAGAATCTTCATAACTTAAGTAAATTTTCTATAATATTTGTTGGTTTATAATATTACTTGTTCATTTAGAAATTGTGTCCGTCCGAGCCAAATTTTGTCTGTTCAGCTTGTATCTCGGGTATCGAATGTTCTATTGCAATGAAATTTGCTGTGAACACTACTTATGGCATAGGCTTTAAAAAAAGGATTCAATGATTTCTTATCAACCTACCTTGCAATTGTTTACTACAGGCTTGCACTACAGTGGAAGAACCTAACTCGGATAAAATACTCTCTATTTTAATCTTTCCCAAGAGATTTGGGAAAGAAAAGTGGTGTAAAAACACCACGAAAAAATAAGCCAAAACTGGCTTGAGCGCCATCGGCACAGGCCCAGTATGGGATGCTCTTCCATAGTACAAATTCACGACTTCCGTAAAACAATGCGCAGTGCGTCAATTCATCATTCTTTTTCTATCCGAGACACGTGGAAGATGTGTCTCCACCATATGCATTATGAAACAGTGATATTTCAACTCGTCGATAATGGTTTTCCTGTGACTGGAATTATGGATCTGAAGATTGTATAATAGCAGGACTGTGTTTTATATATTTTCGTTAATATTTTCAACCACGTTCTCATTGTATATTATTTACTATTCCGTTTTCGCAAATGTTTTGTTTTCGACTTCATGTCAACGCGATTCGACAATGAATTTTTCGGTTGATAAAAATTTAATTGTTGGAGTTTAGGTGTCAATCAGGGACTCTCTGGACAGGATTTCTTCATTCTGTTGAGGGCTGAATTTCTGTTTTGTTCGGTCCCTGTCGGCTGTCTGGGTTCTGTCGTGTACCCACCGTTTTTTAGCTCACCTGACTGAAAGTCAGGGTGAGCTATTCTGATCACTTTTCGTCCGTCATCCGTCGTGAAGGTGGTGTTTGGGCCTTTTTCTCCCAAACCACTGGCCGCATATTAATGAAATTTCATGTGATTAGGGGTTATATAAGGGCATTTTGATTTTTTGTCAAATTAGGTTTCGGCTCATATTGAGTAGAGGGATGGGGCAAAAATGCTCCAATTCTTAAAAAATCTTCTTCTCAAGAACCAGCAATAGCAGAGACTTGATATTTGGTATGCAGCTTCCTTTTGAGGTGTAGACTCAAGTTTGTTCAAGAGAAGTTGGAGGGGCTATATTTGACGATGTTAAAGGAGGGGCAAAAATTTTGGCCCCGCCCCAAATTTCTATTTTCCAAACCGCCAGGCCGATTTGAACTAAATTTTACGTGAGTGCTTATTGGGTCATAAGTACCTAATTTATGCAGAATTTTTTTTTCCCATAGCCCTGTGGGCACCACAGGAGCTAAAAATAGAAAAAAATTAAAACGCCCATATCTCCAAAACTGCACGGCACTGAGAATTCTTATTTGTTGTGAAGCTTCCTTAGGACCAACAAAATGGAATGGTAAAAAAAAATTGCCTTCGGTTTTATCATGGGGTACTTTTTGGGGACTTTGAAAAAGTGCTGAGTCAGCATTTTTTAACACTGTGGGTAATGGGAAAAACATAAGACTACTTTTCTCCCAAACCACTGCTCCAAAAGCTTTAAAATTTCACATATAACATCTTTGGAAGATTGTTTCACATGTTTATAGAAATCAATTGCCTGGGTCGATATTTGGGCTCTCTATGGGAGCCCAAATGTTTAAATTAGTGCAGTATGAGGAGTATTTTTTAAAAATCTTCTTCAGATCTAGCAATAAGAATATTTTGATATTTGGTATGCAGCATCCTTAGGGGGGTGAGATTCAAGTTTGTTGAAGCAAGTCCCTAGGTTCATATTTAGGCTGAAAATTTGTTGTCCCGTTGCAGACTTAGAAATTTTGGACCAAATTCCGAAAAAAATATTTTTTTTGTTTTTTCTGCGTTTCGGTCAGTTTTAAGAAAAAAAAAAAACTATTTTTTTTCCCCTGCAAATTTGGGGTCAGGGTGGGACTTAGAAAATTTTTTACCAAAATCCGAAAAAAATTTTTTTTGTTTTTTATGCGTTTTGGTCAATTTTAAGAGAAAATTTTTTTTTTTTTTTACCCTGAAAATTTGGGGTCTGGGTGGGACTTAAAAAATTTTGTTTTTTCTGCGTTTTGGTCAGTTTTAAGACAAAAAAAAAAAAAAAAAAATTTTCCCCTGAAAATTTTGGGTCCGGTTTGGACTTAAAAAATTTTGGACCAAAATCCAGAAATTTTTGGGTTTTTTTTTTTTTATGCGTTTCTTTCAATTTTAAGACAAAAAAAAATTATTTTTTTTTCCCCCTGAAAATTTGGGGTCCGGGTGGGACTTAAAAAATTTTGGACGAAAATCCGAAAAAAATTTTCTTGTTTTTTTTTTTGCATTTTGGTCAATTTTAAGAGAGAAAAAAAAAAAAAAATTTTCCTCTGAAAATTTGGGGTCCGGGTGGGACTTAAAAAATTTTGGACCAAAATCCCCAAAAAAATTTTTTTTGTTTTTTCTGTGTTTTGGTCAACTTTAAGACCAAAAAAAAAAAAAAAAATTTCCCTTGAAAATTTGGGGTCCAGTTTGGACTAAGAAAATTTTGGACCAAAATCCGGAAAATTTATTTTTTTGGTTTTTCATGCCTTTCTGTCAATTTTAAGACAAAAAAAATTTTTTTTTTTTTTCCCCTGAAAATTTGGGGTCAGGGTGGGACTTAGAAAATTTTGGACCAAAATCAGGAAATTTTTTTGGGGGGGTTTTATGCATTTTGGTCAATTTTAAGAGAAAAACTTTTTTTTTTCCCCCTGAAAATTTTGTGTCCGGGTGGGACTTAGAAAATTTTGGACCAAAATCCGGAAATTTTTTGGGGGGGTTTTTTATGCGTTTTGGTCAATTTTAAGAGAAAAAAAATTTCCCTTGAAAATTTGGGGTCCAGTTTGGACCTAGAAAATTTTGGACCAAAATCCGGAAAATTTTTTTTTTGCTTTTTTATGCCTTTCTGTCAATTTTAAGACAAAAAAAATTTTTTTTTTTTCCCTGAAAATTTGGGGTCAGGGTGGGACTTAGAAAATTTTGGACCAAAATCCGGAAATTTTTTTTGGGTTTTTTTTATGCGTTTTGGTCAATTTTAAGAGAAAAACATTTTTTTTTTTCCCCCTGAAAATTTTGTGTCCTGGTGGGACTTAGAAAATTTTGGACCAAAATCCGAAAAAAAATTTTTTTTGTTTTTTATGCATTTTGGTCAATTTTAAGAGAATTTTTTTTTTTTTTTACCCTGAAAATTTGGGGTCCGGGTGGGACTTAAAAAATTTTGGACCAAAATCCTGAAATTTTTTTTTTGTTTTTTCTGCGTTTTGGTCAATTTTAAGAGAAATTTTTTTTTTTTTTTTTCCCCTGAAAATTTGGGGTCCGGGTGGGACTTAGAAACTTTTGGGCCAAAATCCCCTGAATTTTTTTTTTTGTTTTTTATGCATTTCTCTCAATTTTTAAGACAAAAAGAAAAAAATATTTTTTTTACCCTGAAAATTTGGGGCCCGGGTGGGACTTGGAAAATTTTGGACCAAAATCCTGAAATTAGTTTTATCGTTTTTTATGCGTTTTAAGAAGAAGAACAAAATTTAGGCTGAAAGTATTTTGTTTGGGAAAAAAATATGTTTTTTATGCGTTCATCTCAATTTTGGGACGTAAAAGTGCAGGAACTGAAAATAGAAGGAAAATCCTGTGTTTTGTGTGGGCACAATCGCTTCATCTAGTTGGTATGTGCTTTTCTTAGGAGGGGTGTATGCAGCTTATTCAAGTCAAGTCCCTGGTTTGATATTTAGACTACCATGTCAGGTGAGCGCCCTCAGGCCCCCTGGGGCCTCTTGTTTTTTTTTGAGTTCACCTTTTTCTTCTACTGCTCTCACCTCTGTTATTTCCAGTTCAGTTCCTTTAGGGCAATTCCTTTTGCCTTTGCCTTGGAGCGTTATTGTGTCCGTTTCGTCCGCACCCGCGGGTGGTGTGGAATGCTGTCGTTTCGGGGCCCCCGACTCGACCACGTCTGGTGTGAGTTATACCCCCTCCGTGGGGGATGTGCAGCTCCTTCCGCACCCGCGGTGGGGGGAACGCTGTCGTTTCGGGGGCCCCCGACTCGTCCACGTCTGGTGTAAGTTATACCCCCTCCGTGGGGGATGTGCAGCTCCTCCTGCTCCCGCGGGGGTTGAGAAATGCTGTTGCTTCGGGCTGCCCGACTCGACCACGTCTGGTGAGAATTGCTCCCCCTCCGTGGGGGATGTGTAGCTCCTCTCACACCAGCGGGGGGTGTGGAATGCTGTCGTTTCGGGGCTTCCCAACTCGACCATGTCTAGTGAGAGTTATTCCCCTTCCGTGTGGAATGTGCAGTTTTTCTTACCGTGATGGATACTGCGGGAGCTGTTGGATTTCTGGTGAAGAGATGCCTGGTTCCGGGACTATGCGCCCTCTCCAGTCGACATCTGAGGCTGTCACTAGGGTTGTGACTCCTCCTTTGGAGGCCGAGCTAGGTGGCTCTCTCTCCGCTTTTCCGCCAGTTCCAACAGCTCCCGTCGTATCTGCTGCTACTGCTGTTCCGTCTACAATGTCATTGGGCACCGTTTTTAGCCGGCCTCGGCTTATCCCTGCAAGGGTCTACAGGGATGTCTGTAGTGTGGTTGTGGGGTATCGGCCTCAGCCTTCCCCGACTTCAAATCGGCGAAGTCGGACGTGGCTGCCGACTGAACCCCCTACTGTGTTCTCTCAGCCATTGAGCACAGAAGTTTTATACCTGCAGTGGTCTCTCTACTGTGGTCTCTGCGCCGTCAAGCACCACAGTTGTGTCATTGGATTCGGATGTTCTTAGTGGGGACACTATGAACTCCGTGGTGTTTCCGTCCACTCATTCTGGCCACACGACCAGTTTTGGGGGACCAACGTCTTTTGTGCAGCCTGGACCTTCTGCCCCCACAGAGGTCCGCGGTGACTCTCCTGAGTTCCCGCTATGTTCATCCTCGGGGTGCGTCGTACCACTAGACACGTCTGCCTTCAGACGTTTCGGCTGCCGCCCGTCGTCCCGCGTCGGGTGTTTTGGAGGATCGTGACCCTTTGCTGGTTAAGAGGGTCAGAGGTGAAGCCTCTTTGCCGGTTCGTTCCCCTGTCGAACCGCCCAGTACGGGCAGTGAGCTTAGGGAGGCCCTCTCCTTATTAACTCAGGTTCTGTCAAAGAGCCTTCCCGTTGCTTCCAACAAGGCAGCGAGTGGTTTCCAGGCGCCCCCCTATGGCGCCGCCTCCCAGGATTGGAAACAGACCGCTTTCTGATCCCCCTGGTGTTCCGACACCATGGGAGGCATCGACTGGTTTGCCCACGATGGGCTATGTGTCTTCCGACTCAGGGGAAGAGTCAGACATGCTTGATGTCGAGAGCCTGCAGTCTTCAGACTTGGGGGCAGCTCTTGATTTTGTGTTTGGGTTCCTTCTGGATCTCAAACCATCAAACCAGCCGACAGTGTCAGCCAGGGTGCGATCATCGGTCGCACGCCAACAGCCTATGGAGCAAGCTGCTGGGCGTCTTCGACCATGCCGGTCGGAACAGGTGGTTCAAGCATTTTCAGCCTTGGACTCTAAGCTGAATTCCAAGGCTCTGAAGGCTCCGTTCTTCACCAGGGTTGACAGCTTTTTGCCTCCGGCGCATAATCGTTCCTACGATTCCACCAATCCGTCAGTCTGCCAGATTTGACGGTTTTGGATCGGGACTCCAATTCCCTCGGGCTTTCCAAGCCCAAGTCTGCCGTCATTCCGATGACGACTGGAGTCCACATTGGGCTTATCGAGAGAGAAGCTTGGTATGCTTTCTCTCTCGGATGGCGTCGTCTCAGCTTTAGGTACTTATCTGCCTCCAGATAAGTTTGACAAGGAAAAGGCTCCTTTATGTGTGCTGTCCAAGACGCTCATGCATCTTACACGCATGCCTGTAACACGGCTAATCTGGAATTAGTTCGAAGGGACTCTGTGCTGGACACAGGCTGCTCCCTTCCTGAGGAGCAGCGCGCTGCTCTTCAATCTGCTTCTTTGGCAGGTCCACAACTTTTCCATGGTTCCGTGTTGACGGTCCAGGATGACGTCCTACGTCATTCCAAAGATCAGCTGCTGTTTCGTCAGCTTGATCAGCCTTCTAGGGGAGGCTGGGGCCGTTCCAAGCCTAACAAGTACCTTTCTGCTTCCTCTGCAAAGCAAAAGGCTGATCCTTCTGCCACCGCTTCTACTTCTTACTCAAGTGGTAAGCATCTGCAGACTAGAGGGAAGTCTCAGGATTCTTCATTCAGTAGAGGAGGTGGTTTCTCCTCTCGCGGGCCTCATCAGGCTCGAAATGAAGGTCCTCGCCACGACTCGTCCCAGGTTGGAGGAAGGATAGCAGAGTTCGCAGACCGTTGGGCCACTATCACATCCATTCCTTGGGTGTTAGATGTTGTTCGGTCCGGGCTGCGAATATCCTTCCGAAGGCACCCCACTCTGCCCAGGGTGCCTCTTCCAACCACAGCTCCTTCAGACGTTTTATGTCGGGATTTTTTGTCCACGGAGATAGGCAATCTCCTGACAAAGGGGCCGATCGAGGTCATCAACATTCAGTCAGTGGGGTTCTATTCCCGCCTGTTCTTGGTGCTGAAGAAGGACGGCCGACTCCGACCGGTTATCGATCTGAGTATCCTGAACCAGTCTATCATTGCTCCCAAGTTCAACATGGAGACTTTCAGGTTGGTCCGCCGTTCAATTCACCAGGGAGATTTCGCTTCCAGCATCGACCTGCGAGATGCTTACTTTCACGTTCCGATTCATCGGGCATAACGGAAGTATCTCAGGTTCGCTTTTCTGGGGCGAGTTTACCAGTTCAAGGCCATGCCTTTCGGCCTCAACCTGGCTCCTTGGGCCTTCACCAGACTGATGTCGCATGTGATAACTTTTCATCTCACTCAGTCCAGGGTGACTACTTCGGCATATCTGGACGATATCCTCCAGAGGCATTCCAATGCTGCCTTACTGGAGTCGGATGTCGCCACTCTGTTGAGCTTTCTCACATCGCTAGGATTCAGAGTCAACGAGTAGAAGTCGCCCTGGTCCCTTCTCAGTCGATTTGTCATATGGGGATGGCTTTCCGCACCCACTTCAATTTGGTGGCGGTTTCCCAGGCCAAGGCTGTGATTCTCTCAGCTTTTGCTCTGACTCTGTCCCAGTCCACATCCGCGACAACAGGAGTATTCTCTGGCTGATTGGTCTCTGCGGTTCGGTGACGGATCTCATTCCTCTAGGTCGGCTGCGTGTCAGACCTCTCCAACACTTTCTGCTCAGTCGTTGGAGGCCGAATGTAGATTCTGTGGATCTGGTGCTTCTCTTTATCCTCACCTTCTCTCCTGGACGGATGTCCAGTGGCTTACGCAGGATGTTCTGTTGGACTTGCCCACTTCCGATCACGTTCTGAGAACAGATACCAGCGATCTCAGATGGGGTGCAACGTTGGATCCTCTAAGTCTTTCCCTTCATGGGATGTGGGACCAGGATCAGGCAGCTCTACATATCCACCAGAAGAAGCTTCTTGCTCTTCTTCTGAGTGTCAGGCAGTGGATCCCTCACCTGTCGAATCGCCAAGTCCTTCTGTTGTCCGACCAATCGACGGTGGTTGCTTCCATTCGGAAACAGGGCGGCACCACTTGGTTCCAATGGACGAATTGGCTCGGGATCTTCTACTGGTCGCTCAGGATGTCCACACCGGGGTGGTTGTTCGCCACATTCCCGGTCGTCTGAACGTCCTAGACGACTCCCTGTCCCGTCGGGGCAGGGTCATTTCTACCGAGTGGATTCTCCACATGGTGGGTTCCATTGATCTCTTTGCGACTAGTTGGAACCATCAGGTGGACACTTTCGTGTCCCCGTGTCCAGATGCTCTGGCTTTCGCCGTGGATGCTCTGGCCCTCCTTTGGGACGGTCTTGTCGGCTATGCCTTCCTGCCGGTTCCGATTCCGCCTCAGGTTCTCGCCCAGATATGAACCTGCAGTCATCGAATCCTTTCGATCACACCTGTCGCCTCGGTGGGTGTGGATCAATCTGCTCCGCTCTCTGTTCGCGGCGGTTCTGGCATGTCTCCCTCTACCTCGCAACTTTCTTTGGCAAAGTCGACTGAGGAGGTTTCACGTTGACCCGACTTCATTGTACCTTCGCACATGTCTTTTATCGGGCCCTGTCTCCTCCGTAGTGGTTTTTCGAGACACGAAGTGGAGTTGTTTTTCTTCAAGGAGGCACTCACTCCACTGGTTTAGCCTCTCGATGGTGTGCGATCACTCTATTGCTTCTGTCACTCCTTAGATCACACCGTTTGCGGAGTTTCTGGTATATGTTTGTTTCTGGGGGTCTCCAGCAATGGGTACAAGTCCATGCTTCGGAGACCTTTTTCATATGTGGTACTGCATTGTTTCGACACTCATCCTTGCCTCTCCAAGCTTGTTCAGCTCTTTTCCTTGAAAAGGCCTAGGACTGTGCAGTTTACTCCAAGATGGTCACTTTCTTGGGCGCTGCTCTGTTTGGAGGTGGGGGGGCGTTCGCGCCTTTATCCTGGATGGATATGTGTTTTCTCACATGCCAGATCTCTCCTGCATCCATTTCTCGATGACTTTGTCTTGCTATTCGTGCTGCTTCCGCTCGTCTAGCTACTGGTGATTGTATTGCCAATTGTTTTTTCTGCCAGGAGGTGCGTGCATTGTCTTCCTCTTTTAATAACTCTGTCATGTTGTCGGATGACGGATGTTATACTGGCAGCCTACTGAAGAAATACTACATTCTCCTTTTATCTGCGACAGTTGCAGGAGCCGACAGAGGACCTTTGTCCTTGGGGCCCTCTTTCTTCGGCTCAGGTTGTTGTCTCTCCCAGCCATTCAGCTTTTTTCAGGGTCAGTTCCAGCTCTGTGCTGTTACTTCCTTTTCTGCCTGTGCGTCGCCCTTCACCATACGCCTCATCTTTCATTGTCTTTTACTAATGATTGTGATGCTATGGTTTGATTGGCCTAGGGATCTCTTCCTCTGTCCACGGTTCCAGTGCTATTGAGTTATGGGTGGGTTGGTTATGTGATTCCCTCCATCCTATTGTCTACTCAGCCTGTAGTAAACAATTGCAAGGTAGGTTGATAAGAAATCTAAATTTTATAGTAAATTTCCTTTCTTATTATACCTACCGCAATTGTTTACATGGAGGCTCTCTCGTCTTCTTATTCGGGTAAGAATCCTTCCTCCCCACTGATCACATAACTTCAGTGTTGTCAGAATCAAAAGAATGATGAATTGACGCACTGCACATTGTTTTACGGAAGTCGTGGATTTGTACTATGGAAGAGTGTCCCATACTGGGTGTGCGCCGATGGCGCTCGACCCAGTTTTGGCTTATTTTTTCGTGGTGTTTTTACAGCACTTTTCTTTCCCAAATCTCTTGGGAAAGATTAAAATAGAGAGTATTTTATCCGAGTTAGGTTCTTCCACTGTAGTGCAAGCCTGTAGTAAACAATTGCGGTAGGTATAATAATAGAGGAAATTTACTATAAAATTTAGATATTTCTCACATTCTCCTTTTTAGAGTTATCCCCCTTTTTGACTTAGAAATTGTAGGAAATAGACTTTATTTTGTCTGTTCAGCCTGTATCTCAGGTGTGGGTTATCAGATTTCAGTGAAATATGGCATGCAGTTTGCCTATGACAAAGGCTTCTGTCTCATTGCATAAAACCTCCAAACACCAAACAATTTACCATACCTTTTGACTTAGAAATTGTTTGAAAAAGTTGAAAACGTTCAAAGAAAAAATGGGGGGGGGGGGGGTATACTGGATTACATGCGTCTGCATCTATCTGTGTGTCCATCTGTCTGTCCGTGTGTGAGTCTATCTGAGAATATTCATCACTTTCATTATTTTCTATAATATTTGTTGGTCATAGGTATGCCCACACAAGACGGTCCACCTAGTGGGAGTATGCACCGGACGACAGTCCAGCTCTTGTTGGTACAGAACTTCTATATGAAGGTTATGATTTGAATAAATTTTTTAATGAATGTTCAGTAACATGGAATACATCACATATAATACAGGTTTTTTTCTTGTGCAGAAATTCTGCAAGTTTGATGAACTTTGATTTATTCAGTGCTACTTTTTCACAGTAAGTGCACATGTCAATACTGCTCAGGCTAGAGGCTGTATTTATGAACTGATCTTCACGAAACTTCTTGGGTACCTTTGTTATCACCTTGCGACAGGAACAAGTGTTTTGGGGTGCCTTTGTTATCACTGTGCTATGAGAACAAATATTTTTGGATTCAGTCAGACCCACTCTGGGACTCAGAGATTTTTTTTCTAGTTTAGCATCTAACTGTCGCCCACCTTTAGAATACTTTACCTATACATTTGTTACAGGCTATGGTCAGCATTTATGTACAAACCGTTTCAATACTTTATATGTACCTTTGTTATCGGGTCATTACCTAGATGTGTGTCATTTCTGTGTCACATACTATACTTGTACATGTCTTACACAAGTTGAGCTACAGTGTCATTGGCACTTTCATTTTCTCTTTGCAGGTACCAAAGCTCTTGTCATCCTTTCCATCACAATCACAGCAAACAACATCAGTAACATCACCTCCACAGCTTCTTAAGTTACCAGTGACAAATACAGTAAGGAACCTCATAGAAATGACCAAACATACAATCACCAAGGACAGCATTAATTCATCTAAAAGTGTCGCTCCATCACCAACGCAAAATGTTTTAATTGTATCATCTACATGTGCTACTGCAACTAGTGTTGTTGCAAGACCTGTCAGCAATGCATCTACGGCTCTTACAAATCCAGTAACTCAGGTTGTTGGTAAACATTCCACTGTGAAAATTATTGATCTCACTGCTGATGATGATAAAATGGCTGGGGTACAAGGACGTACTGTTCAACACATTCCAGCTTCAAATATATCACAGCCTGGTGGACTGCAACTACCACAAGGTAGTTATATAATAAGCACTGCTCAGGCATCTCCTGTTATTTCTCCAGGGCAAGGTGTACGGCAACCTGGAGGACTATTTCAGATGGTTTTAACATCAAATCCTTCTGCTCCAATAAAACCAGGAAGTTTACTAACTGTTGTTCCTGCTCGTAACTTGGCTCCTCCGCTACCCACACAAGCGACAAGTGTGCGACCATCAGCAGTAGTTACCACTATTGTTACTCCACCTACTGTTACACAGATACCTCAGCAAATCCGTCCAGGGCAACAAATGCAACTGCCCGGAAAACCTGTTATTGTTCGGCCACCAGTTCCCGCTGTTATTACAACACCTGGAGTCACACAACCATATACCACTCCGTCAAATATGCAGAGGCAACCACCGCCTCCATATTCAGCTGCTGTTCAAACTGCAAAAACTTCTCAACTCACAGTAAGTAAACAGTTAATTATTACATTAATCCTTTATAAACACCAACATGCACACTAACAGAACAGTTTCTTGAATTAAGCTCCACAAAGTAGATATGTTTCTTATGCCATTTTTAGCTCACCTGACTAAAAGTCAGGGGGAGCTCAAGGGATCACTTTCTGTCCGTCATCCGTCTGTCCTGAAGTTTACATTATCGACTTCTAAACCCCTAGGCCAAATTGAACCAAATTTGAGATGAATGGTACTCATCATGTGTCAAATCAGGTTTGTTCAAATAATGTTGTCACACTCGATAGGGAGGGAGTGGGGGAAAATGCTTCAAAATTCTCAAAAAATCCTCTTCTCATGAACCAGTGCGTATAGTGACTTGATATTTGGTATGTAGCTTCCTTTTGAGGAGTAGAATCAAGTTGGATCAAATGAAGTTCGTGTAGAAATATTTGCCTTCGTAATGGGAGGGGCAAGATTTTTTACCCTGCCCAAAATTTCTATTTTCTGAACCGACGGTCCGATTTGAACGAAATTCGTTATGTGGTATTATTAGGTCATAAGTACTTGATTCATGCTAAAGGAAAATTCACATGTTCCACGTGGGAACCCCAGGAGCTAAAAATATAAAATATTTTCAAAAACCCATATTTCCCAAACCACACGGAACAGGACTGTTATTTGGTATGAAGCATCCTTAGGACCAGCAGAATCATATGATAAAAAAAAATGTCTTTGGGTTTTGTTTTCATGTTCTATGGGGGGTTGGGGGGGGGGGGGGGGGGGCGATGGGTGGATCGAAAAAATGCTGAGTCAGAAAAAAAAATTGTCTTCTCCAGAACCACTGATCAGAATCTTCTGATATTTGTAATACAGCATCCATGGAGGGGGTGGGGTGGGGGGACCAGATACAGTTGTGTTCTGTTTAAGCCCCTCGGTTCTTATTTCGGCTCAATACAGGAGCCCAAATCTTAACTTAGGGCAGTATGGGAAATAAGCTTTAAAAATCATCTTCAGAACCACTGATCAGAATGTTTTATTTAATATTTGGTAAACATCATTGTTACAAATGTCAGCTTCAAATTTGTTTGCATCAAGTCTCTCAGTTAATATTTGGGCTTCCTATGGGGTCCCGAATTTTAACTTTGTACATACAATATCAGGACATTTCAATAAAAATCTTCTTCTGATCTGCCAGTCAGAATCCTTTCATATTTGGTATACACCCTCTCTAGGCGGGTCAGATTCAAGTTTGTTCAAATGGAGTTTCTGGGTTAATATTTGAGATCTCTGTGGTTGGGGGGGGGGGGGGGGGGGCGGGAGGAGGGAGGGTTGAATTTTACATTAGTGCAGTATGGGGAAATTTCTTTAAAAATCTTCTCCTTCAGATCCAGCAGTCAGAATGCTTTCATATTTGCTATGCAACATCTTTAGGAAGCTCAGATTCAAGTTTGTTCAAATCGGGTCCTTGGGTTAATACATGGGCTCTCTATTGGCGCCCAGAGTTTAACTTAGAGCAATATGAGAAAATTTCTTCAAAAATTTTCTTCTTCAGGTCCACCTGTCAGAATCCTTTCATATTTGGTACACAACATCTCTGGGAAGATCAGATTCAGTCCCTGCCTTTTAAAATTTGGGGTGAGGGGAGGGGGATAGGTGGGGCAGGGTCCAAGTTTGTTCAAATCCATTCCGAAGTGGGTTTTTTTTTTTCATAAAATTTGCATTTCAAACTGCAGTGACATGATAAACCTTAGAAGTTTGGCAGTGCTGTTCTCCAGCTGATAGAATTGGAAGCAGTCAGGAAGACCTAAGATAATAATCATCTGACAGGGACACCAGAGATATGAATCATGAATTCATTCCTCTGTAGTGTTGATGTACCATGACGGTGATCTTCTTTGAACCACTCTATCAGGTGAGCGATTAAGGCCCCTTGGGGCCTCTTTGTAAAATTGCAAGTGGGCGTGCAGTTTATTTTATTTTTAGCTCACCTGAGCACGGCTCAAGGGGAGCTTTACTAATCACTTTTCGTCTGCCGGCCGTCATCCATCCGGCATTAACTTTACATTAGCGACTTCTTCTAAAAAACTACTTGACCAAATTCAACAAAATGTGCTGTGCATGTACCCTACCATATGTCAATTCAAGTTTGTTCAAATCAAGTTGACCCACCCCTCGGTAGGGCCACGCCTAAAAAGTGTGCTTAAATCTTAAAAAATCTTCTTCTCATGAACCAGCAGTAACAGAGACTTGATATTTGGTGTGCAGCTTCCTTTTGAGGTGTAGACTCAGATTTGTTCAAGAGAAGTTCAAGGAGTTATATTTGCCTTCGTTATGGGAGGGGCAAGAATTTTTGCCCCTGCCCAAAATTTCTATTTAACAAACCGAGAGACAGATTTGAACCAAATTTGATATGAGGGCTTATTGGGTCATAAGTACTTAATTTTTTTCCCGTCGCCCCATGGGAACTGCAGGAGCTAAAAATAGAAAAAAATAAAAATACCTAAATCTTAAAAACCTACACGGAACTGAGACTTCTTATTTGGTGTGAAGCTTCCTTAGGACCAACAGAATGGAATAGTTAAAAAAAATTGCTATCGGTTTCATCATGGGGTACTTTTTTTTTGGGACTTCGAAAAAGTGCGAAGTCAGCATTTTTTAACACAATGGGTAATGGGAAAAACATTTAAGACTACTTTTCTCCCAAACCACTGCTCCAAAAGCTTTCAAATTTCACATATAACATCTTTGGAAGATTGTTTCACATGTTTATTGAAATCAGTTCCCTGGGTCCATATTTGGGCTTTCTATGGGTGCCCAAATGTTTAAATTAGTGCAGTATGAGGAATATTCTTTAAAAATCTTCTTCTTCAGATCTACCAATAGGAATCTTTTGATATCTGGTATGCAGCATGCTTAGGGAGGTGAGATTCAAGTTTGTTCAAGCCAAATCCCTGTGTTCATATTTGGTCTGAAAATTTGGCGTCCTGGTCCGGACTTAGAAATTTTGGACCCAAATCCGGAAATGAGTTTTTTTTGTTTTTTATGCATTTTGGTCAATTTTAAGACAAAAAAAATTTTTTTTTTTACACTGAAAATTTTGGGGCCGGGTGGGACTTGGAAAATTTTGGACCAAAATCTGGAAATTAGTTCTTTGGTTTTTTATGTGTTTTGGTCCATTTTAAGAAGAAGAAAAAACAATTTTAGTCTGAGAAAATTTTGTTTGGGACTTCGCAAATTTCCAAACAAAAATAAAAAAAAAGCTGTTTTTTATGCGTTTATCTCAATTTTGGGACGTGCAAGTGCAGAAACTGAAAATAGAAGGAAAATCCTGTGTATTGTTTGGGCACAATAGCTTCGTCTAGTTGGTATATGCTTTTCTTAGGAGGGACATATGCAGCTTATTCAAGTCAAGTCCCTGGTTTGATATTTAGACTACCATGTCAGGTGAGCGCCTTAAGGCCCCCTGGGGCCTCTTGTTTATTTTTGTAATTATTTTTTTGCCATCAAAAGTTCATGTTCTTGTTTTGTTTTATGTTTTAGGCCTCATAATCTACAGAATAGCATGGGTGGTGGTGTATTTCGTCCCTTGAGTGCAAGAAGGCTTAGTAATGCTAAAGCATTGCAAAGCCTTGTTCCACTCAAGGGAAAGATTTATCAATTTTATTAACTTCGGTAAAATATCAGACATAAACCTTTTAATTTTTATTTTTTGAAGTTTGCATTAGTTAGAGTAAAAGAGAGTATGCGGTAGCCAAAAGGACCATGTGGAAGGGCCTGAGAAACAGATTTTTAACTTTTTAGGCCTTATTTAAATCTTTTCATTTTGGCCTCAAAAACAAAGCTAAAAATCCTTGTTGGAATGCATTCAACCTGCTCTTTCCAATGAGGTTCTATGAGCTATGCTTTCTTGGCCAAAATTGACAAAAATAATGAAATTTCAGGGATTCTTTTGTCCACAGAGACCGAATATGAGATCTATTCCCAATGGCATATTTGGTATACAGCATCTCTAGGGGGGGTCAGATTCAAGTTTGTTCAAATCGGATCCATAGGTTAATATTTGGGCTCGCTATGGTAGCCCAAATTTTAACTTACATGTAGTGCAATATGAAGAAATTTCTTTAAAATTTCTCTTCTTCAGATCCAACAGTCAGAATGCTTTTGTATTTGGTACACAACATCTCTAGGGAAGTCGTATTCAACTGTGTTCAAATCGAGAGCTTTGGTTAATATTTGGGCTCCCTATGGTAGCCGGAATTGGCCATTTTGCTGAAGAATTAAAAATTTTGTATTCAGTACCCACCAGAGGTGTGTAACTAAGATTAATCCCCATATAGGTTGTATAAAGGGGCTTCATAGGGGAGCTCTACATTTTACATTATGATCAACTGAAGAAAAGGCATGATGCCCGGATTATTTTTGTCACTCCTGAGGGACTCAAGGATTGACAGTGTAGCCTATGAAGATGGCTTGCTAAATGTAGACTCATTCTTGGACTCGGTTTATATTGTGTTCTGTTCAAGATGAGTGCTTCAGGCTCCATGGGGACTCTTGTTCTTGATGTGTTCACACCTTCTCTAATTTGAGCAGACCTGTAAACGGTGTGAAATTGGAGTAAAAGGCTTAATGTAATAGCTTTTTTTTCTAATGTCCTCAGTTCAATATGAAGGTACCAGTTCTTATTCTTTGTGTGTTTCTTCTCCCAAATAAATTCCCAGTTGGAGCCTTCATTATGTGCACATTCCCAATTGCATGGGTCACAGACCCTTTCACAAAGAGGGCAAAAGAATCCCTGGATGGAGATTTTTGTAAATAGCAGGACTGGAAAAAACCTGTGGACGATCATTTAAGTCATGTTGGTGTAATTTCAACAGTAAAAATATGCAAATGAACTACTGGTTATGACAAAATAATGCAACTTATATTAAATTCACAATCTCACATGTTTTGCATATCTGACCTGACAATTTTTGGGGACTAACTCAACTAAAAGAAGAGTTTGGCATCCATAATGACTATTTGTGGCAGAGACATGAATTATTGCCACTTCCTGATTTCTTACCTGTTACATCTTAAGATGATCAACAATTTAAAATAATGTTGAGCATCAAACAATCATCAGCTTAGGTGTTTGCATCTGCCTGAAATATAGCTGCTCTGTTGGCCAGTAATTGGCAAACAGAGCAGCTATACGTCGGGCAAATGTAAACGCCTGATGATTATTGATGCTAAACATCATTGCACCATTCATTCTTACTTTATCATTATCATTCAGCTTGGCAAAAATTTCACGTGACCCAGTTACAATTTGTTTGGCCGACCCATTTTTCGTTTGCTCGTTTTTCATTTCCACGCGACCCAAAACCGCCATTCGCCTCAAATCGACAGATCAGCAGAATAGGTTAGCTGAACTTTATTCATTTGTTACCTGATTTTTACCCTACGTTATGTTTTTTCTGACCCAACAGGCTTAGCAACTGATTGCCTAGAACCCCTAAGAATGATAAAAACGAAGTTAAGCTCAACTCAATGGCGAGACATTCACACAGGGCATGTGTGGTGAGTGGTCTCGTACAAACCATTGACTATTTTTTTCCGTGTTAAGAAACCTGAAGTGTTATTTACTATCTGTTCTTAACACATAAACCAAAGTGAAACCAAATCTGAAAAATTCGAAACCTCCCAGCTGTACTTTTCCCTGTAGGGTACCATCATGTTGTAGCTTAACCTACTAACGGGCAGTGTTTGATCCAAGTAGATTGGGAAAGAGGCCTTGGCCTTGGGGAAATTTTCCAATTGGTCATCTACACATAATTACACCTGGAAGCTTTTTTTCCAGAGAGAAAGGTTAAAATGAGTTTCAGTTTATTAGAATTAACTATCAGAAGAACACAATGGCTATATAACCTGATTATGCTGTATAAGTTTGGGGATAATAGTGTTTTGTGCCAGAAACTGGGAATTTTATAGCATGTACCCCATTCAAAATGTGGCCTTATTTCGGCTTCAAAAAGGGCCCAGATTATAGCTATTCACAGGTTTGGAAATAAAGAGCTTACCTGTTATAAAGCTCTGTATTTCTAGACCTGTGAATAGCTCAGGACATTACACCTGGTAAAGGGTTAATATTTTTTATGCCCCCCCCCCCCCCCCCCCCCCCCCCAAAATTTCAGGGAAGCATATAGTCGCCGCTTTATCCATCTGTTCGTCCTTCCGAAACAAATGATTTCTGGATGATAACTCCAGTTTTCTTTGATATATGACCTTATAATTTTGCAACGTTACTCCCTACCTTGAAATGCAGGCCAAGGTAGATTTTCACCACTATGGCATTCACCATTCCAGATTTATGCCCCCTGAAAAGTCTCACAGTGGTAAAATCAATGGTTTCCGGAGATAACTTCATTTCACTTTGATGTATGACCTTATAAATTTGCAGCATTACTACCTTGCGTGAAATTCACGACAAGTTCAGTTTTCACCATTATGACATTTACCGTTCCAGAGTTATGCCTCTTAAAAGTGGCAAAATGGTAAAATCATTGGTTTCTTGATGATAACTCCAGATCACTTTGATGTACGACCTTATAATTTTGCAACGTTACTACAAACCATGAAATTTAGGTCAAAGTTTGACTTTCACTGTTATAGCATTTACCATTCCAGAGTTAAGCCCCTTGAAATATGGAAAACTGGTAAAGTGATAAAACATTTCTTTTTGTATCTTATTAAATGCCCAGGGCATGTTTAATCAAATCTGCTTATACATTCACCCTAATTAAGCATTGACAGTGACCTGACATTAAAGGCCTGTTTAATATGTCCTTCCCATGGAGCTTTTAATACAGATTCACTGTGTACTGTTACCCTTGTCCTTCCACACATTTTTGTATTTTTGTTTTTTGTATGGCTTAAACCATTTCACTGTTCTGCATAAATTTGAAAAAATCAGTATGTTGTTTCCATCAATTTGCATTTCGGGGAGCATATGTTGTGTGTGCCAACTTTTTACTTCTTGATTTTTTTTTTTATTCCCCCGAAAAAAATTCGGGGAAATCTAGCCGTGACATCGTCCATCTGTCTGTCTGTCCATCTGTCTGTCCGGGCGTAGACGGAATTTGTGTCCACTACATAACTTCTTACAGCCTTCAAGGATATTAATGATACATGGTATTATTATTGCCCACAACCAGAGGGTGTGTCGCGAATAAGGTTGGAATGGCTATCAAGGCGTTTTTCGGGGGAATCAGCCACCCTTTGGTGGCCATCCTCTAGTTTTTTTTGTTAGTCTGTTTTATCAACTCTTTGAATCTGATGGGAAAATATTTTGCATCAATATAGAGAGACTTGGAAACAAATGTTTTTGATGGAAACAGCTATTTTGTCTTTATATATTGATACTTCAGGGGGGTATTTTAAATTTGCTAAAACTTGTGAGCCTCAGAACTGCCTCTCCAATATGCTGGAAGTTTTATAGAACAGAATGAATTTACCTTGGGAGTAGTTTCTAGTTAAGCCTTGTCTGCCTATACATTAAGTCAGGACTCTTGATTAGACATAAGGATCAAAGAATCGTTACTGTAGTCACAACCGCAGACATAGAATTTCATCCGAATGACTATTCCATCACAGTCTGGAAGAAATTCTGTCAATTTTATAGTACGAATTATAAGTGATTAATGTGATCCCCACCAACAAGTTACCATACTTTAACAAAAAACATTACAGGCCTGGCATTCTGAAGGAGGACTGCCCTCCTAGAGCCCTTGCAATTTTTTTTAAGCCAATCTGGTAGAGCTGGGTCGGTGGTGTCGGTATTTTTTGTGCGGTTTCTGTATTGACCACCACCAAAAAACCACATCACATTAATTTGAAAACACCAACATTTTCGGTGGCAGGTAAAACCCGTTCTCCAATCTGCATTTTTATAGTTTCGATATTTAACAATGGCAGAACGAGCTAAAAGTCTGTGGGTTACTGTTGGGTATTGTTTCCAATAACTCCTTGAAAACAATTTCACCAGATTTCCGACTCAGAGACGTTTGGGTTTAAAGAGAGGCCGAAACATCAGCAAAACATTATTGGTAACTTTTTTACCTTCTCCCACCCCATATTTTTAATAGGGCAGTGCATTATGGGTATTTTCATTCTAAATTTAAAAATATATTTACTCAGGAGAACAAACCCAGATTGTTAAGGAAATTCATTCTGTACACAGCAGAATACTTTTTTCCATAACTGACACTTTACAAATTCACTTTGAATAATATTAAATTTGCCAGTGTTTTAAACTTCTTCCATTTTCCCGGAGCGGAAAGACACTCTAAGGAAAGTCCGCATTTTTGCCAAATGGAAAGTTAAAACCCAACCAGAACTCTACAAATTTGTGCATAATTTGAACTTTACAGTATACATCAATAAGCCAAACATTCTTTTCAGTTCTATTAATGTATCTTTGTCAAGGACTGATGACTTTTCGACGTTCAAACACTGCACTGGGTAAGCAAGTTTGCAAAATCAACATAAATTCAATGAATGAACTTTGCCTGTTTCACCACTGATAACCGTGGTTTTACTTCTTAGAAAACACCGACACTGACTTGAACATTTACCACCGACCCACCTCTACAATCTAGCCAATTAAACACATCACAAATTGTTTTGCAATACTACTTCTATTTTATGTACACAGTTTCTATGACTCACTTTATCCCTATGACAAAAAGGAATATATAATTTGCTCAAAAATAAATCTCAACTAAACCCTTAGGTTTCATGTTCAAACATTCTGTTATATTCTTGGTACTGGTGGTATGTGCCTGGTAATGCCGCCAGATAAATGTAGAATAATATTTGAACATTGTTGGAGAAAGTACAATTCTACCTTAACCCTTTGAACTCGAGTGGTATCTTCTATTCCCGTTCAGTGGCAGCAATTAGAAGAGTCCATATTCATTATTTGGGTAGACTAAGCAATATTTTCAACATTCAGCCTCGAGGCTTGTTATTCTTACACATACTGTAAGAAGCAAGAAGAATTCTTAAACATGTTGTCACCTGAGTTCCATTCTGTTCTATCTTCCAGTAGGGAGATAGAACAGAATGGAACTCAATTGTATCCTGGCGGGAGCATTTGCCTTCCTGGGAGGATTTAGTAGGCCAATTTTTAGCCGTCCTGTATTTTCCATAATACCAGGCCTGAAACAGTAGGTCTAAATTCGGAAAAATACTTCAATGAGAAATAATAAAAAATCACACATGTATCTGACTCCTATGCTGCGGTTATCCAACTGACTGACAAGATTTTAGTCAAGTTTTCAGTTGTCATTGTCGAATGATTCCACATAAATTAAATTTATATCCTTATTCTCAAAGAGAAATGATTGTACATGTATTATTCACAATGCCCGTCATAATTTATTATAAGTCCAAGTTATAGAGTTTAACAGAGGTACAGAATGCATACAAATTCCAATGAATATCAACATGCAGTCGTTCGACACACACTTTGTTTTGTATTTTGATTTTGGTGATCTAAAAATTGCTCGAGCGACATCCTCCTTTCAAAATATAACATCACTCAAGGCTACTTTCAGATTCTGTCAACATTGTTCTTAGTATGAACTACATATCTGTCATTTCCATGTCATATGTTAAGTTGAATTTTTAACACATATAGTTGACAATCAGTATTCAGTATTGTTTGTATTGATGAAATAAATTAGAAAGTTTCCAAAAGGGCTAGAGTTTTTTAAAGAAATAACAGAAACTCAGATACTATTAACTGCTAGCATCCAAATTACAACATCAAAATAAATGGTCCATTGTATCTGAATGGATCCATGTATATGACTGGTTCCATTCTGATGTTGAAAAAGTGCAAAAACAACCTATGTCACACGTGTGTGATACAGTTTTATTCTTATCACACATTCAGAACATTGTGAACAAACCTTAACATTAGATGGGTGTGTAATAAATCCACAGAATATGAGGTCTTTAGTTGCGGTATCGGCATTTCAGAAGAAAGCCCAAATATGAGCTTCCAGGACTCAACTAGTGATGTACCGATCACCGTCATCGGCTATCAATGATAACAACCTATCGGCATCGGTTCAACACTTACGTCAAACCATTGGCAATGCCGATGGTAAAAAAAAAGGCCTACGCACATCAGTTTGATTTAACTTATTCAATCCCCTTTACAGACGAGAGTTATTGCCTGGGTATTAATGAGACCATTTTCAGTTTAAATACCAGAAAATAAAACAAAAGCGTGTTTTGCAGTTTTGAGTCGAATTTTAAGTGTCGACTGTCACCAGTGTCGAACATTCTGAGCAAAAATAGATGACTTATGCTCATACTGTTGTACATTCCAGCCTCCATTTAAATTAGGTTTCAAGAAAATATATCAAAGGGCAATTAAATAACATATATTTATTTATATGTACTTGATTTATTTATTGATTTATGTTCCAAATCGAATTTTCAGTTTGAAATGCCTGTGAATATACACGTACAGGTCAAAAGAAGGTCTCGTTGAAAACACTGTAATTCAGGTTGCTTCCATTGCAGAACGGAAATCAACAACTGAAAATGCATACACAGCGGCTGTGTTTTCTTATAGCTTCAAACATTGCAATTCATTCAATTTCATAGATTCGTAGCCATGCGTCTAGTGCTGGAAAATTCCGAATTGAAAAATATGATGCTTCACAAAATGATAACCAATCCCAGAAGTCCATACACAAAATAGCCACACACTACTTTTTAGATTTTTACATAAATACATAGCACGCCAAACACATTGCCTTGTACTCCGACTGTGAAAACAATCAGCTGATGAGTGTATTTTATGTTCCTTTTTTTTTTATTTTCCACTTTGGAATGACATTAGTTAAAAAAGTCAGTTAATGATGTCAGACGATGAAACCGCAATTCATGGTACTGTCAGTGTCAGTGCATTATCCCAGGTGATGATCCGTCACTCAATGAATTTATTGGAAATCATTGGTATTGGCAGATTATAGTCTCAAATTATCGGTCATTGGTTCTTAACCCTTTTTGATCAGGCTGTAAGAAAAAAAAAATTTGTTTGCTTATTCCCTACCTACTCGGCAAAATTACCCCTAAACGAAAGTTCATATTGCCAGTTTCTAGAAACTTTTTCTCTTTTTTCAAAACTCCAAAAGTTGATATTAACTCGTGTGTCCATTACATTTTCCTAAACATGTAAAATTGAGATTAATGCTAATTTAAGGACTAAACAAATGTTATCATAACAATTGTCTTCATGTTGATCAACAGTATGCAATATCCAAATTAATGACATTTTTCTCTATTGTTAATATTGTCACTATAGAATTTTGTGTAATTTCATAATATGCTTTGTTATCATGTATGTATAGAAGCTATGGATGGAGTCATGTGTTGTAGTGGTTTCACGGTATGTCCTTCAGATTTATTCTCTAGTCGCAATTATGAAATTAAAGGGAAAACAACTAATGGTCTATTAAGTTCATTATACAGACCTTTTAACCCTTTACCCAACACAGCGGAAAAAAAAACAGCCAGAGAATTAACCAGAATAAATAAACCTAAAATATCTGTGAAGTTTCTCAATAAAACCATAAAAATATGGATATCATTGGAACCAGCTTGTCAAGCTGGTTCTAATGATATCCATATTTGTATGATTGTATTGAAAAATTGATAAATTTGTTTTTGGAAAATGTAAAATTTAATATATTTTAAAAAAAAAAAAAACTGTGTTAGGTAAAGGGTTAGGTGCGATATAGTTATTAAATAAAAATATTTCCCCTCCAACCTTACTACCTACCCAAATTTTAACACCTGGGTAGGGAATAGACAAACAGATATTTTTAATACCTGCCTCACTGGACTCCACCCGTTAAACCTTTACCCAGCAGTGAGCATACAGGATGATATCAAAGTTAATTATTTTAATTATTATTTCTTAAAACGTCTCAAAACATTTCAATCAAACTACATTATGTGGTGTCCTCATTAAAACGAGCTTATTCCGATGAGGGGTCACATGATATGGCTTTGTCAAAATCTTTTTAAAAATACTGTTTTTTCAACTGCTCACTTTGTAAATTACGCAAATAGATTCACTCATTTTATTAGGTAAGGTCTAAAAAGGTTAAAAATCTGTTTCTCAGGCTCTCCCACACGGTCCTTTTGCTCTCTTTTTATAACCAATGCAAACTAAAAAAAATAAAAATTAAATGGTTTATACCTGATATTTTACTCCAAGTTAATAAAACTGATAAATTTGTCCCTTGAGTGCAACAAGCGTTTGCATTGCTTTAGCATTGCAAAGCCTTCTTGGACTCCGTGTCTGAAATACACCACCGCCCATGCTTTTCTGTAGATTATGAGGCCTAAAACATAAAACAAACAAAAAATATGAACTTTTATTCTTTTAATAATTACAAAAATAAAAAATAAAATTAAAAACTGCCCACCCACATGCAATTTACAAAAAATGTCCTGAGAAAGAGATCTACTATGTGGGGCTTAAAGGGATACGGCTTTGAGGTGGCCAAAATGCAGTGTCATCTTTAAAATATTGAGTAGCTTAGATTTTTGTATTCTTTAAGCATTCAAATAATGAAATTAATTTTTTCCTGTTGTGGGTTTATCTATTCAGATCGCTCAGTGGAAATGCAGTGACAATGAATGATTTTGGAGTAAAAATTATTGATTGAAGCCAAATCCTAGACGTTTTGTTTCCAGACTTGAAAAACCTGTCGGATCAAGTTTTCAAGAGCTGTTTAATAGTAGAATTTTGGTCTGCCCTACTTTTTTCTTTCTTCTTAAAAAGCTGATAAACATTTTTATTGTTTTGTTAGTAATAATGCATACAGTCTGTGTCCTCTGTAACTTTTTGTGCAACATGACTTATTCTCTAACCCTTTGCATAATGTGAAGAGCAGGCAATGTGGAGAAAAAATATTCTAGAATACACTGAAACCATCTTAATTGAAGAGGAAATTTACAGTTAAGGCCCGCTAAGTACATCTTTTGTTTCTCAGGCCATTATTTTTGTAAAATTGCATGCAAGCAGGCATTTTGTTTTAATTTTTAATTTTAATTTTTAGCTTAACTTGACAAAAGTCAAGATAAGCTATTGCCATCACGTGTGCAGAAGTCTGTTAGTCTGTTCACATTTTTCCTTTAGCACAGGCTACACCCTGTAGTTCTTATCCGATCATCACGAAATTTCATCAGGTTTGAGATCATGTCTAAATGAGAAAGTCCCCTTTTTGGTTGCGATTGGTCAACTGTGGTAGCTGCCCAAGTCCAAAAGTTTGTTCAAACGAAGTTCTTGAAGCAATATTTGGCTTTGCAATGGGAGGGGTAAGATTTTTGGCCCCGCCCAAAATTTCTATTTTCTGAACCGATGGTCCTGTTTGAACCAAATTTGATATGTGGTATTATTGGGTCATAAGTACTTGACACAGGCAAAAAAAACCCAAATCCCACATCCCCATGGGATCCCTGGGAGCTAAAAATAGAAATATTTTCAAACGCCCATATTTCCAAAACCACACGGAACAGAGAGCTGTTATTTGGTATGCAGTATCCTTAGGACCAGTAGAATTGAATGGTAAAAAAAAAATTGCCAGTTCTTATGTCAAGGTGTTCTGTAATGGGCATCGAAAAAAATGCTGAGTCAGCATATTTGCAAAAATTTTAAAAAATCTTTTCTCCAGAACCAATCATCAGAATCTTTTGATATTCGGTATACAGCATTCATAGGGGTGTCAGATACAAGTTTGTTAAAATAAAGCCCATTGGTTCATATTTGGGCCCAATATAGGTCAGATTCAAGTTTGTTCAAATCAGATCCATACAGTTAAAACTAGAAGTCCTGTCATGAAATGCGCACAAATAGCACGTCGATCTGCGCGTTAATCTATGCATTATGATCATAATAAGGCTATCAAATTCTGTACATATGGCCTGTGCATAAGCACTGTTTCAGCCAATGGACCTCCGGGGAACCCGGACGTCCACTGGCAGAAACATTGCCTGTGTTTGCTACGAGTAACCATGAGAACCTGCCGTGCTTTGAATGTCAATTGGTATGGCAATTGTGGGCAATTCCTACTCGCAATTAAGCCTGGATAAGCGCACAATTCCTGACAGGACTTCTAGTTTTAACTGTAGGCCCAAATTTAACTTAGTGCAATATGAAGAAATTTCTTAAAAATTTCTATTCTTCAGATCCAACAGTCAGAATGTTTTCATATTTGGTACACAACATCTCTAGGGAGGTCAGATTCAACTGTGTTCAAATCGAGAGCCTGGGTTAATATTTGGACTCCATATGGGTTGCCGGAATTGGCCATTTTGCTGAAGATTTAAAAATTTTGTTTTCAGTACTCTCCAGAGGTGTTTAACAAAGATTAATCCACATAGGTTGTATCAAGTGGCTTCATAGGGGAGCTCTACATTTTACATTATGATCAACTGAAGAAAAGGCATGATGCCCGGATTATTTTTGTCACTCCTGAGGGACTCAAGGATTGACAGTGTAGCCTATGGAGATGGATTGTATAATGTAGATTCATTCTTGGACTCTGTTTGTATTGTGTTCTGTTCAAGATGAGCTCTTCAGGCCCCCATGGGGCCTGTTGTTTTAAAGTTTGCATTGGTTATAAAAAGAGAGCATGCGGCAGCCCAAGGAACCATGCTGGAAGGCCTGAGAAACAGATGTTGTTTAACTTAGGCCGAACATAAGTATTCTATTGAGTTTTGGTCTGTATTGGGATAATTGAATATCTGAGTATTTAGAAAATGTATTTCAGTCATAGTATTATTAACAAATCCTAAATTTTATTTTAAATATCTAATTGTATGTATTTTAAACTTAATAAGTCATTGCACATAATAGATAGTACCGCAAAACATTGTATGTTTGAATGAAACATCGCAAAGTGTGAATGCATCGAAGTTGGCAAATTGGGTCATGCCAAAGGTCAAGTTGGATGTAGCTCCTACTATAGGTGTAAATTTTTGTAATGCAATTCCCATTGAAAACCTTTCAACTGCAATAAAAGCTTTACATGGGGTTAAAAGCTAAAATTTATCATAAGGGCTTTTCACAGGTAGTAACATAAGTGCACATGGTATAAAATATTTTTATTTTATACAGGCTTTTCACAGGTAGTAACATGTTGCGTAGGTCTTGTATCAAATGCCTTTGTGCCTACTATTTTGAAGGCAAGATCATGATGTCAGCATGAGCAAACAGTCAATAACTTTGAAGTACAAGTGTAAAGCTACAGGGAATTCCTTGTCATTCCACAAGGATTCCTTCTTGTTAGAGGGTACTCTGCAACCAGAGTGTGTCCCTTGCCATCAGGTGCTGTCTCTGGAACACATTCTTTTACATTGCACTGATTTAAATAATGTCTCCCTGTGGGAACCCCGGGAAGTGAAGCAGTGCCTGTTCACTGTGGTAAACAGGCTCTGTTTTACTGGTAAAATAGGGCAAAAATGGGCAACATGGCTTATTAACGCTCACCCCTGGTCTTGAGTTGATAGTCTTGTTGTGGTCATGATTAGCCATTGTGCAAAAATATATGACCTTAAACACCAATAAATAAATAAATAAATTTAAATAAGGTCAAAGGGTTGTATTTTACTGTAGTATCTCTAAGAGATCTTTTTAACATACCAGCCCACACAAGATTCTCTCATTTCTGAAAGCAATCAGCAGCCCTTTTAGTAAATTTTAAAATTGTTTTTATTCTTTTAAACTAGAATCTTGAAGTCTCAAATTCAACATGTTGGTTTTTAGGTATTCACATTTCTTGTTTCATCCCTCAGTACTGCTACAGTTCATACAACGCTGTCTTTGTCATTTTATTGTAATTATTTCATGTTTTTATTCAATCTTTTTACTTCATTATTGACATGTCTACTTTTTAACATTTTCTCCCCATGATATAGCCTTATCTGCTGATGTGGCATTAACTCTTAGAAGCCGGGGAATCCGAATGAATTTATTGAACATGACATACTGCGAAAAACTTACAGTAAGGCAGGTGCTTCTCGTCAAGTGTTGTCTGCCTATTAAGGCAGACGACACTTGACTAGAAGCACCTGCTCAGTGTTCAATTCTCCCCTAGTCCAAAGATAGCCGAACCGTCACAGCCAGATTACCTGCCGTATTACATCACAGGCAAGAAAATTCGACTCCCGGCTTCTAAGAGTTTAGCACTAATCAATAAATATATTTCCCAAGGATAATTTCCAGGTTTTAAAATAATAGGCATGCCATTGATCAAAATGTCCAATGTCACGAACTATGCATACTTACGTCATACAGTACATGTGACTTCTCACCTCAACTTATTTCAGACTTGAGGTAAACAATATTCAGTCGATTTCGTAATAATGGTAACTGTTGAGACAAACCATTTGAAAAGTTCACAAAAAAAAGTAACAAATGTTTCATGGTCTGTGAGGGCAGACAGGGTGGTTTAAAGGGACCCAAATTTAATTCAACAATAATCCACACCAGTGGAATAAAACTGATTATTGTGAATCATGAGAAGCAAGTTGAAATTTGCATTCTTGGGTAAAACAGACTTTACAGTATACCGTTTATGATTTAATTTGCCAATATCAGTGAAAGTGTTGAAAACTGTACCGATTGTAATTGGTATACCGAAAAAACACCAAGCACTAATTAGCTCATCTGACTGCAAGTCAATGTGAGCTATTGCCATCACTTCGCATCCGGCCTTCGTCGTCCTTTAACTTTGGAAACTTGTCTTCTTCAAAACCACTGGGCTAAACTCAAAACATATATTGCACAGTCCATCTTTGGAGTACGCTATATCCTTTCTATTATGTTCAAATGAAGTGGCTGTCATCTTTGGCTGTGGTTAATACCCCAAAAGCCTAAAAATCTTTAAAAATCTTCAACTCATGAACCACCAGGGAGAATGCCTTGACATTTTGGTATGGAACATCCTTTGGTGTTGAAGATTGAAGTTTGATGAAGGGAAGTTTGTAGTTCAATATTTGGGCTCTCTGTGGGAGCATACCCATTTTGGGCTCCACCCAAAATTTGTATTTCAGGAACTGATCCGATGGGCCAATTTGGACCAAATTTGGCATGCAGTATAAGTGGGTCCTAAGTACTTGATTGATGCAAAAAAAATTTTTTTAGAGCCCTTGGGAACACCAAGGGCTAAAAATAGAAAAAATTTCAAACGAACATATTTTCCAAAGCACACTAAACAGAGAACTGTTATTTGGTATGAAGCATCCTCGGGACTAGTAGAATGGAATGTTAAAAGGGTGTCTGGGTGTTCTGTAAGGGGTATCAAAAATATCAGAATCTTTTGATATTTGGTATACAGCATCCATGTTGTGGGGGAAGGATTCAAATTAAGCCCCTCTCTTCATATTTGGGCTCAATATAGGAACCCAAATATTATCTTAGGGCAATATGGGAAATAATATTTAAAAATCTTCTTCAGATCCACCAGTCAGATTCTTATGATATTTGGTATACAACATCTCTAGGGGGGTCAGATTCAAGTTTGTTCAAATCGTGTCCCTGGGTCAATATTTGGTATCCCTATGGGAGCCCAAATTTTAACTTGGTGCAATATGGTGAATAATCTTTAAAAATGTTCTTCTTCAGATCCACCAGTCAGATTTCTTATGATATTTGGTATACAACATCTCTAGGGGGCAGATTCAAGTTTGTTCAAATTGGGTCCCTGGATTAATATTTGAGCTCTTTATTGGAGCCCAAAGTTTGACTTTGTGCATGCAATATGAGAAAATTTCTTAAAACATCTTCTTTGTCAGATCCAGCAGTCATATTCCTTTTATATTTGATATGTGACATCTCTAGGGGTGTCAGATTCAAGTTTGTTCAAATCAAGTCCCTGGCTTAATATGTTGGCTCTCTGTGGGCGCCCCAAGCTTAACTTAGTGTATTATTATTATTTCAAAAACTGCACAGACAAGAATATTGTTTTTAGCTCACCTGACTGATTGTCAGGAAGAGCTTTTCTTATCACTCTTCGTACGTCCATCATCCATCTGTCTTCCGTCGACCTGCATGAAGGTGGTGTTTGAGCCTCTTTCTCCTAAACCATTGGCCACATTTTAATTAAATTTCATGTAAGTAGTGGTTATATAGGCGCATTTTGATTTTTATGCAAATTAGGTTTCGGCACATATTGAGCCGAGGGGTGTGGAAAAAATGGCCTTATTTTTTGAAAATCTTCTAATGAACCATCAGTAGCAGAGACTTGATATGTGGTATACAGAGTCCTTTTTAGGTTTAGAATCAAGTTTGTTCAAGAGAAGTTTGTGGGGCATTATTTGCCTTCATTATGGGAGGGGCAAAAATTTTGGCCATTTTCAGAGCCGTGGTGTTGATTTGAACCAAATTTGATATGAGATGATAATGGGTCATAAGTAGTTGATTGATGCAAAAAAAAATTTTCTCATTGCCTCGTGGGAACCTCGGGAGCTAAAAATAGGAAAAACCTTAAAACTGCCATATCTCCAAAACTACACGGCGCAGATAATTCTTATTTTGTATAAAGCTTACTTTTATCCAATAGAATAGAATGGTTAAAAAAATATCCCTATCAGTTTGATCACAAGGTACTTTTTTCAGGACGTTGAAAAAGTGCTGAGTCAGCACTTTTTAACACTGTAGGCAATGGGAAAAGCATTAAAAAATCTTCTCCAGATCCAGCAGGCGGAATCTTTTGATATTTGATATGCAACATTGTGGGGTGGATCTGATTCAAGTTTGTTCAAATCGGCCCCGTGGGTTCATATTTGGGCTCAGTATAGGAGCCTGATTTCGAACTTAATGCATTTCAGGCAAATTTCTTAAAAAATCTTCTTCTCCAGATCCAGCAGGCAGAATCTTTTGATATTTGGTATGCAACATTGTGGGGTGGATCTGATTCAAGTTTGTTCAAATCAGCTCCCAAGATTCATATTTTGGCTCATATATGAAGCTCGAATTCAAACTTAGTGCATTTCAGGCAAATTTCTTAAAAAATCTTATTCTCCAGATCCAGCAGGCAGAATCTTTTTATATTTGGTATGCAACATTGTGGGGTGGATCTGATTCAAGTCTGTTCAAATCGGCCCCCTGGATTCATATTTGGGCTCACTCTAGAAGCCCGAATTCGAACTTAGTGCATTTCAGGCAAATTTCTTAAAAAATCTTCTTCTCAAGATCCAGCAGGCTGAGTCTTTTGATATTGGGTATGCACCATGCTTACTTAGGGGGGTGAGATTCAAGTTTGTTCAAGCCAAGTCCCTGGGTTCATATTTGGGCTCACTGTTGTAGCCTGAATGATAACTTAGTTCAAAATGAGGAATTTTCTTTAAAAATCTTCTTCTTCAGATCCAGCAGTCGGAATGTTTTGATATTTGGTGTGCAGCATCCTTAGAGGGTGAGATTCAAGTTTGTTGAAGCCAAGTCCCTGGGTTCATATATGGGCTCCCTGTGGGAGCCCGAATTATAACTTAGTTCAATATGAGGAATATTCTTTAAAAATCTTTTTTAGATCCACTGGTCAGAATATTTGGATATTTGGTATAAGCTTTTCTTAAGAGGAGCAGATGCAACTTGTTGAAATCAAATCTCTGGGTTGATATTTAGGCTACCATGTCAGGTGAGCGCCCTCAGGCCCCCTGGGGCCTCTTGTTTGGTATGCAGCTTATTTAGGTCCAGTGGAATCAGATGGATCCCAAAAATTGCTATCTATTTTGTCATGGGGTGTCATATGGTGATGCCCACTTTAACACCGTTGGTAAATGGAAAATGCTGGGTCATCATCTGCATCAACTGATTTGAAATTTGTCTTCTTTAAAAGCACTGGGCCAAATTCATTCATTTATGGCACAGACCATCATTGCAGTATACCCTTTCTACTTTGTTTAAATGAAGCTGCGGCCATTTTTGGGCTGGTGGAGTTTACTCTTCTAATTTTTTTCTCAAAAACGTTGCTATGCCCCTCCCTTGGGGAGGGGTTAATGCTCCAAAAGCCCTAAATGCTTTAAAAATCTTCTCAAGCTACTCGCAATAATGCTTAGATTTCTTTTATGGAACTTAGTTTAGTGATGCAGATTCACATTTTTTCATCGGAACTCAGGTCTTCATTTGGGCTCCCAAATTTGGGGAGCCCAAAATTTATATTTCCAGAACCAATGGGGAGATTTGAACCAAATTTGTTGTTTAGTAACTGGGTCATATGTACTTCATTTATGCCCAATTTTTTTTTTTTTTTTGGGGGGGGGGGGGGTGGAAGACAACCATCAACCATGCGAGTTAAACAAACAAACATTTTGTTTGCACACGTTTTTGAGACTTCACAGAACAGAGCTTTGTTTTTGCCTTGGAAGCTTTCCTCGGACAAGGAGAAATGAATGGCCAAAAATGTTGCCTTTGGTTGTGTAATAGCAAATCAAAAAATTGCTCTTGCTACCGGTCACTTACTGACACACTCGTTTCTTTTGACAACTTGAGTCAGGTGAGTGTTTTAGGCTCACTTGATCCCCTTGTTCTACTAACCCTTTACCTAACATGAAAAGCAGACTACACTTGCAAACAAAATTATTGAATAACTTCTTTATTTCCTTTTTTGCATCAAAAACATAGCTTATGATCCCTCATTAGAACGAGCTCATTAAAAAAAACACCCAGCACTAATTCTGTTAACCCTTTACTTATCATGAAAAGCAGACCAAACTTGCAAACAAAATTAATGAATAATGTACTTTATTTTTGCGTCAAAACCATAGCTCATGACCCCTCATTGGAATGAGCTTGTTAAGCTCATTCCAATGAGGGGTTATAAACTATGTTTTTGATGAAAAAATAATGAAAATTGAATAGCACTTTTTGTGATTAGCACTTGCCAGTTTTGGCCGTTATGTTGGGTGAAAGGTTAACACTGGAATTTGATCATTTTTTGCTCAACTTTGGCGAAGCCAAATTTGAGCTTATGCCATGGCCCGTCGTCCGTCTGTCCGTCAACAATTGGAGACGGCTCGGGCTAGAGGCCGTATTTATGAGCCGATCTTTACGAAACTTCTTGGGTACCTTTGTTATGACCGTGGGACGAGAACGAGTGTTTTGGGGGTTCGGTCCGAATTCAAGATGGCTGCCAGCCACCATTTTGTACCGATGATGCAGAAATCTGTTTTTTGTACAGAACTTCCATATGAAAGCTATGATTTGAATAATTTTTTGAATGAATGTTTAGTACCATGGGATACATCACATATAATACGGGGTTTTTTCTTGTGCGTAAATTATGCAAATTAGACTAACTTTGATGTTTTTTGGTGTTACTTTCAGCACTGTAAGTGCAAATGCAATACGGCTCGGGCTAGAGGCCGTATTTATGAACCGATCTTTACGAAACTCCTTGGGTACCTTTGTTGTCACTGTGGGACGAGAACGAGTGTTTTGGGGCCCGGTCCGAAATTCAAGATGGCCGATGGCAGCCATTTTGTACAAAATTTGGTGCAATCAGATTTTTGCACAGAACTTCCATATGAAAGCGCTGATTTGAATAATTTTTTGTGTGAATGTTTAGTACCATGGGATACATCACATATAATACGTTTTTTTTTCTCGTGCAGAAATTATGCAAATTAGATGAACCTTGATTTTTTCAGTGCTACTTACACACAGTCGGCTCAGGCTGGAGTTTGTATTTATGAACCGATCTTCACGAAACGTCTTGGGTACCTTTGTTATCACCTTGGGACGAGAACGAGTGTTTCTGGGTGCGGTCCAAAATTCAAGATGGCTGCCAGTGGCCATTTTGTACCGAAATTAGGTCTAATCAGTTTTTTTGTACACAACTTCTATACGGCATATTTATGAACCGATCTTTACGAAACTTCCTGGGTACCTTTGTTATCACCGTGGGATGAGAACGAGTGTTTTTGGGTGTGGTCCGAAATTCAAGATGGCCACCAGCAGCCATTTTGTACCAAAATTAGTGCAATCAGTCTTTTGTACAGAACTTCTGTATGAAAGTTCTGATTTGAATAAATTTTTGTATGAATGTTTAGTAACATGGAATACATCACATATAGTACAGGTTTTTTTCTCGTGCAGAAATTATGCAAATTAGATGAACTTTGATTTATTCAGTGCTACTTATACACTGTAAGTGCACATGTCAATACGGCTCGGGCTAGAGGCTGTATTTATGAACCGATCTTCACAAAAGTTCTTGGGTACCTTTGTTATCACCTTGGGACGAGAACGAGTGTTTCTGGGTACGGTCCAGAATTCAAGATGGCTGCCAGTGGCCATTTTGTACCAAAATTAGGTCCAATCACTTTTTTGTCACAACTTCTACACAGCTGATATTTGTGAACTGATCTTCACGAAATTTCTTGGGTACCTTTGTTTTCACCTTTGGACAGGAATGGGTGTGTTTTGAGGTGCCTTTGTTATCACTGTGCTATGAGAACAAATATTTTGGGGTTCAGTCAGACCCACTCTGGAACTCAAAGATTTTTTTCTAGTTTAGCATCTGACTGTCACCCACCTTTACAATACTTTACCTATACATTTGTTCAGGCAACGGTCAGTATTTATGTACAGACCGTTACAATACTTTATATGTACCTTTGTTATCAGGTCATTACCTAGATGTTTGTCATTGCTGTGTCACATACTATACATGTACATGTCTTGACTAGTTGAGCTACAGTGTCATTGACACTTTCATTTAGCTCACCTGACTGAAAATCAGGGTGAGTTTTTCTTATTACTCGTCGTCCTGGCGCGTGAAGGTGGTGTTTGAGCCTTTTTCTTCTAAACCACTGGCCACATTTTAATTAAATTTCATGTAAGTGGTGGTTATTTGGGTTTTTCTTCAAATTGGATTTCTGCTCGTATTGTGGAGTGGGGTGGGGCCAAAATGCACAAAATTTAAAAAAATCTTCTCATGAACCAACCATAGCAGAGACTTGATATTTGGTATGCAGCTTCCATTTGAGGTGTAGACTCAAATTTGTTCAAGAGAAGTTTGACAGGCAATATTTACCTTTGCATCAGAGGGGCAAGAATTTTTGCCCCGCCCAAAATTTCTATTTTCTGAACCCAGAGGCCGATGTGAACCAAATGTAATATGAGGTATTATTGGGTTATAAGTACTTGATTTATGCCAAAAACATTTTTCCTGCAGCCACATGAGAACTGCAGGAGCTAAAAATAGAAAAAATTAAAACGCCCATATCTCCAAAACTGCACGGTACCGAGAAATTTTATATGGTGTGAAGCTTCCTTAGGACCAGCAGAAAGGATTGGTAAAAAAAAATCGGTTTTATCATAGGGTACAGTTTCAGGACTTTCAAAAAGTGCTGAGTCAGCACTTTTTAACACTAGGCAATGGGAAAAACATTAAAAAATCTTCTTCTCCAGATGCAGCAGGCAGAATCTTTTGATATTTGGTATGCTACATTGTAGGGTGGATCTGATTCAAGTTTGTTCAAATTGGCCCCCTGGGTTCATATTTGGGCTCAGTATAGGAGCCTGATTTCAAACTTAGTGCATTTCCGGCAAATTTCTTAAAAAATCTTCTCCAGATCCAGCAGGCAGAATCTTTTGATATTTGGTATGCAACATTGTGGGGTAGATCTGATTCAAGTTTGTTCAAATCGGCCTCCTGGATTCATATTTGGGCTCACTATAGAAGCCCGAATTCGAACTTAGTGCATTTCAGGCAAATTTCTTAAAAAAATCTTCTCCAGATCCAGCAGGCAGAATCTTTTGATATTTGGTATGCAACATTGTGGGGTGGATCTGATTCAAGTTTGTTCAAATCGGCCCCCAGGGTTTATATTTGGGCTCACCAGTATAGGAGCCCAAATTTGAACTTAGTACATTTGAGGCAAATTTCTTTGAAAATCTTCTTCTCAAGATCCAGCAGGCAGATCCTTTTGATATTGGGTATGCACCATGCTTAGGGGGGGGGTGAGATTCAATTTTGTTCAAGCCAAGTCCCTGGGTGTATATTTGAGCTCCAAATTATAACTTAGTTCAATATGAGGAATATTCTTTAAAAATCTTTTTTTTAGATCCACTGGTCAGAATCTTTGGATATTTGGTATAAGCTTTTCTTAGGAGGAGCAGATGCAACTTGTTGAAATCAATTGTCTGGGTTGATATTTAGGCTACCATGTCAGGTGAGAACCCTCAGGCCTCCTGGGGCCTCTTGTTGTTATTGTGAAGAAAAAATTAGCATTTTTTCAATCATATCTTGTTTGACAGAGCTTATGGAGAGTTGTCAATCGAGGTACAAATAGATAATGCTGACTCAAAAAAAAAAACATGAAAATGTTCAACCGGTTTCTTTACCAATCCTAATTTTCATACCTATCCCTTATTTTTTTGAGCACTTGACAAAAAAAATTCATGTCCATATTTATTACATGCCTATTAATTTCCCTCCAATTCCATATTTACAAATCTACGGAACTCATGTTCCATACAGTGTTCCGTTTATGGACTATTTTTCTCCCTGAATCCATCAAAAGAACTAACTCAACCCATTTTTAGCTCAACTTGACAAAGTCAAGCTGAGCTATTGCCATCACTTCTCGTTGGTTGGCATACGTACGTGCGTATAACGTACGTACGTATTACGTACGTACGTTCACAATTTCCTTTGGCACACCTCACAGGTCGCATTTATGATCAGATCATTTTGAAACTTGGTATGCTTGTTTGGGGTAACATCTAGATTGGAGCTATCGATTTTCTTCAATTTCCGTCAAAAAATGTTGTCGCGGCCAACGTTCTTAGAACTTAGTTTAGTCAGACCTCGATATTTCCCTTTGGCAAACCCTACAGGGCACATTTATGATAGGATTGCTTTGAAACCTGGCATGCTTGTTTGGGGTGACCTGTAGATGGGAGCTATTGATTTTCTTCCATTTCCGTCAAAAAATGTTGCCACGGACAACGTTCTTAAAACTTCGTTTAGTCATACCTCAATATTTCCCTTTGGCACACCCTACAGGGCACATTTATGATCGGATTGCTTTGAAACCTGGCATGCTTGTTTGGGGAGACCTCTAGATTGGAGCTATCGGTTTTCATCGATTTCTGTCAAAAAATGTTGCCACTGGCAGTGACCTTCGATGAACTTAGTAAAACTTAGTGCAGTTAAGCATCAATATTTCCCTTTGGCACACCCTGCAGGGCACATTTATGATTGGATCGCTTGCAAACTTGGTGTGATTGTGTGGGGTGACATCTATATGGGAGCTGTCGATTTTCTTCCATTTCTGTCAAAAAATGTTGCCGCTGACCTTTGAACTTAGTTTAGTCAGACCTCAATATTTCCCTTTAACACACCCTTCAGGGCACATTTATGATTGGATCACTTTGAAACTTGGAATGTGTGTTCAGGGTGACCTCTAGATGTGAACTATTGCTTTTTTTCATTTCCATAAAAAATTATTGTCATTACCACCAGCCTTTGAACTTACTGCATTTGTGCATCAACTTATCCCTTTTGCACTCTCTCCAGGGTATATTTATGAATTTCCATAAAAAAAAAACAAAAACAAAAACCATTGCCACAAGCAATGACCTTCTTCTTAGTGCATTTGTGCATTATAACATCTTCCTTTGTCATGCCTCAGAGGGCACATTCATTACCAGGTTGTTTTGAAACTTTGTATGCTTATATAGGGTGACAAAGATATATAGGAGCTATTGATTTTTTTTTTTCATTTCCATCAAAAAGTGTTGCTGTTTGCAACAATCTTTGAATTTATTGCATTTGTGCATCAACATTCTTTGACATAGCCTACAGGCCATATTTATCATAGGATTGCTCATTAGGCAAGACCTTTATATAAGAGCTATTGATTAGCATTCATTTATGTGAAAAAAGTTGCCATTTACAATAACCTCTGAACATATTGCATTTGTGTATCAACATTCTTTCTTTAGCCAGTCTTACAGTTTACATTTAAAAATGCATGGATTACTCTGATGTTGTGCACACACAATGCTGTTATGTTGAAATTTTATCAAATAACATTGGTACCAATGATCTTCAGTTTTGCCATTTCATTTATAATTTGCTAAGTTGATCTTCAGTTTTGCCATTTCATTTATAATATACCAAGTTCAAGTTTGTCAAGTTGAGCTACAGTGTCATTGACACTTTCATTTAAATTGGAAAATCGAAATGTCCCATTCTGACCCAGATCAATTCTGAAGCTGCAGTGACAGCAAATAAATCTAATATCAACTGGAAAATGTTTTTGTTCAAATCCACCAAAATTAACAAAATTAAACTTATTCTGTAAATGGTGAGTGATTTTATAACACTCAAGTTTTGACCTTGAAGCAAATATCTCTCATCTTAAAAATACAAACAAATAACCTATTTGAACACAATTTTCATTTATATTTTTCCGTTTACGTATCAGTCTGTCACATGTGTTTGCCAATCACACCAGAGTTTTGTTTTTGTTTGTTTTTATTTCAAGCAGATGTCAGAACTGTCAAATTCTACAAATAGGAGCAAAATTTTGATGATGAATTTCGAAAATGATAAGTATGGACCTTTTTTCGTCGAAGAAACCGAAGATAGTGACCAAAACATCACCGAAGACGAGCGTGAGTCTGAATACCCTTTTGAAAGGGAGGAAACTGAATATTGTGAAAGTGATTTAGAGAAACTTGAGTCAGATGAAAACAGAGTTCTTGAAACAAAAGCCACAGCAAATATCAGATCACTGAAAGATTGTGTGAACAGTGAAAGAAATGTGAACACTGTGAGAAAAACTGAACAAATTGTGAATAAATTTTCAAAATGGCTCCAAGAACCTCCCAGATCAGATTACAGGCAAATCCATAACATCCCACCTGTTGAGTTGAACACTTTTTTGGGAAGTTATATATTAACTGCAAAGAAAGCAGATGGTTCTGATTACGAGCCAGACAGTTTGACAAGCATCCATCGGGGTATTGAGCGATATCTTAAGGAAAATTATTATGGCTGCAGTTTATTGACAACTGATGAATTTCGCACGAGCCGGGATGTTTTGAAGGCACGGAGGAAGGAGCTGAAAGGGAGAGGCATGGGAAAACAACCGAATAAGGCAGAGAAACTGACACCAGAAGAAGAAGAGAAATTGTGGTCTCTCGGAATAATGGGACATCATAGCCCGGAGGCTCTACTTAATCTCATTTGGTTCAAATTGACAAAGTTGATGGGGTTTAGAGGGTCACAGGTGAATCATCAACTGCGGTGGGGTGACATAAGCCTGAAAACAGATAGTATTGGTGAAGAGTATCTGGAGTGCAGTGAACGTTTGACTAAAATGCATGATGGGAACTGTACCACCAGAGCATTTTCACCAAAGATATTAAAAAATTCAGACAGTTCGAGATGTGTTGTGGAAGCCTATAAGATATATGAAAGGAATCGTCCGGCTAGTATGAAGGTACCAGAAGCGCCCTTTTATATATCAGAGAATGTGAGCCACCGACTCAAAAGTGATGCATTATGGTTTAAAGCACAAGCAGTTGGTATCAACAAGTTAAAAGTTATGCTCAAAACAATGACCCAAAAAGCTGATATCAAAGGGAAAAAAACCAATCATTCGCTTTGAAGGATGATGGTCAAGGATTTCGTTTCAGGATATAAAATTGTGGCTGGTATAAACAATTACTTCACAGCATCAGTTAACAAGCAGAAAGAGATGTGTAATATTTTGCAAAGTAGACAAAACATGCAAATTGTGGCAATGGCTAAAAGTACCTATCCTGTTCCTCCCAGTGCATTCATGACACAGCCCAGTATGTCGAATGCTAATATTATCAAAAATACTAACTCGTTTAATGACCAACAAAATCCTTCTAATGGACTTTTTGCAGAAGTAACTATACACAGTGGTGAATTTCATATAAATGTTTATACTCTTGCCTCCCAAACCACATCAGTGTCGCAATTGAGTCCAGGTGCCAATGAACAATGAAAGCAAACAATTTTAATTTTTATGCAGTTTTCAAAAAATTTTCCATGTTTCCGAATGTGATGAAGTCCATTAAACACAATTTGGTAAATTTATTTAACCCTTTACCCAACGTAATGACCGGAGCCGGCCAGCGCTATTCACAAAAATTTCCAATTAATTTTCATTATTTTTTTCTCAAAAACATAGGTTATGACCCTTCTTTGGAACGTGCCCATTGACATCTTTCCATTGAGGGACATAACCTATATTTTTCAGACAAAAAAAATGGAAAAAATAAATTATTCAAGAATTTTTTTTTGCAAGTGTCGTCTGCTTTTCATGTTAGATAAAGGGTAAAAATAAAAATAATACATGATAATAAAACAAACAATGCTCTGATTGAAAAAATACTAGTACCGTCTTTAACAGAGTTACAAACATGTCATGAAATAGGTAGTATTTTTTCGATAAAGGTCTTATTTTTTATTTTTGAAGTTTTAAGATTATTTAGAACTTTTTAATATTAAATAAGTCCACTGCTGTATGACTTGATTAAAATTACAGAAATTTGTTGTTCAAGTGGTCTTCCCCCCCCCCCCCCCTTCAAAAAAAAAAAAAAATCAAAATGATTTGTGTAATAATCTTAACATTCCACAAATTTGGAGGAATTTTTACTGACCTGAGAGGAGAGGTAAATGATGGGTTGTTATTAATCATGGCCCATTTTGACAACTTTAGTCCAGTTGGGGGATGTCATTGTTGAACACAGAATGTCATGGGATTTGCCATTCATCTTGGGTTGGTCACGATTAGCCATTGTGCATAAGTATGTGACCTTAAACAGCAATAAATAATGAATAATTCATCTTGGGGTTGATGTGAATGAACAGTTCCAATTTAATCCACATTGTAATACGATGAGTCATAGTATGTATCCTTCGTCTTCAAAAAATATCACATTCTGCTGAAAAACTTCACTAAATAGCAAACTTATTGTGACAGAATCAAAAAACATGTGAACACAAAAATAATTTGCGCTACTTGAATGAATCGTTGTCACCATTCGGTGAGTAAAAATAGACACCGGAACTCGATCACCTCATATATGCTTCGGTCAATAAATAACAGAGTTTTAAAGTTTGAAATTTTCTCTGTGTGATGTTCAAATTTTTAAATTAATGGATTCATTGTCACAGAGGCATGTAATAAACACAGAATGCCACAATATATGAATTGTCATGTCATTGTGGAAGGATAAAACTTGAGGCTGTGCCTCTTGTTCTATCCTTCCATATGCTGGTACTCGTGTGGTATTGACAAACGCATTCACACATGTGTATAATGGGAACACAGTGGCTCAGTGGTAACAGTATCAGACGTCAAACAGAGAAGTCCACAGTTCCATTCTGACTTCTCTCGAGTGCCTAATAGTACAAGGTGGAGTCGATGGTGCACCTGTCTTCAACCAATGCTAACCCTGCTTGTGTGGAGTTGGTATGTTGGGGAGCTGACAGTTGCTTGCCGTTGCTCGGTGGTTCTCTCCGGGTACTCCGGCTTCCTCCATCCGTAAAACTGTCATGGTCATGATTAGCCATTGTGCAGAACTATGTGACCTTAAACACCAATAAATAAATAAATATAGTACAAGGTGGAAAATTTCTGAAAATTAATAATACAATTGGGTCGAATAATAGTAAAGGGTGGACAATTCCAAGATGTGAGCCAGATGCTATGCTCGGATTCATTTTTATAACACAGAAGTCTGATGCTCTTGAAGTGGTGAAGGGATAAATTACTTTTGGTTATCATAATTTTCACATGGATCTGAATTGTTGCAATTTATGGGAGAGTGCCGGCACTCTCCATAAATTGCACCAAGGCAAAAGCTTATTGTCTAATCAGTTCTGTCTCAGCGATGGTATAAAGCACATCCACCGAGTACTAGGTCTTAAAGGTATGGTAACAGTACTTCAGAATAAAGCCCAAATATATGCTTGCAGATCTCTACCAGTTAACATTTCCATTGCTTCCTGTGTTGGCTTGTACATGTATCTTACTAGTTTGTTTTGGTGAACTTCTGGAGATAAGCGGCTGTTCTGCACATTCGATTGCTGAAAATTAATAATCATACAGGGTCATATAAGGATCATACAGGTGCGAATTTTGTTTGAAAAAGAATAGTCATACATGTAAGATTATTAGGCACTCAAGAGTAGGAGTAACTACATTGTTTTTGCTCAAGGCACTTTATCCTGATTGCCTGCATGAGGCACAGTCCCACTGTGCACTAAGGCATACTACATTTGGATGGAGGACTTGCCTTCAATCTATGCTATCCGTGCATGTGCAGAGTTAGTATGTTGGGGACTCTGACAATTTCTTGCCATTCCTCAGTGGTTCTCTCCAGATACTCAGGCTTCTTCCACATGTGGTCCTTAAAACTGTCTAATGCGATTTGATCCTGGCTGTGTTCAAAGTGTTATTAAACCCGATCAAAAAAGAAATATCCATTAATTAAAACGACATCTGAAGATGCGTAGGGCTTTGGCCTCAAATACGTATACATCAGTAATATGAGCCACCCATGCTAACCCTCGCCCTTCTCTTAACCCAAATAACTAGATTGCAAGGAGGCTTTGCAGTGCTAAAGCATTGCAAAGCCTTGTTGTATTCAAGGGACAAATTTATCAGTTTTCTTAACTTCAGTATAATATCACACATATTAAAACCATTTAATTTTTAGCTTAACTTGACATAGTCAAGATAAGCTATTGCCATCACGCGTGCGGAAGTCTGTTAGTCTCTGAGTCTGTGACGTCTGTTCACATTTCCTTTAGCACGGGCTACACCCCGCAGTTCTTGTCTGATCGTCACGAAATTTCATATGCAGGTTTGGGGTCATGTCTAGATGAGAACGTCCTCTTTTGGTCGCGATCGGGCAACCGGTATGGCTGCCCGAGCCCAAAACCCGAAAACCATTAGCACAGTCTACAGGTCGTATTTATGAAGGGATTTCATTGTAACTTGGTAGGATGCCTCTGTATAGTGCCTAGACGAGAACGTCCCCTTTTGGGCATGATCTATCAACCGTGATGGCTGCCCAAGCCCGAAACCCAAAAACTTTTAGCACAATCTGCAGGTCATGTTTAATGTGGAGGGATTTCATTGTAACTTGGTAGGATGACTCCTTATGATGTCTAGATGCGAATTTCCCCATTTGGGCATGATCTGCCAACCGTGACGACTGCCCGAGCCCAAAACCCGAAAACCTTTAGCACAGTCTACAGGTCATATTTATTGAGGAATTTCATTGTAACTTGGTGGGTTGACTTCATACAATGTCTAGATGAGAAAGTCCCCCTTTGGACGTGATTGGGCAACTGTGACGGCTACAGGAGCCCGAAGCCCGAAAACCTTTAGCACAGGCTAGAGGTCATATTTATGAAATGATTTCATTGTAACTTGGCAGGATGACTCCAAATAATGTCTAGATGAGAACGTCCCATTTTGATCGCGATCATGCAGCCTTGATGGGTGCCCGAGCCCAAAAACCTTTAGCATAGGCAAAAGGTCATATTTATGGAAGGATTTCATTGTAACCTGTTAGGTTGACTCCATATAATGCCTAGATGATGACATCCCCTTTCGGTCGTGATTGGCCAGTTGTGATGGCTACAAGTGCCCGAAGCCCGAAAACCTTGAGCACAGTCAACAGGTCATATTTATGAAGGGATTGCATTGTAACTTCTTAGGATCACTCCAGATGATGCTCAGATGAGATTGTCCCCTATGGTTGCGATCATTCACCCATGATGGCTGCCCAAGCCTGAAGCCCGAAAACCTTTAGCACAGTCTACAGGTCATATTTATGAAGGGATTTCATTGTAACTTGGTAGGTTAACTTCATATAATGTCTAGATGAGAACATGCGATCATTCACCCATGATGGCTGCCCGAAGCCCGAAAACCTTTAGCACAGTCTACAGGTCATATTTATGAAGGGATTTCATTGTAACTTGGTAGGTTAACTTCATATAATGTCTAGATGAGAACGTCCCCTTTTGGACATGATTGGGCAACTGTGACGGCTAAAGGTGCCCGAAGCCCGAAAACCTTTAGCACAGTCTACAGGTCATATTTATGAGGGGATTTCATTGTAACTTGGTAGGATGACTCCAAATAATGTCTAGATGAGAACGGTCCCTTTTGATTGCGATCATTCAGCCTTGATGGGTGCCCGAGCCCAAAAACCTTTAGCATAGGTAAAGAGTCATATTTATGGAAGGATTTCATTGTAACGTATTAGGTTGACTCCATATAATGCCTAGATGATGACATCCCCTTTTGGTCGTAATTGGTCAGCTGTGTTGGCTACAAGTGCCCGAAGCCCAAAAACCTTGAGCACAGTCTACAGGCCATATTTATGAAGGGATTTCATTGTAACTTCATAGGATCATTCCAGATGATGCCCAGATGAGATTGTCCCCTTTGGTTGCGATTATTCAACCATGATGGCTGCCCAAACCCGAAAACCTTAAGCACAGTCTACAAGTCATATTTGTGAAGGGATTTCATTGTAACTTGGTAGGTTGACTCCATATAATGCCTAGATGAGAACGTCCCCTTTTGGACATGTTTGGGCAACTTTGACGGCTAAGGGTGCCCGAAGCCGAAAAACCTTTAGCACTGTCTACAGGTCATATTTATGAAGGGATTTCATTGTTACATGGTAGGTTGACTCCAAATAAGGTCAAGATGAGAACGTCCCATTTTGGCCGTGATCATTCAGCCTTGATGGGTGCCCGAGCCCAAAAACCTTTAGCATAGGCAAAAGTTTATATTTATAGAAGGATTTCATTGTAACATTGTTAGGTTGACTCCATATAATGCCTAGATGATGACATCCCCTTTTGGTCGTGATTGGTCAACTGTGATGGCTACAGGTGCCCGAAGCCCGAAAACCTTGAACACAGTCTACAGGTCATATTTATGAAGGGACTTCATTGTAACTTCGCAGGATCACTCCAGATGATGCCCAGATGAGATTGTCCCCTTTGGTTGCGATCATTCAACCATGATGGCTGCCCGAGCCCGAAGCCCGAAAAACTTTAGCACAGTCTAAGGTCATATTTATGAAGGGATTTCATTGTAACTTGGTAGGTTGACTTCATATAATGTCTAGATGAGAACGTCCCCTTTTGGACACGAGTGGGCAACTGTGACGGCTTCAGGGGCCCAAAGCCCGAAAACCTTTAGAACAGTCTACAGGTCATAATTATGAAGGGATTTTATTGTAGCTTGGTAGGATGACTCCAAACAGTGTCCAGATGAGAACGTCCCCTTTTGGTCACGATCATTCAGCCTTGATGGCTGCCCGAGCCCAAAAACCTTTAGCATGTCTGTAGGTCGTATTTATGGAAGGATTTCATTGTAACTTGTTAGGTTGACTCCATATAATGCCTAGATGAGAACGTCCCCTTTGGACGCAATTGGGAAACTGACGGCTACAGGGGCCCGAAGCCCGAAAACCTTTAGCACAGTCTACAGGCCATATTTATGAAGGGATTTTAATGTAACTTGATAGGATGACTCATTTTGGAATAATTTCATTGTAATTTTGTTGATATATGTTAACTGTGAGGGCCACATATATTAACTGTGAGGTCATATTAACCCACCCCTCAGATCTTTAGTACAGTGTACACCTCATATTATTTTTATCATAAACATAGTATACAGGGAACAGAAATGAACATATTCCCAATTATCACAATTCTTGTCTTATTTCATAATTCTTTCATAAACATTGAACATTATCCTTTTCATCAAACACAACACACAAGTTAAGCTACAGTGTCATTGACACTTTCATTTTAGCTCAACTTTGCCAAAGCCAAATTTGAGCTTATGCCATGGCCAGTCGTCTGTCGTCTGTCTGTCCATCAACAATTCAATACGGCTCAGGCTAGAGGCTGTATTTATGAACCGATCTTTATGAAACTTCTTGGGTACCTTTGTTATGATCGTGGGACGAGAACGAGTGTTTTGGGGTCCGATCCGAAATTCAAGATGGCAGATGGCAGCCATTTTGTACAAAATTTGGTGCAATCAGATTTTTGCACAGAACTTCCATATGAAAAGTCTGATTTGAATAATTTTTTGTATGAATGTTTAGTACCATGGGATACATCACATATAATACAGGTTTTTTTCTCGAGCGTAAATTATGCAAATTAGACTAACTTTGATGTATTTAGTGTTACTTTCAGCACTGTAAGTGCAAATGCCAATTCGGCTCAGGCTAGAGGCCATATTTATGAACCAATCTTTACAAAACTTCTTGGGTACCTTTGGTATCACCGTGGGACGATAACGAGTGTTTTTGGGTCCGGTCCGAAATTCAAGATGGCAGATGGCAGCCATTTTGTACAAAATTTGGTGCAATCAGATTTTTGCACAGAACTTCCATATGAAAGGTCTGATTTGAATAATTTTTTGTGTGAATGTTTAGTACCCTTGGATACATCACATATAATATGGGTTTTTTTCTCGTGCAGAAATTATGCAAATTAGATGAACTTGGATTTTTTCAGTGCTACTTACACACAGTAAGTACACATGTCAATACGGCTCGGGCTAGAGTCTGTATTTATGAACCGATCTTCACGAAACGTGTTGGGTACCTTTGTTATCACCTTGGGATGAGAACGAGTGTTTCTGGGTGCGGTCCAAAATTCAAGATGTCTGCCAGTGGCCATTTTGTACCGAAATTAGGTCTAATCAGTTTTTTGTTCACAACTTCTATACAGCTCAGGCTAGAGGCCGTATTTATGAACCGATCTTTACGAAACGTCTTGGGTACCTTTGTTATCACCTTGGGACGAGAACGAGTGTTTCTGGGTGCGGTCCAAAATTCAAGATGGCTGCCAGTGGCCATTTTGTAGCGAAATTAGGTCCAATCAGTTTTTTGTCACAACTTCTATACAGCTCGTATTTATGAACTGATCTTCACAAAACTTCTTGGGTACCTTTGTTTTCACCTTGGAACAGGAATGAGTGTGTTTTGGGGTGCCTTTGTTATCACTGTGCTATGAGAACAAATATTTTGATGATCAGTCAGACCCACTCTGGGACTCAAAGATTTCTTTTCTAGTTTAGCATCTGACTGTCACCCACCTTTACAGTACTTTACGTATACATTTGTTACAGGCTACAGTCAGTATTTATGTACAGTCCGTTACAATACTTTATATGTACCTTTGTTATCAGGTCACTACCTAGATGTTTGTCATTGCTGTGTCACATACTATACATGTCCATATCTTATAAGACAAGTTGAGCTACAGTGTCATTGACACTTTAATTCAAGTTTGCATTGGATCTAAAAAGAGAGCATGCGTTGGAGGGCCTGAGAAACAGATTTTAATTTTTTTTTAGGCCTTGACCCTTTACCCAATGAATCAGCCACATCCGGCTGTGTAATTATGCAAATTCAGCGGCTGAAAAAATATTATTTTTCAAAACATTTCAACAAAACCATATCATGTGACCTCTTTGGAATGAGCTTGTCAAGCTCGTTCCATTGAGGGGTCACATGATTTTGTTTTGTCAAAATGTTATGAAAAAATTTTTAAAAAAGGATATTTAAAATAATAAATTTGGATATCGTCAACAATGGTTAAAGGGTTAACAAAGATTTATTCTATAATTACATGTTATTGAAAAGGCAATTGTTTACCAAAAGAATGCTCAATGGTTTGGGGTTGCAATTAAGGGGATTTTTCCATTAGGCAATATCCAATTTAATGGGGTCTGTTGTAACTAAATTTTTTATTTTTTTTTACCCAAAATGTAGCCAAAAATGTCTCTCATCAAAATTGTAGCTTTTGACCCCACATTGTCCTGGATGAAGTTTGTGAGCTCGTTCCAATGAGGGGGTTGTAAGATATGTTTTTGATTCCAAAATTGAAAACATTTTAAATTTTAATGGCAATATTTTATCCATTGCACAATGTTGGCTTGAAACTGTGCACATCATCAGCAGACTTTCGATTTTGAAAAATGCAGACCTGTGCATAATAAAATATTATGTGATAAGAATAAATCATGTTACTTAAAGTAAAATCGTCGTGGACCGGTCACTTTCCACGGGTGGGCAGTATTTTCACGGACGCAATAATATTAGATTCCAAACACTAATTATATGAATAATCAAATATTTAATTAAACACTGGGTTCAACCTGATGCTTCATTAATTAAAATTTTGCTGATTTTAATTTTTATTACTTGTTGAACTCATGCATGAACATCAGTGTTCATGCGTGGGTTATGACCAGTCCATGGTAAGGCTTCAACATTTAGGAATTTTCTTAAATGGTTAAACGACTGCATGTGAATGAAATGGAAACGTTTACATTTTCAAACGTGCTACTACTACCACTATGAGTGAAAGTAGTCCTGGAAAATGGTTTTCGGCAGATTTTCGCAACTGCACAACTTTGCCGACGGAAATATCTTTTGCAGAAGCAAAGCAAACTTTGCGACAACATATTTATTTGATCACCATCAAAATATCTTGGCAACAAGAACGTTCAACCCGATGAAGGATCTATTCAAGTTCACTAAAAATCATTCTGGCAGTCAGTGGCGGACAACTCGTGCAGTAGTTAGCAACGCTATAACTACTTCTGCAAACTAGGTGGGAAGTCACCGACTCGTTTCAGCTGGGCAGATTTTATAATAATGGTGGCGAAGGTTTCACATTCAAACAACCTTATTCTATCACTTCTGTGGAGTTTTTATTCTATCATTTCTATAGAGTTTTTAGTTTTATAGCAGATTATAGTTTATGCCTACTCTGCGCAGTGCGCATACACAGAAGAGCAGGGCATAATATTTTTAAGAGGAACGATTTTATCCTTTGTCTCGCGCCTATCGAAATAAAAAGGCAGATGAACGACAAATCGTTCATCTGCAATTACAAACAGTTCATCTAGAAATTACCTCTTATCTACCTTTCAAGGCCCGAGATGGACAAGGAGTCAACTACCGCGCTTTACGATGCTTAAGCCTTAAAGCATGGCAGTTGGCTTCTCACTCCCAGGCCTTGATTTTGAGTCTACATAAACCCTTACCATCCCAGTCACTTAACTTGTGCCTGCAGTACATGTGCGAGATATCTTCTAAAGGTATCTGATTCGGGAAAATTGTTCCACTACGCAGTAATGACACTTAACAGTAGTGAGATGCAAAATAGGTTACCTCAAAATCGAAAGTCCATGCCCTGGAAGAGTTAAGTTGTTAACTTCAGACACGTGGAATTTGCATTGCAGGGGGATATTACTCTAACTGAACACCCATGTTGAGGGGAAATCACTCGAGCTAAACTCCATCCCATGTAAATGTTTACAAAAAACGTTAACGTTTATCATCGTGAAACAAAACATTTCCATTTACCTGTTTAAACGTAGAAGTCTCAGACCATGGTGACTGTAATGTATGCAATTCAATTTTGCATCGGCTAACACTTTTTCTTCTCATGCTTCTCTGCCTTCAGTCATAATTTTCTGCTCATGAATTTTTCAACTGTACTCAAGAATCCAGCCACCAAACCTATGCTTTCTATTGCAAATATGACTGAGTCATGCTCAGAATAGAAGGTGTAGCCGTGGAGATTGGATATCACATTAATGATGATTCATCCCAAACAGTTCGCTGCAAGTCGAACAGGGACAGTGAGTGATAACTTTGCAATTAAATAACAAAGTCAGCTGGTTTAGTATCTTTCATGTTGTCTGCAGCACTGTGCTCACTGACAAGTTGAAAAAAATAGAGCTAAAACGGTTAACCGATTAATTGATTAACCAATGATCAATGTCATGATCAATCAAAAAAGTAATTGATCGATTAAACTTTGCCTTAACCTACTGTATTTTATGGTTTAACAAAGGAACAAACTTGCTCTAAAACAGGCAAACATTGTCACACTGACTTGCATCAATTATTATGAGACAGATTAAAGCTTGCAAGTTATGTGCAGACATACTTGTTAACTCGCATGATCATTGTATTGCATCAATGGCGGGGAATGGTCATTCTTAACTCTTTGCCCGTTGTGGACAGCAGACGATACTTGCAAAAATAAATTCTTGAATTACTTAAAAATTTCAATTTTTGTCTCAAAAACATAGCTTATGACCCTTCATTGGAATGAGCTCAACAAGCTCATACCAATGAGGGCTCATAACCTGTTTTTTTAGACAAAAATTGAAAACATAATAAAATTTGAAAGATATTGTTATGTGTACCCATACTATTTATGATACACATAATGCCGGCATCTGGGGTGACCATCCGTCGTTCGTCCATCCTTTGTCCGTCCGTCTGTCTGTCCGTCTGTCCGGCATCTATCCATTTATTTGGCATTTGATAACTTGAAAAATATTGCTTGGATTGTCAAGTTACTTTATATTTGTGTTCAGGTTACTGATGTGCCAAGCTGTATAGTTTTTGGTGTAAATCGGATAATTTGATCCTGAGATATTTACCCTTTATCCTTCAAATTGAAAATTCCTCCAATCCCTTTGGCTTTCGATAACTTGAAAAATATTGCTTGGATTGTCTAGTTACTTTATATTTGTATACAGGTTACTGATTTGCTGAGCTGTATAGTTTTTGGTGTAAATCTGATGATTTGAATCCGAGATATTAACCCTTTATCCTTCAAATTGAAAATTCCTCCAATCCCTTTGGCATTCGATAACTTGAAAAATATTGCTTGGATTGTCAAGTTACTTTATATTTGTGTTCAGGTTACTGATATGCCAAGCCGTATAGTTTTGGGTGTAAATCTGATAATTTAATCCTGAGATATTAACCCTTTATCCTTCAAATTGAAAATTTCTCCAATCCCTTTGGCATTCGATAACTTGAAAAATATTACTTGGATTGTCAAGTTACTTTATATTTGTGTTCAGGTTACTGATGTGCCAAGCTGTATAGTTTTTGGTGTAAATCAGATAATTTGATCCTGAGATATTAACCTTTTATCCTTCAAATTGAAAATTCCTCCAATCCCGTTGGCATTCGATAACTTGAAAAATATTGCTTGGATTGTCTAGTTACTTTATATTTGTGTTCAGATTACTGATGTGCCGAGTTGTATAGTTTTTGGTGTAAATCTGTTAATTTAATCCTGAGATATTAACCCTTTATCCTTCAAATTGAAAATTCCTCCAATCCCTTTGGCATTCGATAACTTGAAAAATATTGCTTGGATTGTCAAGTTACTTTATATTTGTGTTCAGGTTACTGATGTGCTGAGCTGTATAGTTTTTGGTGGTAATCTGATAATTTGATCCGGAGATATTAACCCTTTATCCTTCAAATTGAAAATACCTCCAATCCCTTTGGCATGTGATAACTCAAAAAATATCAATCCGATTGTCATGTTACTTTATATATTTATTCAGGTTACTGATGTGCTGTGCTGTATAGTTTTTTATGTACATCTGATAATTTGATCCGGAGATATTAATCCTTTATCCATCAAATTAGGCACTCCTCCAATCCATTTCTATATGTACCCATACCTTGTATGGTGTACATAATGTCGGCATCCATAGTGGCCCTCTGTCATACAGCTTTCTACTAGTTGCGCATATGGGTACACATCTGACGATTTCATCGGCCTATTTTTATATATAGCGCTTGCCGGTATTGTCCGTTACTTTGGGTAAAAGGCTAATGCTATAAATCATCAATGGTTCAACAATAATTCAGGTACCTACTAAAACAAGTGATTAATTGGTTAACCAAGTTTAATCCATATGATTAATCGATCAAGAAAACCCTTTAACCGTTTCAGATCTAGAAAAAAAGTTGCTTGGTTAGTCTATTCTGATATAATGGTATCCCTGTGCCCAGCCACTAACACTGCTAGTGTCAAGTTAGTTTCTGTCTGGCATTACATGCAAAAAATAGGGGTGCACACTTTTTTGTTCACTGGAGGGGTGGGGGGGGGGGGGGTGGTCTTAAGACATTTAACCCTTTTCCAGAACAAAATTTGAACTTATTACTTGACGAATGATAATACAGTATGGCTGCCATGGACTGGTCATTTTCCATGGGTGGGCAATATTTCCATGGACACAATAATATTAGATTTCAAACACTAAGTAGCGGAACAATCATCAAAAATTTAATTAATGAAGCACCGGTTACGACCCAGTACTTTATTGATTAAAAGTTTGCTAATGATGGTTTTTATTACCTCGTAAAATGCATGCCTGGACATCGCTGCCCAGATGTGGATTATGAGTAATCCATGGCAACTGTACTGCACTTCAGACTGTGATAAATGGAGATTATCAATATGAAGTTTTCTGGTGTGGTATATCGCATCTCGTTGAGGACTGTCACAATGCAGTATCGCACGAATCGACGTATATGATGAATGTGATATTGCTTGGCAAAGAACCCCAATGAGATGTGATACAGCATGCCCCAAAACTTCACTGTACTGATTATTGTTTTCTTATATACTAGGCCCCTGCGAATATTAGAGTGTACGAGTCAAAGTCGAGTTGATCAACAAATTCGAGTCGAATTCGAGTCAAAAATAAAATCACGAATACAAAAATCAAATACAAAAAAAAAACTTTATTAATAAATGTTTCGGTATATATACATTTGTACATTTAATACTGACTAAATTGTCAAAACAATGCGAGGAATTGAGTGCTAGCCACAAGCACACATCATCAACAGGGAACTTACAGTGTATTTATTACCAATGTCATTTGGAATCACATGTATCATGTAATTCCAAATGAATACACTCCTATTTACAGTGGTTAAAGCCACGACTGCATACACGTGTAACACATGTAAGACTTCGTACAAAACCCAAGCAACAGGGACTACATCTCACCTCTGGTAGACTTCAGTAAGAAGCATCAATCGCTTTATGATAAAACAAGATCGGATGCCAAGCTTCAAGTCAAGAAGGGAGCAAAGAAATCAGTTACATACAGATTCTTTGTCTCTTATTCAACCATGCTTTCACGTGTGCTGCGTTATTAATGTACGAACTGTTGAATGTTATGTTGAATATGTGGATAAATCATCAGCACAATGCCAAAACAATCCTAATTTGGCTGTTTTGAACTGGAAATATCACATACGAAAATCCACTTTGACACCTGGTTTTGGCTAACTTGATTCGAATTCGATGTTCGGTCAACTCAAACATTTTGGGGGCAAATTCGAGTAAAAAAAAAGTCCATATTTGCAGGGGGTCTATTACATACCTATCATCATGTAATAATTAAATAGTACTCCCATTGGGAGACGAAGAAAAATATAATCCATTTTGGATGAAAGCATGTGACGAAAATTGTTTGTTGTTGTGGCTATGGCATGTTCCTTATTAGATCACCTCGACAAAGTCAAGCCGAGCTTATCCAATCGCTCTCTATCCGGAGTCTGTCCCTCGTCCGTCCACAATATGTTTTGGACTTCTCCTCCAAAACCACTGGGCTAATTAAAGTGAAAGTTTGTGTGAGTGATGGACCCAAAGGGGCATTGCATTTTTGTTCAACTCGGCATGCTCCGCCCCATAGGGAGGGAGTGGAGGAAAATGCTCCAAAATATTTTTAAAATCTTCTTCTCATGAACCAGTGGGTACAATGACTTGATATTTGGTATGATGCTTCCTTTTGAGGTGTAGAATTAAGTGTGTTCGTTTTTGTTCAAACGAAGTTCGTGGAGCAATATTTGCCTTTGTAATCGGAGGGCCAAGATGTTTAGCCTTGCCCAAAATTTATATTTTCTGAACGGATGGTCCAATTTAAACCAAATTTGGTATGTTGTATTATTGGGTCATAAGTACTAAGTATTTCCCATATCCCCGTGGGTGCCCCAGGAGCTAAAAATAGAAATATTTTCAAACACCCATATTTCCCAAACAAGACTGAACAGAGAACTGTTATTTGGTATGAAGCATCCTTATGGCCAGTAGAATTCAACAGGCTTGGCAATTTCAGGAGAGCGATTTTTTAGCTCTCCTTACTGCCCTCCTGAAAGAATTAAGGAGAGCGAAAAATTGCCCTCCTAAATATTTTGGTCTGGGATGATTGAGATTACATGTATTATGCTCACATTAAATTTTTGTTGTAAAGCAAAAATGTAATTTAACTTCGAAGTCACATAACATCACGTAATTTCATTTTGAAAGTGGTTTAGTGGTAAAAGGTAATGGCTGCAACCATACCCAAACACAGTTGCAATCATTTGAAGCAAAATGGGTCACAGCAATATTTTTTTTAGCTCACCTGAGCAAAGCTCAGGATGAGCTTTACTGATCACTTTCCGTCAGTCGTCGTCGTCCATCGTCGTTGGGCGTCAACAATCATCTCCTCCCAAACCACTAGGCCAATTTTAATAAAATTTTGTGGGATTGATCATTGGGTGGAACACTCGAAGAATTGTGTTCGAAATCTCCGTCGCCCATCTAATATGGCTGCCTTGGCTGCTGATTGGCAAAAACACATTAAAATCTTCTTCTTCAGAACCGCTGGATCAATTTGAATAAAATTTGCTGGGGATAACCAGTGGGTGGTCCTCTCTCAGAATTGTGTTCGGTTTGTCCGCCCGCCATCCAACATGGCTGCCACAGCTTCTGATTGGCTGACGCTCCACCCCTAAATTTCTATTTTTTGAATCAAGAGATCGATTTGAACCAAATTTTTTTTGAGGACTTATTGGGTCATAAGTATCTAATTTATACCGAAAAAAATTTTCACGTAGCCCCATGGGAACCTCAGGAGCTAAAAATCGAAAAAATTTAAAACGCCCATATCTCCAAAACTGCACGGCATTGAGAATTTTTATTTGGTGTGCAGCTTCCTTAGGACCAACAGAAAGGATTGGTAAAAAAAAATTGCCATCGGTTTTATCATAGGGTACAGTTTCGGGACTTTGAAAAAGTGCTGAGTCAGCACTTTTTAACACTGTAGGCAATGGGAAAAACATTAAAAAATCTTCTTCTCCAGATCCAGCAGGCAGAATCTTTTGATATTTGATATGCAACATTGTAGGGTGGATCTGATTCAAGTTTGTTCAAATCGGCCCCCTGGATTCATATTTGGGCTTACTATACTATAGTATAGAAGCCCGAATTCGAACTTAGTGCATTTCAGGCAAATTTCTTAAAAAATCTTCTTCTCCAGATCCAGCAGGCAGAATCTTTTGATATTTGGTATGCAACATTGTGGGGTGGATCTGATTCAAGTTTGTTCAAATCGGCCCCCTGGGTTTATATTTGGGCTCAGTATAGGAGCCCAAATTTGAACTTACTGCATTTCAGGCAAATTTCTTTGAAAATCTTCTTCTCCAGATCCAGCAGGCAGAATCTTTTGATATTTGGCATGCAACATTGTAGGGTGGATCTGATTCAAGTTTGTTCAAATCGGCTCCCTAGATTCATATTTGGGCTCACTATAGGAGCTCGAATTCGAACTTAGTGCATTTCAGGCAAATTTCTTCAAAAATCTTCTTCTCCAGATCCAGCAGGCAGAATCTTTTGATATTTGGTATGCAACATTGCGGGGTAGATCTGATTCAAGTTTGTTCAAATCGGCCCCCTGGATTCATATTTGGGCTTACTATACTATAGTATAGAAGCCCGAATTCGAACTTAGTGCATTTCAGGCAAATTTCTTAAAAAATCTTCTTCTCCAGATCCAGCAGGCAGAATCTTTTCATATTTGGTAAGCAACATTGTGGGGTGGATCTGATTCAAGTTTGTTCAAATGGGCTCCCTAGGTTAATATTTGGGCTCAGTATAGGAGCCCGATTTCGAACTTAGTGCATTTAGGCAAATTTCTTAAAAAATCTTCTTCTCCAGATCCAGCAGGCAGAATCTTTTGATATTTGGTATGCAACATTGTGGGGTGGATCTGATTCAAGTTTGTTCAAATCGGCTTCCTAGATTCATATTTGGTCTCACTATAGAAGCTCGAATTTGAACTTAGTGCATTTCATGCAAATTTCTTAAAAAATCTTCTTCTCCAGATCCAGCAGGCAGAATCTTTTCATCTTTGGTAAGCAACATTGTGGGGTGGATCTGATTCAAGTTTGTTCAAATCGGTCCCCTGGGTGTATATTTGGGCTCAGTATAGGAGCCCAAATTTGAACATAGTGCATTTCAAGCAAATTTATTAAAAAATTTTCTTCTCCAGATCCAGCAGGCAGAATCTTTTAATATTTGGTATGCAAATTGTCGGATGGATCAGATGCAAATTTGTTCAAATCGGCTCCCTAGATTCATATTTGGGCTTACTTTGGGCTTACTATTGAACTTAGTTCAATATGAGGAATATTCTTTAAAAATCTTTTTTTTTAGATCCACTGGTCAGAATCTTTGGATATTTGGTATAAGCTTTTCTTAGGAGCAGCAGATGCAACTTGTTGAAATCAATTCTCTGGGTTGATATAAATTTAGGCTACCATGTCAGGTGAGCGCCCTCAGGCCCCTTGGGGCCTCTTGTTTCTGTCAGTTTCAAGTTCAACAACTGACATCACAGTTTGAGGGGTAATTATTCAAGGAATATTGATACTATAATATACTACCATTACTACTATCCTGTCACTTGAAGCACTTGCACCAGGATGTGACTGTAGATTCAAGCAGACCTGTTGTCCAAGAAAGTCATACGCCTACCACAACCACCTTCAACCCCCTTGGGGGGGTTGAAGGTGGTAGTGGTAGGCGTATGACTTTCTTGGACAACAGGTCTGGGTACACACACAGGTCTTGTCAAGTGTGTGTTCGGTTGTTGAGTGAGACATCTAGATGTCTAAGAGATTTCGCTTTACCTTAGTAAAGTTATTAAAATCACTGATGTAATAGTCTGTTGGTTTCAGTTTCAATGAGTTTGTTCAATTGGATACTTAAAATGCTGTGCAAAGCTAATTGCTCTCCTAAGCTGATTGAGGAGAGCAATTTTTTGCCCTCCTGCATTTTTCAGAATGCCAGGCCTGATTCAATGGTAAAAAAAAAATTGCCATTCAATGCTACTGGTCATAGGGATGCTTCATAACAACGACGAGCTTGTTCCAAAGAGGACTCATAACCTATGTTTTTGAGACAAAAAATGAAAATAAATAATGAAAATTATTTGGCGATGTTTGTGAATAGTGCTGGCCGGTTTTGGCCGTTACGTTGGGTAAAGGGTTAAATGTTTACGGATCTGCTAAACTATGACAGTAATTTCCCATTGGCCACAGGGTGCAGCTTTCTGAAAACAACACACATTTATATGCCCTCACAGTATAGTAGTGATCCACAATATTTTTCAGCAAGTGCATTTTTTAGCTCCCGTAAAATAGAAAACACGGGTGCTGATGGGAGCGATTGCACTCGCACCCGTCTCATTCCAGGACTGTCAGGGTTGCAATATGGTCAAACATTACAGTCGATATGGAATGATCACTTTCCACGGGTGGACAATATTTCCTTGGATGCAATAATATTAGAATTCAAACACTAATTATAGAAATAATCATCAAAAATTTAATTAATGAAGCACCGGGTACAGCCCAGTTGAACCTATGGTTTGCTTTTCCGGCCAACTGATCTATTCTGGATGATTGAATCAGAAAAATTTCATAAATTCATTTTTTAAGAATCAAAGCTGGTAAAGTTGCTCAATTTAGCCTTGATTTGATTGACATTTTGATGACATTACAATCAGAAATGAAGACTCTCCACTGTCGTAGTTTTTAATTATTCCAAGTATTTCCACAAATTATTTTAATATCTTGATGTTTTTAAGGGGAATTAAATACATTGCTTTGCTCAAAGATTATGAAACTTAGCAGGTACACTACCTAGGGAAAAAGGATTGACCAGAACATGTTTTCAGGACTCTAACTGGGCAGTGCTTTGGATCACAAAATATTTTGAAGTCTAAGATTGTGAAACCCTACAGATGCACTGCATAAGGGAAAGAGATTAACCATCAAGGTCACACGTCACTTCTGATTTGGTATTCAGGCTCAAAGTACAACCCGGTGCTTCATTAATTAAAATTTTTGCTGCTGATGATTTTTATTACCTGGTAAATACATGCGTGGTCAGCGTGGATATCACTGCCAACTCGTGGATTATGACCAGTCCACAGTGTCTGTACTGTAGGTATACTTCTTAGGGCAAAGTGATGAACACTGTTCATTTGTTGGTCAAAAGGTCAAGTGCGCGGACTCGAAAACCACAGTTCATTAGACTTCAAGAAGCCTGGTAAAGTCATAGTAATTGGAAAATATTTTTCCAGGCCTGGTTGCCATGGAAACATTTTTTTTTCAGGCTTGATTATTTAACTCATCAACACAGACACCATGGAAGGTATCATTTCAGTCAATACTGCCAGTGGCGAAATGGGCAGAACAATACTGGTTTGTTGGGAGGTTTAGTAAGAATTTAATCCAACAGCTCAGCCAAGCTGTTGGATTAAATTATTACTGAGCCTCGCTTCAGATTTTTTGCTTGTTATATCGTCTGAACGTCCACTGTCAATTTTTTCTTCATGCAAAAATTGTGCACACTGGGTTGAAAGGGTTAATAAGAAGAACCATTATTCCTTCACTTTTTGTCTCCTGCAAAATTTAATAAAAGGGAGTCATATATAATTGGTCTCCTAATACTTTTAAACAAAAAACAAGCAAATAGTTCCCCTTAATTTGGATCAAATAACAATTTTGGTTATTAGGCCTAAGAAAGTTAAGAATCTGTTTCTTGGGCCTTCCCACATGGTCATTTTGGCTTCTGCATGCCCTATTTTTTATAACCATTGCAAACTTAAAAAAATAATAATTAAATGGTTTATGTCTGACATTTTTCTCAAGTTATAAAATTGATGAATTTGTCCCTTGAGTGCAACAAGGTATTTCAATGCATCAGCATTACAAAGCCTTCTTGCACTCAAGGGGCAAAATACACCAGAATGCATGCAGTTTTACAAAAAATGGCCTGAGAAACAGAAAATCTACTTTGTGGGGCCATAGAATCTGTCAATATGGCTCCCTTGGGGCAATTTTATTTAAAGAGGGCTGTAATGGCTCCCTTGTGATTTTTAAAAGACCACGGCTGGTATTTTTATTTTCTTAAGAAATGTATCGCCAATATCGAACTTGCCGAAAACGTGGCTACAATACATCAAGACGATTGATTCAGAAAGAAGAATCAAAATGGCAATCCTAATGGTATTTTACGGTAATTACTGGTAAAAGTAAAGATAGAACCCTTTGTAATATAGAACTTGTTAGTCTTTATGATTCATTCATTACATGTTGCATGTTATAATATTCATTCTTACAATTTTGCACAATATGGTAGTGAGAACAAAGGAGAAATTTTTCAAGCATCTGGCTGATGGAAAAGTCTTGGATAACCCAGGACTTTAACGTTACCCAGAGGCGTGAAAAATTCCACTTTTGTTTCCAGGTTTGTTGCCGAAATCCTGTTACAAGTTTGGAAAATACACTTGAAATCTTGGAAAAGTCATAGAAAAGTCTTGGAATTTCAGTTTTAAAAAGGTGTATGAACCCCAGGAAAAGGTTTCAAGACTCTTAACTAGATAACGCATTGGTCGAGGATCACAAAACTCCACAGGTATGCTGTCTTGGGGAAAGAGATTAATCCTATTGATGAGCAGGTCAAAAGGTCAAAAGTCTAGGGTTGCTTTATCCCTTTACTTAACACGAAAGGCAGACGACACTTGCAAATATAATTCTTGAATAACTAATTTTTTACATCAAAAACATAGCTTATGACCCCTCATTGGAACAAGCTCGTTGAGCTCGTTCCAATGAGGGGTCATAATTGAGCTATGTTTTTGAGACAAAACATGAAAAAAGTAATGAAAATTGGACGGTGATTTTTGTGAATAGCACTGGCCTTTTTGGGGAGTTGGGTAAAGTGTTAACCTCAAAACAGTTTCAGGATGTTTACCCTTTGTACCTTGATAATCAGTGCCAGTTCAGAGCAATCAACTGGTAGAGTCTACATGAATTAGCATGGGAAAGAACAATTAATATTTTCAACGTGCAGCCTTAGGGCTGCTGGTTGAAAAAATCCTGATTGGTCTACTACACAAATTCACTTTGCAACTATCTACTTTATGAATTCAGGTCGTATCACGATACTGGACTGGAAAAGCCCCCTTTCGGGTTCAAAAGGGCTAACTTGACAATGATTTGGTCTGGGATCATTTAACTCCACTCTCCAAAGATACACTGCCTATGAGATAAGCATAAATGGAATCTGCAGATAAATTAAACCCTTTACCTAAGACGAAAAGCAGACGACACTTGCAAACAAAAATTCTTGAATAATTTTTTGTCTCAAAAACATAGGTTATGACCCCTCATTGGAATGAGCTCAATGATTAAGAAATGTTAAAATAGGACCCATTCACCAGTGCTTGGGGTGGAAGTCCTCTGAAGTGGGCAACGTGGGTTTAAACAATTGACTAAATTTTGCTTTATCTCCATGTAGCGGTCAAGATTAGCCATTGTGCAGCAATGTGCATCCTTACGTAAATACCAATAAATAAATAGGGTTGGATAACCCTAACCCTATCAAGCCTTTAGAGAATTGGTCCTTTGGTCTACTGGACTTTCGGAATATTGGGTAGGCACTATTTGCCGGGTCCCTGTGATGGTCTCCATCACAATCAGTTTATTATGACTTCTCAACCCATTGATGTGAGAGATTTTACAGTACTGCATATTGTATATTTCATGTGTGAAGCAGACTTTTAGATTACTCCAAAGTTGCAATGGAAAACACTGTGCCGAAATAATAGTAATTGTATCCAATTTATACAATGTTAAAACTTTCCTGCCAAGTTCTGCAATGTTTTATCCATAGTTTGGTATTGTTTCCCTCAAAGAAGTTGCAAGCATTTACTAATAGCGGGGGAGGAATTCGCTAGAATTGTGCACTTGGTGATACCTTCCTGAAATTTGGCATGATGTAAGGGTAGGCATCAGAGATTTCAAAATCGATCGGCTACAAGTTGGCACCATCCTCTAGCCACCACTAGCAGCGAAATCCAAAATGGCCGCCAAGCGGATCGAAAAAAAGCTATTTTCGCCGATCGCACAACTGAAGCTCCAAACCTAACACCATACATGTGCTGTAATTGATGTGAATGATGGAGTGAAGCCCTTGGAACAAGTTGGGGGGAAGATTAATGGATAATGGGATCAGAATTTCCGTCGATGTGTGCGTCTGTGTGTCTGACTGTCAGTATGATCGTCCGTCCGTAGATAAATTAGTGTTGAATGTTTCTCGGGAATGCAATGGTCAAATGAACATGGTATGAGAGATTCCTGTCAACACATGAACAAGGGTACTCGATAGTATGCAGCAGTGGGGATACTTGGACATTTGATAATCCAATTAAAGTGACAGTCTATTCTCAACTTCCGGCATTTTCGATAGATTTATTTTCTAAGAAAATAAAACTATCAAATTTCTAGAGGAGTTCTGGTTCAATCTCAACACCATAGCGACACGTCTGCCAGCAAGGGCAGTGCTGGAATGAACTCGGGATGCATTAGTTCCCGTTGTTAATTATACAATGTTATCTTGCCAGTATAGAACATTGGCAAAATGGGACTAGAAGGGGTGAGTGTATGTTTGCAGTCATTCGAGGTACAGGAATATTTTTTGACTACAAGTAGTATTCTTCATTTTCGGCCAGTTAAGATGTGGTGTGTTCCAAGTCAGGATTAATGTTGCCGACACTTAATGCCCATCCCTCATGGTATGCTACTTTACCAGGGATATAGAGATATAGCCACCACTGGGAGCCAAAACATGACCTTTGATGTCGATGAGTAGTCGAAATGTTTTAGCGAATAACTTATCGAAATATGATCCGGTATGGCAATTTGATACCTTACGTTAGATTTATTAGATCAACTCAGGTATGGATTCATTGAGACATGAGTGCGCTACAAGATGAAGGATTTCCAAGTTGATTTGCTATGGAGTAGGAACTGACTAGTCACATGTGGCCTATGGCCAGAGAAAGACAAGGATACCATAGATGAACACACGGGTGAACGAAGGTATCAACTGTTGTACAGAGGCAAAATAGTTGGGGATATTGTATCATGCTATGCATGAATTAACACCGTCTTGTGCAGTAAATAACAGACTATTTTCCGAAATCTAAAACTGTATTCCTATACCCCGGACAATGTAGCAAGCCACATGGGATGAACATTTGTTAGCAAAATCAACTCAACTAGAAACATGACATGTGTTAACTGGCCGAAAATGGAAAAAAAAATACCAGAATAGGAGATGACTGGTCCTAACATGACAGTATACTACTCAATATTGTTACAACAGCCACCTTCACACTTACACAAAGGTGTGCACCTTAATCCAGCTTTCAAGCATTTGCAATTGCCCTTGCAGGCCTTGGCACAACTACAGTGGAGCATCAGTGCACATGCAGCACTTGCGTCTCCTAGGTGAGTCCAAAATGGGACCAGAATATTGAGACGTGGATTCCACTCCCATCCGTACTGTGATGGGTCTGGCACACATAAGTGTTTCTGCAGAGCACGATGCCAAATGAAAGATGACACAAGAATTACCCTTTTTACATGTTGATACAGAGCTGCTTTGGTGGGCGGGATGTTTTCCATAGACTTAAGGCCATGTGTGAACATATGCCGTCTCGCATCATTGACACGTGTACTGACACAACTGTTACTGTACATCTGTATGGTGAGTTTTTCGATATGCTGCATATGAGGGGAATCCTCTGAAAAGACTTGCGGATTCTCAGTCAATTCTATCATCATTTCAGTTGATGCGGGAAAATTCATCCATGCATTCCATCCTGTCTTCTTCCCAATGCCGAGCATGCTGGATGTTACATCACAACCTGTGAAGGCGTGGAAGAAAGTCAGGGCCTTACAGTAATCAGGTCCAAGTTGTGAAGCTATCTCATGAATTGGCATATCTTTATATGCCTTTCCAATTCCAAACCCAATCCACAGCTCACTGAGTCCAAGGTCACGGAATGTTGCGAAATGGTGCAAAGACAGAATGACGACATCAGAATCAACCGTGCGAAGAAAAGCTATTTTGTGACCTTGTGAGACTGCATGGTTGAGATGAAGCATCATGCGCGTGTCTGCTTCCTCGTGGTTCGATGGAGATATGTCACATAAGCTAACATCCTTATTGCATAGTACATATTCTCCTGATGTCGTTAACAACTGGTACTCGGATGTTGATGTTAATTTCAGCAGTTCAGCAGACAGGAACTTGAAAAATTCGTCTTTATTCTCACTAACTTTCAAGAATGCCTGCCAATTCTTCCCTTTAGGTAAAGGGACGTTCTCGGACACCCGTATCAACCTAACTGCTGTCTCACCGAGGCGTTTTGCTCGCGTCTGATTCTTCAAACTGCCTTCGGGGTAACAGTCATAGATCGCATCAACCCTTGTGGTGTTCGTGTTAATCAGAGATTCGATGTATGGCAATAATTGCAATCGAGCATATTCTCCAAACAGATCCGCTTTCTGTGGTTTGATTACATGGACTACAGCAGGCATATCCAAGATGACAACTGAAGCTTGTCTAGCTGCTGAATTCTTCCCTTGTGCAGGAATAGCTGGTAAACAATTGAGAATTTGAGATTTTGTCCCACTCCGTAGCTTACCTCTATCGGATAATGCTGGCGGATCACGTGCATTCTCGTGCATGAAAAACTCATCCATGTTTGAATCAGGCCGGGCTTGCAGTGAAACGAACATCTGGGTAACTATTGCGGCAGTTGCTTTACTTGACATGAGTTTGTCTCGGCCTTTGTCCAGGTTGGCTGGGGGTGGGTTAAGGAAGGTATATATATTTGCCTTGGGAATAACATCATTCAGGGGTACGGTGCATTCCACAAGCCTTTCCTTCAAGAAAGTGGAATATAAATGCTTGCCCCTTTCGGGTAATGACCGTAAACTCTTACTAACTTCGGGGTCCATATATTCACCAGTATCTAATGTCACCAGCTGACCACTAGTTTCATCATAAGGGTTGATAATGAGTCCCTGATTCACCAGATCGAGGAGAGATTTCAATTGATTCAGAAATTTTTTCTGCTCTGATACCGAACTTTCCGGGTGTTCCGTGTTATCTGATGATGTTGTGTGGAAACTTGCATATTCATACTCATCTATAACACGCAGAACTTCTGACCTTGAAAGCTCAATAACGACTTTCTCTTCAGCCTGGCCATAGAGACCTTTTGGACCACTGTCTTCTTTGAGTAGTTGGATACTATGTTCTTGGCTCTGATCTAAACCCATCATACTGAACTTCCTCTCACTACGCTGGACCACAAAATGGCCTTCCATGAATTTGTTGTGGATTGAAGGATGCCGCCTGGGTAGCTGAGACATGTCTCTCAGAAATACGGGGACCCACCGACAATAATTTGTATGTCCTAGGGCAAAAAAGTAACTGCACAACTCATCGATAGAACACAGTGTACCAGGCCAGTTACCGATTCGTTGGTTCCGAACGAATTGACAGCTTGTCAAGAGAAAGTTCCGAACGATTTCACCCCAATAGCGCGCAGTTGGAGATTGTGAAAGAATCCTCTGTTCCCACATTTCAAATGACTCATGGGGCCCAGTCTGCTGACAGTAAATCTCATAAGCATTCTTTCTGAGGATCTCAAGCCAAGCTAGAGTGAGAAGATATGCCTGTCGCGTCCTCTTGACATGTTTCCCACCAAGTAGGGATGATGCTACACCGGGTGTGAATATCTTTGCGAGGTGAAACATTCGCTCCCAACCAGAACCACCCATAAGCTTACCACCAGCTTCTTGGGTGCACATTTCAAGATGCAGGAATCCAATCATACACACCATTCGATCCTCACCTATCTCCTCTGGGAACAGCCATTGACATTTTTTCTGCCTGGCATACAACGGACAGTCACCTTCAATGACAGGTATCTGGCCGGGGTTTACGAAAGCAGTAGCTTCCCTGACCACATACATAGCATGCTTCTGCATACTGAGTGAGTCCGCTTTCTGCTCACTGAAAACAGGGAATACCCCAATAACTGCACGAGGTTTGACATTGTCTTGATCTTCATGTTTTGAAAAGAAGCCTGAAAAGGTCACAGGGACTTCATCAAGCTGCCAGCTGCCATCAACCTTCCCTTTATTGCTGATCTGTGACACATGAGACAACCAGTCATTCTCTCCCACGTTCAAATCTGCATATTCATTGGGCCGTACATTACATTCATCTGGAGATTCAAGCCTGATGTCCCCACCAAAGTCTTCAACGAAAGGAACAAATGCATAGTCGTCTGGGAGTTCAATTTGTGTGTCTTCTGGAACATCTAAACTCAGTGGTGGGGGATCAGTACCCACATTGTCCCTGCTCAGTTGACCAATGAGTGTGATGGACGTACCATGCATATCAGATCTACCAGATACATCAATGTTATCAGTGGTTCCTATCGAGAAAACATTACGTTTGCAGTTAGCTGGGACTACAACACCTTCGTTCTTGAACCGCAGTGAAACAGCTCTCGCGAAACTCCTGCGAACATCCATTACGCGATCATAAGAGACAGAGAGTCCCATTTGATGAAAATCTCTGATAAGATTTTTCATACGATCATGGGCATGCAACTTCAAACCCACATAAAGAGGCATTGGAGTTTCTCTGTCACGTCTCTGGTGAACATTTTGTGCATGTTCGGAGCGTTTCGCTGAATTGCTGATCAACATCTGTGAAATAGTACAAGCCACTCGAGTCTTGGCATTAACAGTCTCATCATCGCCTAAGTTCTGTATACTACATGTGCCCTCAAGTAGAACTCTAAGAAGAGTCAGGAGTGAGTTGGGTACAGGCTCGCTCAAGCAATAAGATGAAAATGATCCCGTGAAAGGAGCTTGAGATATGAGTATGTGTTTACGCAGAAGAAGACCCACATCAACTATCTTTTTTGCCTCTTCCTCAGACACTATACGAGTTAAAGATTCGGACAACAAGGAGCCAACTCGAAACCTACTTGAAATAAACACATCTCTACCCTGTGTGAAGGCGTCCCAGCCATCGCCCAATTTCTGCAACAAATGTTCTTTGAATCGAGTGGAATGTATTTCTTCACTAAGCCAATCAGAACCGACTTGCTTCAACCTCCGACTGTACAGATTCTTGAGATCGACAAGCTTCATCGCGGAATCGTTGTGTTCAACAAATGTTATGAGCTCTGCCATAACGAGAGGGTCATAGGGCAGGCCTGACGCGGAATGTTCGGCGTTCTTCGACTTTTTAGATTTAGCCGCTCGTGCTTCATTGGCAAGCTTACAATAACAGGTTTTGTGATAGTAAAGATCACTAGCAGCGGAATCAAATGCTGCATTGACCCGAGAAAAAACAACCCAGTTCTCGGCTTCCTTTGCCATAATTTTGAGTTTATTGTTATCAGACATTGATCTGCAAATAGGCTCACTGCTGTCACCTTCGCGTTTGTGACAATAAACACACTGGGGCAGTTTCCTGTCACAGCCAGATTCAAAACTTGTCCGTGTTCTTTTAGGACTCAGCGTGGAGCAGGATGCCACTGCCTCATTTCGCTCTCGCTTGTGTAGCACGCGCTGTACGATGTGAGTCCGAATACTGTCACGGCATGTCTTATGATATATTGCCTTATTCGTCAACAGTGACATCGACATACACTCATCACTCTCTCTCATCAAACAATCAATGGTCAAATTATATGGAAGCTCAACGCCATTATCTAGGAAGCGCGTTATGTCTTCCTCAATAGCTTTATAGGCGTCATGAAAACGAGATTCTCTATACGGACGCATCAATTTCTTGGAACTGTCTTGCTGGCAAAAGCAACAACGTTCCCAGTCAGTACTAGTCCGTACACGAAGAGGATTCTCACTCATTCTGTGAATGATTTTTGTGAACAATCGCGTTCTCGAATTAATTTCGACAGACAAATCAGAATTGCTTGCGGAATTACGCCAAACAAGAGATTGTATGGCAAAGAGACTGCTTCATAAAGAGCGTTGTTTCTCCGGGATCAGCGTCATTCAGGTTTGCCTGAATGACGCTGATCCCGGAGAAACAACGCTCTTTTCAAGTTCCAAGAAATTGATGCGTCCGTATAGAGAATCTCGTTTTATTCTACATCATCTCCCACGTCTGTTTCCAACACGTGCGTGGATCAGAGTTCACTTTCGCGCCCTTACAATCGGATGTATAGTCGGTAGACCGTCGAAAAGGAGGTTCCCTTCAGCCGCTGGCGGCCATTTTGGATTGTGCCGCTACTGGTCGCCACCGGTCGGTGTCAACTTGTAGCCGATCGTTTTTGAGAACCTCATAGCCTACACTAACAGTGTGCCAAATTTCAAGAAGGTATCACCAAGTGCACAATTCACCTGTATGTGACGAATTCCTCCCCCGCTATAAGTCGATTAAGTCAAAACGAAACAAAAAATAGTTCACTAGCGGGAAGCTATCTATATATATGTAACGTTGTTCTTTCCCGGTAAGCTTTGCAGAAGTAAACATAAGCTGGGAGATCAAGAACAGCAAGGAAGGCCAATAACCAAGGGCGCAAAAGTCAAATACGTGCAGGTGCAGTACAAGTCAAAATAAGGTGTGGGATAACCACTATAAACTATGTATCTTTCTCTTCCTACTCTGATAAGACCAGAAGCTGACATCATTTACTGGAAAGCTCTCACTGAGAGCTTTCCAGAAAATGATGTCAGATTCTGATCTTATCAGCACAGGGGCAGCAGTATACTTATGTGGTTATGCTACAACTTATTTTGACTTCTACTGTATTCAATGCGTTACTATCTTATTAAAATCTGAAAACAAACAGTAAATTGACCTTGGAATATTAATCAAGGTTTAAGGTCACTGTCAGCATCTCTGGTTATTGGATAACTACAATTATGTTGCATATTAAAACTAGGATGCCCACTTTTAGAGAACTGGCATTTCACACTAGGTCTTGAGATTGTGTAATTTAAATACTGATACAAATTTAACACAATCCCAGTCCATTGCAACCTTGTGGGAGAGAAAAACATTCGCATTTTCACCTCAGCATCTGTTTTCCATACTTTTCATTTTGTTATTGCTCAGAAAAATAATTTAAAGCATCTTGAAAATGCTATTAATTGAAAGTAGAATATGTTTTCATTTTTTGGAATTCACTAAAAATAAAACCTTATTGTAATCCATTCCAATGAGAGGTCACATGCAGAGTTTAGATGCTTTTTGAGAATATAACTGGCTGGTTTTGGCCATTATGTTGGGTAAAGAGGTGCTATAGATGAGATTTACTCTAAAGGCTGTACAGTGCACAGGTTAGTTACTCATTTAATAATGACAGTTTTTTACAACCATAAAGTGTGATGAACCCCATGCAATGCACTGGGTAAGTCACACTTTCTTTTTAAAAAAAACTGACAACTGCCATATCACACATTATCATGCCACTTGTTTAATTTGACCAGTCAACATGCTCTAATAGCATCAGTGGACTCTGCGATATTAGGTTATTCAATGGGGAAACGGCTATCGGATTAAGTCCATACACTGCCAGTGACCGTGTATGAGCCCATAAACCCCCTCTGCTGGGCGCCATTTTGTTCCAAATTAATTTTCCTACCTTAAGTTTTCATATATTTTCATGCAAATAAAAGACAGTTTCCTGATAAATATTTAAAATGAAGCGATTCAGATCTTTTAATTTATTATTTAATTTGTTTGGTGGCCTTGCCTAATTTTAATCTCACTTGGCCTTTCATCATGCCATATCTGGTAAGTAAACGTCCTGTAACTTATACTACATGAAAATTAGACCTGATACGGTTAAACGATTAATCAATTAACCAATGATCAATATCTTGATCGATCAAAAAAGTAAATGATCGATTAAACGTTACTTTTGAACTATTGTATTATATAGGTTAACAAAGGATCAAACTTGCTCCAAAACAGGCCCACGTTGTCACACTGACTCACATCAATTATATGAGACGGTGTAAAGCATGCATGTTACGTGCTGACATTTTTTTTTTTAAATTTTTTTATTAGGGTTAAACAACAAATTAACAGCCAAGTTCATATTGTGCCGGTGACAGTTTTACGGGTGGAAGAAGCCGGAGTACCCGGATAGAACCACCGAGCAACGACGAGTAGCTGCCAGTTCCCCAACATCATAACTCCGCACTGCAGCACAGGCAGGGTTAGATTGGTTGAAGACATGTGCAACATCAACGTGCAGTACGCCTTAGTACACGGCGTCTTTGTACCCGCATGTGGACAATCGAGGTTAAGTGCCTTGCCCAAGGACAAAACGCGGGAGCCTGAATCGATCGTTCATATGGTCACTCATCCGAGGACTAACCGGGCTTGACGTTGCTTAACTTTTCGGTGATCTGATGAGAACCAGTTACCGGAACACCACCGTGCCCCCAACGTGCTGACATACTTGTTCACGTGCATGTATCAGTAGCTGGAAATGGTCATTCTTAACCCTTTACCCAATGCGGTTAAAAGACGATACTTGCAAAATAAAATCTCAAATTACTAAAAAAAAATTCAATTTTTGTCTCAAAAACATAGCTCATGACTCCTCTTTGGGACGAGCTCATCGAGCACGTCCCAATGAGAGATCATAAGCTATGATTTTGAGACAAAAATTGAAAATATAATAAAATTTGAATGGATACTTTTGTACATATAGCACTGACCGGTTTTTCCTGTTATGCTGGGTAGAGTTAATATGCTGTAAATCATCAATGGTACGGTAATTATTCAGCTACCTATTAGGGTAAGTGATTAATCGGTTAACCAAGGTTAATCCATGTGATTAATCGATCAAGAAAATCCTTTGACTGTTTCAGCTGTTATGAAAATGTACACTCACTAAGGCTGTGCATGCACAGGCTTAACTGGTAGAGTGCTAAATTATTTTTAGTCGTCAAAATTTGACCATTTATCCTTGCCTTGTTACAATTTAAGGGAGAGTGCCTATAGGCACTCTCTCTTAATTTATAACAAGGCAACTTCATGCAGACAATATAATTGCACTCCAAAGAAAATATGAAGCCTATCCACAGCATATGAAGACTTCCAGTTGCAGCACCTGCATTAAAGGATAAAGTCCAAATATGGGCTTCCAGCACTCTATCAGTTAAATGCATAACAGAGATGATCTTTTTTGTAACCATAAAGGAAACAATGACTAAACCTGTGCACTGCAAAGTGATAGGTAGACATATCACACTACATGAAAATATACTCTGACTGAGGCTGTTTTTAGAATCAATAGGTACTGGGGCCAGAAATCAGATTTAAACTGGGAGTAGGATAAGGGTTTTAACCATGAGTCTCTTGTGAGTGGTTAAAACCCTTATTCTACGAGTGGTTTAATTTGTTTATTTACTCTGAGTTTCCACTTAGAGTAAGTTTGTGGGTCCGGTAGCTGATGTGCATATTTTTCATCTTTAGCTCAACTTTGGCTTTGGGTACCTTTGTTATGACCATGGGACGAGAACGAGTGTTTTGGGGTCCGATCCGAAATTCAAGTTGGCCGCTGGCGGCCATTTTGTACAGACTTAGGTGAAATCAGATTTTTGCGCAGAACTTCCATATGAAAACGCTGATTTGAATAATTTTTTGTATGAATGTTTAGTACCATGGGGTACATCACATATAATACGTGTTTTTTTCTCGTACGTAAATTATGCAAATTAGACTAACTTGGATGTATTTAGTGTTACTTTCAGCACTGTAAGTTGCAAATGCCAATACGGCTCGGGCTAGAGGCCGTATTTATAAACCGATCTTTACGAAACTTCTTGGGTACCTTTGGTATCACCGTGGGATGAGAACGAGTGTTTTTGGGTGCGGCCCGAAATTCAAGATGGCCGATGGCAGCCATTTTGTACAAAATTAGGTGCAATCAGATTTTTGCACAGAACTTCCATATGAAAGCGCTGATTTGAAATTTTTTTTGTGTGAATGTTTAGTTCCATGGGATACATCACATATAATACAGGTTTTTTCTTGTGCAGAAATTATGCAAATTAGATGAACTTTGATTTGTTCAGTGCTACTTACACACAGTAAGTACACATGTCAATACGGCTCGGGCTAGAGGCTGTATTTATCAACCAATCTTCACAAAACTTCTTGGGTACCTCTGTTATCACCTTGGGATGAGAACGAGTGTTTCTGAGTGTGATCCAAAATTCAAGATGGCTGCCAGTGGCCATTTTGTACCGAAATTAGGTCAAATCAGTTTTTTGTACACAACTTCTATACAGCTCAGGCTAGAGGCCTTATTTATGAACCGATCTTTACGAAACTTCTTGGGTACCTTTGTTATCACCGTGGGATGAAAAGGAGTGTTTTGGGGTGTGGTCCGAAATTCAAGATGGCCACCAGCAGCCATTTTGTACCAAAATTAGTGCAATCAGTCTTTTGTACAGAACTTTTGTATGAAAGTTCTGATTTGAATAAATTTTTGTATGAATGTTTAGTAAAATGGAATACATCACATACAGTACAGGTTTTTTTCTTGTGCAGAAATTATGCAAATTAGATGAATTTTGATTTATTTAGTGCTACTTGTACACTGTAAGTGCACATGTCAATACGGCTCGGGCTAGAGGCTGTATTTATCAACCGATCTTCACGAAACTTCTTGGGTACCTTTGTTATCACCTTGGGACAAGAACGAGTGTTTCTGAGTGCGGTCCAAAATTCAAGATGGCTGCCAGTGGCCATTTTGTACCGAAATTAGGTCCAATCAGTTTTTTGTCACAACTTCTATACAGCTCATATTTATGAACTGATCTTCACGAAACTTCTTGGGTACCTTTGTTTTCACCTTGGGACATGAATGAGTGTGTTTTGGGGTGCCTTTGTTATCACTGTGCTATGAGAACAAATATTTTGGGGATCAGTCAGACCCACTCTGGGACTCAAAGATTTCTTTTCTAGTTTAGCATCTGACTGTCACCCACCTTTACAATACTTTACCTATACATTTGTTACAGGCTACGGTCAGTATTTATGTACAGACCGTTACAATACTTTATATGTACCTTTGTTATCAGGTCATTACCTAGATGTTTGTCATTGCTGTGTCACATACTATACATGTACATGTCTTGACAAGTTGAGCTACAGTGTCATTGACACTTTCATTTATTTATTTATTGGAGAAACAGAGCACAGACTGCAAGCCAAGAGGTACTCGGTTCGAATCCCCTGGGCAAGGCACTTAATCCCACTTGCCCACATGAGGGCACAATGGCATTGTGTACAAAGGGTTACTGAGTGTCGATGGTGCACTTGTCGCACTTGTCTTAACCAATGCTAACCCTGCTTGTTTAGAGTTAGTACATTGGAGAGTCTGACAATTGCTTGCCATTGCTTGGTGGTTCTATCCTGTGTACTCCAGCTTTTCCACTCGTAAAACTGTCTGACACGAGGTGACTCTGGCTGTTGAAAGTGTCATTAAACCCCAATAAATAAATGAATAAATTGGAGAAACCTATTTCTGTTCGTTCTGAAATGGTTAACCAGACAAAAGGTTTGAAACCAGTTACCTACCTAACTAATTAGAAAACCGCCAACCAGTTCTCCGAAATATCGATAGGCATTATCATTCAATGGTTAAAACATAGTGAATCTGCTGCTTCTCCTTTGGGATAGACTACACCTCAAAGCCGTGTTGTATACACTGAGGAATAATCGGATTTGGCATTCAAGACTTTGTTCATGATCAGCAATTTCCATGAGAATTGAGTAATTGCAGAAACTACTCCATAGTTTGTATACAAACAAACATTGTTTGTATACACACTACTGAATATTTCTCCGAATACTGCTTTCCAGTTCCTAGAGTTTTGATCCCATACTCGGTGAAATAATGGCTCCGGAAAACAGGATATTAACCGGTTATAGCTCTTGGTTAGTCAATTTGAAAATCAGCCAACCGTTTCAGCCCTAATTTCTGTGTTGAATTTGACATACCTGAAATTTCCATGTGCATGTTAATTTCTTCATTCCACAGTTGTTGATTTTCTGTTGATTTTCTGTTTGCTACCTGTACAGTTGTATAAGATTTAGTCTTCAGTTCATCAGATCCTTCTGACACTTCTGTCAGGTAAGATAAAATGGTGTCAATATATAATTTGTCATCAGAATCTGTGTCAAAGTTGATGGTCACTAAAACACTCATCATATTATTCACCTTAAATTCAGTGCAACAGTGTTCATTTGTAGTGTTCAACCAATGATTGGAAAAGGCCACCACAGTCAGCTTACTGTGGGCAATCGGATGACAACAGCAACAGCTCCTTTGTGATGATTCATAAACCACCTTTTATTATCTTTTGCAATTGTTCAATTGTAAAATGATGTCAGTGATACCATTCAGTAAATTTTAAATTTTAAAGTTGAAAAACCATCACAATGTCTATTCTTAACCCTTTACCTAACGTAACGGTCAAAACCGGCCAGCGCTATTCTCAAAAATCGCCAATTAATTTTCATTATTTTTTTCATTTTTTGTCTCAAAAACATAGGTTATGACCCCTCGTTGGAACGAGCTCGTCGAGCTCGTTCCAACGAGGGGTCATAACGTATGTTTTTGAGACAAAAAATGTAAAAAATTAGTTATTCAAGAATTATTTTTGCAAGTGTCGTCTGCTTTTCAGGTTAGGTAAAGGGTTAATCTCTCTAGACACCTCTTTGCATGATATACAATTTAAACGGCATGTAACGCTTACAATTGAGTGCACTTGCGACAATTGCCAGTTCATACTGGAAAAGTGAAGGTTGCACTCCATTGACTCAGGTCGCAATAAAATTACCAGTTGTGCACACTTGGGTGGTAAAGGGGGCACGTTTGGTAATTTTACTGGCCCTGAGTCAACAGAGTATAACACTGTGAAATATGTTCAATTTAATGTAGTTCTTTCGAGTCTTGACTTATCTAGCAGTGAACGAGCTATAACCTGTGAAATAAGTTCAATTTAATGTAGTTCTTTCGAACCTCGATTTGTCTAGTAGTGCACGGTATGACAATCAGAATCAGCCAATTGTGAGCTCCAATAACCTGTAATCGGCCTGCGGCCATTTTTTGTAATCGGTTGAGCTCTATTCATTTGTGGAACCAGATCTCAGCAAATTTCCGACTGGAGGTGACTCTGGTTGTCGAAAGTATCATTAAATCCCAGTAATATATAAATTAGATCACAGCAAATTGCTGAAATATTCTAGTCATTTTTACAGAAACCAGCACAAGACGGAAGTTTATTACAACATCCAGCTCCTCTGCCAGCAACTCCTACAGTAGTGGCGCACAGTAGTAAATTGTTACCACCCAAACCAAGTTTAAAAATATCTCGAGTTAGTCAAGGTAAGTTTTCAAATCATTCAGAAAATCTCTGGATACACCATTTTTAATTTCTTGTTTTGCACTAGAATTCAGTCCATCTGGATTGGAGTCTTAGATATTTTTTGTTTTTGCTGGTATCCCTGTACTTTCTTGCAGGCAGGACTGGAATTACTCTTGGGACTTGCATCACATACACAGTCGGTTTTATGCAAATTGAGGTTTGGGGATGATAGGGCTCCAACAAGACCAATTTTCTCGATGGAACAGGCTAATTAAATCGGAAGTTGGGAAGCCCATGTATCACGTCTATAGGACAGTAGCCGTGGGTTGGTCGTAATCCACCCTTGAGCAGTGATGTCCATGTACTCATTTACCAGATACTAAAAATCATCATTGATCAAAATTTTAATTAATGATGCACTTGGGTTAACGCCCCCCCATTCCTCACCTTCCCATTCTGTCATCTTTGCAATGCCTCTGCTCCAACCATCTGTTCTATAGTTTGTGAGAATCTATACAAGAATCAGATTCGGGATTCTTACCAAATTTAAAGTCCTGCTGGAGATCATTTAGTTTGAACTTCACTTTCTCGGAACAAGTTGACTGCAGTGAAATAGTTAACTTGTAAAGTTCAGGTCTGGCATTTTTAAAAATGCAGGACTGCTAAAAATCACTTTCCTCGCATGGGTTAGGTGAGTGATTAGCTCTCAAGCTTACAAAAGCTAAAAGTGGCAAAATGAAGTTTTACTATTAATAAATTCTGCCTTTGTACATTTTATTTTGTGCTGCTAATAAGGTAGTCTCTGAGATGGCTACACTGCCCCTCCCACAACCCCACCGGGCCTCGGCAGTAGGCAAGCGAATAAATCGTTCTCTTCAAAATGCGAGGCCAGAAAGTTCAAGTATTTGGTATGATGTTTTGGGTATCAGTGTATCTTTAAACGTCCTACATTTCACAGATAAGTTTTCAAGCCAGTGACTGTACTTGAAAATAACCTCTAACGTAGAAAAGATCCCTGATTGGAGGGGGTTAATGAACAGAAGCTTGTAGTTAAATTACTGTGTTTATCAAAATTGAACAGTGAATTATGACAACATCAGAGTCAATTAACAATCGTGATCGGTTTGAAATTGGCATTCCCCTTCCTTTTCTACTTTCTGTAGAATTTTACCTGTCAAATAAGAAATGCAAGAACATTGAATCACAGATGGTATTTTTGTGTATCCCCCACTCAAAGTTTGTCTGTGTATCTCTGCATATTTATACCCCCACTCAACGAAGTTTATGGGGGGTATATAGGAGTCAACTTGTCGGTCGTTCTGTCATTGTCGTCGTAGGTCCGTTGCACATGTAAACTTGTAGAGTGAACTAATCCCACAGTTTTAGCAGCATTATCATGAAACTTCACAAAAATGATCAACATGATGAGGAGCAGTGTGTGACATTGTTTTCCCAATTGGAATCAAGATGGCCGACAATGGTGGCCATATTGGATTTTTTTATGTAAACCTGTGGAGCAAACTACTTCCACAGTTTTAGCCGCATTTTCATGAAACTTCACAAAAATGATCAACATGATTAGGGGAAGTGCTTGACATAATTTTTTAGCTGCAACGAGCAGCTCTATAAGTGGCAATGTTGGTCTGTCGGTCTGTCTGTGACCAACGAGTTTCAAAACTCAATAACTTTTGAAATACTTGATGGAATGACTTTATATTTTGTATGTAAGTGTATCTTATTGATGTCTAGCCACTGTTCAATGCATGTGTTGTTCCAAATATTTTTCTTGGAGTTATGGCCCTTGATGAACTTAGAATTTTGTGACTAACGAGTTTCTAAAAGAATAACTTTCAAACTACCTGGTGGAATGACTTCATATTTGATATGCAAGTGTATCTCATTCATGTCGTCTAGCCCATGACCGATGCAAATGTTCCAAATATTTTTCTTGTTTTCTTTTCACCATCACCTGTAAATTGCCTCTGAGAATATTTTTTGGACTTGCAGATTGCACCACCCGTCGCAGCTACATCGTCGATGTCGCGATTTTTTCCCGCTCGGTTCAAGATGGCCAACGGGTGGCCATATTGGATTTTTAGCTCACCTTGACAAACTCAAATTGAGCTAATCCCATCACTCTCCATCCGTCCATCCGTCGTCCGTCAACACCATGTTTTGGTCTTCTCCAAAACCACTGGGCCAATTCAACTGAAAGTTTATGTGAGTGATGGCCCCGAGGGGCATTGCATTTTTGTTCAACTCAACATACCCAGCCCCATAGGGAGATGGTGGGGGAAAATGCTCCAAAATATTTTTAAAATCTTCTTCTCATAAACCAGTGAGTATAATGACTTGATATTTGTTATGAAGCTTCCTTTTGAGGTGTATATTCAAGTTTGTTCAAACAAAGTTCGTGAAGCAATATTTAGCTTTGTAATGGGAGGGGCAACAATTTTGGCCCCGTCCAAAATTTCTATTTTCTGACGCGATGGTCCAATTTTAACGAAATTCGGTATGTGGTATTATTGGGTCATAAGTACTTGACTCGTGCAAACAAAAATTTTCTTGTCTCCCCACGGGAACCCCAGGAACTAAAAATAGAAATATTTTCAAACGTCCAGATTTCCCAGCACGGAACTAAGAACTGTTATTTGGTATGAAGCATCCTTAGGACCAGTAGAATTGAATAGTTAAAAAAACTGCCATCGGTTATGTTATGGTGTTCTGTAGAGGGTATCGAAAAAATGCTGAGTCAGCATATTTGCAAAAACTTTTAAAAACCTTTTTTCTAGAACCAATAGTCAGAATCTTCTGATATTCAGTATACAGCATCCGTAGGGGGGTCAGATACAAGCTTGTTAAAATAAAGCCCATTGGTTCATATTTGGGGCTCAATACAGGAGCCCAAATTTTTATCTTCGGGCAATATGGGGAATATTCTTTAAAAATCTTCTTCTTCAGAACCACCAGTCAGAATCTTTTAATTTTTGGTATACATCAATGTTATGAGGGGCAGATACAAGATTGTTCAAACCAAGTCCCTAGGTTAATATTTGGGCTTGCTATGGAAGCCAAAATTTTAACTTCGTTCAATATGGGTGATAATATTTAAAAATCTTCTTCAGATCCACCAGTCAGAATGCTTTCATATTTGGTATACAACATTTCTAGGGAGGTGGGGGCTCAGATTCAAGTTTGTTCAAATCGGTTCCCTAGGTTTTTATTTGGGCTCGCTATTGTAGCCCAAGTTTTTAACATAGTGCAATATGAGGAAATTTCTTAAAAAATCCGCTTCAGATCCACCAGTCGGAATGCTTTCATATTTGGTATACATCTCTAGGGGGGTCAGATTCATGTTTGTTCAAATTGGGTCCCTAGGTATATACTTGGGCTCGAAATGGTAGCCCAAATTGTTAACATAGTGCAATATGAGGTAATTTCTTTAAAAATCTTTTTCTTCAGATCCACTAGTCATAATGCTTTTATATTTGGTATACAACATCTCTAGGAGGGTCAGATTCAAATTGGTTCAAATCAGGTCCATAGGTTAATATTTGGGCTTACTGTGGTTAATTTCTTTAAAAATTTTCTTCTTCAGATCTAGCAGTTAGAATGCTTTCATATTTGGAATACAACATCTCTAGGGAGATCAGATTCAACTTTGTTCAAATCGAGAGCCTGGGTTAATATTTGGGTTCCCTATGGGAGCCAGAATTGGCCATGTAGTTGAAGAATTAGAAATTTTGTATTCAGTATCCTCTAGAGGCGTGTAACTGAGATTAATCCACATAGGTGGTATCATAGGTTGTATCAAGGGGCTTCATAAGGAAGCTCCTCATTTTTAGCTCACCTGACTGAAAGTCAGGGTGAGCTTTTCTTATCACTCTTCGTCTGTCGTCGGTCGTCAGTCGTCCTGCGTGAAGGTGGTGTTTGAGCCTCTTTCTCCTAAACCATTGGCCACATTTTAATTAAATTTCATGTAAATAGTGATTATAACGGGGCATTTTGATTTTTATCAAAATTAGGTTTCGGCTCATATTGAGCAGAGGTGTGGGAAAAAAATGGCCAAATTTTTTGACAATATTCTTCTAATGAACCACCAGTAGCAGAGATTTGATATGTGGTATACAGAGTCCTCTTGAGGTTTAGAATCAAGTTTGTTCAAGAGAAGTTTGTCGGGCATTATTTGCCTTCGTTATGGGAGGGGCAAAAATTCTGGCCACGCCTAAAATTTATATTTTCAGAACCGTGAGGTCGATTTGAACGAAATTTGATATGAGATGATAATGGGTCATAAGTAGTTGATTGATGCAAAAAAAATTTTCTCATTGACCCGTGGGAACCTCGGGAGCTACAAATAGGAAAAACCTTAAAACTGCCATATCTCCAAAACTACACGGCACAGAGAATATAAAGCTTACTTTTATCCAGTAGAATAGAATGGTTAAAAAAAATCCCTATTGGTTTGATCACAAGGTACTTTTTTCAGGACTTTGAAAAAGTGCTGAGTCAGCACTTTTTAACACTGTAGGCAATGAGAAAAGATTAAAAAATCTTCTTCTCCAGATCCAGCAGGCAGAATCTTTTGATATTTAGTATGCAACATTGTAGGGTAGATCTGATTCAAGTTTGTTCAAATCGGCCCCCTGGGTTCATATTTGGGCTCAGTATAGGAGCCCGATTTCGAACTTAGTGCATTTCAGGCAAATTTCTTAAAAAATGTTCTTCTCCAGATCCAGCAGGCAGAATCTTTTGATATTTGGTATGCAACATTGTGGGGTGGATCTGATTCAAGTTTGTTCAAATCGGCTCTCTAGATTCATATTTTGGCTCACTGTAGATGCTCGAATTCGAACTTAGTGCATTTCAGGCAAATTTCTTCAAAAATCTTCTTCTCCAGATCCAGCAGGCAGAATCTTTTGATATTTGGTATGCAACATTGTGGGGTGGATCTGATTCAAGTTTGTTCAAATCGGCCCCCTGGATTCATATTTGGGCTCACTATAGAAGCCCAAATTCGAACTTAGTGCATTTCAGGCAAATTTCTTAAAAAATCTTCTTAACCAGATCCAGCAGGCAGAATCTTTTGATATTTGGTATGCAACATTGTGGCGTGGATCTGATTCAAGTTTGTTCAAATCAGCCCCCTGGGTTTATATTTGGGCTCAGTATAGAAGCTCGAAATTCGAACTTAATGCATTTCAGGCAAATTTCTTAAAAAATCTTCTTCTCTAGATCCACCAGGCAGAATCTTTTGATATTTGTTATTCAACATTGTGGGGTTGATCTGATTCAGGTTTGTTCAAATCGGCCCCTGGATTCATATTTGGGCTCACTATAGAAGCTCGAATTCAAACTTAGTGCATTTCAGGCAAATTTCTTAAAAAATCTTCTTCTCCAGATCCAGCAGGCAGAATCTTTTGATATTTGGTAATCTTTTGATATTTGGTATGCAACATTGAGGGGTGGATCTGATTCAAGTTTGTTCAAATCGGCCCCCTGGATTCATATTTGGGCTCACTATAGAAGCCCAAATTCGAACTTAGTGCATTTCAGGCAAATTTCTTAAAAAATCTTCTTCTCCAGATCCAGCAGGTAGAATCTTTTGATATTTGGTATGCAACATTGTGAGGTGGATCTGATTCAAGTTTGTTCAAATCGGCCCTCTGGGTTTATATTTGGGCTCAGTATAGAAGCTCGAAATTCGAACTTAGTGCATTTCAGGCAAATTTCTTCAGAAATCTTTTTCTCCAGATCCAGCAGGCAGAATCTTTTGATATTTGGTATATACCATTGTGGGGTGGATCTGATTCAAGTTTGTTCAAATCGGCTCCCTAGATTCATATTTGGGCTCACTATAGAAGCTCAATTCAAACTTAGTGCATTTCAGGCAAATTTCTTTGAAAATCTTCTTCTCAAGATCCAACAGGCAGAATCTCTTGATATTGGGTATGCACCATGCTTACGGGGGGTGAGATTCAAGTTTGTTCAAGCCAAGTCCCTGGGTTCATATTTGAGCTCATTGTGGTAGCCTGAATTATAACTTAGTTCAAAATGAGGAATTTTCTTTAAAAATCTTCTTCAGATCCAGCAGTCGGAATGTTTTGATATTTGTTATGCAGCATCCTTAGGGGGGTGCGATTCAAGTTTGTTCAAGCCATCCATGTCCCTTGGTCCATATTTGGACTCACTGTGGGAGCCCGAATGATAACTTAGTTCAAAATGAGGAATTTTCTTTAAAACTCTTCTTCAGATCCAGAGGTCGGAATGTTTTGATATTTGGTATGCAGCATCCTTAGGGGGGTGAGATTCAAGTTTGTTCAAGCCATGTCCCTAGATCCATATTTGGACTCACTGTGGGAGCTCGAATTGTAATGTAGTTCAAAATGAGGAATTTTCTTTAAAAGTGTTCTTCTTCAGATCCAGCAGTCAGAATGTTTTGATATTTGGTGTGCAGCATCCTTGGGGGGGGGGGGGGGGGGGGGATTCAAGTTTGTTAAAGCCAAGTCCCTGGGTTCCCTGTGGGAGCCCGAATTATAACTTAGTTCAATATGAGGAATATTCTTTAAAAATCCTTTTTTTTTAGATTCACCGGTCTGAATCTTTGGATATTTGGTATAAGCTTTTCTTAGGAGGAGCAGATGCAACTATTTAGGCTACCATGTCAGGTGAGCGCCCTCAGACCCCCTGGGTCCTCTTGTTACATTATGATCAGCTGAAGAAAAGGCATGATGCTCGGACTATTTTTGTCACTCCTGACGGGCTCAAGGATTGCCAGTGTATCCTATGGAGATGGCTTGCTTAATGTAGACTCATTCTTGGACTCTGTTTATATCATGTTCTGTTCAAGGTGAGCACTTCAGGCCCTGTGGGGCCTCTTGTTTTTTTTAACTCAGAAAAATTGAATGCCCCTTTTCAGTCACCCACAATAGGCAGTATGCCATGGTGGGGTATAGCGGGCAATAGACCATCTCTAGTTTGTGAATGCAGTAACTTGAATATATGCAACAGGATTTTCATGAAACTTGCTAAGGGCATACATTGTGAGAAGATCTTGGTCAAGTTCGATATTCGTCAAATTTCATCAGCTAATGTAGACTTAGTTGTACAGTGGAGCCCACTTAATTGGATATCTCTTAACTGAATAACCCTGTTAATGGAATATAATTTCCCAACACAAAACTATTTACCATACCTCCAGTACAAATTTGGCCTGTTAATTGAATATAGGTTATAGAGTAAACTTCTATTTATTGAATAAAAAATCTTGTAACCTGTTGAGAAATTACCCTGACTCTCCCCAGTTTTCCTTTGTTTATAGACCTGTTTGGCCTCATTACAGCCAATACAGGCATTTAATCTATTATATCTTGTTTGACAGGGCTCATGGAGCTCTGTCAAACAAGATATAATAGAACTAGAGAATTGTAATTTGTTGGACAAATTACGGGCTTTCCCAACTTTCCAATGTGAAAATGCAGACTACATATAGCAAAGCAAAGTGTTTGAAATTATCCATTTCCAATATGATGGACAAAAAGCAACCAAAGCTGGCTATTTTTGGCATTCTATAACGGTACTCTTATTCTCACCCTCGTTGTGCTTGTGGGTTAAATCTTGAGATTAAAAAGTAAACAGTAACTTTCTTCTGCAATCATTGTTACATCTATCTATACCAAAATAATTGCTACAACAACCTTGCAATTATAGGAAATGAGTACAGATGTTTGCAAAATTCACTGAAAATCAATTTTTGTCGGACAATACTGTTCTTTACGTGGCCAAAGCATATGTTGAGTTAAGCTCCAAAGCATATAGAACAAAATTTGTCATATTTTGACTACTGCATGCAGCTATAGAAAACATTCTGAGTTTTTTTGGACGGTACCTACTTTTATGCAACCAGAATGGGATAGGGTTAACCATTACAACCAAACTTACAACAGCAGATATGCTTGGTAGTGAATTGTGAATACGCACATGAAAAGTGTTTGAAATTAACATTGGCATGGCGGGGGTTCGAACCCACGCTGAGAGAGCTTCCTTCGGCACCAACCGCCTAGCGAAACTATACTGAACCACGCACACCACTCGGCCACCGACAGACCCCAAAAAGGGAATGCTAGTTAACCAAGTATATACGAGGCCAGTACAGAACACACGGAACACTCAATTATTTAATTATTCATCAGATAGTTGCATCTAAGTACTTAATTCCACGAACTGCACCTCAGAAGAAATCAGCGACACTTGTCTTTTTCAAATTTCTCGGATGCCATAGAATTAAGAAAGGACGCTGGTTTTGTTTACATTGGCATGGCGGGGGTTCGAACCCACGCCGAGAGAGCTTCCTTCGGCACCAACCGCCTAGCGAAACTATACTGAACCACGCACACCACTCGGCCACCGACAGACCCCAAAAAGGGAATGCTAGTTAACCAAGTATATATGAGGCCAGTACAGAACACACGGAATACTCAATTATTTAATTATTCATCAGATAGTTGCATCTAAGTACTTAATTCCACGAACTGCACCTCAGAAGAAATCAGCGACACTTGTCTTTTTCAAATTTCTCGGATGCCATAGAATTAAGAAAGGACGCTGGTTTTGTTTACATTGGCATGGCGGGGGTTCGAACCCACGCCGAGAGAGCTTCCTTCGGCACCAACCACCTAGCGAAACTATACTGAACCACGCACACCACTCAGCCACCGACAGACCCCAAAAAGGGAATGCTAGTTAACCAAGTATATACGAGGCCAGTACAGAACACACGGAATACTCAATTATTTAATTATTCATCAGATAGTTGCATCTAAGTACTTAATTCCACGAACTGCACCTCAGAAGAAATCAGCGACACTTGTCTTTTTCAAATTTCTCGGATGCCATAGAATTAAGAAAGGACGCTGGTTTTGTTTACATTGGCATGGCGGGGGTTCGAACCCACGCCGAGAGAGCTTCCTTCGGCACCAACCGCCTAGCGAAACTATACTGAACCACGCACACCACTCGGCCACCGACAGACCCCAAAATTTGAAATTAAGCCTTTCCAAAATGATAGAAAAAGCAACCAAAGTTGGCTAATTTTGGCATTTTCAAATGGTACTCTTATTCTCGCCCTCATTGTGCTTGAGGGTTAAATCTGAGATTAAAAAGTAAACAGTAACTTTCTTCCACATTCATTGTTGCATCTATCCATACCAAAATAATTGTTACAGCAACCTTGTAATTAGAGAAATTTTCCCTTGAAGTTGATCAATTTTGAAGAAAAAATCTATATTCATGTCATTTTTGGCGAATGGGGGTTAATATTGAAAGATTTGAGTGGTGATTGTGGTGTATCATATTATGCTCTAAATGTGTGGAAAATTTGAGCTAAATAACTAAACAATTTTGAGACTTTAGAAAAATGTTAAAATTTTGAAAGTTTTGGCAGAATATTTTGAAAATACGCATTTTCACAGACATGAGAATACCGCATTTCACTAGCTTTTATGACATTACATATGTATGCCAAATTTGGTAAAAATCGTACCGCTTGTTTTTGAGCAGTGTAACAGACAAAATTCACGGCGAAAAAAAAAATAAGAAAATAGAGAAGAAAAATTTTGAAAAACAAGAATAACTAGAGAATTGTAATTTGTTGGACAAATTACGGGCTTTCTCAACTTTCCAATGTGAAAATGCAGACTACATATAGCAAAGCAAAGTGTTTGATATTATCCATTTCCAAAATGATAGACATAAAACATCCAAAGTTGGCTATCTTTGGCATTCTATAATGGTACTCTTATTCTCACTCTCATTGTGCTTGGGGGTTAAATCTTGAGATTAAAAAGTAAACAGTAACTTTCTTCTGCAATCATTGTTACATCTATCCATACCAAAATAAAAGCTACAACAACCTTGCAATTAGAAGAAATGAGTACAGATGTTTGCAAAATTCACTGAAAATCAATTTTTGTCAGACAATACTATTCTTTAAGTGGCCAAAGCATATGTTGGGTTAAGCCCCAAAGCATAACTTACAGCAGCGGATTTGTTCATTAAACATCTCTACCTATAGCAAAACAAATTGTTTAAAATTAACCCTTTCCAAAATGACAGGAAAATGTAACCTTGTTAGCTAATTTTAGCATTTTCGAATGGAACTCTTACCCTTATTGTGCTTGAGGGTTAAAGATGAGATTAAAAACTAAACAAATGCATACAAAAATAATTGTTACAACAACATTGCAATTAGACAAATTTGCCCATGAAGTTAGTAAATATTGAAATTCATATCAATTTTGGCCAATAGGGGTTAATTTTGAAATATTGTGTGGTGATTTTGGTGTATCATATTATGCACTAAATATGTGGACATCAATCACAGGCTGGGTGCCTGATAAGAGACATGGAGAAATCTTGAATCTTAGTATTTGAATGAACATGTACAAGTTGAGGGTACTCCAAGTCAATGTACGACAACTGGGTGAGGGTTAAAAGTTGGAATAAAACATATAACAGCAAAATTGTTCTTGGATGATTGCCATATCTTCTCATAGGAAACGTTTTGAGAAAATATGGCACCAGGGCTGAGAAATTGCATGAAAATTTTGGTGAAAATAACAATTATTCCGACAGTACCCTTATGGGATGTCTCAAATCTGCCAAGGGTGAAACTTTTAATAATAACATATAGAACAGAATTTGTCCAAAATGATAGACAGAAAGCATTCAAAGCTGGCTAATTTTGGCATTCTCTCAAGGTTCTCTTATTCATGTCCTCATTTTGCTTGGGGGTTAAATCTTGAGATTAAAAAGTAAACAGTAACTTTCTTCTACAATCATTGTTGCATCTATCCATACCAAAATAAAAATAATTGCTACAACAACCTTGCAATTAGAGGAAATGAGTACAGATGTTTGCAAAATTCACTGAAAATCAATTTTTATTCTGACAGTACTATTCTTTACATGGCCAAAGCTTATGTTGTGTTTAGCCCCAAAGCATAACTTACAGCAGAGGATTTGTTCATTAGGCATCTCTACCTATAGCAAAACAAAGTGTTTAGAATTAACCCTTTCCAAAATGACAGGAAGATGCAACCACAGTTAGCTAATTTTGGCATTTTCGGATGGTACTCTTACCCTCATTTGCTTGAGGGTTAAAGATGAGATTAAAAACTAAACAGTAACATTCTTCTGCAAGCATTGTTGCATCTATGCATACAAAAATAATTGTTACAACAACCTCGTAATTATGAGAAATTTGTCCTTGAAGTTAGTAAATCTTGAAGATAAAATGATATATTCATATCATTTGTGGCCAACAGGGGGTTAATTTTTAAATATTTGTCTGGTGATTTTAGTGTATAATATTATGCTCTTAATGTGTGAACATTAATCACAGACTGAGTGTCTGAAAGGAGACATGGACTAATCTTGAATCTTGCTATTTGAATGAAAATGTTCAAGTTGAGGGTACTCTAATTCAAGGCCTGACAACTGGGTGAGGGTTAAAACTCGGAATAAAACATACAAGAGCAAAATTGTTCTTGAATAACTGTTAGATAATTGCCAAAAATAAAAAGTGGACAAAATCATGAATGGGTTAATAGCATAAAGGCGGTAATTTGGCTAATTTGACATTAAAATTGAACAGACAGCAGTGTCACTCATACGCCGACTGTGTCCAGACCAGTGAAGGCAGATACACTAAATCTTCAGAAGTTGTTCTACTATCCCAGCTTGACAAGACAGTATCTTTGTCGAGTGGTGTGAGCGCATGGGAACAAAGTGGATCACGTGGAAACCGCGGGGACGATTCGTCCCTACTCTATTTCAATTCAATGCCATTTCCATTCACTATTTACCTATCACCGGTCGAGTTTGGTGTTATTTCTGTCTATTTGATGAACTATTCAGCTTTTAATATTCGCACATTCATATTGGACAGATAGTTTTGACTTAAACTGCTTATTTTAGACCGTACCGGCAGAAACTGACAACTCGATCCTCTGGAGAAAAAGCCATCATCTGGCTAATTTGACATTCAAATTGAACAGATACAATCACGGATATGTGCCAATTATGTACCAACCATGCAAGGCAGCAACTTGAAATTCTCAGAATGTTTTCTACTGTCCCTGCCTGACAGTTTAGTATCTTTGTCAAGTGCCGAGACCACGTGGAAATACCGTGGATCAGGTGGAAACCGAGGGCATGATTCGTCCCTACTTTATTCTCAATTCAACGACTTTTCCATTCATTATTTACCTGTCACCGGCTGAGTTAGGCATTATATCTGTCTATTTGATGAACTTTTCAACCTTAACTATTTGCAGCTTCATGTAGCACCACTGAAAGGCCACTGCACAGTTACCAATATATTCAGGGATTGATTTTACGAAAATAACAGTTATTCCGACTATACCCACATGGGAACTCCTAAATATGCCAAGGGTTAAACTTTTGATAATAACGTATAAAACAGAAGTTGTCATGCTGTGCTTGCTGCATGCAGGCATAGAAAACATTCAGCGCTCAGTGAATTAGGAATGGAGTAAATTGTCACTTAAACCTACGGAATTCTGCAAAAATGAGAGTATTTTTCGACCACACCAATCTTTATGCGTCTGAGACCGGGATGGCGTTAAACTTTATAGCAACCTTATAACAGAAAATATTCTTGGAATTGAACTGTGAATCCGAATTTCGAAAGCATTTTCGGATATTCTATTCCAAACTACCACTGCACTCTTATCAATATTCAGTGATTTTATGAAAATATCAATTATTCCGACCGTACCCATATGGGCATTCTCGAATCTGCCAGCAGTTAAACTTTTAATAATGACATATAAAACAAAAGTTGTCATACTATGACTGCTGCATACAGCCATAGAAAACGTTCAGCGCTCAATCAATTTGGAATGGAGTAAATCGTCACTTAAACTTACCAAATTCTGAAAAACGATTTTTTGGACTGCACCTAATTTTATGTAAACAGAATGAGCATAGGCTTAAACTTTACAACCAAACTTAAAACAGCAAATATGCTCGGTAGCAAAACATTTTCTGTGTATCATTAATGTTATTTTTTCCTTGCAATGCCTTCTAAGAAAGCTCACTCAAAGTACTTCCCAAAAACCCTGTGGGGTGTAGTATTATTTCAGGGATAGAAATTATTTTCTTATATTACTTATAAATTATTATACCCCACGCAACGAAGTTGCAGGGGTATAATGTTTTTGACTGGTCCGTCCGTCAGTCTGTCAGTTCGTCAGTCCATCAGTCCGTCAGTCAGTCCTACTTGTTTTCTGGACTTTTTTTGTTCACGCTTCCAGATATTGAGCTGATTTTTGGTATGTCAGTCTAACATGGTGGCCTACAGATCAAGTTTGCATTTTGTTCTGCTCCACTGATTTTTAACAAAATTACGGCCCTTGTACTCTGAAAAATTCATCAAAATTACAGTTTTCTGGACTTTTTTTCTACATGCTTCCAGGCATTGAGCTGATTTTTGGTATGTTAGTCTGCCATGGTGGCCTACAGATCAAGTTTGCATTTTGTTCCGCCCCACTGATTTTTACCGAAATTACAGCCCTTGAACTTTGAAAAGTTCATCAAAATTAGTTTTGTGGACTTTTTTCCTACACGCTTCCAGATATTGAGCTGATTTTTGATATGTTAGTCTAACATGGTTGCCTACAGAACAAGTTTGCATTTTGTTCCACTCCACTGATTTTTACCAAAATTACGGCCCTTGGACTCTGAAAAATGCATCAAAATTCCAGTTTTCCAGACTTTTTTTCTACACGCTTCCAGATATTGAGCTGATGTTTGGTATGTTAGTCTGACGTGGTGGCCTACAGATCAAGTTTGCATTTTCTTCCACTCCACTGATTTTTACCGAAATTACAGCTCTTGAAGTTTGAAAAGTTCATCAAAATTACAGTTTTGCGGATTTTTTTCCTACACGCTTCCAGATATTGAGCTGATTTTTGGTATGTTAGTCTAACATGGTGGCCTACAGAACAAGTTTGGGTTTTGTTCCGCTCCACTGATTTTTACCAAAATTATGGCCCCATAGACATTGAAAAGTTCATCAAAATTACAGTTTTCCGGGCTTTTTCTCTACATGCTTCCAGATATTGAGCTGATTTTTAGTATGTTAATTCTTTCAATACCGTTGAAACTACAGAACACTGTTTTCTGCAGTATTCTTAGAATCTATGTTTATTTTTAAAAAATGATTAGAGCTTGAAATATCGGGGAGTGTGGGGTATGTGAGCGTGCTCACTAAAGTTCTATATTTTTATTTACCAAGTACAATGGAGCCCTGTTAATTGAATTGTCATTTTGCAAGTGAACATATTCAGTTAACAGGAGTATTCAATTAATAGGAATTTCATCATTTTCCTTCATACAAGTTATAAATTGAGCATTTATTCTATTGTATCGTGTTTGACAGGGCTCACAGATCTCACGTGGCGTCGCGATAACCAGTTCTCGTCAGATCACCGAAGTTAAGCAACATCGAGCGAGGTTAGTAGTTGGATGGGTGACCATTTCAGCAACTGATTCGTGCTCCCGCGTTGTGTCCTTGGGCAAGGCACTTAGCTCTGTTTGCCTAGATGGGGGCACGATGATGCTGTGTACTAAGGCGTACTGCACGTCGATGGTGCGCATGTCTTAAACCAATCTAACTCTGCCTGTGCCGCAGTGCAGAGTTGAGTTCCAATGTTGGAGAGCTGACAGCTGCTCGTCGTTGCTCGGTGGTTCTCTCCGGCTTCCTCCACCCGTAAAACTGTCACCGACATGATATGACCCTGGTTGTTAATGTGTCGTTAAACCCTAATAAAAAAAAAAGAAGAAAAAAGCCGAAGTCCAAGGATAGCAAAATTTCTTATTTTAATTAGTGTTTCTTCAAATTTTTTCCCGAAATTTCAACAAAACTGTATCATGTGACCTCCCATTGGGATGAGCTTGTTCCAGTGTGTATGTGTGATGGGTGGGAGGGGGGGGGGGGGTCACATGATATTGTTTTGTTGTAATTTTTTGCAAAACATGTTTTTTTTTAAACTGCTTAACTTTTTCAACACGAGAGACCACTTTTCCGGTCCAGGAACACAATACATCATAATTTCATTAAGTAAGATGGCTATTAAGTGAATGTGTGTGGTAGAACAATTAATATTCTGCCGCACATTGAAAATATTAATTGCTCTACCCCACAATAATGGATATGGACTCTTCCAATTTCTGCCATTTAACTGGCAAGGAAGATACCACCAGTGTTCAAAGGGTTAATTTGTAAAGCATGGCCAATTTGGCAGGTAAAGGGTACCAGGAGTTCACTCTGCAGCCTACATTCCTTTAACACGTAAAATTTTCGCAGAATATTTAGTAATGGTTTGGAGATATATGCAGGATTATTAACAGGATTAGGTTTAAAATTAAGATATAACCAATTAAGTTTACTCCACTCTACTAAATGTACCAGGTGTATTTGCAGGCATAGTTTTATCTTGGAACATGACGGTGACTGAAGCACACAGTGAAATCTCCACATACCAGCTATATGCCTATCAAGAGGGAGCAGCGCCACCTACGAGCAGCCTTTGGAAGAAGGTACGTTAAAATCAATTGCATGTCTAAGCTGGAAGCCACTATCCAGCAGGTGCATGGCCAGAATATCAAAGTTAGGGGGGAGGGGGGGGGGGGGGCAAAAGTGACATCTAGGGAAGCACACAGAATATGATTCACTGCATCATCTGAGCCCTACAGCAGCAAGATGTGGGCGAGCACAAGAGGGGTGCCCCCCTCTCATTGGAGGGATAAAAATATTTCCTTGACTCTGAATCTGTTTGTGTCTATAATTTATAAGTTGTGAAAGGCATCAACAATTAGGCTACAATGTAGACTAACAAGTTGTGAAAGTCATCAACAATGTGGCCTAATTATTGATGTCTTCCACAACTTATAACTTGTGGACATAAACGTACTCAGAATCAAATAAATTGCTAGATATTAAATTTTCTTGTCTGATGTTCCCTATATGGGTGAACATTGGGGGGGGGGGGGGGGGGGGGGGGGGGGGGGGTCTGCTATCCATACTATATTGAATAATGATGGTAGAGAGGGTCCCACTGTTTTGCACAGAGTACTTCCTGCAGGGCCTTGGATTCAAGAAATAGCATTGAATTTGACAGATATTCAAGGAATTGAAATCTGGGAAAATGTGTCAGGAGGCCATGAACCTTGCAAAAGCGTTTTTTATGATCAGTTTGTTTATGATCAATTCGCAAACAGATCATACACACCTACTTCAGTGGGTCAAGATTTTGAAATGAAATACTGCAAAATCAAGTTAGTATCATGAACAAATAAAAATAGCATCTCGGATTCAGCGTTTTCTTGTTTCTTTTTTCACATTTGAGATTCTAGTGTTGCATTGAGGAGAGAAAACAGAATATCAATCAGCTTGTGACTGTGTCACTATCTGGTCAGAATTCTCTATCCACTTAAGTTCTAATCTCAGTACAGTATATATTAATAGAATAATCCTGTTAACAGCCTGTAATTGATAAACACCAAGCCATTGATGAGAGATGAGCAATATATTGAAAAACCCATGTTTGGATTACAACCAGTCCACGGTGGCTGACTGTACAGTACTTGTGTGGGAGCTGACAATATTTAGTTCTAAGAAGGTGCAAGATTTTCATCTTCAACAGGTGTGAGATTCAATTCATGATTTAATTCGATGTAAAATCCTCTACCTGATTCAATTCAGAATTCAATTCAACCCAAAATTTGATTTTTGCAGGGCCATGGTCCACCGGCCCTGTCTAGAAAATTGTAACAAGACAAACCTATGTGCCGAAATTCTGTCAGCCGAAACTGATTTAACAATTATCCAGGCCTGTCATTTTAAGGAGAGCGACCATTCTCACTCTCAATGGCTCTCCTAAAGTACAATTTGCAGGGGCAGTAAATGCCCTTCTGGTCACATACAAGGATAGCCACAAAAGTCAACTTTGTTCAGTAACGGCGATCGGTATCGCTCATCTTAATATTTGATTGTGCCATTTTGCTTGCTTATCAGATACCGACTGCAATTGTCTGACTACATGCATAATTCCAGCAGAAATCCTGACATGTTCTGCAAGAAATCATTGCATTTTTATGCCCCCGAAAAAATTTTCGTGGGCATAGTGTTTGTCATTTCCGACTGTCCATCTGTCTGTCAGTCAGTCCGGGCCAACATTTCGGGTTTATGGGCTATTATTATTAGGAGCTACCTCCAAATTAAGGTAGTGTTAGGGTTAGGAGTGGGGTGGGGTTAGGGGTAGCCCCAGACTAGGGCTTAAGAGATTGGGGAGGGTTAGGTCCCAGGGGGGTCAGGGGTGGGGTTTTAGTTTTAGTAGACCCTAAACCGAAAAATAGCTCCTAATCCTATTGGTTTGGCTAGGATGGGGTTGGGTCAGGGGTGGTGTAGGGGTAGCCCCCAGGTAGGGCTTAAGGTTGGGGGGTTAGGGTCAGGGGTGGGGTTTAGGGTTAGGGTGTGGTTTTGGGTTGGAGGGGTGGGGTTAGGGTTAAATATAAGTTCTAGGGTGGAGGGGGTGGGGTTCTGGGTAAAATAAGGTTTTGGACTTACAAAATGTTTTTTGGGTAGCCCATAAACCCGAAATGTTGGAGCGTCCGTCTGTCCATCTGTCCATCCATCAGAAAGATTTTTGTGTTTCCATCCGTCCATCTGCCCATTGGGAAGATTTTGGTGTCCATTCTATAACTTTGCATGCATTTTGCTTATGGGGAGACGATGTGTTGTACACAGATTTTTTTTTTTTGTTCGATGGAGATTATAGTTCAGGGGCATCCGTTGCCGGGCAGTCACGTTTAGTCTTGTTCAAAACTGCATTAGAGACAATATGCACAAACCAAACAATAAGATGGAAAGATGTGGTAAAATTTTCAATCTCAATCACATACCCCAATGGCTCTCTTTGTGTTAAATTAAGGGGGCCCAAAATGGACCTCCTAAGTTCATTTAAGGCGGGCCACCATTGCTCTCCTCCCATTTTGAAAATGACAGGCTTGATTATCCAGCATGATTGTTGATGGCTAATATTTTTTTCATTACAGGTTGGAGATGTCAAAGCTCTGCCACTTCCAATGGCCTGTACTTTGACTCAGTTTCAAGAAGGCAATAAATATCACTTTGCAGTCAGAGCATTGGATCAACATGGAAGAATGGGACCATTCAGTGACCCTAGTACAATACATTTATTACCACAGAAGAGTTGATAACAATTCATATCTATCTTATCAAAATTATCATATTCTCTCATGGCAGTGACATATTGTATATTTTTCTTCTGCAGTGATTTCCTTCTGGGTACAATTGTGTACAAAATGTATTATTATGCAGTATAGACTGTCAAATGATGTTCTTTTATTCCATTGTGAGTCTAGATAGTAACTATTTCATTCTACAGTACAGCCACTGCAGACTAGTCACTTTTCACGGGTGGGCACTATTTACACGGACCCAATAATAATAGGTTCCAAACATTAATTATAGGAATAATCATCAAAAAATTAATTAATGAAGTACCGGGTACAACGCAGTGCTTCATCAATTAAATTTTTGCTGCTGATGATAGTTATTACCTGGTAAAATGCATGCGTGAACATCACTGTCACTTGTGGATTACGACCAGTCCACGGCAACTATACTGTAGCTTACACAGATAATTCTGCTAGTGGAATGATCTAGTTTAGGCACTGTATTAACTGTTATATAATGAGACGTCCACATCTGCTCTGGTTATTTACAAATTGAGCAGTTAGAAAAAATATATTTTTCAAAATTTCAATAACACCATATGTGCCCCATGTTTGAATGAGCTCATATTAGCAAAAAAACTTTCAACTGCTTAATTTGTAAATTGCATAGACAGATGCAGCCAATTCATTAGGTGAAGGGTCGATCTGAAGTTATATTGAAAGCTATATACATAGAGCTTAAGATAGTCTACAAATTGTCTAAAAGGTCCTTGAAAAGGGTATGAAACCATCGTTAAATTCTGGTTCAATTCTCTCTGTTGTAGGGCCCTACGAATCTTCGAAATTTCAAATTGTTTTTCTGATTCAACTCAATTCGAGGTTTCGAATACCTGACCACTCGATTACAATCACAGAAACTTATGTCCTTTCATTTTTGCATATATCCTTATATGTGTTTGTTATTTCTTGCCAGTTATGTTAATATCAAGAATAACTGGTCAGTCAGAGCTGTCGGGTGTTTATTATTTTAAAAGTCAATAGCCAAGTACAAATAAAATCATTTGGGGCAACCAAGCAGATGGTAATCTCAGAATGCATGCACATGTGTTAGCTGTACAGACGTGAACTTGAAAGGATGGGAACGTGGGAGACTTGTCAACTGTGATTTACGTGGTCACCACGTACACTGGCTGAATGTTCAATTCCATTTGAATTGGGTTCAAAACTGAACCTTAAACACAATTGGATTTGTCTATTCAATTCGAATGAAAAAGGCCCTATTCTTTTACAAATAGAACGTCCAGTAAGATGTATATCTGCTTCAAAAGATAATGATACATAGCTAAAATGTAGTGCAGATCTTGAAATTTGTTTCTTTACTCCTGCTCGAGAATTAGTTTTAAGTTCTTTAATAATTTAGAATTTCCGTGTACTGTTATACCCTTGTAAGTGCAACAAGTGCATATTTCACAATAAAAAACAAACTTATACACAGAACGAAACTTGTGTCTGAATGGGTTAATCAGTATGGTAGGAGTGGTAAAACAAGAGGCCGCAGTTTTATCCTGTGATGGCACAAGTGCTATATTGATTAACCCATTCACATGTGCATGTCATTCTGTGTTTATTACATGCCTTCATGTCTATAAAAACAATATGAGATGGACACTCAGCAAATCATTTGACAACTATTAACAAGTTATTTTGCAATCTGTTCAGGTTTGGTAATCAATCGTCTGGTAATGTTCAGAAACACATGTGCGATTTGGGGGGAATTCCCGTGGGTAGATTTATAAATATGCCAAACATGTGGTGAATATATTTTTGTACTATCGTAGCTAGTTCTATTAAATTTGTTATCATTATACAGCTAATAATAATTTGTTTGAACTCTCCCTTCTAAATTTTAGAAGTAATTCTATACACATTGTTTTTAGTTAGTATATTGTCTTTGTTATAGCTTATTTGATCACAATTGCTCTGTTTAAACTACACAACTTCCGTGATTGTAGGTCAAATGGAAATTCCAAGTAGGTGTAATTATGTTAAGTCTTGACAGATGACGTGATCATCCAAAAATAGTTTTGTCATTGATTTCCGTTGGCATATGTGTGCAGAACAGATTTTCATTTTCTGTATTGTTTAGTGTTGCTGTAGATGGGGATTTCATAGAACAGGCAGGCAATAAAACCCATTACCTAACAAGAAAGGCAGACAACATTTGCAAATCAACTTCTTGAATAACTAATGTTTTTCATTTTTTTTTTTTTTTTGTGTCAAAAACATAGCTTATGACCCCCTCATTGGAATAAGGGGTCATAAGCTATGTGGAATGATGATTTTTGTAAACAGCGATGCATATGGCTGTTTGGGCAGTTACACTGGGTAAAGAGTTAAACATGTGTATATTTACAAAAGTTTAACACCTAACAGCATTATTCCAATTTTGGAGAGTTTCGTATCTGACATGTACATGGAGAGCACATGTTCCAGCATACAGATACAGGGTTTTGGTGATCTTGCAGATGGAAGATATAGTACCTTGGCAATGACTTCCAATGATGTGTTGGCTTCCTGTACATGCAGCCGAGACTTCACAAGATACCTTTGTTAGATCGAAATAAGGAGAATTCTCCAGGCCTTTAAGGACACTTTCAGAAAATATGACAAGAACCAAATGAACAGTTTGTGAGAATCTTAAGTTAATTCTCATTATATTCCTTACAAGAATTCTTTAAGAGGATCAATTCTGATTCTCTCTTGAATTTAAAGCCCTGTATTGGGATAACCTTAGGCTGTAAAAATAAGCTTTTAAGTCTTGAAATAATGTCCGACTTTCTCACATCCGAATCATAATAAAAAATAAAGTTACCAGCCTCATCATTGAAACTTTGCCCTAGCACTCTTTTTGGGGGCTGGAAAGCTCTTCGGTTGCATTTTTTGGGGACTAAATATTTTACCAACTAGATCTTGTTTGACAGCTCACAGCTCTGTCAAACAAGATATAGTTTGTTAAATTTGAAAATGCATTATGAAAAATTGTCACTGCTGAGAATATGGGTGATTTCTACATAAATTAGTAATTCCAACTGTTTTTATTAGTCGAGTTGTGACGAAGTCAAACTCGACTTATAGTTTGGTGAATGGCAGGCGGGTGGGTGGGCGGGAGGGCGGGCGGGCGGGCGTAAACAATTGGTTTCCGGATGATAACTTGATAGTGGTTCAACTCACATTCATTAAACTTCATACGTAGGTTGGTCTTGGTGGGAGGAAGAACCCTATTGATTTTGGACATGCTACGTCGAAGGTCAAGGTCACAGTGACCTTGAACGTAGTAAATCTTAAACAATTGGTTTCCGGATGATAACTTGATAATGGTTCAACTCACATTCATGAAACTTCATAGGTAGATTGGCCTTGGTGAGGGGAAGAACCCTATTGATTTTGGACTCGCTACGTCAAAGGTCAAGGTCAACATGACCTTGAACATAGTAAATCGCAACAATTCCTTTCCGGATGATAACTTGATAGTAGTTCAACCTACATTCATGAAACTTCATAGGTGGGTTGGCCTTGGTGCGAGGAAGAACTCTGTTGATCTTGGACTCACCAGATCAAAGGTCAAGGTCACAGTGACCTTTAACATAGTATATCGCAGCAATTGGTTTCCGGATGATAACTTGATAGTGATTCAACCTAGAGTCATGAAACTTCATAGGTGTGTTGGCCTTGGTGCGAGGAAGAACCCTATTGATCTTGGACTCACCAGGTCAAAGGTCAAGGTCACAGTGACCTTGAACATAGTATATCGCAACAATTGGTTTCCGGATGATAACTTGATAGTGGTTTAACCTAGAGTCATGATTCTTTACAGGCGTGTTGGCCTTGGTACGAGGAAGAACCCTATTGATGTTGGACTCACCAGGTCAAAGGTCAAGGTCACAGTGACCTTGAACATAGTATATCGCAACAATTGGTTTCCGGATGAGAACTTGATAGTGGTTCAGCCTAGAGTCATGAAACTTCATAGGTGTGTTGGCCTTGGTGCGAGGAACTGTTGTCACAACTCGACATTGGATCGGTGATCCTGAGCGGCATTTTTAGGACTTTAAATTTGGCCAAAAGATTTTAATAGAGCAATTTCTCCATTTAATCCTTTGATCCCTTTGTCGGAACCTTATTGAACAGGTTTTCAGGATTGTTTTGTAGATCAGTCAAGACCCCCCCCCCCCCTCCCCAAAAAAAAAAAAAAAGAAAAAAGAAAATTCTTCTCGCTCAACATTAAATTAAAGAAAAATGGCCTGGGAAAAAGGAATTCTTTTTACTGTCTGAAGTGACAGAAGTGAACATCAGAAATGATTAAGTAATTGTAGCCGAGGGTTCTGGAAAGTTCGAAAGTCTTGGATTTTTCAAAAATCCCTCTGTAAGGGTGTATGGACCCTAAAGCTTTGGTTTGAGAAAAGCATTACAACTGCCAGTTGATCTGGGTTGTCATATTCTGCTGAGTTGCTAAGACCTTTGACATCTCTCTCTGGCTGATCTGGTCTCGTCAACAAGATGGTATATGACTACCAACATTGACTACCGTAATAATGTTTATGTGGATATATGTATTCAGAAATTGAATACGACACCTGTTATGTACACAAACAGAAATTTTGATTTGTTTGTTCTGAAAGTTTAATGCAAAAGCACTCCCAACTTTTACTTCACATTTGAAAACTTTTTGTCTCAAAAACATACACACAGAAGTGATGTCGCTTGAACCTTGTTTGAGGCAGACATATGCTTTTGGATAATTTGACTCTTGTCCTGTGAGCCAGAATTGATGACCAAACTACAGACGTATTCAGAAACTGTTTGTGGTGGTATTATGAAAAGAAAATAACAAATAAATTATTTTGGTGACAGATTTCCCCTCTAGTGCAAGGAAGATTGCTAATTAATTGATTAACTCCATGCATGCTTCTGACGGATATTCCTGTCCAGGACAGGATTTCTCTTGCTACTAAAATTAGTATAATTTGGGTACATTTAATCAAATTTCCTCCCTGCAGACTGAATAAATTTCTTTGCCAATGATTTCTTGATATAAATTCAATTGAATTTTTCATCAAATCTAGTCATGGCTGCTTAACAGCAGCCATGACTAGATTTGCTGAAAAATATCTTGAAAATACTCAGCGGGTTAAGAGTTAAACTGATAATGTTTTATGCTGCAAAGATTAAAAAAAACGGGCATTTTCAATTTGATTTTTAGATAAAAACCCTGTACATTTGTTGAGATATGTATAATTTTCGTCTGAACGACATACTAATGATAAAAAGTTGGTATAAACATGTAAAGGAATGTCAAAGTTTGAATCTCTGTGTAGAGATCTTTCTGGAATATTATGTTTAGAACTGAAAGTATCTATTAGGAAGTTATACAGGATTCGTATGGTTATTCTTCTGTTTACTTTGATAATGTATGTGTACATAATTTTATCCATTGTACATAATTTCTGTACATAACCTTGTTAACATATTATCATTACAATATTTATATAAATCATCTTTCTGAATTAAAAGTGTTCTATTGCATATTGTTCTGAATCTTCATAAAAACAGTATGTGGAAAAATAAACAGTCTACTGTGATGGCAGAAGCGGTCTTTTTCTCAGTCAATTTGCGATCTGGTGCTGACACCTACACCAGTCGGTCAAGATAAGAAAAGATTTCATAAATAGAATATTACAAAATCAAGACCACATCAAGAAAAACAAAAATAATATCCGTTAGGCCCCTCAAAGTAAATCTTCTGTTTCTCAGGCCATTTTTTGAACATTATCAACTTCTCTTTACAAACTACTGGACCAAATTGAACCAAATTTGATGTGCATGTTCCTTATCATATGTCAATTCAAGTTTGTTCAAATAAACTTGCCGCACCCACAGCAGGCACCACAAGGGGCATAACTCGGATAGCACGCATAAATTTTTTATAAAATTAAAAAAAATCTTCTTCAGATACACCAGTCTGAACCTTTTCATATTTGTTATATAAAAGATCTTCTTCTTCAGATCCCCCAGTTGAAATCTTTTGATATTTGGATTACAACATTTCTAAGGGGGTCAGATTCAAGTTTGGTCAAATCGGTTCTCTGAGTTAGTATTTGGGCTCTCTATTGGAGCATAAAGTTTAACTTGGTGCAATTTGAGGAAATTTCTTTAAAAATCTTCTTCAGATCCACCAGTCAGAATCCCTTCATGTTTGGTATGCCACATCTATAGGGGGGGGGGGGGACAGATTCAAGTTTTTTCAAATCGAGTCGATGGGTTAATATTTGGGATCCCTAATGGAGCCCAAATTTTAACTTTGTTCAATATGTGGGAATATTCTTTAAAAGTCTTCTTCTTCAGATTCACCAGTCAGAATCCTCTCATATTTGGTATACATCATCTCTAGGGCAGCCAGATTCAAGGGTTAATTTAAATTTGAACCTCTGTCACAAAAACAAGGTGTGGAAGACCTGGGTGTTTTGGTATTGGACAATCGTGTGTTTGGATACTTTTCTTGATCAGCCAGGGAGCGTGGTGGCTCAGTGGTAGACTGTTGTACTTCCATGCTAGGGGTCCCGAGTTTGATCCCCATCTGGGAGGACCCGCGTTGTGCCCTTGGGCAAGGCACTTTATCCTGGTTGCCTACTGGGGGCACGATGACGCCATGTACTAACGCGTACTGCACGTCGATGGTGTCTTCAACTGTAACCCTGCTTGAGCGAAGCTTCAACAGAGTTAGAATGTTGAGGAGCTGACAGTTGCTCATCGATGCTCGGTGGTTCTCTCCAGGTACTCCGGCTTCCTCCACCCATAAAACTGTCATGGTCATGATTAGCCATTGTGCATAAGTATGTGACCTTAAACACCAATAAATAAATATCTTGATCAGCCAGGTAGAAACCCGAAAAATCTGTAATTTATGAACCACCTGTTTGTTTACCCAGTTGTCCATGATCTGTCTGTTTGCTCATTAACTCCCTGACCACTGATGTTAAAATATCAAATTTTCAGGCACCATGTCTTTCCCGCAATGCAACTAGGAATTTAACCAATTCCATCAGGTTTGACAGAGCTTGATGAACTCTGTCAAACAATATTTAGATAAATTTATGGATGCATTATGGAAGAAATATAAAGGTTGAAATTTTAATATTCGATATCGGTTTGTTAAGTCTTTTAGTTTCAACTGGACTTGTGTATGTGGGTAAACATGCTCCCATTGAATGGCCAAGAACCAAATCAGTGTGTTTTTTTCTGTAGTTTTGGATGTAGAAAGTGGCATTAAATGTTTCATGTGCCAGATCAATTCTAGAATGGGCAATAGAAAGCAGTGCACACCTGAGGCATTTTCAATAATGCTCCACAAAAATTACATATCGTAAATTTAACCCTAAAATTTTATGTTTATACTACCATATATTAATCTACGTTGAACGAATGACTTAACAGTGTTTCTACATCAATGTTGGCTGCCTGTACAGGCAGCCAACAACTATGTAAAAACACTGTCAAAATAAATGCAAGCCTCCTACCAGTAGAGTTCAGGACAACTTTTTTAATGCAATACAAAAGGGGCTGTTTGTGGCTGTCTGGTCACTGATGGGTTAACAGATACATGTTTTTACTAGATTATGTTTTGCAATCAATATTTGTTTTTCGATAACCGTTTTGATAATTAATATTTATTGCTATCATATCAAAGGCCATTACAAACACATTGAAGGGTATTATTTACACTGATTTTAAGAAAGCATAATATCTAAACAAAGATTTTGACACCAGGTGACCCTGGCTGTTGAAAATGTTGTTAAACCACAATAAATAAATAAAGACTTATAGAAAGATGCTGAAAACCCCAGCAGAGCAGTACGGACCATTAATTAGTACCTGTGGCCTGGTATATGGGATTGTAAAGTCAAGTAACCTTCTAGAATATTTGTTTTGCTGATGTTGACATCGAAAATCCTCTACAGAATCTATTTAAACTGCAAGAAGATATTTATCTTGTTTCTCTGGCAATTTTCACAATTTTATAATGAGGGAGGGAGATTTTTAGTCAAGTTTTTAAAAAATATCTTGACTGTTGGTATGGTGAGGTTCGGTCGCCAGGCCAGCGGGCGGCCCTTTTTGCTTATAACTTAATTATTTCTGGACGGATTTTTATAATATTCGATATGTGACTTCATATCCATGTTCAATGCCTGATATAACACAAAGTCAGGCATGTCTGTGCGTTTTCATAAGAATTATGGCTCTTTGTTGAAATCAACTAATTTTGGCCTTGATAGCGTGATAACTTCAACAAACGTTAATGTATTTGATTGACATTTGGCATATGAGTTTGAAGGAACATTGTCTTCCATCAATTTTGCAAACAGGCTTGGTACGGTATACAGCAGCAGAATTATTGGGCTGGCTTTGTCGATTTTTTGCAAATTTTGTGCTTGCTAGTGCAATAACTTGAACAAACGCCAACTGATCTGATTCATTTTCGTTATATGGGTTTCCATCAACATTTTCTCAGTCATGTTCAGGAATGGCCTCGGTCCATTATCTGGCAGCAAAATTATTGGGGCTGATTTGGTCATATTTTTTTTTTGCGAATGTTGTGCTCGATAGTGCGATAACCTGAATAAACGTCCACTGATCCAATTGATTTTTGTTATGTGGGTTTTCATTGACATTTTCTCAATCGAGATTGAAAATGGCTTTGGTCCAATATCTGGCAGCAAAATTATTGGGCAGACTTGGTCATTTTTGTGAATTTTAAAATGGGCTTGTTCCGATATATAATTAGTGAGAGGATGTACTCTGATGCACTTGGTTTGTAGCCATGGTTTTGGTATCCAGGAAAACTCAACCCCGCATGAGTGATGCGAACCCTTGTTTAAGTTTTTATTCTTTCTGTTAATCCCAAAAAGCAATCCTGGAATAGATGGAATTACTAATTCAACTATTCTGTGTAATAACAAGGGAGCATGGTGAGTCATTGGTCACAGCATTCAACTTTGAATTGAATGATCTGCTGTTCGATCCCCGCCAGGGGTAACTGTGTTGTGTCCTTGGGCAAGGCACATAATCCTGAATGGCTACATGGTGGTGCTGTGTACAAGGCTCACTGCATGCCGATAGAGCTCTTCTTTTCATCCAATGCTAACCCTGCTTGTGTGGAGTTAGTACTTTGGGGAGTCTTGACAGATGCTCACCAATGCCCAGTGGTTGTCTCTGGATACTCCAACTTCCTCCGCCCATAAACCTGTCTGACACGAAGTGACTGTGGCTGTTGTAAGTGTCATTAAACTCCAATAAATAAATGTGTAATAACCAATGTTTCCAGCAGTGAGAATTTTCAATATTGCAGTTGCAAATTTAACCCTTTACCAAATATAATGGTCCAAAATGACCAGCACTAATCACTATTCACAAAACAATGCCATTCAATTTTCATTATGTTTTCAGTTTTTGCCTCAAAAACATAGCTTATGACCTCTCTTTGGAACGAGCTCATTGAGCTCATTCCAGTGAGTCATAAGCTATGTTTTTGAAATAAAAAATGAAAAAAAATTAGTTATTCAATAATTTTGTTCAGTGCCAAGTGTCGTCTGCTTTTCATGTTAGGTAAAGGGTTAACCAACTATATCTTACTGGACAGAGCTCAGCTCCTACAGTGCAAAATAGTATCACTGAAGAGATTTGCAAGTGGAAAGGAGGGATGCGACAGATTTTCAACGCTGATGGGGGTGTCTGAGAAATAAATTGTTTTTGATAGCCTAATTTAATCAGTGATGCAATTTATAAAAGACCAAATGCCAACTTACTGTGGTATTTTGGTTCCAAATAAAAATGAGTAATTACACAATTTGATTTGATGTTGCACCTTATGGAATGTCCATCTGTGATTAGTGGCCCAACATTTATCAACAGCTCACAACAAAGCTGCAGACCACTAATGACTACAAGGGAAGCATATCACTAATATTGGCCCAAGAAAGATGTGCAACATCCATAAAAGTAATGTTACGTTGAAGAGAGCTTGTAGGTGAGCTTGTAGGTGATCCCAAATTGTAACAAAGCAACCCTCTGTGAGTGTTTCAACCCTTTACTCCTTTACTTAATGAATCGACTGTATCTGCTGTGTAATTTACAAAATGCAGTTGAAAAAAAGTCTCAAACATTTTAGCAACACCATATGATTTGAACCCTCATTGGAATGAGCTCGTTGACCTCGTTCCAGTGAGGGGTCGTCAAATGATATGGTTTTGTAAGAATGTTTTGAAAAATTTGAAAAAAAATGTAACCCTTTACCTAACATGAAAAGCAGACGACACTTGCAAAAAAATTCTTGAATAACTCATTTTTTGTCTCAAAAACATAGGTTATGACCCCTCATTGGAACGAACTCGTTCCAAAAAGGGGGTCATAACCAATGTTTTTGAGACAAAAAAATGAAAATTAACTGGCGATTTTTGAGAATAGCGCTGGCCGGTTTTGGCCGTTACGTTGGGTAAAGGGTTAAAATGATAAATACATGTTATCACCACTATGTGTTTATCAAGAAACATGTATCAAGCCGAGATGGTGTTCATATTAGGTATTGTGGCAAGCTCTTTGGGACGAGTCACAATACTTGATAGGAACATCATTGAGGCTAGATACAAGTTTCTCCAACACATACTGGTGATGACAAATTTATCTTTATACAATCTAGGAAACCCACTTGATGGTGATAACATATCTGTCTTACAATATTCCTCCCTTTCGTGACGTATTCGCATGTATTTTAACAAATATTCAGCATTTATGAATTGATTTCTTATGAGTGAAGGTACTGATGATATGGTATTAGGTTCTTGAGTTGTGTATGACGTAATCATCATTCAGTGTTCCACTTGTACTGAAAGTGTATAGCAGTGTTTCAGCTGTGTGTTTCTTTGTTTTATTTTTCTAAGTAGGCCTATATAAAAATATCATCTTGGCAAAAATTTATCTAGTCCAATTTATTTCGCTGAGTTGGTTATTTATTTGTCATGTTATGACTGTTATCAAAATGGTGACCTCGAGTTGGGATTAAATGCCTTGCCATAGTGCAATGTGATTACCCCTATTCGGGATCGAACTGTGGACATCGGGGTTTGAAGACAGGGATTTCCCTGAATTCAGAGATTTTCGTTACAGGTTTTGTCTGTTACAGGTTTTATCCATAAAGTGTTCAGAAATAGTGATTTTTAATGAAGATGGGCTTTAGTTTCAGATGTTTTGTCTTCATACACATAGATCCCTGCACATATCATTTGATGAGCACCTGTGGCCCCCGCCCACCCCCCCCCCCCCCCAGGTTTTGCCTTTTTCATTAAGCAAGAGCCTTTGGCTCCTGATAAAAGATTTTCAGTGATTTTTGTCTCTGCGCACATTCGTCTCTGTTTGAAGTCTGATACACTAACCACTGAGACACCGTGATTCCTTACTGCTTTACTTTTTCTTCCTTTCATTCAAGCTCAAGCTTTACCTAACTTAATGCCAAATAATCACAAAGATCGCCATTTAAATTTTATTTGTGTCAACTTTCCCCAAACATAACTTCAAGCCAGAAAACAGGCAGACTATCATCTGAAAAATGAGGTCCCCAGAGGGTGAATTTGGTAATCCTACCCTGCACAGCAGGGTAGCATCACTAAATTTACCCACTGCGAATCCCACCTGAATCAAGGTCTCTAAGATAAACAGAAAGAGGTAGCCAGAGGATAAACTGGCCCACTCTATGGGATAGTATCGGCAAATTCACCCTCTGGGAATCTCATTCTGCAAATGACACACTGCTTATTTTCAGGTTTGCATAGCTTATGACTCCACATTCAAACAAGCTTGCAGAGCCTGTTCGAATGAGCAGTCAAAAACTATGTTTTTGAGGCAGAAAATTAAAATTTTTAGTCCTTAAAGCAACTTAAAGAACTTTTTTTCGGAAGTGTTAGCCCTTGTCCTTTAAGATAAATGGTTAAAAGTTGTCACGGTGATTTTGAAAGAAATATTAATTATTGTTGGAAACAGTCTGCTTTTCCAAAGAAGGATCATGTTAATAGGGAACAGGTAAAAGATATGCCATTTGCTAATGGATTTTGGTTCTTTTCCCACAGAAACTTTGTACCGATGAACACGTGAAATTTTGATTGCATATGGTGTTGTAAATAAAATTCACTGTAATTTCTCATGGTAAAATATATTATATATATGTGAACTATTGTATGTGTTGAACTGTGCTATGTAAAAAGAAACTTTTTTTTTTTCTACAGGTGTTTTTTTTAACTGGTCATTATGTCACTTAATAAATCTTAAGTGTTTATGAAGCTATGTGTTCATTTCTCAACCCACCCCTCGTGGAAACCCTGGGAAGAGAGGGAAAGCCTGTTTATTGTGGTAAACAAGCTCTGTTTTACTGGTAAGCCAATGCTTGGGGTGGAAGTCCTCTCGTAAAATGGGCAATATGGGTAAAAACGATTGACTAAACTTCACTTTATCTCCATGTTTGGGTCACGATTAGCCATTGTGTAAAAATATGTGACCTATCAATTTTAACTCTCGTGAGAATGGAAAATCCAAGGTTGAAAGAAACATCCGAGAGCAAGGGTGGCAGGAGTATCAAAAAGGGCAATGGACTCGCGGCGTGAGTATGTGTTAAGATCGGGAGTTTAAAATGTCATAAACTGTAATATGACAAAAGTACTGACATTGTATATATATATATACTATTCCAAAAAAGTGGGGAAGTTTGATAAAAGTGATATATATGAAGAAATTATTTATATTTTCATCAAAAAGATAGTTGAGGCATTGCACTGTGATATCTGGTTAATGAGTTCAGCGATAGTTGGGTGTCTAACAAGCACACACATTCCACGAACGGAGCTGCAGAAGACATGGAAGGTCAGTCAGAGAATTTACCACCTTCAGTCCAAGACCTCAATACCTTGTAAATCCTTCTCTGTTCGCGAGACAAGCGCTGATTTGACATGGCATACTCCTCACCAAATGTCCAATATCAGCTTGACTGATGTTGTACCTGCAGTGCAGCGACGAGTTTCTGGATATTGTTAGGGGGCTGTTGGCGTTGTCGTAGGCTCCAGCCAAGCATATCACAGACGTGCTCGATTGATGAAAGGTCTGGACTTGGAGCTGACCAAGGCAGTGTAGTGGTGTTCTGCTCCTGGAGGAACTCTGTAGCGATACGGGCCCTGTGTGCTCTTGCATTGTCATCTTGGAAAATGAATCGACGACAGTGACATCGGCGCAGATGGCACCACATGAGCTGCTAACATGTCACGGTAGTACTGCCCCGTGACACGGCCTTGAATGACATGCAATGCTGTTCTGCTTGTCATGGTTATGCCTCCCCGCATCATAACAGGGGTCCAGAACATTTTCCCCTAGGACATTTCCCATTAGGACATTTTCCCCTAATTATTCATCCCCGGACTTTTTCCCCTAGACTGATTACTCCTAGATTTTTCACCCAGGACATGTTCTCATAGATTTTTTAAAAATTTCTCATGGAATCAAATAGAAAAAAATTGGAAGAATGAAAATAAAAATGTAATTGAGGTTTAATGTAATAGTTTATTCATTTTTAAAATAGCTAGCACAAGATAATAATATACATGTAGCAAGTACATGTAGCACAAATAAAACTATGATAAATCAAACAACGATAATACAGCTAAGAATATATTTACAAGACGACTTAGATGAGAACACCCTTGGTACAAACCCATAAAATTGTATTACGAGTTGCATCCATATATTATCATTGTGACCCACCCCTCTCTGTTTCTCCCATCCCTCTGTGTTTCTTCACCTTGGTGCAAGTACTTGTTGCCCAACCAATTAGCACTAAACCCAAGTAGCACAAATAAAACTATGATAAAGCAAACAACGATAATACAGCTAGGAATAAATTTACAAGACGACTTCGATGCGAACACCCTTGGTGCAAGTCCGTAATATAATTTTATGAATTTGTACAGCCTCCATGCATGAAGGAAGTAAAAACCCATAAAATTATATTACGAGTTGCAAGAATTGTTCAGTGAATATTAGTTGATAAAGATTCTATTTCAATCAGGTAGAGTGTCCAATGGAATGAAGCGTTTCTGTCAATGACCGAGACCCATTATCGAGTTTCTCACAAAGTGAAGACAACCGAGTTTGGAGTTTCTTGGTTTCACGTCTCCCACGTTTTTGTGGTGGTTCACATCACTGATTTAGAAATAGTGCTGTTTCCACAGAGGCATAATCTCTTTGAAGAGCTTTCATCAGTGACCATTTTGTTGGATGTGTATGGCCAACTTGAGAAGCAAAAGTAGAGGATAAATAACGAGTTGATGTTGGATAGGTCAGAGAAAGTACCCCGTCGAGGGCCGTTAGGCCCGAGACGGGGTACTTTCTCTGGCCTATCCAACATCAACGAGTTATTTATCCTACTTAAAAACTTTCACCCTTTTTGGAACCTCGCTCACTGTTAAAACGCTTCAACTATCCAACAGTTGGATAGTTGAATGAAACATTTTAATGATTACGCACGCTTGTTAATTAATTTTGAGTTGAATGAGTGCACATTAATATCTTGCCTCGTTTAACTGACCAGCGTCCACATAATAACTTGCCACGATGAACGCATACGAGTCGGAATCTGATATTTTTATAACACAAAATAAATTTTTTGAAACCAATGGTTCTGGAAATGACACAGATGCTATACTAAGCGATGCTTTGGAGCTAGAGAAATCTGGGACTGAGACACTTCCTAATTTCAACTTAAATACCAGTTTTAATCAGGTTTTTAGTGATATTTCTGACACTGAGTTGATCCGCTCAACTGATGAAGCCCTACGTCAAATTACACAGAATGCAGAGAGTAGTGCCCATTACTCTGTGCCGATCCCGGATAGGGACAGAGATGTACTCTCTCATTCTCGCTTTGCCAAAAAAACTGAAAGCAAAAGTCAATGGGCATTAAGGCTTTTTGAGGGTTGGATGGAAAACAGACAGAAAGTCCAAGTCAACAGACGTGATATCAGACATGTTAGTGGTGACATTTTATCCATGGACAGTGATATGCTTGACTATTGTTTGGGTGCCTTCATTTTTGAGGTTCGTAGGGAGAACGGGGACGAGTATCGTGGTAATACTTTGTATGAAATTTTGATTGCCATCCAGCATTATCTTCGCGAGAACGGACGATTCGTGACCATAATGGATGACGAAATCTTCTCCAGCACTAGGAATCTTCTAGATCAGAAAATGAAGTCATTAGCAAGGGCTGGGGTTGGAATTGAAAAACAGCAAGCAAATGTCATAACAGTGGACGATGAGGAGAGAATGTGGAATGAAGGGATTTTGGGTTCTGACTCTCCCGATAAACTCAGAAACACTTTATTGTATCTTCTTGGATTGAATTTTGCTCTGAGGGGTGGCCAAGAACATTACAATTTGCGTGCGGACGAAAACAGTCAGTTGAAAGTTAACTTTGATCATAAAAGTGGCTTGAGATTCCTTGAATACACTGAGGATATATCAAAGTGCAATATGGGTGGTATCGATCACAGAAAGCTCAAAAAGAAGCAAAGTAAGGCATTTGCTAACACCCTTAAACCCGACAGATGTGTAGTAGCCTTGTACGAAAAGTATATTTCATTAAGACCCAAACAGGGAAGATGTGTGTATCTATATTTGCGTTCTCTCAACAAACCTACTGAAACGCAATGGTATGCAGATGCACGCGTCGGTATCAATACTCTTTCAAAAGTGGTTAAAACTTTGTGTGCTAACGCTGGAATAGATGGTTTCTTTACAAACCATTCCCTGAGAGCCACCGCAGCAACGCGTATGTATCAAGCCGAGTTTCCGGAACAAATAATTTGCGAAAAGACTGGCCATAAATCTGACGCTGTGAGGAATTACAAACGCACCGGCGTGGAGCAGGAACATTTTGCTAGTGACGTTGTACAGGGGGTTAAGCGAAAAACATCTGACAGTGACGTTACTGATGAGAGAGTTTCTGTGGCTGCTGCAAAGAATTCAAACAAGTCCGTCCGAGTCCGAAAAGGCGATCTTGTCATAGATATACCAGTCTAAATGACAATGATTTCCAAATCAATGGCACCAGTAAATGTATTATTTTTTTAGTTTATTGTGCGATTAAGTCACCGCTGCGTTTCAACAGTTAGGACTTAATTTTAAAATAAACCAAAGAAATAACACATTCAATTCAAAAATTTTTTTGTAAGTATTTATAGAAATTAATTTTTCAAATGTTTTCAAATTTGTTATGTGCTTACAGGACAATCTCACAACCAACCCATGTGTTCGTGGTATTATCACTGGAGGTGACTCGGTTTATATGGTATACTTCCAGCTAATTATTGTTTTGAAATAAAATTTGCGTGTCCTTTAATTTTGTCTTTTCATGAAGTCCCTATCTATATTTCGATCACATCATGTGAGACAAGTGAAATATCCAATTGTTTGCAATGGGATAGTTGACTCAATTCAACTATCCAACAGTCAAGCGTTGGATATTTAACTATCCAATGCCTTAATGGTGATTAGTGTATCTAAACAGCTACTATACACAATAGATGACGTCACAGAAAGTTTTTAACCTCTATTCCATGCCTCACACATGTTGTTGCTACGAGATTCATCGTCTTTTGTTGTCTGGTTAACATTCCAAATACACGGCTCAAACAAAGGAGGTGCGAGACGCATTCGTAATGGTGGAAATGTACCGTCATTGTTAGCTGGCAGCTGCACGCTACGGTATAATCCTGTCACATAGGTTTTGTCAAAATAATCTACCAACTCATCAAGTCCCTCGGGAATTCTTTCGCGTAAGAAACTCATACCTTCTTGAACACTTTCAACAGGCAAGAAGGCGAGGCCATCTAGTATTCCAGAAAAGTGTCTTACATTTTCATTTTGTCGATACATAGCTACTAGACCTAGTGATTGTACCTTTCTCCAAGTTGCCTGTGTCAGATGATAGAAGCACCCTTTGGTTTGAACATGAGAACCCAAAACATCTTTAACCGAGTTCATAACTGATTTTTTTCAAAGTCCGTAATAATGATAGTCGGGTCAGCCCGAAAGCCTAACACATTACAACGTTCCAGCACAGCCGTAAGAATTTCATGATATGGTGCCTCACATTTGCCACTCCGTAAGCCATACACACAACCAACAGATGTATTACCAAGAGGTACGCGAATTACATATAGCTGGCTGAAGATATTAGGTGCTACATCAAAAGTTCCATCCATCATCCATGTGTCAGAACGAGCTAAGTGTATGAGACAACGGTCTGCTGCAAAGATTAGCATGCGTTTTGTTGAATCTACACCATTGTCATGAATCAGAAATCTCTCTGGATTCTCACCTCCTGTTGTTAACCACTCACCATCTATCACAAGCTCTGGTGTATTTTGGGAGTTTGTATGGTTACATTTAGCTTTCTGTCGACGAATTGAACGCTTTACAGAGTCAATTTTGCCCAGATTAGCACGAACAATGACTGCTGATTCAACCATAACATCTGATAATATTTGGCCTGATGTTCCTCTGCAATTAGCACTGGATGCTGTTTGTCTAAGTGATGCCTTCACTTTGCTTATCTTGACTTGTGTGTCATCACCAGGATGATTGTGCTCTTTCGACCCTAACACATTTTGTACCAGTAGATCAGTGACCACAGCCCCATCACATGACTGACTTTTACGTTTTGTGCATTCCCAACGCTTTGTTGTGTTGGTTTCCCATTTCTTTTGTATGTGTACCCTTCATAACATAGCTTAGAGCCTCCTCTTGCAGTTGGTAGCAACTCCATAGCAGAAATATAACCGTGGGAAAGTATTACTTGGCCCAATTTATATACCCAAAAGGTTGTTTTTACATAAGCCCATGGTTTCAAAATAGTGCTGAGGTTTGTTTTAGAGTAAAGCCCATGGTTTTAAATTATCACCTCTTAGTGCTAATAGTACCATTAAAGTCTTCATCTCACAATATATCACTGTGTGTGGCAGATTGACTAGCTTACTGTTTATACAGTAATTCAACCTATTTTATTTTTATTTAGCACTTTGAAAATAGTGTGACATTAAATGGAACAAATTCCTTCTTTTTCTTGTAACAAAATCTTGAAATTACATTTTTTTTTAGTTTGGGGAAAATGTCTTCTCTTTTCTTCCTAACTAGGGGAAAATGTCCACCCTCTCATTTGAAATTAGGGGAAAATGTCCTAGGTGACACTTTTTTAGGGGAAAATGTTCTAGAGGAAAATGCCCGGAACCCCCATAACAGATACACCAGCGAAAATTATCTCCCTTGAGAATATTGAACTTGCGAGACGAAATCCAATTTAGAAGGCAGTGAATGTGGGTGGTGAGGTGTGAAGTTTCTGAGACTTGATGTGCGTGGATGAATGACAATGAGGTGTGAAATAGCGACACCAATGAAAGCAATTACTGTGTAATTTCTCATCCATCTCTGCGTTATTGTACAGTCCGAGAATGTGTTTTCACAGCAATTTGGAAGTTTTAATTCATCAGAGGAAAAAAATTGGAAAACCACATCTGACAGACGTTTAGATTATTATAAAGAACAATGTCTGTATTTTATGCAACGATGCGCACACTGTTGCTACAATGAATATAAAAAAAGTTATAGATCACCAAAAGGGTCTGAAAAGGCAGTTTTCTATTTTTTTAAATGGGTTTCTGCTGGGAACAATAATCCAATGTTCATATTGATTGGGAAAAAGTGTAACAAGATAGATTTTATTTGCTTATACTGCGCCACAGGAAAAGAACTGTAGTTTGTGAAATGATGCGCACATCGATGATAAAAATACACGAATATTAAAAAAAATACGTTTTTATATGAAGTTCCCATCTCTCTCAGTGTTAAATGTCTGAGCAGCTTAACCAAATTAAGGGGAGGTAATGTTATAGAGAATCGCACCAAGGTAAACATTTTCTAGGCCATGTGTGTTGCCCAAGGGTTACGTCATGGTATCGTTCGTTCCGCCGCCACACTCTTGTTTTGCCAGTCGTGAAAGTCGTGAGTGAACCTCGATTCATTGGAAAACATGACGTTGCTCCACCGACGATTGTCCCAGCGCTGTCGTGCTCCATACCAATTACGCTTTGCTGCGATGTGACGTTCCCCAAAACGTGGAATTATTCGAGGTCGTCGAGCGTACAAATTCCAGCTGTGCAGGCGATTTCGGATAATCTGACCACTGACTCCCACATCAGCTGCTTTCCAATTTCTGAGGCACTTTGATGGCGGTTATGTAATGCTGTGGTTCGGATGAAACGATCCTGGTTAGCACTTGACGACCTGACCAACGTCTGTCATCAACATTGCCTGTCTGACGGTAGCGTGACCACATCCTGCTAATCACCGATCGAGTAACGTTGAGAATTTGAGCCACTGCAGTCTGTCGGTTGCCAGTTTCCAACATGCCAAAGGCACGTAAACGTTCGTCACGTATCAGTCTTCACATACCTCAAAAGTTACGTTTCGACCAGAAACAATTGATGAACGAGTTTATACCAAGAAAAACACGGGACCTTCGAAAACGCCCGTCCAGTACAAATGAAAATTTTAAAACGTATCCCCACAGACATTTATGCGGCGCTAGTGCGAAAAACCTACACAAAGTTTTCGTGGGTCAGTGACATTCATGATCCACACTAAACTTAGTAACATATTGATTTGTCCAATCACGCGTGTATAGCTTATTGTATTTGATGATAATCGAGCAAACTCCGTCATTATTCCCAATACACACACACACCTTCCCCAATTAGCATTTGCAGACACACGTAATATGTTAGAAAGGAATTCTCGAGTTTCTCAGTTACAGTTGTGGGAAAGTGGTCTTTTCCACTTGTTCAATTTAGCCGAAAAGGGACATGCGTCGACTCCTTGTCCCTCTCCCCAAGTCCATGGACTTGGAGAGGGTGGGCCACCCGCTCTCTGTGCCCTTAGAAACATCTACTGAGCGGATTGTGGGCGCTGCAAATTTCGGATCGAATCGAATTGGGCAGAGGACTTCGAATTCGATTTCATAACTTATCAAATTGTAAATACCACACCCCATTACAACTGGAATATCCCCAGTCCCTGGGCCTCTCAAGTCATGTATTCAACGGGATGTACCCTGCTTTTGCCTTTACACGACCACCCCTAACCTGTTGACTAGTCTGCCGTTTTGTGCCCAGGCCGATAGTTTTTTTTTGTTTTTATTTTAACCCTTTACCTAACATGAAAAGCAGCCGACACTTGCAAAAATTCTTGAATAACTATTTTTTTTTCATTCTTTGTCTCAAAAAACACAGGTTATGAAAGCTCGTTGGAACGAGCCCGGGGAGCTCGTTCCAATGCGGGGTCGAAACCGATGTTTTTGAAGCACAAAATGAAAAAATAATGAAAATTAATTGGCGATTTTTGAGAATAGCGCTGGCCGGTTTTGACCGATACGTTGGGTAAAGGGTTAAAAAAAAACAGTTCACTGCAAAGTATTTATAGTGGCGTTAAAAAAATAAGAATGAGCATGTTGTTTACCGTGGAGTCAAGTAACTGGAGACGGTAGCCTTGAATACCTCCAAAGATGTGGCATATATGGCAGCCCTCAACAGGTTGTTCCAGTCGGTGATCGTCCTTGGAAAAAATGACTTCTTTTTGTAGTCGTGTATGTAGCTCAGTTCCGGGTAGACAGGGTGATGTGAGTGCCTGCTGACTATTTGGTGGGACTAGCTCCCTGCTGGTTGAGAGATAGACCATTTACTAATTTTGATTTCCTCTTCCGGTCTTAAGGGATTCCTATTTGAGTTGTTCTATCATTGATGTTATACTGGATCTATCTCTGCATCTTTGATGGACATATTTGGCTGCACGTGGCTGGATTTCATTTAACTTTTTGATGTTTCCTTTCTGATTTGGGTCCCACGCCAATGAAGCGTACACAGTGGCTGAACGGACTAAAGTTTGGTATGCTTCGTTTTAATCAACTTTGATGAGAAGTTGATGTTTCCTTTGAGGAATCCGAGAGTTCTGTTGGCCTTCCCAGTTCCCACAGATGTTGCTGATGTGGTCGGTCCAACGCCGAAGCTCAGAATTGATGGTAATTCCGAGATATTTTGCTGATTTTATATGCTTTAGTGTGTGACCATGCAGAACATCGTTGTGAAGGAGTGTTTTTTAGTCAATATTGACAAAGTCAAGCTGAGCTAATCTCATCGTCCGTCCGTCGTCCGTCCGTCAACACCATGTTTTGGTCTTCTCCTCCAAAGCCACTGGGCCAATTCAAGTGAAAGTTTGTGTGAGTGCTGGTCCCGAAGGGGCATTGCATTTTTTCTCAACTCAACATGCCCAGCCCCATAGGGAGGGAGTGGGGTAAAATGCTCCAAAATATTTTTAAAATCTTCTTCTCATGAACCAGAGTGTACAATGACTTGATATTTGCTATGGAGCTTCCTTTTGAGGTGTGGAATCAAGTTTGTCCAAACGAAGTTCGTGAAGCAATATGGTATGTGGTATTATTGGGTCATAATTACTTGACCCATGCAAAAAAAAATTCCCCGCATCCCCATGGGAACTCTGGGAGCTAAAATAGAAATATTTTCAAACGCCCACATTTCCCAAACCACACGGAACAGAGAGCTGTTGTTTGGTAAGAAGTATCCTTAGGACCAGTAGAATTGAATGGTAAAAAGAAATTGCCATCGGTTATGTCTTGGTGTTCTGTAATGGGCATCGAAAAAATGCTGAGTCAGCATATTTGCAAAAATTTTTAAAAATCTTTTCTCCAGAACCAATCATTAGAATCTTTTGATATTTGGTATACATCATTCATAGGGGGTCAGATACAAGTTTGTTAAAATAAAGCCCATTGTTTCATATTTGGGCTCAATACAGGAGCCCAAATTTTTAACATAGGGTAATATGGGGAATATTCTTTGAAAATCTTCTTCTTCAGAACCACCAGTCAGAATCTTTTAATGTTTGGTATACATCATTGTTATGAGGGTCAGATTCTCGATGCCCAAATTTTAACTTTGTTCAATATGGGGGATAATTTAAAATATCTTCTTCAGATCCACCAGTCAGAATGCTTTTATATTTGGTATGCAACATCTCTAAGGGGGGGGGGGGGGGGGGGTCAGATTCACGTTTGTTCAAATCAGATCACTAGGTATATATTTGAGCTCGCTATGGTAGCCCAAATTTTTACTTAGTGTGATATGAGGAAATTTCTTTAAAAATCTTCTTCTTCAGACAGATCCACCAGTCGGAATGCTCTTTCATATTTGGTATACAACATCTCTGGGAGGGGGGGGGGGGGGGTCAGATTCCAGTTTGTTCAGTTCGAGTGTCTGGGTTAATATTTGGGCTCCATATGGGAACCTGAAATTTAACTTAGTACAATATGAGGGAATTTCTTCAAAAATCTTCTTCAGTTCCATTACTCAGAATGCTTTCAAAATACAACATCTCTAGGGGAGTCAAATTCAAGTTTGTTCAAATCGGATCCATAGGTTAATATTTGGGCTCGCTAGGGTAGCCCAAATTTTAACTTAGTTCAATATAAATTCTCCTCTCCATGGATAAACGGCAAGTTTCCTGTCTGGTATTGCTCGATCTCAGTGCGGCGTTTGACACTGTCGACCACGGCGTACTTCTTAATAGACTTGCGTCCCGGCTTGGTATTGTTAGTACTGCTCTGGAGTGGTTTCGATCGTACCTGACGGATCGAACACAGCGGGTACTGTCACAGGCTCAAACTCAAACCAGGCTCATTTGAAGTTTGGTGTTCCCCAGGGGTCAGTGCTTGGACCTTTGCTATACGTCATTTATGTTCTGCCCATTGGTGATATCATCCGCAGACATGGCCTGTCATTCCATTGCTACGCGGATGATACACAGCTGTACATACACTTCACACCACAGTCCGATACAATGGCCAAAGAAAAACTTGAAAAATATGTAGATGATATTAGATCTTGGATGGCAGAAAATTTCTTAAAACTGAATGCTGATAAAACTGAAATCATATACATTGGATTAAGCCATCAGTTATCTAAATGCTCAAGGCCCGATCTCAACATTGAAGGCAGTATTGTCTCACAATCGACCACAGTACGCAACCTCGGATATTTTATGGATGAGAACCTGTCGGCGGGAAAGCATGTCTTGCATGTCTGCAGGGCTTCGTATTATCATCTCCGAAATATCAGCAGGGTGCGGGGCGTGGTTGATGGGGCAACAGCTGAACAACTTGTCCATGCCTTCATTACAAGTCGCATAGACTATTGCAACTCTCTCTTATTTGGTTGTAAACAGAGCATCATTGACAAAATTGCCACAATACAAAAATGTTCCCCACGTGTAATTACTATGACCAAACGTTCCTGCCACATTACACCTATTCTTAAAAATCTGCACTGGCTGCCTCCGAGAGAACGCATTCAATTCAAAATTCTCATATTAACTTGGAAATGCTTAAATGGCGAGGCCCCACTGTACCTGTCCACTTTGGTTTCACGTTACGAACCGGTAGATCACTACGTTCGAAAACGTCACACAATCTTGTCCATGCACCAGGTGACCTCACAACAGCTGGCGATCGGGCCTTGTCGGTGGCTGCTCTATTCCTTTGGAACCTGCTTCCGAGTGGGCTGAAAGCATCCCAGAGTCTCCCATTTTTCCGATAAGCTCTCAAATCGCATTTGTTCCAGCGGATATATAACTTACGATGAAGACTGATGATTGTGATTCATCCGCTTGGAGACAGTCAGTAAATAGGAATGCAGAGTGATATATATATATAAAGTGTTTTTTTTTTGTGTGTTAAGCCCAAGAACTCTATGAGGATTTTCATCTTTAAACTAAATTTATTATTATTTGTTATTATAAAGAAATTTCTTTAAAATTTCTCTTCTTCAGATCCAACAGTCAGAATGCTTTCATATTTGGTACACAACATCTCTAGGGAAGTCAGATTCAACTGTGTTCATATCGAGAGCTTGGGTTAATATTTGGGCTCCCTATGGGAGACGGAATTGGCTATTTTGCTGAAGAATTAAAAAGTTTGTATTCAGTACCCTCTAGAGGTGTGCAACTGAGATTAATCCACATAGGTTGTATCAAGGGGCTTCATAGGGAAGCTCTACATTTTACATTATTTTCAACTGAAGAAAAGGCATAATGCCCGGATTATTTTTGTCACACCTGAGGGACTCAGGGATTGACAGTGTAGCCTATGGAGATGGATTTCTTAATGTAAACTCATTCTTGGACTCTGTTTATATTGTGTTCTGTTCAAGATGAGCGCTCCAGACCCCGTAGGGCCTCTTGTTCTTTTTCGTGATATGGTGAGCACATGGCACTTCTGGGGATGAAATTCCATTTTCTGTGATTGTTCCCATTTTGCAAGCCCGTTAAAGTCGTCCAGCAATGTTGGACATGCTTTTAGATATTACTGTGAGATGGGCAATGGTGACGTCAGCAAACAGGCGTATTTTTTACTTCAGGTTAATTGGAATGTCATTTATGTGCAGCAAGGAGGAGGCATGGAGCCAGGACGGAAACATCAGGCACTCCTACGCAAATGTTGATACAGTCGGACCTGTAAACATCTAAGACGACCTGACGTCTGGCGGCGATCAGAAAGACAATTCTTAATCCAGATTTTGACTTCCCAGCTTATATACAAGTAAACTGTCACACCGTTGACTTATGGACCCCAAATGGCTGGGCGACGAGACATTCACGGTATTTTGCTTTTCAATCGTGTTGAAATGATATGTCGTGCAATCGAATTGTACTGTTCAAAACTTCAGTTTGGTACGTTTTTCAAGCCCATAGCACGTGGGAGTGCCCCGGATGCACGCCATGTCGAAAAATCTGTTGAAAGCATGCAGCGTCGCACGTGATCACGGTGGACTGAATTTTAAACAAAGACACTTTGGACAGAACATCGAGACAGCTGTGTGTCACATTTTACTACATTTGGAATACGGATAAAAAAATTATATTACCAAAACTGAACTTGCGTTTCTTTTTTCCTTTAGTATACATTAAAGCCAGTCTGACTATGATATTCAATCCGAGGTAAAGTGAAGAAGTTGGTAAAAGCACGCTGTGCGTGAAGTTTTGGAAATAGCTGTGTTAAATCCTATAAAGTTTTCTGAACAGTTCGATTCGGTGCACATGTCAGATTGGAAGCACGGATCGAAGAAACTATTAAGTTTCTCTTTTAGGCCCCTATTTGGGTTCGAACAGAAAGCAGGCGGACGCCACTGATTATTATTATTATTATTATTATTATTTTATTATTATTATTATTATTATTATTATTATTATTATTATTATTATTATTTAAGAGATGTCAGCTTCTTTAAAACAGAAGTTTTCCACCGGAGAATGATTATAAAACAAATTCTCACTGGGCTTACAGCAACTGCCGGGGAACTGAAGACATTGTGGATTTATTCACAGCGTTTTGGTCCTCTTGCAGCTAAGGGGCGCTCACTGCAATATATGCCCGGGTGATTTCAATCCAGGAGAGTCATGCTTTAAGTGGTGGTTACTTTAGGTAATAATGAGTTAATGTTTTCAGAAATATCGGTGTTTATTACACTATGATGTTTTTTTGAATGAAAAGACTCAGAATGTGCTATAAAAAATAAAACTTTATATGAATCCTCCAAAATTGTTGATATACTTTCAGATCTACTAGCGCCCACCAAAGTAGGATCGTGGGGCGCACCCTTAAAACTGAACTCTTGTCAGGACTATATGAACTGCAGGAGCGCGTTGGTTCAGTAGGTAGAGGTGCAGGTCGCAAGCCTAGAGGTCTTCGGTTCGAATCCCACCTGCTGCAACCGCGTTGTGTCCTTGGGCAAGGCACCTCACCCCCCATTACCCACGTGGGGTTACGGTGACGTTGTGTACTAAGGCGTACTGCACGTCGATGGTGCACTTGTCTTCAGCCAATGCTAACCTTACTTGTGTGGAGTTAGTATGTTGGGAAGCCTGACAGTTGCTCGCCGTTGCTCGGTGGTTCTCTCCGCGTATTCAGCCGAGGTGACCCTGGCTGTCGAAAGTGTCGTTAAACTCCAATAAATAAATAAATATACGAACTGCATGATCGAGAGTCAGGGTTCGTGTCCTAAGTTTTGGCGCCACCGACAGGATACTTTAGTTGTAGGAGTTAAAAATATTTAGTCTGTAAAAAAAAAATGTCCATACCGCTTTCATACTTTCTTGGAAGTGTTTTTTTTTTGTTGCCACTTTGGTCATTGCAAGTGGTATAGATAGGGATTTGATCGATACACAGGAGCTGACGAGTGGTTTAAAGAATGATCGGGGTAGGAGGATAGTGACGCCCCACTCTGCGTGTATGATGACCCTAGAGCCATTCTTACAGATGGCGTCGTTTTACTGTTTACATGATCCTGTAGGTGATCCCGGCCAGTCACTGGAAGACCAAGCGGAAGAGTTGAGGAGGTCTATCCACATGTTAGAAACGCATATTAATTAATCGGTTGTAAGGCAGAGTTCAGTAGCAGATACGCCCAACGCGATACACGAACGGACATACGGGGTGCTATTTCTGAACACCGGTACATGAGTTTTTTCCAGAAGGTCAATGGAAGTTAACCATCCTGGGGCGCCTCAGTATGAAAGATTATTTTCAGTCGATCAAGGAGTGACACTGCGAAGGTCGGTGGATTTTCTTGACGCCCCTAAGTGGAGGTACAACGTAATGAGTCTGATAGAAGTGGTGGGAAGTCCTTCAATAAACCCACAGTTTCTCCTGATACGTTTAATGGCTTTATGAATGTTAATGACTGGATAACGCATTTCCTAAAGTGTGTGGAAATTAATTAGTGGGGTGAATTTCTGGTATGTAAATTTTTGTTTTTACCCTTCGAGATACGGGGCTTCAATTTTATGAAGATCTGGGCCCTCGAGTGAAAATAACTCTGTGGCAATACGTGAGAATTTAAAGGATAAAATTTTGTCCCTATAAAGGAACAGCCATTTACGGACTCGGAGAAGATTGGCGCGCGAGACATTACCAGAATTAGCTATTATTACACGCGTATGCTTTCATTTTCAGAAAATACACGCTTTTTCTGCAAAAACTGAAGCGAACAATAATTTTTGTTTGTATTGTCCTTGATGAACACGGATCACGTGCGCTATTTCTTTTTTTACATTTGGGTTACTTTTTGGTAATAATTTGTGTTTTCAATATTTTTTAGTAAACTGAAGGCGTGCAATAAATACAGAGCGTTCAAACTGTCATTTTTACCGCACTCGGTCGATTTCGACGGAGGGATAATATTGAACAAGAAGCCGAAGGCTTCGAATTCAATATTATCCCTCCGCCAAAATCGATTAATAATTTTTCAGTAAACTGAAACAGCATACGAGTTCAAGCTGCCATTTTTACCGCACTCGATCGATTTCGGCGGAGTCTTCAAGTTCAATATTATCCCTCCGCCAAAATCAATGAATATACTATCAAAGTTTGCTAAGCACCAAGTATATCCAACTACCTGTTTTACGTTTTGTTGAAATATTGTTATGAAAAGTCTATATATTTTTTATTTAATTATATCTTTAATGATTTAAGCACAGAAATTAAGATTTTGTTTGTGTTTGACATTATTTTTTAGATTTTGAATACGATAACCATGGAAAATGGATATTATTGGTAAAAGAGGAAATTTTTCAAATTTGCCAAAAACTTGCCGGAGCGAACTGATACGGGTTCAATATCGAGTATAAGACCCATTATTGTTAATTACAGCTCGACAACGCCTGCTCATGCTCCCATTCAGGTTCCATATGGTCCTTTGTGGGATGTTGTTCCATTCTTGGACCAGCAAGGCACCAAGCTCCTGGACACTCCTTGTGGACTGAATGGACGGAAATTGCAAGCTGCAACTCATTCCATACATGTTCGATTGGATTCAGGTCAGGGGATCTTGCTGGCCAGTCCATACGCTCAATCCCTCCCCCCCCCCCCCCTCTGTCGGTACTCCCGGACAGCATGGGCAACATGAGGACGGGCATTATCGTCCATCAGAATGAATCTGTCATCCACTGCGCCTGCATACAATCTGACGTGAGTATTCAGGATCTCATCAATATACCGCCGTGCAGTCAATGTAACACGGCCAAGGACACAGAGCTCTGTACGTCCATCCCAGCTGATGCCGCCCAGACCATTATTGACTCTCCACCATAACGACCATGCTCAGCAATGTTGGCTGCATGGAATCGCTCTCCTGGTCTCATCCATAGCATAGAACGTCTATCTGTGTGGTCTAGGCAGTACCTTGACTCATCTATAAAAAGGACAGGCCTGCAATCTTCTCTAGTCCATCCAACGTGGTCCATTCATATCGTGAGTGGCGGTGGTTCTGGGACAGCGGAATGCATACATGGTCTTCTCGGTCGGAGACCACCTCCATGCAACCTTGCCCGGATAGTCTGCGTCGAAACATTTGCCCCGGATGCATTCTGAAGGTCACTGCGAAGCTGGGTTGCTGTGGCAAAGCGGTTCCTATGGGCCTGAATGATCAAAAACCAGTCTTCAAACTGCTGATGTTGCCCTGGCTCTGCCACCACCATGCCGTCTATCTGGTGTGCCATACTGCTGAAAGCTTGCCCAGGCTCTGGTGATCACCAAGGGCTTCACCAACCTGACGATGGGTAGCCCCTTGCTCCACCATCCATACAGCCCGCCACATTTCTGCTTCAGACAAATGTCTTCTTACATTTGCATTCGCCATATTTGGGAGCGCGGTGGCTCAGTGGTAGACTGTTGGACTTCTATGCTAGAAGTCCCGAGTTCGATTCCCTTCCGAGATGACCCGCGTTGTGACAAGGCACCTTATCCCGGTTGCCTACATGGGGGCACGATGACGCCGCGTACTAGGGCGTCACGTGCACATGGTGCACATGTCTTCAAGCGCTATAACCCTGCTTGAGCGAAGCTTGAATAAAGTTAGAATGTTGAGGAGCTGACAGTTGCTCGTCGTTGCTAGGTGGTTCTCTCCCGGTACTCCGGCTTCCTCCACCCGTAAAACTGTCACGGTCATGATTAGCCATTGTGCATAAGTATGTGACCTTAAACCCCAATAAATAAATAAATAAATAAATAAATAAATAAATAAATAAATAAATAAATAAATAAATATTCGCCATATTCAATCATTAAATCACAAGGGTTTGTGTTGAAATGAAGATTGAATACTCTACACATCTCATGTACATGTCGACAGTACACGAAAACATCATGAAAATAAAGGAGTACATGCATGCATTCGATGACTGTCAAGAAAGCTAATGTAAACACTGGGGACCATCTCAATACATTTCTCAATCATATCCACCAAAATTATCGCAAATGTGTCACAAGAAAATTTCACAATGATGTGCCAAATATGTGGTGCTTAGCAAACACTGAGTAGTATATTTTTTTAGTAAACTGTATGCGTGCAATAAATACAGAACAGCATACGCGTTCAAACTGTCATTTTTTATCGCACTCGATCGATTTTGGCGGAGGGATAATACTGAATTTGAAGCCTCCGGCTTCTCGTTCAATATTATGCCTCCGCTCAAATCGATCACGAGCGATAAAAAAATGACAGTTCGAACGCGAATGCCATTCTGACTATGTATCATTCGACGATTAGTAAAGCGTGTTTAAACAGTTGCCCCCTCATTTCGTAGGGACAATTTGGCTAAAAAGGCATTTGTAGAGGCTTTGGCTGACAAAGATATTAGAATGCAAGTGTTAAGGTGAAGGTCCGAGTCGCTGGATGTTGCTGTACTTTTGGCTTTATCTTATCGTAGGGTCTAGGTTAATTCTACAGCGGTGAATATGGTTAATAAACTCTTAGCCCAGACCCTACAAGATCTGAAGTTACAAGTGGAGAAGTTAAGGTCGAAACAACAGGAGTTAAGGGTGGAAATGAATAATCATTTGGAGGCATGGGGAATAAAAAAGGGACCGCGGTGTCGGGCGAAGCGGTTCGGAAGATCGGTTTGGATTTCGGGGGCGAGGACAGTGGTCGAGAGGGTTTCGAGAAATACTCGGGAAAATAGTAGTCGGTGGAGTTGGGGTGAGGGTTAAAAGGATAGAGGCTGAGGTTGGGGTCGAACCTCAGTTTGGGGACAAAACCTCCTCTTATTAGTGAAGCTTGTTGGGGCTATATATCTCTGGGTCTGCTTAATAAGGAAATTGATTTTTTTACTCGATACTGGCTCTGTAATTAGTACAGTAAGTAAGGAACTGTTAAGTTGTTTTTCTCAGATATGTGACTAAATTGGATCCTGTGTTCCATGAAATTTTAGGAGCAAATAGACAGCCTCTTAATGTGTCTGGAACCATGGTTTGCTCATGTTTCTAAAAAATACAGCAGATCTTAGATTTGATGTTGCTTGGTTGTCATTCATGTATATAATCAAGTCACGGGTGCCGAGATATTGTTGAACAAAAGTATTAAGTTGATGAGGGTGCAATGCCCTTTAAAGTTTGATGCAGAAATGATACAATGCAATGGGATATATTTAACCCAAAATGTGGTGGTGCCCCCTCCTTCAGTAGTTTTGGGTGGTGTCATTACTGCATCTGGAGACAGAAATGTTATGGTGGTGCGCGGCTTTGTGAACGCTGCTGGTGGCAGTGAGGTGCCAGTTAGGATAGTTAACACATCCAGTGCACCCAAAAGGTTAACAGCAGGTACTATGGTACATTGTAGCTGTGTTGCAGCCGGCTGATTTGATAAATCCAATGAAGGAAAATTGCAATACTGTTAAGGCTGAAAAAAAATATTTTCCAGATCAGATGATTGATTCATCCGTTCTCACGCCACATCAGAATGACGCATTGTAGTCAAAAGACTGCTTTTATACAGTCCGATACAGATTATGGGCACACTGGGTTTTTAAACATGATATTGACACAGGTATACACCCTCCCATCAAACAGCGTGCTTATCAGCTGCCTGTCCATAAGAGACAGGACGTCGACAGAAGGAAATGTTAGACCAAGGGGCCATTCAGCCCACAAATAGTCCCTGGGCTGCACCTGTAGTTTGGGTGAAAAATAAAGACGACAGCCTGCGTTTCTGTATGGACAACTGGAAGTTAAATGCCATAACAAGGAAAGATGCCTACCCGCTCTCTAGAACTGATGATAACCTTGAGGGGATGGTCGGGCACAAAGTTTTTCCACGCTATATAGAGCATCGGGTTATTGGCAAGTTGAAGTTGCACCCTCTGCTCAACCCAAAATTGCATTTACTACAGGTACGGGATTATACGAATGTAAGGTGCTCTCGTTTGGTCTTTCGTCAAGTCCAAATTGTTTTGAACGCCTACTGGAACTTATTCTTAAAGTTATTCATTGGAAAACAATTATTTTGGATGACAACATTGTGTTCTCAACTATTTTTGAAGAACATCTAGATATATTAGTTGAAGTAGTAAATAGGCTCCAAAGTGCTGACCTGAAGCTAAAACCTGAGAAATGTGCTTTGTTCAGGCATCGGGTTTCTTATCTGGGGCATATCGTATCCGATCACGGCATACAGGCTGATTCAGAGAAGATAGCGGAGTCGAAGAGTGGCCAGTACCTAAAAAATTAAAGGAAGAACGAGCCTTTATTGGACTTTTTTTTCATCGGAGATTTGTGCCGAATGTTTCAAAATCGGCAGGGCCTTTGATTGAACTTATGAGAGAAGTGTTAAATTTGAGTGGACTATGTCTAGGCATGAGGCGTTTGAGTATTTGAAGAGTAAGTTTTTTTGAGAGCTCTATTTTGTCATTTCCAGATTTTGAACATGGATTAGATACCGATGCTTTCCCAGTGTATTGGTGGTAAGAATATGTTACAGCCTATTTCAGCAAGATACACTCGCCCGCTGAACGAAATTATAGCTTTACTCACAAAGAGCTATTAGCTGCAATTAGGGCTATCAAACATTTTCGTCATTTTCTCATTGGAAGAGCATTTACATTGTAGACCGATCATGTGTCCTTAACCCATTACCTAACATGAAAAGCAGACGACACTTGCAAAAAAAATTCTTGAATAACTAAATTTTTTCATTTTTTTGTCTCAAAAACATAAGTTATGACCCCTCGTTGGAACGAGCTCGACGAGCTCGTTCCAACGAGGGGTCATAACCTATGTTTTTGAGACAAAAAATGAAAATATTTTGAAAATTAATTGGCGATTTTTGAGACAAAAAATGAAAATATTTTGAAAATTAATTGGCGATTTTTGAGAATAGCGCTGGCCGGTTTTGGCCGTTACGTTGGGTAAAGGGTTAAGGTGGCTTTTTAATACTAAGGAGCTCATCGGACAAGTGGATAGGTGGCTCGAGTATTTAACTAGGTTCGATTTTACTACTGAACACCGAAAAGGAGTGTCACAAGGTAATGCAGACGCATTGTCGCGTCTACCAGTGTTTAATAATGTTGTTACGTTGTAAATAAAGAACTGATAATCAAAGGTAAGCAGGAGAAGGATCCTGTATCGAATAAGTGTCTAGATTAGAAACATAAGCCTGGCCATGAAGAGTTGAAAGGTGAAGGACCTTTGTCCAAATTGTATGTTTCTCAGTCTGAGCGGATTTTGTAAAAAAAATGGTCTGCTATATCGTGAATGGTTTCAGGTTGACGCTCAGGCGAGGTTACTGTGGGTCGTGCCAACCACTTTAAAAAGTAGAATGATTGGTGCTCGTCTCGATGATCTTGCTGGTGCGCATTTAGGAGTGGATAAAACCCTCCTTAAAAGAAGGGAAAATTTTTATTTGAAAGGAATCAGGAAAGTTGTGGAATTATGTGTCCCCTCTTGTGAGATTTGCCAGCGCCGTAAATCTCCGAGTATCAAGTATAGTAAGGCTCCTTTAGTCACAAACAAGGTCTCCGAACCTATGGAACCTATTGTTTCGATGTTCTAGGTTCTCTTCTGGAGACTGTGAAAAGAAATCAGCTAATTTTGGTCGTTTCTGATTATTTATCGAAGTAGACAGGGGCTTATGCCATTCCAAATCAACAAGCCCAAACTGTGGCCATTATGTTAATAGAGAACTGGATAGTTCCATTTGGCATAAACGAACGTATCCATTCGGACCAGGGATCGAACTTCGAGTCGTCGTTGTTTTCCACGATTTTGTTATACGGAAGAAAAGAACCTCGGCGTATCATCCCCAGTCGGCTGGGCAGGTAGAGCGTTTTAAAAGAACTTTGGCCAATATGTTAAGCTCTTATGTGAACGAGTATTAGAACGATTGGGATTATTTTCCCCCTTTCGTGATCATTGCTTACTGGTGTACTGTTCACGAGACAACTGGGTTGCCTCCTAATAGGGTCTTGTTTGGCAGGGTGAATAGGCCCCCTGCCGAGTTCATTGCTGGCAGAACGTCAACTAGCGCGCCGAGAGCAGCCCAATATGTGCAGGATTTAGAAAGCCGTTTGGATACAATTTTTAGGTTTGTCGGTACGAAGTGTGATACTGCTTTGAAAGACGAAAAAGAGTTTATGATCAGAAAATTCACGGCAAACCATTTGCGGTGGGGGATAAAGTTTGGTTGTATTTCCCCCACATGAAAACGGGACAAACTGAGTTCTGGTTTAGCCCATATGTTATTAAAAATAAACTTATATGTTATTAAAAATAAACTTTCTGATGCGACCTACGTAACTGGTAACTATTTATTGATTTATTTATTTGTGTTTAAGGTCACATATTTCTGCACAATGGCTAATCATGACCACGACAGTTTTACGGGTGGGGGAAGCCGGAGTACCCGGAGAGAACCACCGAGCAACGGCGAGCGACTGTCAGCTCCCCAACATACTGACTCCACACAAGCAGGGTTGGCATTGGTTGAAGACAGGTGCACCATCCACGTGCAATACGCCTTAGTGCACAACGCCACCGTGTCCCCACGTGGGCAATGGGGGTGAAGTGTCTTGCCCAAGGATACAACGCGGTTGCCGCAGGTGGGATTCGAACCGAGGATCTCTCGGCTTGCAGCCTGCACCTCTACCTACTGAGCCACAGCGCCCCCCGTAATTGGTAACGAATTGGGTGGACGATATAGAGCTGCGCATTTCAATAGACTCAACACGATGTTATCAGCGACCGAATGTTTTACAGTCTCCCTCGGTATCGGAGAAGGGTATATCCATTAAGAATTTTTTTGATGGACCAGACTCAGGAGGTGTCCGCCCTGCGAGTTGGGGCCCCAATATCTCTGAAGATATCGACGACTCCACTGGTGTTGGTGATATCGAACAGCAGAAAGAAGTAGATGAGTGGCTACCTCGTACCAGTAAAGGTCGAACAATAAGACATCCCGCTTGGCTGGACCCCAAGCTGTTCGATTTGAATTAATCATCCCTTGTTTCCCCAATAGTTTAATTTTATGTGGGGAGGAGAGACTTATAGTATAAACGATATTACGTGAATCTACTTCTAAACTATCGGATACGTATAAATATGTATAAGGTAGTGATTTTTGTCGGTCCAGGTGGAAGGGGAAGTACGTTTGTGTGTGTACTTCCAGGCCTGAGGGAATGGTGATTTCCTGGTGGACCTTTTATTAATTGAGAGAGACTTTATTGATGAGTGAAATTAAGATATACCGCACCTTTTGTGGTTGCCGATTGTATACTAGCGGAAAAAAGAAAGGCAAGTTTTTTTTCGGTGGTAAATATTTCAGATGTGTTATGGATGATTATTTCATTATTTGGATTTTGATGTTACTTCTTCATTACTGATTACAGTTTGAGGAGCCTTGTTGTCTTAACACAGACGGCGTTTGCACGGATAACGTTCAAACGTAGGTATCCTACGCCATTTCCTGATCAAAATCAATAGTATGGTGTGCCCACCCCGGGCTTCAGTCGCTGCTCTAACACTCCTTACCATTGACCCAAGCACGTTGTTTATGGCCTTTTGTGAGATGTTATTCCACTCCTGAAGAAGGGCTTGCGTGAGCAGAGCGACGTTGGTTGGGACGTTCACGCGCTTCCTGGCCCTCCTATCCAGCTAGTCCCATAAATGCTCGATCGGGGACAAATCTAGTCTGTAGGATGGCCAATCGAGAACTGGGACATTGTTTTGGTTGAGGAAGTCACAACAAACCATAGCAATGTGCGCTCTCGCATTATCCTGCTGCAACGTAAGGTTACGCGCACGGATAAATTGAAGGACGTGATGCATGTGGACCTGATCCCGACATCTTACAACTGTAAGATTGCCCTGGATGACAACGGGAGGGGTTTTCACGCCATGAGAAATGCCCCCCACCCCCCAAAAACCATAACAGACACTCCCCCGAATTTGTCATTTTCCTTAACGCAAACGTCAGAATAGATAGCAACATTGTCGTCTATCTGTCCTGCAAAGTGTGGACCGAGACTCGCCAGTGCATAACACACATCTCCATTGGGACAAGTGAAAACGATTTGGTGCATGTTCCCGCAGCCATTCCAATCGACGTTGACTTCGCCTGGCTGTAAGTTGCAAATCAACGTAGGGGCGTCATGGCCTTAAATTGAACTCCAGCAACCGATTACTAACTGTTTTTGGACACACTCGGCGACCATGAGTGCCTACAACCTGACTCGGCGTCTCCGTCGCCGTCTGAAATCGGTTACGGATGTGTGAGAGACGTATGCCTATATCTTGGCGTGGCGGCGTAACCCTCGGACGTTCTCTCCTGGGACAATCCCGCTAATCTCCCTATGGCCCCGATACACTCATCTAAACGAACTATCGTTGACTCATGCATCCAAATTGCTGGACGACGAGAAGTTGCGATTGGACCGGCATAATTAGAGCAATAGCCCTACGCCTATCAACTTTTGCTTGAAATGAAATGTTGTACAATCGATATGTACTGTTCAAAATTTCCATTTGGTATGGTTTACACCCATAGCATGTGACGTGGGAGTGCCCCCCCCCCCCTGGATGCACGCTTAAAGTTTTCATTTTTACATTTTGCAATACAAGATATTCAACTGCAGCCCACTAGGCTGCAGTTGAATATATTGTATCGCAAAATGCTATACATAATTAAAAATTGCGCAGCTTTTAACATGTTTTGCATAGCAAATAGCGATGCAAAACCACTTATTTTGAGACCTGGCGCATCGCCTTAAATCCGACGAGACAATGATATTCGAAAAATTACATTTTGTTTCGCAGTAATGGTTGACGGCTTTCGTGTCAAGTATTATTAATGATTGTGTTCTGTTAATACATTATGACCAGCCTGAATATGATATTCATTCCGAGGTAATGTGAGAAAGTTGGAAAAGGCACGCTGTGTGTGAAGTTCGGCAAATAATATTTCAAATCCTATAAAGTTATCTGAACTGTTCGATTGGGTGCACATGACAGATTGGAAGCACGGATCGAGGAAACTATTAAGTTTCTCTTTTATTTGGGTTCCAACAGAACAGAAAGCAGGCAGACGCCACGGATGATAATAATAATAATAATAATAATAATAATAATAATAATTATTATTATTATTATTATTATTATTATTATTATTATTATTATTTAAGAGATGTTAAACTTGATTAAAACAGTGACGTTTTCCATTGGAGAATGTTTATAAAACAAATTCTCACTGGGCTTCCAGCAACTGCCGGGGAACTGAAGACATTGTGAATTTATTCACAGCGTTTTTGGTACACCTGCAACTGAGGGGCGCTAACTGCAACATATGCCCCGGGTGATTTCGATCCAGGAGAGTCATGCTTTAAGTGGTGGATACTTTAGGTAATAATGAGTTAATGTTTTCAGAAATATCGGTGTTTATTACACTATGATGGTTTTTTGGATGAATAGACTCAGAATGTGCTATAAAAAATAAAACTTTATATGAATCCTCCATACTTGTTTACATATGTTCAGATCTACTAACGCCCAACCATAATTTTGTGAGTTCTCATCCAGGGTAATGGCATTTATATCTACCCTACTCTCTCAGAATGAATTTGGACTAAAAGTAATCTAAGGTGTCGCGCCCACTCCCCTCCAAACCAGTTGTGTGGGGTCCCGAAATGATCAAGTGGGGGTATTGAGTAATCCAGTTCGGGGTAAGAAACAACCCCTCTCAAAGGCGATAACTGGGTGTGGTATTGGAGATCAAGTATGTCGTGTGATGCGCCCCTAAAACTGAACTCTAGTCAGGACTATACGAACGGCAGGTTTGAGAGTCAGGGCTCGGGTGCTACACAATACACATTTTTACTTCTCAGACAATATAACACTTTAAATAAGTAAACTTGTCAATGTTGTTTAAACTTGTAGAATCATGAATTGCAGACTGAAACATGTCTCAAAATGTGGGCCATTCCTCGATAGCCATGAAATTTTGGAACGTTAATGTTCGGTAACACAACCTATCTGTGCGTATTATCTTTCTTGTCAGTGGTATTTTTTTGTAATTCGTTTTTACACCAGATTCGGCCAATTCAGCTTTTGCGACACGTTTGTAATGATTAGTCAGATAGTCGTGACTTTCGACGATAAAGTTTTCCAATTGTTCGTCATCTTTAGCATTCATTCAATCTTTATCAATCGTTTCCAGTAATGTTAACTTGCGTTTCAGAGTTGTCAAGGTCAAAGAACTTTGCAATGGATGTTTTGACTCGATTGAACTTTCTAACTATTTTAACAGTTTTGTGACTTGTCCACTGTTAGCACGACAAATTCTATGATCCCTCTTCACTTTCTCGACTCGAGGGACCAAAATGTTGGGAATTAAAACACCTTTACCAAGTTTATCGAGAGAAAACGAGCTTCATGACACAAAATTTATTCACGTCGGTTTGTCTTTTATAAGTTACAACAATAATGCGGAACCACCGAGAACCCCCCCCCCCCCCCCCCCCCCAACGCGGAAGTTACAAATAGCGAACTTGATGTGAAGTCTCAATGAATGAGATTCCTGACAATGTGAAGTCTAACGGCAAGATTGAAGTCATGAGAAGGGCATTTGTTGCAAGCCAAAATGCAATACGACACAAAATATATAGACAGAATGACATACGCGTTCGAACTGTCTTTTTTATCGCAAGAGATCGATTTGGGCGGAGGGATAATATTGAACGAGAAGCCGAAGCCGAAATCGACCGAGTGCGGTAAAAATGACAGTTCGAACACGTATGCTGTGCTGTTCAGTATTTGTTGCACGCCTACAGTTTAATAAAAAAAATATTAATCGATTTTGGAGGAGGGATAATATTTGTCATGTTCATAAGCGCCAGAAATAAGAGTGGTGCTGTGCTGTTGTACTTTAGACTGTGGCAACATATTGTAGAGTTGCTTCCCTTGATGTGATATCATGATGAGAAAAATCAATAATGAAATCACGTTGTTTCAAGTTGTGTCTCAAACTTATAATCAATAAATTTTGATGATCTTTTATCTTTTGTTGATATATGTCAACACGATAATATTGAACTCGAAGCCTTCGGCTTCTTGTTCAGTATTATCCTTTCGCCGAAATCGATCGAGTGCGTTAAAAATGATAGTTCGAACGCGTATGTTGTTCTGTTTGTATTGCACGCCCATAGTTTACTAAAAAAAGTAGGCATATTTAAAACACAAATTATTGCAAAAAATAACCCAAACGTAAAGAAAAGAAATAGTTAAATAGTCCGCTCACGTGATCCGTATTGTTGAAGGACAAAACCAAAAAAAAATTGTTCGCTTCAGCATAGGCGTGCAATAAAACAAACTTATTGAAAAGTCGGTTTTGTTCGCCGATCAACAAATTTTGCAACCTAAAATGAAATACGACGCAAAATGTGATAAACTCATTGCAAATTCGGTTGAATTCGCCAGTGATTGTAACATGAAATGCAATAAAGTTATTGCAAAGTCAGTTATGTCCGCCAGTCATTGCAACGTGAAATGCAATACATTTATTGCAAAGTCGGCTGTGTTGACCAGCCACTGCAAGTCTGCAACCTGAAAGGTTGTAAACTTATTACCAGAGTAGGGCAAGTTGATCAGTGTAGACCAGACATTTCAAAGAGAAATATTTGGCCCTTTGTTTGTTCATGTGAGGTTCACATCATTTTTAGCATCTAGTGCTATATTGTATATGTAATATGTGCACACAGTTTGTGCGAATAAGTTTATTTTGTGAAAACAGCCCGAATGCATTTAAATTGAGAAGGAAAGGGTGGAATGGAATGGGGTCAGTTGAATGAAGGAGGCCAAGAAATTCAAAAGTGAAGAAGAGGGAACGCTGGAGCAGATATCTTTCATGAGCTGGGAAACAATTCAATTGTTTTATTGTATGACCAGCTTTGTCCAATGCATCGTAATGCTACCCAAACGCCGCAATAGCAAGCTCACTCTCTCATAATTATATTGCCTGTTCACACAATCCAAGCATTCATTACTGTATTATATTATGCCAGTGCATCAGAACTTGAGTGCCATAGTAAATAATAAAAAAGGTCTCACCTCCTGGGGCTTCCACGCAGTCATGACGTGCAGAAAACGAACTGCAAAGCTAATGGGTGATGGCTCTCTGAGCTTTCATGGTGTGAACAGGTCAGTACAGAACTTGAGTTCGTCGAGCTCGTTCCATCGAGGGGAGGGGGTCACATGATATGTTTTTTGTTGATTTTTTTAAGAATTGGGAGAAACAAATTAAATAACCCATTTAGATATCACCTGCTTTCTGTAAAGGGATAAAATCTGTTAAAATAGACCAAATAATACAATGCGTACACGATAATGTCAACAATACACCATGAATTATAAACTGTAGCATTCCAAGACATAGAGAGTAATCGCTTGACTGGACTTCTTACGTGAAATAATTCATGAGAGGTGAGGGACGTTGTACAAACACGAGTGCGCGAATGCGCACGAGTGTTTTACAATATAGTCCATCGCCTCGAATGAATTATTTCACGTAACCAGTCCATGTCATGCGATTACTCTGTTTAATACTTTTCATTATTAACTATAATTATATTATTTAACCCTTTACCTAGCGTAACGGCCCAAACCAGTCACCGCTATTACAAAAATCGCCAATTAATTTTCATTATTTTTTCATTTTTTGTCTCTAAAACATAGGTTATGACCCCTCATTGGAACGAGCTCGTCGAGCTCGTTCCAATGAGAGGTCATAACCTATGTTTTTGAGACAAAAAATGAAAAAAATTAGTTATTCACGAATTTTTTTTGCAAGTGTCGTCTGCTTTTCATATTAGGTAAAGAGTTAAAAAAAACCCAAAAAACAATGAAGTCTCCATTACATCCACGGCAAAGCGTCTTCGTTTGCGCGCACGGATACATGGCCCAGTTGTTGCTTGCATCATTCACTTGTTAAGTTATCGTTTATAATCAAACCGGGAAATCCCGGTAAATCACACTTTGGAAAGTAATAATTCAAACTAATCAAACTTCAAAACTAATCGAACTAAATTCACTTTCCGAGAATTAGTTAGCAACGGAATCGACAAACTTCAAAGGCCAGTGATGCTACTGAATATTTGTTCGTTCAAACATTCCGTGGAAAATCATCTGATTGACTTACGATTGTTACATTCAGGGACGTGGCTAGAGGTTTCCGATTGAAGCCATGAAAGGGAGCATAAAATTGATTCTTGTAACCGAAATGCCATTTTCCTGGATACGTTTTCCTGGACTGGATGAAAATATTACTCACTTGATGAGAGGCCATTGTGAGTGGAAATCGTTACGGTAAGAGAAATATTTTAGTTCTCGACCGATCGTCCCTTGAGTTCCAATGTGTTCTATGTGCCAGTCGGCACATAGAACACATAGGAACCCAGGGGACGCGATGTGGTGAGCATATATTTTGGGAGAAAAATATTTCCTTTCTAATAAAGTGTCATCATTTTAACAACAAAAAACCCCCGGACACACCAATAGATATTTGCGTTCTCTGTTATCTAAGATGCTAAAAATTGCAACGAGTCTGGTTGCATGGGGCAATTTTGAGCCAGTATTCAATCTTGGGCAATGGTTATTTGAATCTGATCCGTACTGTCCAAAATTTGACGAGTATCAACAATATTTCAGACACACGGTCTGATCAACAGGACACAGGAAAAGGCCGTGTTAGTGGCGTCCTGCCGTTGGGTGTCACGTGGATCGTCATGGTAGCGTGCATGACTGGTTATGCTCCGAGGGCATTACCATCGCGGTAGTGTTACGTCTCACGAAAAGCGCCTGTTAAAAGATGAGGGGTGCGTCCATTTTGTTTTATGTGGCCCGCCACCTGGTTTCGAAGGCGATAAGTGATTAAATTTATTTATTTTATTGGAGTTTAAGGTCACATACTTATGCACAATGACTAATCATGACCGCGGCTGTTTTACGGGTGGAGGAAGTCGGAGTACCCGGAGAGAACCACCGAGCAATGACGAGCAGCTGCCAGCTCCCCAACATCGTAACTCCGCACATCAAAACAGGCAGGGCTATTGCTAGACCTGTCTGTGACACGTCCTTTGATACACACGACATATCAGGCGATGCATATGGTAACCCTCCACAGGCTGCCAAACATCGAAATTTTGATGAAATAGGCCGGTTTCAGGCCCCCACCGTACCCAAACAATACATGAGAGATAAATATAACTTCCTTTATTGGGAGTGGAATTCACCGAGGATCATTTTTGTCAGTAATAAGGGTGTTCAAAAAACCAAGCATTAACCCGCTTTGGTCTGGTTAAACAGCAATACCCCCATAAAGCTCAAAAATTTGTGTTTTCCGTGGATTTCTCTAAACGAGTCTTGTAGATTTTCAAGAAAAATTTGTCACTCCCAGGCCTTGGTGTGACAATAGAAACTGCATGGACGAAATACTGCGGCGAGCATTTGTTAACCCTCCACGGGCTGCTAAAAGTCAAAATTGTGATAAAATGGGCTGTTTTTGGACGCCAACAGCACCCAATGGGTACGCCGCAAAGAAACGTGCCTTCTTTTATCGAGCGCACAATCTATACGCAAACATTTTTGTAAGTAGTAAGGGTATTCAAAAGTCGAAGTCTTAACCCATTTTGGAGAGGCTAAAGAGAGAGACCCCTTAAAATCTTAAAATTCCCATTTTCTTTGGATTTCTCTAAAAACATCCTGTAGGTTTTCAAGAAAAATTGACGACTCGCAGGTCTTTGTGTGATATGACAAGTTGCATGGACAAAATATTCCGGTGAGCGTTTATTAACCCTTTAGAGGCTGCCAAGCATCGTAATTTTGTTGAAATGGGCTGTTTTCAGGCAAAACACATCACCCAACGTGTACCTGAGAAATAAACATAATCTCCTTTGTTGGAAGCGGAATTCACCGAAGACCATTTTTGTAAGTAATAAGGGTATTCAAAAAACCAAGCGTTAACCCATTTTGTGGTTGTTAATAGTGATACCCATCAAAGGCTTAAAAATTTATGTTTTCCCTGGATTTCTTTACAAACATCTGGTAGGGTTTTCAAGAGAAAATGGCTATTGATAGGTCATGGTGTCATATTACCAGTTGACTGGATAAATTATTCCGGTAAGCATTTGTTAACCCTCCATGGGCTGCTAAATGTCAAAATTTTGAAAAAAATAGTCTGTTTTTGAACAACAACATCAAATGGGAATATAACAGAGAAACGTAACTTCTTTTACCGGATGCAAAACTGACAGGGAAACATTTTTGCAAGTAGTAAATGTATCCAAAAATCGAGGTCTTAACCCATTTTTGACTGGTTAAGGAGATATACCCCTTAAAAGCTTAAAATTCCAGTGGATTTCTCAAAAAAAAATCAAAAAAAATTCAAGAACAATTGACCATTCGCAGGTCTTCGAGTGACATTACAAGTTGCATGAACAAAATGTTTCGGTAAGCATTTGTTAACCCCCCAGAGGCTGCCAAGCATTGACATTTGGAGAAAATGGGCTGTTCTTGGGCAACCATAATACCAAATGTCTACCTACGAGATAAACATAACCTCCTTCATTGGAAGTGGAATTCACCGTTGATCATTTTTATAAGTAATGAAGATATTCACAAAACCAAGCATTAACCCTTTAGAGCTGGTTAAAGAGAGATACCCCTCAAAAGGTTAAAAATTCATGTTATCTGAGGATTTCTTTAAAAACATCCCGTAGATTTTCAGGAAAAAATGGCCATTCTCATATCTTAGTGTGACATTACAAGTTGCATGTACAAAATATTCTTGTAAGCATTTGTTAACCCTATGCAGGTTCTCAAACATCAAAATGTTGATAAAATGGGCTGTGTTTGCGTACCAACAGCAAACGAAGTTGGGAGGAGAGATCAAAATAAGTGGAAGTAGAATTCACTGAGAATTATTTTTGGAAGTAATAAGAGTATTCCAAAAACAACACTTAACCCGTTTTGGGCTGGAAAAACAATGATACCCATCAAACGCTTAACATTCCTGTTCTCCCTGGATTTCTCTGAAAACATCTTGTAGATTTTAAAGAAAAAATGGCCATTCGCAGTTCTTGGTGTGACATTACAAGTTGCATGAATAAATATTCCTGTTGGCACTTGTTAACCTTCTACAAGCTGCCAGACATCAATATTTTGGATACATTTGAGATAAAATGGACCATTTTTAAATTGACACAGCACTCAGTGAGTATGTGTCAAACAGACATAACTCCTTTTGTCGGTCATTGACTTGTTGGACGATGATATTGACATTAACCCACTCCGCCGTTAATGATGGTTTTTACCTAAACAATTTTTTATCAAACTCTGTCATTTGAGATTACTATCTTCACCTTTCTCATAACATCAATGAAGGGACTTCAGTGAGACAGTTAAAAACAATTCATCAGACACTGTGGGTTCATGAAAAGTCATGGAATCTCATCGGGAAAAGCCATGATTCTCCAGAATCATAAAGTCTAGTTGGAATGTTGATTCCATAAGAAAATAGCCGAGAGTAATACGAATTGCTTTTCTTATTAACAAAACTGTAATCAGCAGTCAATTAAGGAAACAATATTCAGTTGCTTCAGGTTAGGAATTTATCAACTAGACCGTAACCTGTTGTCCAAACCTTTCACTTTTATAGAGAAATGACCACAAAATCCGCTGGTAAAGGAAAGAGGCAGTGTGGTGGTGGTGATGGGTGTCAGGAGAGCCATCCTTCCATTTTTCAGATCTCTTTTGTTTTGCCCCACCCTTCCCCAGGCACAATGGATAAAAAACACCTATGTGCGTTTTTAATCGCGGTTGGGATGCAGTGTCTTTATTAGCAAATATTGATTTGTGACTTAAGTACTACCATCTGGTACGGTATCGATTAATGATGTCAGGGATGACCTATATCGATTGATGCCACCCCCATCTATGTAGGTAAAATTTATAACCCATTGACAGCTCATTTATACTTACTATTACTTAAGTTACCCCAAATATCTCCTTCATAACGGTATTAGCATTTCTCCCTCTTCCAGAGAGCCTTTGAGTGTGGCATCCGTCTTCGTTATTTCGCTCCCCTCAGACTTCCGATTTTGAACGAGTCTACAAGTCGGTGATGTAGTTTACATTGACACTGGTGTCTTGTACAAGTTCTTTCATGGGTTTAACTCTGACTTCATTGTGGAGGACGGGAAGCCCCTTCTTATCTTTCAAGCAGGTATGTCAGTGCCAAAAGCAATCATGGAACTGGTACACGGGCTGTGTATCTTTGAACCAGCCATCAACCGATCACTGCCGTCGGCCAATCATCTTTTCAGCTCCGTTAAACTGATGGCCGCTGTGGATGTCATCTCACTTCGACAAAAACTCTAACCATTATTCTGCCGTCATTCCACATTTCAGGATACGTTTCTGGTCTAGACGGGTCTTCTGCGCGTCGCCTAATGCTCTATCACATTGATATCACCTGCATCAAGCACCATAGGTATATTTCACTAGCATCGAAACCTACAACACTTTCACATTGCTTTGCTTCTTAGCTGTATTTCGCTTCGCTGATTCGGGTGCCACCTTTCTCGTGATAGCGGTTGAAGATAATCGAAGGTTCACCGACGATATTGTCTTTCATTAAAGTCTTTGTTCTTCTGGTTGAATAACGTGATGTAGGTGTCATCGTTCCAGGAACCAGTTTTATAAAGCCTACTTATGACAAAAGTGTGTCATAGTATGATCTTTTGATCATCTATAGATGGAAATCGCGTTTCACGAACAAGGTCTCAGTTCGGGAGTTTGGTCTTAGCTAAGACCAAACTCCCGAGACTGGTCTGTAAATGTCATAAGCTGGTCCTAAGATATTATCAATATTATGACCGAACTTGAAATATGCCCTGCGTGATAAGTCATTTGACTGATTTGAGGTTGGAAATATGGCTGCGTCTTATATGTTGCAGCGAGTTCGTAGAGTTTTGAGGCGACAAAGAGTATTTAGAGATCGAAGCAACCCGTTAGACTATATGGACAATGAAGAAATGTTTTCGAGGTACCGTTTGAACAGATCAATGATTTTGGATGTTTGTGTTATGCTAGAGGAACGGATTGATCACCCGACGAGCGGAAGCCTCTAGTTTGCGAGAGATTATGGTCGGGTTCCACGAGTTGGTGGCTTTTCCTAACGTAATTGGTGCTATTGACTGTACTCATATTAGGATCGCGGCGCCATCGGTGGATGGAGTTGCTTATCTTTACCCCTTTACCTAATATGAAAAGCAGACGACACATGCAAAAAGAATTCTTGAATAACTATTTTTTTTTCATTTCTTTTGTCTCAAAAAGATAGGTTACGACCCCTCATTGGAACGAGCGCGACGAGCTCGATCCAATGAGGGTCCATAGCTTATGTTTTTGAGACAAAAAATGAAAAAATAATGAAAATTAATTGGCGATTTTTGACAATAGAGCAGTCCGGTTTGGGTTACGTTGGTTAAAGGGTTAACAGAAAACGCTATCATTCTATCAATGTGTAGGGAGTTTGTGATTCCAACTTGTGTTTTAGAAATGTAGTGGCCAATTGGCCGGGCTACACGCACGATGCCTTCATTTATACAACATCTGAACTTTGTCGCCTTCTTGAAAGGAGAGAAATACCAATCGGATGGTTAGTAGGAGATAGTGGTTACCCACAACGTTCCAAGTTGATGACACCAATCAATAATGGAACCACACACGCAGAAAGGTGGCACACCAAGGCACTCGCAACAACTAGTAGGAATACTATAGAACGCGCTTTTGGAGTTCTGAAAATACGATTTCGATGCATCGACATTTCTGGGGGGGGGGGGGGGGCTCTTCTGTTTTCCCCAGAAATGGTCGGTAGAATAACAATAGCTGTGGTTATACTACACAATTTGTGCGTTAATCATCGACTTCCAATCCCAAACGAGGAGATGCCAATGATTGATGATATGGGTGTCGCTTATCATAATCAAGGCAAAGCAGAACACACCACAGGGAATGAGCTGAGAACTGCTCTTGTGGAGGGAAGATTCAGATGAAATTTGACTTTGCAACTTTGTGTATATTCTAATAAAAAGTCAAAGTTACAACTGCCTGTTGGTAAATTGACCAAGATGTTGACTATTCTGCAAACGGAGTATGGATAAAAAAAAGGAATTCATCTGTTGGGTTTGAGATTATGCAATTAAAACAACTGCGCATGAACACTCGGGTATTATATTTTGTTTAGTTACATTTTAAAGATGATTGAAGTGACTGGGCAACAACTGCAAATGGCTGCTGAAATTTTGCCACCATCTCCTCAGCTATCGTTAACCGTTTTTTTCTCTATTTTAAGTCTCTCTTTTTCAATTTTCAATATCTTCTCTATTTACAACATCCTCTCATGCAAATCGTGTGTGCGACGGCGTTTCCTTTTTATTTTCAGCAGTCTACAGAGATGCAAGGTCAGTCACTCTCTTCTGAATCTTCCCCATCGGAAACTGAAAGAGAGAGACCCAATTTAAATCACATTTCACCCGCTTCAAAATCGCAGAATCCGTCAATATTGAAGGAGCTGAAAATTTGTATGTCAGAATAGGGCTGTCACGATTTTTTAATTTAGGAATCGATTAATCGTCGGAAATAATCGATAATATTCGATCAATCGTACCTAGATGACCCCCACCCTCTCCCTCTCTTTGAAGTCGTTAAAAATGAAGTTCAAGTCAGTTGCCCTACCTTAAGTAAACAACGAAGACGATTCTCTTTAAGCTACATTCAAAGCTTTGATGTTCTGAACTTTTGAACCGTCAGTGTAATAATCAAGACCGGTTGTCAGTTGCGATTTTAGCAAGTTCGCAACTGCCGACCGGTCTTGATTATTACACTGACAGTTCAAAAGTTCAGAACCTCAAAGCTTTGAATGTACCTAAAAGACAAATGCTTCTTACAGCTTCTTGAGGTTTAACGTCGACGTTCTTGACCTTTTACCTTTAGAAACAATAGTTTTTTTCATCCAATTTTTTTAATTATTAAACGCCCAGAACGGGGTAAAATTTACTGATTCTTCAACAACGAAAGATACTAATTGATTTCGGCGTGACCGATCGACAATCGTTTAATCGATTAATCGTGACACCCCTAATCAAGAATTGGTATTTTGAGGTGATAGAGCAACAAAAGACGTTGTGTCAAAATGCGGAATAATTTGATATTGAATATATACAAATTATCATGATAATGTGCATGTCCTGTGATTTGTATCAGATTCAAGGAGGTGTTCAGAATGGGATCTCAACGATCCGGCTATGCCAGAGAGTTGTGATCCCATTCTGGACACCACCGAGAATCTGATGCAAATCACAGGACATGCACATTATCATGATAATTCATTTATCTAACAATCCTGTCAGATAAACAGATTAAATCTTAAATTATTAATACAGATTTGGGACATAATGTTGGGCGAGAAAATTAAAAAAGCAACCACTCATATTTTATGGAACAATATTGTTGTTCACTTTAACAAACAATGAGTAACGCGGTCAACGCAAAGTTGCGTTCTAAAATTACTCAATCTCAATGTCACTTCCTATGATGCTACGCTTGAATTTACAAGTGTGTAATATTTAATTGTACAGTTTCTGGTCATTGTGTGTTTGATTGGCTATTAATAGTTCTGTCGCTAATTGTAAGGTATTTTGTTTTGTTTTCGTTCCAAAGATGGGTTCACATGATATGGTTTTGTTGATAATTGTTTGAAAAAATAGAAAAAAATGGTATTTAAAATATTGAATTTTGATATCGTCTGCGTTGGTTAAAGGGTTAACCAACCTGGATAAAGGCAAAACTTATTTAGAAAAATAAAGCTGTTCAAAATTACATATTAATACGCATTTAGGTTACCATAACCACTGCCGTTGCAAATTTGAGGAAGTCACAATTCATGGAAGCAGAAGTCAAAAATGAATCAAAGACTTTCGCTCAAAACTACACTTTTCGGGTTGTTTGAGCCGAAATATTAACGCCCTCTAACCCTTTACCCAACGCAGACGATATCAAAATTTATTATTTTAAATATCGTTTTTTCAAAGTTTTCAAAAGATTTCAACAAAACCATATCATGTGACCCCTCGTTGGAACGAGCTCGATGAGCTCGTTCCAACGAGGGGTCACATGATATGGTTTTGTTGAAATCTTTTGAAAAATAATATTTTTTCTACTACTGAATTTGCATATTGCGCGGGCGGATGCGGTCGATTCGTTAGGTAGAGGGCTAAATCGTCCATAACCATGTTCTGAAAATATTTGTCGTTACGATATTTTGGGCACACTTTCGAAAAGCGTGCCAAATTAATTCTGGGACGCTGATCGCCGACGTTTGTCAGCGTTTGATGACGATCAGCTTTAATTAGCCCTATATGAATATTACATTCATATTGTAATATATTCATCAATAACCAAACAATTGGACTGACTTGCCAAAAGTGCACATAGTCGATACGGAAACGCTCTTCGCTCCGAACAAGTTAGGTTCATTTCGGAATGACTAACTCACGCTCAAAATGTTTCCAACCCGGATTTTGGGCGACCGTCACTCTGCTGTCAGTAGCGTTTCCGAACAGATTATGGACACTTGTGACAAGTTAGCCTACATCATTTGAGTATAGTGTAATACGTTTGACCAAATTGGCTTCGGTCGAAAATAAACCCGACACAAACTAATTTTTGGTTTCGCTTATTCATTCATATTTGGGAATTGGGGTGGGGTGGGGGTGTGGGGGTATGTGGGCTGCGTAAATTCTGCTTGATAAACATATCTCCTTGTCGACAGGACCAGATTTCTTCGTTATCTATTCCTCCAGCCATGCCATTAATCAGAGTAGGGCCGAGAACATCTATTATTTTATCGTTGTTTTCTGTTACAGGTCGAGTTGACGGTCCCTCTCCACCAGTACTGTCGATGTCCTTGTTGTTTTTTTGCGACCTTTTTCTTCGTAACGTTTGCCATGTTAGTTCATTTGTTCCTGACTTCTTCAACCGTTCGTTGAGTTCCCAAATTGTTCACCGCATTCACACTGCTCGTGATTTCTTCCCAAATTTTATTTTTCTTCGCATTCGTCACACTTGACTTAAACTTCGAGAAGAGTGTTTCTTCATTTTTCGAAACATCTTGGGTTAAAATCTCCAATTCGTCAACAGTAAAATATGGATTGCGCTCCGACATTTTGAAAAGTGAGAAATAACAAAAAAACAAATCGCTCGGACTAAACCCATTCTTCTTCAAGTGTGCAAGAAAAAGACAACAAATGTGCTGCTCGGCTGATTTGCTGTGATGGCTGTGATCTTTGTTGAGCATTCTCACAACGAGTGACGGCCTGTTCAACATAAAATGGAATTATCTCTGCTTATTTATTCTCTGCGTTTGTTTGCTTCACAGCACATGGGACTTGTAACGTGCACTGCTTCCATTACATCACCCGTCCTGTCATTACCCGGGAGACTGGGTGTCGGGACTGCGAGACTTGTTACAAATCTATATGTTTCCCAGTTATGGCGCAAGAACCGTTTACACTAACAGCAATAAATTATTGCCCATTTTTTGCATAATATATATAACTTCGTACTGAAAAAAACCGCCGATAGATAACATAACGTTTTGATGCAACTCAACATAAAAGGCGCATCTCGAGCATGTTACAAACTGAACTCATTACATCTCCCTTACCCTCAAGCATGTTACCAATATACTACTCAAAGTTTGTTAAGCACAAAAGTACATCCAACTACCTGTTTTACGTTTTAGTTGAAATATTGTAATGAAAAGTGTATATATATTTTATTTAATTATATCTTTAAAGATTTAAGTACCGAAATTAAGATTTTATTTGTGTTTGACATTATTTTTTAGCTTTTGAATACGATAACAATGGAAAAATGGATATGTTTGGTAAAAGAGGAAATTTTTTCAATATGCCAAAAAGTTGACGGAACGAACTGGTATGGCTTCAATATCGAGTATTAGACCATTACTGTTAATTACAGCTTGACAACGCCTTCTCATGCTCCCAGTCAGGTTCCTGGTGGTCCTTTGTGGGATGTTGTTCCATTCTTGGACCAGCATGGCACCAAGCTCCTGGACACATCTTGGCTGGACTGGACGGGCTGAAATTGCAAGCTGCAACTCAATCCAGACATGTTCGATTGGATTGAGGTCAGGGGATCTTGCTGGCCTGTCCATACGCTCAATCCCCTCCCTCTGTCAGTACTCCCCGACAGCATGGGCAACATGATGACGGGCATTATCGTCCATCAGAATGAATCTATCACCCACTGCACCTGCATACAATCTGACGTGTACATCCAGGATCTCATCAATATACCGCTGTGCAGGCAATGTACCACGCTCAAGGACACAGAGCTTTGTACGCCCATCCCAACCGATGCCGCCCAAGACCATGATTGACCCTCCATCATAGCGGTCATGTTCAGCAATGTTGGCTGCATGGAATCGTTCTCCTGGTCTTCTCCATACCCTAGAATGCCTATCTGTGTGGTCTAGGCAGTACCTTGACTCGTCTGTAAAAAGGACAGGTCGCCAGTCTTCTCTGGTCCATCTAACGTGGTCCATGGCCCATTTATATCGTGTCTGGCCGTGGTTCTTGGACCGCGGAATGCGAATACAAGGTCTTCTCGATCAGAGATCACCTTCGTGCAACATTCCCCGGATAGTCTGCATCGAAACATTTACCCCGGATGCTTTCTGAAGGTCACTGCGAAGCTGGGTTGCTGTGGTAAAGCGGTTCCTACGAACCTATGATCAAAAACCGGTCTTCAGCTTCAGATGTTGCCCTGTGTCTGCCACCACCATGCCGTCTTACTGGTGTCCCATACTGCTGACATCTTGCCCAGGCTCTAGTGCTCACCGTATTGTGCACACCAAGGGCTTTACCAACCTGACGATGGGTACCCCTTGCTCCACCATCCCTACAGCACGCCACATTTCTGCTTCAGACAAATGTCTTCTTACATTTGCATTTGCCATATTCAATCATTAAATCACAAGGGTCTGTGTTGAAATGAAGATTGAATACCCTACACATGTCATGTACATGTAGACAGTACACGAAAACATCATGAAAAGCAAGGGGTACATGCTTTCTATGACTGTCACGAAACGTCTGCCTGTCAAAAGAGCCAATGTAAACACTGGCTACTATCTCAATACATTCCTCAATCATGTCCATAAAAAATATTGCAAATATGTCACAACAAAATTTCACAATGGTGTGTCAAATATTTGGTGCTTAGCAAACTTTGAGTAGTATATGTAACATGTGTTAAACAATTCGTCCCCTGAGTTCCAATATGTTCTATGTGCCTACTGGCACACAGAACACATTGGAATTCAGAGGACGAATTAATTATGAACAAACATAATCTTTTAATAGCATCGAGGGCCTTGGTACTCCACTGGACACTTAACACTGATGTGTTTTCGTAACATCAGCCACTGGTATTCTCATTTCAGATGGGCTAATTCCTACCCTGTTTTCATCACTTGGGTGTGACACGGGTGTTATACAGCAGAGTTCTGAGACAATTTATTTGGACTGTGTTTGTTTAGCATTGTTCTGTTTCTCCTGTACTGAACACCCTGTAGTGACTGTATTATGTAGGGTCGGGAATGTGGGCCTTGACTCGTCACATAAGCAGTTTCAGTTCTATCTGGAACATACACTTCATCTCCTTCAGACAAAGTAGGAATGCCTTTGCAGCATGACTAAAAAAGATATGATGCGATCTTTTGCTATGGGTGTTCAGACATCACTGACGAAAAAAGTTGTTCATGTTTGTTCAACACCTTTTTATTGCACACTCGGCACTTTGTTTTGAAATCTGAAATTTCTCTACTTATTCATGCCTTTGCAGAATGACGTTTGTCAAAGGTTTGTTTCATTTTCATTAGATAATGTGATTCGCGTTTTTGACACTCACTAGAATTGGGTATTTTTTGCTCTAACTGGTGAGAAATAAAAGAAAGTTTTCTGTTTAAACAACTACTCATTAGCAGTTCTGCTGGGCTATACCCATTTGCAATTGGAGCATTTCTGTAATGGAACATCGCAATTTAAGGGCCATGGGAATGTAAGAGTAGATTTTTAACAGATGAAACAGTGCGTTCATCTTTGCCGTTTGCAGATGGTTACAGTGGACTGCTGGTGGTATGAATAAAATTATATGATTTTGCAAACTGCTCAAAGTCATGGGATGCATACTGGGGGCTATTATCAGAAATGAACACGTCTGGAATTCCAAATTTGGAAAAAAATAGATTTTAAGTGGTGTCTAATACTGGTGGATATTGTTTTGCTTAACCCTTTACCCAACGTAACGGCCAAAACCGGCCAGCGGTATTCTCAAAAATAGCCAATTAATTTTCAAAATATTTTCATTTTTTGTCTCAAACACATAGGTTATGACCCCTCGTTGGAACGATCTCGTCGAGCTCGTTCCAACGAGGGGTCATAACCTATGTTTTTGAGACAAAAAATGAAAAAAAATAGTTATTCAAGAATTTTGTTTGCAAGTGTCGTCTGCTTTTCATGTTAGGTAAAGGGTTAACCTTCTGATTTCAATCCATCGTGAATAATAATCAACGAGAAGATCATGATACTTGTTGAACTAAAAAAGATCTGATGCAGTCTTTTACTATGGGCATTCAGACATCACTGACGAAAAAAGTGGTTCACGTTTGTTCAACACCTTTTTGTTGCACACTCGACACTTTGTCTTGAAATCTGAAATTTCTCTACTTATTCCGGGCCACCATACTGAAGATGTTGCTAGCTCTCTGCATTTGGTTATACCCTGGTGACCTTCATGAACTTTTTCAAGTATTTCATGTTTCAAAACCCCCTGGAATAACAATGCGTTTCCCATATAAGAGCAAATCACCCACGATCGAAAGTTCTCCTCGATATGGCCAATACATGTTGTCTGTCCCTTTATTCTGCATTTACAGGGCACCCCTGATGGTAGACTTAAAACGATCAAGATATAAAGGGTGCCCATTTTGATGAAATTTTATTTGTTCTTTACGGTTGTCAGAGGCAGGCATTGGACTAATAACACTGTTAACAAATTCAATATCACCTCTTTCATTCTGCACCTCTTCAGCTGATGGTAGACTTGATGGTAGACTTGTTGGTGCCCACGACAGAGCGTCTGCGGTAATCAAATGTTTACATGGAACATGGGAGATAGTAAAGCTAAAGCGCTTTAGACTCACATGGAGTCTCTGAAGTCTAGGTGAAAGTTCATCCAAGTCTTTTTTCGAATAAGGGAACAAAAGGTTGTGGACGGTTTCCATAATGAAGTCTTTGCCAATAAGGTAATCATGAAACCTTTCACATGTCCAGGCTATACCAACTCCTTCCCTTTCGATAGGTGTAGAGCTCTGTTCCGTCTCTGTTAGAGAACGTGAAGCATAAGCAATTGGTCTCCACATTTCTTTCTCACCAGTACTTTCGTGTGGTTTCTGCATTATGACAGCACATCAACCATATGAAAATGCATCACTAACTACTTTGTATCAGCACTGCTGTCATAGAATGCAATAATGTCTGTTGAACTAAGTATTGTTTTTAGTCTACTGAATGCACTGTTTTGTGAGTCACCACCAATACACTAAGAAAAACAACTCTATATCGAGGAACCTTACACCAGCGGGCCTCGCATTCTTTAGGAATGCAGGAGTGCTGCACGCCTACTGAACGCCTAGAAAAAATTGAGGAGGGCAACTTTTTGCACCCCTTGTTTTCAGGAATGCCAGTCCTGTTTGGGACTGCCTTTAAAATCTATTATCATTTCGTCCCCTGAGTTCCAATATGTTCTCTGAGCCTACTGGCACAGATAACACATTTGAACTCAGGGGACGATTTGTCAATCTTGCATTGATTCGCAATAATTCATGTCCCGTTCTGTGTTGCATTTCGATACATTTTGAGGGTAGAAGACAGTCACAGAAGAATTGAATGGGACATTTTGAACAAGAGAAGATGTATGTGCCAATTTTTCCACTATGTAGCTGAATGTAGTACAATGTTTTGGTCACAATATTAATACCTTGAAGTGAATATAACCAAAATAGCATACAAGTTTTTGCATTGAAAATTTCAGGTGCAATTGCACTCCCAAGCAATCTGAGGAGGGCAACTGTTTTGCACTCCTTGATTTTTTAGATTGCCAGGCCTGCACCAGCACATTTCAACTGCACGAACCCAGACTTTTCTGTCCGCAACTGTAGAAATAGATCGATACCCAGTCTAATGGATATAACGTCATATAGTTGGTCATAAGTTTGTTTCGTGTAACGCTTCCGTAAAACAGAATTGGCATAGCCAATATTGATCTTATCTCTTAGATTTGAAACTATCTGAAGATGGTCTTATGACAATGCTTCATGAAACTTATCCCTGAAATCTAAGTGACCCATAAATTTACACCATGTTTTCAAAAACCTCCGTCATAGGTGAATAACATGACGACGTATCACGTTTTCACCATTCTGTTTCCAGCCACCGAACTGAACACATCGTAAGAGAAGAAAGAGAAGATTCTATGGTACATTTGCCTTCGCTAACTTTTATTAAAATGGAACCAGTTTGCTTTGACTGTGTCCACTGTGGAAAGAGCTGTTTGGACCTCCGTAACCGTTATCGTCATGTGCGGAAGGTACACAGAGAAGAAAAGAAATTTGGTTGTTCATTTTGCCACAAGGCTTTCACAAGAAAAGAGAATTCGGAATACCACCAGAAGACTTGCCTCGAGACATATATCTGTAGGGAGTTAGAAAAGAATCAATTAATTCATTTCAACCGGCACAAGAGTGTGGTGCATAGATCAGCTCCATCCAAACGGAAGTTTGAAGATCAAATAGAAGTGAGGGTGTTCAAGATTCCTAGACCAACCACTATTATTGATATCGACCCCACAGTGTTCGACGAGAATTTATTGACCGAAGAGAGGGATGAAATGTAAACTCCGTATCGTGAAAACTGGGTTACCATAGGAACCTACCATGCCTCAAACAACGACCATGGCTAGAGAACTGACCAGTACTATATTCCTGCTACAAGAATTACACTTCAAGATCAACTTGAGTTACGGTTTTATTCTTCGTAACAATGAAACTTGGAAACTGTGGTATTTTCATTCTTCGCAAAACAACGCGCGAGTGTTGGATGTGCCTCATTTGACATGTAATGAAGCTGACTTCGAACATTTTCTAGAAGCTACCTAGGGAGAAAATATACTTGAATGGGCTCGCCTGAAAAGACCCAACTCCATGTGGTTCGTTCACCAACTGACTAACATCACATTCGAAGTGAATAAGATAATGAACCATCCGATCAGGGGAGTGACAGAAGATATGCCTCAGTACATTTTGGATAATCGGTTCATCGTAGCTTTGCATTCATCCGAACACAATGGAAGTCGTTATTTGGACAATCTCTGCTTGGGTCGGTGTCTGGCGCTTTGGAGTGGTGTGAGCAACCACACTCTGAGCAAAACCATTGAAGCACTGTTCAAGAAATACACCGATACACCCGAAAAGCAATTTATTGGCGTAAAAAGAGACGAGCTATTAGACGCGGAAAAAATGTTTGAAGTCAATATCCAAGTTTGTGCACTGGCTGAAGAAAATGATGACGTGATTGCCAAGATCATTCAGAGATCCAGTGGACGTTATGGGGGTACCATGGATATCAACCTATACAAAAATCACTTCAGCTGCATCACAGGTATCGACCAAAACAGTAAATCATTTGCCTATCGCAAATTCGGGAAATTATGGAAAGAGCACAGAGGGCTTAAACGCCACGAACTCGTCTGTACGGAAGATATTACATACAGATATGTCGGTGGAATATACCATACACCACAAAACGTTTTCGAAACACTGGGGGATTAAGGAATTGACGTATCCAAATCACAGCGGTATTTTCCATTCAGAGCTACATGTGATTTTGAAAGCTATTCAGACAAAACGAATTTATCCGAGAGCAGCAATGAGTTGGTACGGGAAGCTGAACACAAACCACTAAGAGTCAGCGTTTGTAGTAATGTACCTGGCTTTGATGAACCCAGAGGGAGCGCGGTAACTCGGTAGGTAAAGATATAGGCTGCATTCCCACATGTGGCAACCGCGTTGTGCGTTTGGGCAAGATATTTAATCCCAATTTCCCACGTTGGGGCACGGTGGCGTTCTGTACTAAGGCGTACTGCACGTCGATGGTGCACTTGTCTTCAGCCAAAGGTAACCCTGCTTGTGTGGAGTTAGTACGTTGGGGAGTCTGACAGTTGCTCGTCGTTGCTCCTCTCCGGGTACTCCGGGTACTCGGGCTTCCTCCACCCATAACACTGCGGGACACGAGATGATACTGGCTGTCGAAAGTGTCATAAAACCCCAATAAATAAATAAATTGATAAACCCAGATGCTTTATTGCAGAAGTCAACACACAAGATCTTGTCGAACGTATGATGAACTACCTCAATGACACTTCGTCGAGAAGCTACACACTAATGAATGAAATCCATTCAACGTCCATTTTTGAAATGCAGCCGAAATTCCAGGTTGTGCTTTTGCACGAAGCTATGGCTACACGGAAAGATAACTCGAAACCGCACCCTCCTGAAAAGAAATCAAACCGAAATCCATGGTTATATGATGGAGTTGCCAGTCCTTGGATTTAATTCAGGAAAATACGAACATTGTCAAGCGAGAACTGATGAGTTATTTCAAGAAGTAAGATCCATTGAAGTTTGTTGTGAAAAAATCGAATGATTTCATGTGCCTGAAGAGATCAAACGAAATTTCTCGACATCACGAACTACCTCGCTCCAGGTTTTTTCTACGATATATTCATTCCCGAAGGCCTTTTGGTGTTCTCTATCCAAGGGATACGTACCCCACGAATGGATAGACAGTTTCGAGAAGTTAGACTAGGACCACCTTCCGGAACAGAATGACTTCTTCAGCTGCCTAAAGAATAAATATATCTCTGTCGAAGAATATGAATACTGCCAAAAAGTATGCAACGAGCTCAATATGACTTACATTCGAGATTTCGCTGTGTACTACAACATTCAAGGCACGAAACCATTCTTGAAAGCCGTGGAAAAAGAGTTTGCTTTCTACGGGGAAATAATTTTGCTATGTTTAAAGATAGAATTAGCGTACCGGGACTGACTCTTGAATATATTTTTAACACAGCTGAGGAAGGAGTCTCGTTTGAAATATTTAATGAAAAGGATAATCCCTCATTGAGGTCTAATTTACTACGACTCTTATCCTCATTTCAGAAAAAGGGGTGCCGAAGGCCATATGCTTTTCAAAAAAGGGGTGCCGAAATTGGGGTGCCGGGGATATTGCCATTGATATAGGTTTTTATTATACAGAAGGGAGATAACTCTGTACGATTAAGTACAGGTTATGGGAAATCAAGCAATCTAATTGGTTAATTATAATTTATATAAATGATCTAGATAAATGAAACAACAAGAGTACTCGGAATAAGGTAGGAACTACTGGTATTACGTACCACCTTAGGAGTAACAGGATGATACAAAGCATTTGGTAGGTTAATACTATCAACGGTTAGGATGGGATCTATAGGGGAATATACCAACCATACTCTGCTGCCGTTCTGTATTACCAGGCATTGACCCCCACCCAGAATACCGCTCAATAATATGAAGCACCTGGTGGATCAGTAGTACCAAGGGCCAGCAAGAGGCCTACAGGGATATGTACAGCCTATGCTATACTACCGTTTTAAACTACTAAGCATTACCCCCACCCCTACAAAATCACTAGGTCTACCATAACGTACTGCATATACCAGCCATATAATAAAACAAAGCAATCGGTTGGTTAATAGTACCAAGCACTAACAGGGGCCTATAGGTGTATATACCGCCATACTATAGTACAGTTCTAAACTACCAGGCAGTACCCCTACCCACAATACCCCTATGCCTAGCATTGCATACTACCTATACCAGTCATAGGATAACATAATGCATCAGGTGGATTAATAGTACCAAGGGCCAGCAAGAGACCTATAGGGATATGTACAGCCTATATAGTATCCTCAGATAAGTATCCTATAAAGGTATCCTCGATAGGTATCCTCAATAGGTATCCTCAAATAATACAATACCAGGCCATAGGTATCCTCAAATACCCGTATGTGTCTATGTGATAGGGCATATTGTGTCACATTGTGACTTTTCACATAAGCACATATGACAAAAAGGGATTCTCCAGTAGGTATCCTCGATAGGTATCCTCAAATAATACAATACCAGGCCATAGGTATCCTCAAATACCCGTATGTGTCTATGTGATAGGGCATTTTGTGTCACATTGTGCCTTGTCACATAAGCACATATCGGCACATAAAGCATGTGCCTATGTGATAGGGTATATTGTGTCACATTGTGCCTTTTCTCATAAGCACATATGACAAAAAAGGGATTCCATAGCCACAGGTGTTTTCAAAAAAGGGGTGCTAAAATTGGGGTGCCATTGGATATAGGATTTTGTTATACACAAGGGAGATAACCCTGCATACAGATTATGGGAAATCAAGCAATCTGATTGGTTAGTTATATAAATGAAACAACAAGAGTACTTGGAATAGGGCCAGAACTAACAAGAATAGACCAGAAATTGCTAAATATAGCAATAATAAGGTAAACTGTTCCAGTTAATAGGCTATTCTACACTACTGGAGTATACTCTACAATAAAGGAACAAGGCCAGATAAACGATAACTATTGCATATATAGATAGAAGCAGAGACTTCTGAAGGAATTCGAAATAATACAAGTTGTCGGGTTGTTTATGGTAATTATCCAGGGAAGTCGTTCCAGAAAATACTCCGATTCAATCGAACATACCCCCAAAACATACCCCTGTCCTATTGTAGGCCTTAGGTAACATAGCAATCACGTGCTACCATAGAAACCAAGATGGCGGCCTCCAGTATAAAAATGGACGACGGAAACACGTATCACCTTAACAACACGCGCTGCGCATGCGCACTCACACCACGTATCACTATGGAGATGACGTCACAACATGGCCGCTCACGCGGGTTACCATGACAACATAACATGGCGCCACTAGGTCACGTGACATGACGTCACTTCCGAGGTCCTGCACCGAGGTCCTGCCGAATAGACCTCAACACCACATTACATACTACTTATATGAGAGCGAAATATGAAAGAAGGTAAAAAGCGAACAGAAAATAGCAAACAAAAGTACATGGATTTGAAAATGAAAGTAAATTTTCTATAAGCCATCCAACGAAGCACGGTCAACGCCATTCTGCGGCCAGCGCCAGGTCTGAAGAATATTGTATTTTCATACTTTCGAAGTGGAAATGTTAAAAGGAGAATGAAAAGGTAAACACTGCACCAAAAACTTTAAATTAATATCGAGGGGGGGGGGGGGGGAGGGGGGGGGGGGCAAAATTCCAACTCCAAAATGGGGGTTAACAAATTCAAATGACCAGAAAACGGCGTGTGTGAGGTGTCGTATCTCCGTGTATGAGATATGTGTGTAATTTAATAGCCATTCTATGATTATCTATATACGTTCTGGAAAATGCAGATCAAACCTACCATCTGACTAATTGTTGCAAAGGGCTCTCTGAGACGGATGGTAGAGTACAAAATATGCCATCAGTCTTATTAAACTTCCTCGCATACAGGCGTAGAGGTCCTCCATATATGGCTAAATTTGGTGAGGCAGTAAAAGTGTTAATCATTTCAACTTCGAGGAATGACTTAAAAAACAAATAAAAAAATCCAGCGAGAGGTTCACAGATCCAGAAGTCGAGTTTTGACATTAAATTCTGAAGTAATAAGCTATTTGTAGCAACAGTGACCTTGACCTTCGAGTCCCAGACTGCGAAATCAATAGGTGTCTTCCCTTCCTATAAGGTAACCCCTGGTATAAGTTTGGTAAAGATGCGTCAAATAGAACTAAAGTTATTACCCGGAAACCAGTTTGTCACAAAATATTCTATTGATTGTAACAGTGACCTTGACCTTGGGGCCCCAGGCTCCGAAATCGATAGTCATCTTTCCTTCATGTAGGGTAACATGTGGTATAAGTTTGGTGAAGATACACGGAATAGAACTAAAGTTATTGCCCGGAAACCAATTTGTCACAAAATATTCTATTTATAGTAACAGTGATCTTAACCTTGGAGTCCCAGACTCCGAAATCAATAGGTGTCTTCCCTTCCCATAAGGTAACCTCTGGTATTAGTTTAGTAAAGGTGCGTCAAATAGAACTAAAGTTATTGCCCGGAAACCAATTTGTCATAAAATATTCTATTTATAGTAACAGTGACCTTGACCTTGGAGTTCCAGACACCGAAATCAATAGGTGCCTTCCCTTCCCACAGGGTAACCTCTGCTATAATTTTGATAAAGGTGCATCAAATAAAACTAAAGTTATTGCCCGGAAACCAATTGTTTACGCCCGCCGCCCGCCCGCCACTTCACCAAACTATAAGTCGAGTTTGACTTCGTCAAAACTCGACTAAAAAGAACCAGAAAAGGACTAGTTTGTGGACAAGAAAGTTTTAGCATACATAATGCTAAAACGACCACAAACAGGCAGGGTCAACAGTGACTTCAAAATACATAAAAGTGAAGTGCCTTTAAAAATAATAGTTTCTGGTTTTAACCACTCAGCGGAAAACATAAAAGAGGATATGAAGTCAGAATAAAAACAGAATGGAGAATCATTACAAGCATTCGTAATACAACACAGTTTTTACTTTGATTGGACCGTGTGCCTCAACCAATACAGAAAATAATATAATGTACTGTACGAATATCAAAATAATAATAAATAAAACAGTATATTATATACAGAGAGCTGGCGCAGCAATAGGCTAGAGGTCGGGGATGAATTATGCATGCACGTACATGGGTGAATGGAAAGAACAACTGGCTTGGGTATCCGAACTGCACCTTTCAGAACATGTCCGATATGATGACAACATTGGTAGAATATGCACGTACGGCTTGGAATCTCTAAAAAGTATCACCCTTTGGCAAAAACAATATAACCAAGAATACAGGCTGACTCAACCCTTTGAACCCATGAGCCCAGAAACATGATACCTCATAAAACCATTAAGTAGAATGGCTGCTAAGTGAATATATGGGATAGACCAATCAGGATTTTCAACGTGCAGCCCCAGTGGAATTATATGCACGTCTCTTCGTGTATTTTGAGAAACAATACGACGAAAATATGAAAAGTCTGAAGCAGGAGATTTGTCTCCGAAAAATAGATAAACATCACGAACAAACAGACTTAATAGTGTAATCTTAACTATTTGGTAAATTATCGGACAGCCGATGGTGCAATCTGACATTCGGAATATATCTGAAGTTATAACATCCAGACATGATGGATTGGGCAAGTGGGAATGTTACTGGAGAATTATTCCAAAGACATTTTGGAGTCAAAACTTAAACAACTTATGGTTACAAAATCTTTCGGGGGAGAGTCTTGAGGGATTGTTACCGAAATTGGCGAGGAGGGGCAAAAGCAAAGCGATCTTTGGGAAGTTGGCGTCATAAAAAGAAGCTAGTATGTGATGAGTGTCTGGGTGCACATTTGTGGTCACTGCTGTTCGATCTGAAGATAGAGGTCAATGGAACTTGAGAGGAAGTGGAACAGAACGTTACAAGGGAGGACTTCAATCCTGTCTCTGTTATCTCTAACATGTTCTTATTCCACTAACTCTCAAAGACGTGGAAATATTTATGCATTGTTGCTGCACTTTGGCAGTCTATATCCTGTGGCTGTGCAGTAGCATCTATGCAAGTCTTGGCCGCCTATTTAGACAGCCATTGCTTGCCTAGAAACAACGGACAAGGGTATCAGAATTTAACTTGTAGCTGTATGGTTCAATGGGGAATGAGGTTGGCAAATCTTTGGTTTGAATTAAGAGAAATCATACCTGTATGCCAATGAAAAGGGGTTCCGAATTCGATTCATGTAGACACTCAAAACGTTCCTGGTATAGGAACAAACTAACTAAAATATAACCGATACTTTTAACTTGACAGTCGGAATGTTCATATTTCATTCAAATTTTAATTACCTTTGATATTTCTATCGGAATGTTGAGATAGCAATTGTCAATTTCATCGACTCTTCATTGTTGGGGGCGCGGTGGCATTGCGGTAACCGGTTGTCGTCAGCTCACCGAAGTTAAGCAACGTCGAGCCCGGTTAGTCCTCGGATGGGTGACCGTCTGAGCGATCGATTCGGACTCCCGCGTTGTGTCCTTGGGCAAGACACTTAGCCACGATTGTCCACATGGGGGCACGATGACGCCGTGTACAAATGCGTACTGCACGTCAATGATGCGCATGTCTTCAACCAATCTAACCCTGCCTTGTGCTGCAGTACGGAGGTACGATGTTAGGGAGCTGGCAGCTGCTCGTCGTTGCTTGGTGGTTCTCACCGGGTACTCCGGCTTCCTCCACCGTAAAACTGTCACGGTCATGATTAGTCATTGTGCATAAATATGTGACCTTAAACACCAATAAAATAATACTTCATTGTTGAGATTTCATAGAAGCATAGCATATGGGCACCCGATATTGAATCACATAATAAAATGTATATTTTTTAAATCGAAGTAACATCCAACGTTTTCAGTAATTGTGAGAAAAGATAACTTACCCACGTCGCAGTTTTGACCTTCATATCCAGGATTACAGTTACAATTGTATCCACCATCCGTGTTTACGCATGTGCCATGTACACATGGGCTTGCGTCACATTCATTGATATCTGGAAATGGTAAACATTATCGAAACAGTACAGAACCAAAGGATATACAGTTACTGTTTCGTGTTTGAGAACATAGTTCTGTTCATGGCTGACAATTTTCGCAACTGGAACATATTTGCAGAAAGGTATCTTTTGCCATTGAGGTAGACAATTATACAAAATAAAAATCTAAAATTGGGAGGGGGGGGGGGGGGGGGAGGTTGGGGGAAATGACAAAAATATAAACTGGCGTAAAAACGTCGAAAATGTCGTTAAACCAAAAGTCCCCATACAGCTGTTTTTTTTTATTTTTCGAGCTCTACAACTTTCTAAATTTTTATATAATGTTGTTAAGTTTTTCCACGTTATTCGGCTGAAAACGTGTTGCATTTTAGATGTGTTTTTTATTGGAGAATGCATTTAACAAAAATCGAAGGTTAGTGTTCAACAAGTGGGCAGATATTAAACGGCTGTGAATAAAGAATGTCAAAGTGACGTTATTTCGGATAAAGGGGAAACTTTGAATTGTAACAAACACATTTAATAGAGCTACATGTGTCACGAAAGTAAAAGTGTGTGGCAGTTAATAGTTGTGTGCATTATTCATACGATGTATGTAATGAGAAATAAGAGAAATACCCCCCTAAATCTAAAACGACGAAAAAGATAAAAAAATGCCAATGATTAAAAAACACTAAAAAACGCGTATTTTCTATTTTTATTAAATTTACAGCACACTAAAAGTTTATAAAAATCGGCCGACATTTCATTTTGTTACGTCACGTCAAGAAAGTCATCCGAAATTGCAGTCATAACCATTGTGAGTTTCCCCAAGTAGATTCCACATTTTTAGTTATGTTTTTTGTTGGAGAAGAGATTTACAAAACTTGTAAGATGCAGGAATCATACAGGCGTTTATATTAAAAGAGAGTAAAAAAAAAATTACATTGAGTATTGTTTTGGATCAATTTTGTAAATCGAAAATCGGGCTTAGTTACATCAAACATAAAAGCAATGTTTCAATCTGTCAAATTTCGTGAGTGTAGCTGTAACACTTACGCTGCCTAAAGCGACTATTGCCACCTATTTTATGATGGTTATCTATGTACGTCCTGGTATGCGCAGATCAACCCTACTATCTTACTAATTGTTCCAAAGGGCCCAGAGAGCAACAATTAATCGGATGATAGAGTATAAAGAATGTCATCAATGTTATTAAATTTCCTCGCATATAGGCGTAGAGGTCCTCTATATATGGCTAAAGTGGATGTGGCAGTAAATGTGTTAATCATTTCCACTTCGAGGAATAACCTAAAAAACAAAAAGTTTTAGCATACATATGCCAAGACGACCACAAACAGACACAGTCAACAGTAACTTGAAAATACACAATAGTGAAGTGCCTTTAAGAATAATAGTTTCAGGTTTTAACCACCCAACGGAAAGAATAGCAGAGGTGATGAATTCAGAATAAAAACAGAATGGAAAATCGTTACCAATATTGGTGATACAACATATTTTCGACTCTGACTGGACCGTATGCCCCAACCAATACTGGAATAATAATATAATGTACTGTATGGATATCAAAACATTAATGATTAAAACAATGTATTTTATACAGAGAGAGACGGCTCAGCAACAGGCATGAGGTCGGGGATGAATTATGCGTGCACGTACATTGGCGAATGGGAAGAACAACTGGCTTGGGCATCGAAACAGCACCTTCATGATAATATTATATAATACAGAAAGGGCTTGATAAAGCGCTCCCCAGTTAATCTTCATGCAACATAGAGACAGTGTTTATCTAAAACTTAAGGCGTCGCTGGATAACAGTAAAGACACAGCACTGGAAACAGTAAGAGGTGATCATGCGTAGATAAACACCACGAACGGACAGACTAAATAGTGTAATCTTATCTATTTGGTAAATTCTCTGACAGCCAATCGTGCAATCTGACATTCCGAATATATTTGAAGTTCTGACATCCATACATGATCGATTGGGCAAGTGGGAATGTTACTGGAGAATTATTCCAAAGACATTTTGGAGTCAAAATCTGAACAACTTATGCTTACAAAATCTTTAGGGGGAGAGTTTGGGGGATTATTACCGAAATTGGCGAGGAAAGGTAAAAGCAAAGCGGTCTTTGGGAAGTTGGCGTGATAAAAAGAAGCTGGTATGTGATGAGTGCCTGGGTGCACCTTTGTGGTCACTGCTGTTCAATCTGAGATAGAGATCAATGGAACTTGAAGGGAAGTGGAAAAGAATGTTACAAGGGAGGACTTCAATCCTGTCTCTTTAATCTCTAACATGTTCTTATTCCACTAATTCTCAAAGACGTGGAAATATTTATGTATTGTTGCTGTACTTTGGCAGTCTATATCCCGTGGCTGTGCAATAGCATCCATGCAAGTCTTGGCCGCCTATTTAGACAGCCATTACTTCCCTAGAAACAACGGACAAGGGTATCAGAATTTAACTTGCAACTGTATGGTTCAATGTGGAATGAGGTTGGCAAATCTTTGGTTTGAAGTAGGAGAAATCATACCCGTATGCCAGTGTGAAGGGGTTCCGAATTCGACTCATGTAGACACTCAAAACGTTCCTGGTATAGGAACAAACTAAAATATGACCGATAATTTTAACTTGACAGTCGGAATGTTCATATTTCATTCAAAATTTAATTACCTTTGATATTTCTATCGGAATGTTGAAATAGCAATTGTCAATTTCATCGACTCTTCATTGTTGGGGCGCGGTGGCGTTGCGGTAACCGGTTGTCGTCAGCTCACCGAAGTTAAGCAATGTCGAGCCCGGTTAATCCTCGGTTGGGTGACCGTCAGAACGATCGATTCGGACTCCCGTGTTGTGTTCTTGGGCAAGACAATTAACCCCGATTGTCCACATGGGGGCATGATGACGCTGTGTACTAAGGCGCACTGCACGTCAATGGTGCGCATGTCTTCAACCATAATCAAACCCTGCCTTGTACTGCAGTGCGGAGTTACGATGTTGGGAAGCTGGCAGGTGCTCGTCGTTGCTCAGTGGTTCTCTCCGGGTACTCCGGCTTCCTCCACCCGTAAACTGTCACGGTCATGATTAGTCATAGTGCATAAATATGTGTCCTTAAACACCAATAAAATAATACTTCATTGTTGAGATTTCATAGAAGCATAGTATATGGGCACCCAATATTGAATCACATAATAAAATGTATATTATTTAAATCGAAGTAACATCCAACGTTTTCAGTAATTGTGAGAAAAGATAACTTACCAATGTCACAGTTTTGACCTTCATATCCAGGATTACAGTTACAATTGTATCCACCATCCGTGTTTGCGCATGTGCCATGTACACATGGGCTTGCGTCACATTCATTGATATCTGAAAATGGTAAACATTATCGAAACAGTACAGAACCAAAGGATATACAGTCACTGTTTCGTGTTTGAGAACATAGTTCTGTTCATGGCTGACAATCTTCGCAACTGGAACATATTTGCAGAAAGGTATCTTTTGCCGTTGAGGTAGACAATTATACAAAATTAAAATTGGGAGGGGGGGGGGGGGGGAGGGACAAAAATATAAAAAATATAAACTGGCGTAAAAACCTCGAAAATGTCGTTAAACCAAAAGTCCCTATACAGCTGGGGTTTTTTATTTTTCGAGCTCTACAACTTACTAAATTTTCAAATAATGTTGTTAAGTTTTTCCACGTTATTCGGCTGAAAACGTATTGCATTTTAGATGTGTTTTTTATTGGAGAGTGTATTTAACAAAAATCGAGGGTTAGTGTTTAACAAGTGGGCAGATATTAAACAGCTGTGAATAAAAAATGTCAAAGTGACGTTATTTCGGATAAAGGGGAACCTTTGAATTTTAACAAACGCATTGAATGGAGCTACATGTGTCACGAAAGTAAAAGTGTGTGGCAGTTAATAGTTGTGTGTATTATTCAAACGATGTTGTGCGTTATTGAAAATCGACGTTTTCAATGAGAAATAAGAGAAATAACCCCTAAATCTGAAACGACGAAAAAGAGAAAAAAAATGCCAATGATTAAAAAACACTAAAAAACACCTATTTTCTATTTTTATTAAATTTACAACACACTAAACGTTTATAAAAATCGGCCGACATTTTATTTTGTTACGTCGACGTCAAGAAAGTCATCCGAAATTGCAGTCATAACCATTGTGAGTTTCCCCAAGTAGATTCCACATTTTTAGTTATGTTTTTTGTTGGAGAAGAGATTTGCAAAACTTGTAAGATGCAGGAATCATACAGGCGTTTATATTAAAAGAGAGAAAAAAAAATAAATTGAGTATTGTTTTGGATAAAATTTGAAAATCGAAAATCGGGCTTAGTTACATTAAACATAAAAGCAATGTTTTCAATCTGTCAAGTTTCGTGAGTGTAGCTGTAACACTTACGCTGCCTAAAGCGACTATTGCCACCTATTTTATGATGGTTATCTATGTACGCCCTGGTATGCGCAGATCAAACCTACTATCTGACTAATTGTTGCAAAGGGCCCAGAGAGCAACAATTAATCGGATGATAGAGTATAAAGTATGTCATCAATGTTATTAAACTTCTTCGCATACAGGCGTGGAGGTCCTCCATATATGGCTAAAGTGGATGTGGCAGTAAATGTGTTAATCATTTCAACTTCGAGGAATGACTTAAAAACCAAATAAAAAAAAAACTTGAAAAGAACCAGTTTGTGGACAAGAAAGTTTTAGCATACATATGCCAAGACGACCACAAACAGACACGGTCAACAGTAACTTCAAAATACACAATAGTGAAGTGCCTTTAAGAATAATAGTTTCAGGTTTTAACCACCCAACGGAAAGAATAGCAGAGGTGATGAATTCAGAATAAAAACAGAATGGAAAATCGTTACCAACATTGGTGATACAACACATTTTCGACTCTGACTGGACCTTATGCCCCAACCAATACTGGAATAATAATATAATGCACTGTATGGATATCAAAATATTAATGATTAAAACATTGTATTTTATACAGAGAGAGACGGCTCAGCAACAGACATGAGGTCGGAGATGAATTATGCGTGCACGTACATGGGCGAATGGGAAGAACAACTGGCTTGGGCATCGAAACAGCACCTTCATAATAATATTATATAATACAGAAAGGGCTTGATAAAGCGTTCCCCAGTTAATCTTCATGCAACATAGAGACAGTGTTTATCTAAAACTTAAGGGGTCGCTGGATAACAGTAAAGACACAGCACTGGAAACAGTAAGAGGTGATCACGCGTAGATAAACACCACGAACGGACAGACTAAATAGTGTAATCTTAACTATTTGGTAAATTCTCTGACAGCCAATCGTGTAATCTGACATTCCGAATATATTTGAAGTTGTGACATCCAGACATGATCGATTGGGCAAGTGGGAATGTTACTGGAGAATTATTCTAAAGACATTTTGGAGTCAAAATCTGAACAACTTATGCTTACAAAATCTTTAGGGGGAGAGTTTGGGGGATTATTACCGAAATTGGCGAGGAAAGGTAAAAGCAAAGCGGTCTTTGGGAAGTTGGCGTGATAAAAAGAAGCTGGTATGTGATGAGTGCCTGGGTGCACCTTTGTGGTCACTGCTGTTCAATCTGAGATAGAGATCAATGGAACTTGAAGGGAAGTGGAAAAGAACGTTACAAGGGAGGACTTCAATCCTGTCTCTTTAATCTCTAACATGTTCTTATTCCACTAATTCTCAAAGACGTGGAAATATTTATTTATTGTTGCTGTACTTTGGCAGTCTATATCCTGTGGCTGTGCAATAGCATCTATGCAAGTCTTGACCGCCTATTTAGACAGCCATTACTTCCCTAGAAACAACGGACAAGGGTATCAGAATTTAACTTGCAACTGTATGGTTCAATGTGGAATGAGGTTGGCAAATCTTTGGTTTGAAGTAGGAGAAATCATACCCGTATGCCAGTGTGAAGGGGTTCCGAATTCGACTCATGTAGACACTCAAAACGTTCCTGGTATAGGAACAAACTAAAATATGACCGATAATTTTAACTTGACAGTCGGAATGTTCATATTTCATTCAAAATTTAATTACCTTTGATATTTCTATCGGAATGTTGAAATAGTCAATTGGCAATTTCATCGACTCTTCATTGTTGGGGCGCGGTGGCGTTGCGGTAACCGGTTGTCGTCAGCTCACCGAAGTTAAGCAACGTCGAGCCCGGTTAATCCTCGGATGGGTGACCGTCTGAACGATCGATTCGGACTCCCGCGTTGTGTTCTTGGGCAAGACAATTAACCCCGATTGTCCACATGGGGGCATGATGACGCCGTGTTCTAAGGCGCAATGCACGTCAATGGTGAGCATGTCTTCAACCATCATCTAACCCTGCCTTGTACTGCAGTACGGAGTTACGATGTTGGGAAGCTGGCAGGTGCTCGTCGTTGCTCAGTGGTTCTCTCCGGGTACTCCGGCTTCCTCCACCCGTAAACTGTGACGGTCATGATTAGTCATTGTGCATAAATATGTGACCTTAAACACCAATAAAATAATACTTCATTGTTGAGATTTCATAGAAGCATAGTATATGGGCACCCAATATTGAATCACGTAATAAAATGTATATTATTTAAATCGAAGTAACATCCAACGTTTTCAGTAATTGTGAGAAAAGATAACTTACCAATGTCACAGTTTTGACCTTCATATCCAGGATTACAGTTACAATTGTATCCACCATCCGTGTTTGAGCATGTGCCATGTACACATGGGCTTGCGTCACATTCATTGATATCTGAAAATGGTAAACATTATCGAAACAGTACAGAACCAAAGGATATACAGTTACTGTTTCGTGGTTGAGTACATAGTTCTGTTCATGGCTGACAATCTTCGCAACTGGAACATATTTGCAGAAAGGTATCTTTTGCCGTTGAGGTAGACAATTATACAAAATTAAAATTGGGAGGGGGGCGGGGAGGGACAAAAATATAAGCTGGCGTAAAAACGTCGAAAATGTCGTTAAACCAAAAGTCCCCATACAGCTGGGTTTTTTTATTTTTCGAGCTCTACAACTTACTAAATTTTCAAATAATGTTGTTAAGTTTTTCCAACTTATTCGGCTGAAAACGTATTGCATTTTAGATGTGTTTTTTATTGGAGAGTGTATATAACAAAAATCGAGGGTTAGTGTTTAACAAGTGGGCAGATATTAAACGGCTGTGAATAAAAAATGTCAAAGTGACGTTATTTCGGATAAAGGGGAACCTTTGAATTTTAACAAACGCATTGAATAGAGCTACATGTGTCACGAAAGTAAAAGTGTGTGGCAGTTAATAGTTGTGTGTATTATTCATACGATGTTGTGCGTTATTGAAAATCGACATTTTCAATGAGAAATAAGAGAAATAACCCCTAAATCTGAAACGGCGAAAAAGAGAAAAAAAATGCCAATGATTAAAAAACACTAAAAAACACCTATTTTCTATTTTTATTAAATTTACAACACACTAAACGTTTATAAAAATCGGCCGACATTTTATTTTGTTACGTCGACGTCAAGAAAGTCATCCGAAATTGCAGTCATAACCATTATGAGTTTCCCCGAGTAGATTCCACATTTTTAGTTATGTTTTTTGTTGGAGAAGAGATTTGCAAAACTTGTAAGATGCAGGAATCATACAGGCGTTTATATTAAAAGAGAGAAAAAAAATAAATTGAGTATTGTTTTGGATCAAATTTGAAAATCGAAAATCGGGCTTAGTTACATTAAACATAAAAGCAATGTTTTCAATCTGTCAAGTTTCGTGAGTGTAGCTGTAACACTTACGCTGCCTAAAGCGACTATTGCCACCTATTTTATGATGGTTATCTATGTACGCCCTGGTATGCGCAGATCAAACCTACTATCTGACTAATTGTTGCAAAGGGCCCAGAGAGCAACAATTAATCGGATGATAGAGTATAAAGTATGTCATCAATGTTATTAAACTTCTTCGCATACAGGCGTAGAGGTCCTCTATATATGGCTAAAGTGGATGTGGCAGTAAATGTGTTAATCATTTCAACTTCGAGGAATGACTTGAAAACCAAATAAAAAAAAAACTTGAAAAGAACCAGTTTGTGGACAAGAAAGTTTTAGCATACATATGCCAAGACGACCACAAACAGACACGGTCAGCAGTAACTTCAAAATACACAATAGTGAAGTGCCTTTAAGAATAATAGTTTCGGGTTTTAACCACCCAACGGAAAGAATAGCAGAGGTGATGAATTCAGAATAAAAACAGAATGGAAAATCGTTACCTACATTGGTGATACAACACATTTTCGACTCTGACTGGACCGTATGCCCCAACCAATACCGGAATAATAATATAATGTACTGTATGGATATCAAAATATTAATGATTAAAACAATGTATTTTATACAGAGAGAGAGACGGCTCAGCAACATGCATGAGGTCGGGGATGAATTATGCGTACACGTACATGGGCGAATGGGAAGAACAACTGGCTTGGGCATCGAAACAGCACCTTCCAGAACATGTCCGATATGTTGACAGTATTGATGGGATATGGACGTACGTCTTGGAATCTCTGAAAAAATATCACTCTTTGGCAAATACAATATAACCAAGAATACAGTTGACTCAACTCTTTGAACCCATGAGCCCCTTTTCCAGCCCTGGAACATGAAACGTCATAAAATCATCAAGTTGAACGGCTGCTAAATGAATATATGGGGTAGACCAATCAATATTTTCAACGTCAGCCTCAGCGGAATTATATTTACATCTCTTCGTGTATTTTGAGAAACCAATACGACGAAAATATTAAAACAAAATAGTATCCGAGACCTAATGGTGTAGCATATTAGACTATCAGACCGCCAATTTGGCTAACTTTCCAATCGGCATAGCATTAGTGAATTCAAAATGAGTTTACACCGGATACTTTGAACGCAGGATTGAGATGGCCACTGTCAATTGCATTGAAATTTCATAGAAGCTTACTAAATGGCCACGAAGAACTGCACCATATAATAAAAAAATATTTGAACGCGAGACACCGCTTCCCCGGCATCGGGTCGTGATGCGACCTGAATTCTTAAAAGTTGGTGTTTGCGTCGTGAATTTGTATGGTAATCAAATCAATAGTTGACAAATCAAAGATACACTTTGAAAATATAAATTCGTCTATCCCCGAAGAACAAATATTGACTCTTCTAATTGATGGCACAGCACTAATATGGAAGATACCATCAAGTTAAAAGGGCTCTTTGAGACTGCGGCAAGTACAGACATAATTTCGTCAAAGTGTCTTACAAAATCTGTTCCATGTATGTTGTCAGTGAGTTTTCATAACCTTAACATATTTCTATTTCCAGTAACCCAGTTATATAACTATTATGCTTAATGTATACCCGGAATCTAACAACATACAATGGAAAATATAAATTCTGTCGATTGTTTGAGTCAAACCGCTAAGACATGAGAGGCAATGCAATTTCACACTTCCTTAGTTATGTATTATTACTTTGCGGTGTGCACACTGTTAATTGGGGGTAGCACATTCTCCATTAAAGGGCACACATAGGCATGACGCTTGGCAAGCGCTTAGACAGAAAAATGCTGGTGCGAGCATGTATGTAGAGTAGTGTTAGCTTATAATGTACTCAGCGGAGGCACCCATATGTTGGGATGGGTGGGGGATGGGCGGGGGCTCGTAGACTGCAGATAAATATGTTAATACGTAAATGGGAGGCTTCCAGGAGCATGTACCTACTACGAACCTCGGAGTGCCACCAATAAACTCCTTGCCCCCCCCCCCCCCCCCACACCCCCGAAGAAAAAGGCCTTCGGGCGAGGACGCTTCAACCCTCTTTCAACGATTTAGAGTGTAACCCTCTGGGACTTCTTTCCGCACTTATCAGCAAACAACATTGCCCACAAGTTTCAGCAAGACCGTTTACCACCCGATACATACCTGGGCTGTAAACCCAGGTATGCCAGGATGGTAAGCTGTCCAGTGACTTGTGATCATTTAAAAACAAATAGATCGAAAATCGTTAACATCAGGCCTTAGTAGGAGCTCGTTGAAAACCTAGAATTCCGCCTATTTTTCATTTCATAATATTTACATATTTTCTATTTCCCGTAACCTAATTGTATAACTATTATGCTTAATATAAACCCAGAAACTAACAACACACATTGGGAAATATAAATTTTGACGAATGTTTGAGTCAAACCACTAAGACATGAGACTCGATGAAATTTCACACTTCCTTAGTTATTTTATTTTGCTATACAGTGTGCACATTGTTGACTTGGGGTGGCACATTCTCCATTAATGGACACACTTAGGTATGATGCGTGGCAGGTATTCAGACAGAAAAATGCTGGTGCGAGCAAGTATGTAATGCTAGCTTATAATATACTCAGCGGAACTCCGAGGGGGGGGGACGAGGGAGGGTCGGGAGGAGGGGGGGGGCTCATAGACTGCAGATAAATATATTAATACGTAAATGAGAGGCTCTCAGGACCAAATGCAATTGCTCTAATACCCAACATGCTTTACATATAAGCACATATCTACTACCAACTTCGGAGTGCAACCAATAAACTTCTTGGAGTGCTTCCCCCACCAGAAAAAGGCCTTTAGGAGAAGAAGCTTAAGCTCACTTTTAACGATTAAAAATTTAAACTTCTGGGACTTTTCTCCGCACTTATCAGCGAACTACGTTGCCCACAAGTTTCAGCAAGACCGTTTGCCATCCAAAGCATGCCTGGGTTGTAAACCCAGGCATGCTAGGATGTTAAGCTGTCTTAGTGACTTGTGGTCATTTAAAAACAAATAGATCGAAAATCGTTAACATCAACCCTTAGTGGGCGCTCGCTGTAAAACAGTTTTAAAACAATTTACCCCCAAAATCACATTTTTTTTTGATAACATTGATCTGGAGTTTAAGAGAGGTATTAACCATACCGATTTAGTGTATAATACGATGACAGTGTTTGTGCTTGGAACCATTTGAACGAGTAGTGAAGAAATTCCAATTTTCGTACATTTTATTTACTTTTCCACCCCAAAATCACACATTTTCTTGTGTTCAGTAATTGGGATTTCAATTATAATATTGTACATGGTTATTACTGTGAAAATTATTGTTTTTTGAACACTTTTAATGAGTATTGAGCAAATTCCAATTTTCTCTGATTTTACTGCATTTTTCAATGTTTTTACCTCAAAATAACCATTTTCCCATGATGGGATTAATAGGGATTTTTCATATGTTATTTTGTATACTAATTCCTGTCTAAAAATAATACAAACATTTGTATAGCAATTTCTTGGGGGTTGAGGTATAATTTGACTTAATTGACTGGGCTATTACTTTTTCAAAGTTTCCAGCAAATTTAACGCCAAGGTTAACCCTTTACCAAACGTTACGGTCAAAACCAGAACGCGCTATTCTCAAAAATCGCCATTCAATTTTCACTATATTTTTATTTTTTGTCTCAAAACATAGGTTATAACCCCTCGTTGGAACGAGCTCGTTCCAATGAGGGGTCATAACCTATGTCTTTGACACAAAAAATGAAAAAAAAATGGTCATTCACGAATTTTTTTGGCAAGTGTCGTCTGCCTTTCATGTTAGGTAAAGAATTAAAAGGATTTCATATACACATTGACATTTCAAATGTTAGCAACGTTGGATCACAAACTTTAGGCATTTTTCTTCAGAAAAGCATAAAAAAATAAGAAACTGTTTTCTACAATTTCTTCCCCACTTAAAAACATAGGTTATAACCCCTCGTTGGAACGAGCTCGTTCCAATGAGGGGTCATAACCTATGTCTTTGAGACAAAAAATGAAAAAAAAATGGTTATTCACGATTTTGTTTGGCAAGTGTCGTCTGCCTTTCATGTTAGGTAAAGAATTAAAAGGATTTCATATACACATTGACATTTCAAATGTTAGCAACGTTGGATCACAAACTTTAGGCATTTTTCTTCAGAAAAGCATAAAAAAATAAGAAACTGTTTTCTACAATTTCTTCCCCACTTAAAAACATAGGTTATAACCCCTCGTTGGAACGAGCTCGTTCCAATGAGGGGTCATAACCTATGTCTTTGAGACAAAAAATGAAAAAAAAATGGTTATTCACGATTTTGTTTGGCAAGTGTCGTCTGCCTTTCATGTTAGGTAAAGAATTAAAAGGATTTCATATACACATTGACATTTCAAATGTTAGCAACGTTGGATCACAAACTTTAGGCATTTTTCTTCAGAAAAGCATAAAAAAATAAGAAACTGTTTTCTACAATTTCTTCCCCACTTAGTTTGAACGTTTGACTATTATTCTGTTTATACCCATCTAAAAATAAGAAAAAGGCACTTTCACCATCTTTTGATGTTCTATAACTTTTTTTTCTGTTCATTATATTAATAGTGTGCGGATCGTGATATTATACAACATGCACAATCCTTCACATTAAATAAACTTCTAGGAGGTAAGATTTGCTAATCCGAGAGCTGCTGTCTGTTGTTTTCCTTTATTAACCCTTTACCTAACATTAAAAGCAGACGACACATGCAAAAAAAATTCTTGAATAACTCTTTTTTTTCATTTTTTTGTCTCAAAAACATAGGTTATGACCCCTCATTGGAACGAGCTCGACGAGCTCGTTCCAATGAGGGGTCATAACCTATGTTTTTGAGACAAAAAATGAGAAAAATAATGAAAATTAATTGGCGATATTTGAGAATAGCGCTGGCCGGTTTTGGCCGTTACGTTAGGTAAAGGGTTAAAAGTAACTAAAGGAGTTTACGAATTTCTTTAGCTCCATACTAAAATTTCAAACATTTAATTGTTCACCCTATGACCCCATGACGTCACATCAGAGTTCTTCTACATCGGTTGGGAATTCCCAAGGACGGCACAGCAGTTTTAGATATGGTTGTGTTGTGGAGATTATACTTCAAAAATTTCGAAAATATTGAGGCCTGAAAATAAGATTAAAAAACACAAAATTGGCATTGCTGGCATGTGGTGTCTCAAATTGAAGTAAAAAAAAAATAAACAGTACAATTTCAAATAACCAGAAAGCACTGTGTGAAAATCGATATCTCTGTCATTTTTAAAAAAACGGAGCTCGCGAATCACCTGATTTTAATGCGAACTGTCCAAAATGGTTTAAATGATGTAATATTACGCCCGATGTTATTAATGTTATATCTCGTGTGTTTTAAGTCGGGTTTTATAAATTTTATCACCTTTGTATTTGGGACCACGAGTCCGAAAATCTTCTAAAATTTCAGGTATGTTCGTGAAGCTCAATTTTGATATTTCCCGACGTCTGATGGACATTTACGCCACAGCGGCAGCATTTTTCAGGCAAGTGTAGATAAAAATTAACAATGCTCCCCTTCAATCATTTTTCTAACCGAGTTTTTTTGCAAGAGACGTCTGCTTTTCATGTTAGGTAAAGGATTAAAAGGATTTCATATAAACATTGACATTTCGAAATGTTAGCAATTTTGGGTATTTCCCGACGTCTGATGGACATTTACGCCACGGCGTCAGCATTTTTCAGGCAAGTGTTGATAAACATTAACAATGCTCACCTTCAATCATTTCTCAAACCGTCTGGGATAAAAATTTAGTGATATGTTTGAAGTACTGGGGTGTAGGGCCGTAAAGAATATTAGTTAGTTTAAACACTATTTATTCAAAGAAAATGCAATATGTTACAAAACTGAACAACAACAACAACAACAACAACCAACAACAACAACAACAACAACAACAACAACAACAACAACAACAAAAAAGTAACAGCACAAGGCACCGTATTTATATAACATATATTTAACACTAAACAAATTGCTAATTGAAGGAGGGATTTGTCAGGAAGTTTGTAACTTATGTGAGTCGGGAACGCGGTGGCTCAGTAGGTAGAGGTGCAGGTTGCAATCCGAGAGGTCCTCGGTTCGAATCCCACCTGCGGCAACCGCGTTGTGTCCTTGGGCAAGACACTTCATCTCCATTGCCCGCGTGGGGGCACGATGACGCCGTGTACTAAGGCGTACTGCACGTCGATAGTACGCATGTCTCCAACCAATCTAACCCTGCCTCAGCTGCAGTGCGGAGTTACGATGTTGGGGAGCTGGCAGTTGCTCGTGGTTGCTCTTTTATTCTCTCCGGGTACTCCGGCTTCCTCCACCTGTAAAACTGTCACGGCGATGTTTAGCCATTGTGCATAAATATGTGACCTTAAACATCAATAAATAAATAATAAATAAATAAATAGCTTATGTGAGTGATCTCCCCGGGCAAATATTAGAAGTGTATCCCCTCTCCAGGCATCGTTTTGAAGTATGGACGAGTAGGACATTGACCAAATATTAGTGGTGTACCGCTCAAGGCTGTTTACGTCATATTTCCGAAATTAAACTTTCTGTTTTGAACCATGAAAGCTAAAAGGTCATATGGTCAAACCCTTTAGAAAGTTGAATTCAATTTTTACGTTTCTAGCACCTCTGTCAGATTTGACTTCAAACCGTTCAGTTCATTGCATCAGCGAGCATCCACCTGTGCCTAGTCATCCTTTCAATTATCCTTCGCATTGTGAGTTTAGTTTCTATACGGTATCTTTTGCCGTCGATGGGGTAGGGGGTGGCGCAAAATTGGAGGGGTGTAAAAATATAAGCTGATGCGAAAATTCGAATATGACTTTAAATCAAAAATTCCCAAACAGCTATCCTTTTATTTTTCGAACACTACAACATATTAACCCTTTGAACACGGGTGGCAGTTTTTTTTCCGGTCCAGGAGCATGATACGTCATAATTGCATTACGGAGGGTGGTTGCTCGGTGAATGTGTAGAGTAGATCAATTAATATTTTTAACGTGCAGCCCAGTAGATATTAAACGTTCATGAATAAAAATGGAAAATTAGCGTTATTTTGGTGAAAGAGGGATAATTAAAATTATGTGTTGAAATTTCGCGGAACGTCTCGGCTGAACATAAGCTCCGAGCCTCAAACCTCACCCCATGTTACCTCCAATTCATCACAATAACTTATAATGTGAGCATCATTTAACCCTTTACTCAACGCAGACATTATCTAAATTCATTATTTTAAATGTCATTTTTTCAAATATTTCACAAAATTTCAACAAAACCATATCATGTGACCCCTCGTTGGAACGAGCTCGACGAGCTCGTTCCAACGAGGGGTCACATGATATGGTTTTGTTGAAATTGTTTGAAAAATAATATTTTTTCAACTGCTGAATTACATATTACGCGGGCGAATGCGGGCAATTCGTTGGGTATTAAACATACTGCTTGGACAAAAGCGGTTCAACCAAAATAGGGTTGTGATCTAATTCATTTCCCTTTTGTGTTTAAAAGTTCGCTGACAAGGATGATTCTAGTATAATAGACCAGATCGGGGGCGCGCTGGCTCAGTGGTTACGGCATTGAACATCAAACCGAGAGATCCACGGTTCGATCCCGGTCATGGATAATCGCGTTATTTCCACGGGCAAGGCACTTAATCCCGATCTCTTACGGTGAAGCTGTGCACAAAGGCGTAACGCACGTCGATGGTACACCTGTCTTCAGCCAATGCTAACCCTGCTTGTGTGGAGTTAGTTAGTAGATGAGGAGTCTGACAGCTGCACGCCCTTACAGACTTATTCTCTCCGGATACTCGGCTTCCTCTACCCGTAAAACTGCCTGACACGAGATGTCGAAAGTGTCGTCGAACTTCAATAAATAAATACATAAATAAAATAAATAAATGAACTAGATTATTTAGAAATCGCAAGCTAATATCCAGAAGTCATCAAACGAAACGGGTTCACAACCGTGTGGGCCCAACAACAAGGAGAACGTGTATGCTACTGTGTATCACACTAAGACAGCAGGTAACACGTTAACACGGCGCTCCTGGTCTCTTGAAATGCGAGAGTTTCTTACACCGGAATAGCAATACCGTCCACTGATACTAAACTATAGCCGAACTTTTGGGAGCAGATTCTCAAAGCTTTTTATTTGTAGGAAATCTCTCGAACATGGTTATAGCACTTTCAACTCCTCAAAACGTTTTTTGATCATTAGCCCTTTACCCAACATAACGGCAAAAACCGGACAGCGCTTTTTTCAAAGATAGCAAATTAATTTTCATTATTTGTCTCAAAAATATAGGTTGTGACCCCTAATTGAAACGAGCTCGTTCCAACGAGGGGTCATAACCTATGATTTTTAGACACAACATGAAAAACTTATTCAAGAATTTTTTTTTGCAAGTGTCGTCTGTTTTTCATGATAGGTAAAGGGTTAAAAAAGTTTAGCGTTTTTCATAAATATGTAAAGAATGAGCAAACATTGAAGCGACGGAAAAAGTCAAGAATGGCGATAAATCGAAAAACTAAAAACAACTATTATCTTAATTTTTTGGCTCTACAACTTACTAACATTTGCAAAACTTTTGACGCATTTTATTTTTTGACCCTGTTAAGACGTCACATCCGAGTTCGACCATAACCGTTGGGAATTTCCGAGGTGGGCACTTCATTTTAAATGTTCTTTTCGAGATTATCTTTCCAATAATTCGAAATGCTGAGGTTGAGAATAAAAGGTATATAACAGTACATAAAATTGGCATCGCTGGCATCGGGTGCATAAATTTGAAATGAAAAAACAAAATGGCGCAATTTCAAATAACTAGAAAACAGTGTGTGAAGTTTGATAGCTGTGTCATTTATAAATATGAAGCTTCGTGAATCACAAGATGTCATTTCTAACAAAAAGGTGTCTGAAATGGTGAAATGATACGACCGATGATGTTAACGTCATATGTCGGATGTTTAATTTTCGATTTTCAAAACTTTTTCACCCATTTGAAAACAGAGTACTAAAACCTCCAAAAATTTCAACTGCTGGGAGAGAAATTTAATTTCAACGTTTTCCGATCAGCACAAGCCTGGAAATAAGCAGACTATCATCTGCAGGGTGTCTTCCCACTAGACCAATTCCCTTTAGACCAATTCCCTTTAGGACAATTCCCAAAAGACCAATTCCCCTTAGACCAACTACATACTGTTATTGATTAAGGGTTGATTAAGGATAATCAAGAAAGCATTTATTTACTGATAAGCACTTTATTTGATAAAAAAAAATATATATTTATATGCATAACATACAAAAAATATAGGTTTATAACATTTCAGCATAGGTCAGTACATATAACATTTAACATTTTGCAAAAATATAGATTTTTAATATCAATACACACAAAGGATTGTGTTTGTTTTGTTATGGAAATCGGCTCAACATCTGTTTACCGCAAAACAATAAAAAGAATCACAGCCTTTGAAAGTGTGTGATTACTATAACAATTGTTATGAAAAATCTGCCCAACATCTTTAAAATATTAACAAGCCAGAAAATCAGCAGACTATCATCTGAAAAATGAGGTCCCCAGAGGGTGAATTTGGTGATGCTACCCTGCACAGCAGGGTAGCATCGCTAAATTTACCCTCTGTGAACCTCAACCTGAATCAAGGTCTCAAACATAAACAGAAAGAGATACCCAGAGGATAAACTGGTCCAATGTATGGGATAGCATCAGCAAATTCACCCTCTGGGGACCTCATTCTGCAAATGACAGACTGCTTACTTTCAAGCTTGAATATCAATAACATTAAATATATTTATAAATATTTATAAATATATCAAATTATTCATCTACAATTATTTCTAAAGTAGAACACATCAGTTGGTCTAAGGGGAATTGGTCTTTTGGGAATTGGCCTCGTGGGAATTGGTCTAAAGGGAATTGGTCTAGTGGGAATGAACCATCTGCAGAATGAAGTCTCCAGTGGGTGAATTTGTGATGCAGGGTAGCATCACTAAATTTTCCCCCTTTGAACCACAATCTGAATCAAGGTCTCAGGCCTAAACAGAAAGAGGTACCCAGAGGAAACATTGGGTTGCGTGAGAACCATTAGGTTCTATCTTCCAGTAGAAGATAGAACCTTATGGTTCTAACACGAAAACGATTGGCCCACTGTATGGGATAGCAAAATCAACCTTTGGGGACTTCCTTCTGCAAATGACAGATTGTTTATTTCCAGTCTTGGGCATTTACACCACAGCGGCAATATTGTTCCGGGAATGTGGACGACAATTGGCAAAGCTAGCCTTCAATCTCTCCTCGAACCGCCTGTAAAATAAATTTAGTGTTACGTTTTGGAGTTTGGGGGGGGGGGGGGGTAGGATTGTGAGGAATTGGGGGTGTGTACGCGTTACATCTCTGGCATCTGACATCGGATTTTCAATTTGTTTCGACTTAATATTTGAGAGCACGAGTACTATTATGCCCGATAATTTCAACTTCATAAGATGAAATTTAATTTTGACGTTTTCTAACCATCGCCTGGGGATTTTGTTACAGCATTAAATATTGTCCAACAATGTGAATACAAATCGTTACCTGAGTGCTAGAATGTCCTTTGTCCCAGAAGGGACAAAGGACATTCGAGCACTCCGGCGACGAAATGCTACGAGGCATCACTTTAGCCATTTCTGTAGGATTATGTATAATATCGAGCAATCTTAATACTTGTAGGGGGTGCTTATAAAATCGGAGAGTATACCCACGACGTCGGTATCTGACATCAGATTTGCAAACTGCTTTCAACTTTGTATTTGGGACCACGAGTTCTAAAATGTTAATTTTGACATTTTAGGGCCGTTCTTGAAAACTTCACGGTAGGGTTAAAATTTGGGCTACAAAGTGAACACAAATGCCGCGACACATCACTGCAACTCTTCCACTAATTCTCTAGGAGTATGTAAACATATTATCATGGTATCGGTTGTAGTTTGGACTGTAGGGGTGTCCACAAAATTAATGTAAAAACGTTGAAAATACTTTAAATGAAAAAAATCAAAAACATTTTAATTTTTCGAGCTCTGTCGCAATCTAAACTCTCATGACGTGATTTAATTTTTTGTGACGTTGACGTCAGTTACATCCTCCGAAAATTTGGCAATAACTGTTGAGAATTTCCAAGGTTGTTACCACATTTTTAGATATGTTTTTGTCAGATTTGGAATTTAGAAAATGTTGAAATTGGTAGGATTGACACAGGCGTTGGTATTAAAAGATAAAAAAAAAACAAAAAAAAAAAAAAAAACGCGTAAGTTAGGAATTCCTTTGTATAAAGATCGAAAATTGAAAATCCATCTCACCATTTTCTAACCCTGATTATCGTTAATACATCTGACAAATGTCATGAAAATAGGCCGAAGACGCTATATGTCTTTCCAACCTAGTGGACTGACTTAATAGCGCAAGATATAAGTATACACTTGTTCAAATATTATTGAGCGCCAACACAAAGAACATATGCTCCAATCCTCGCCATCTGATTGGATCAAAGTCATGAACCCTCTCGTACTTCCTTCTGTGTTACCGTCTGAAGTCATAACGCAAAATATTATTTGAAATAACGTTTTACGTTTCATAATTATTTCATCAACCGAGTATCTTTCAAAACCCTCCATTTTACTAGATTTTCTTCACAAGTGCAGCAGATGATGTTCCGAATAAAGTGCTGTTAACCCTTTACCCAACGCAGACGATATCAAAATTTATTAATTTAAATATCGTTTTTTAATTTTTATCGAAAAATTTCAACAAAACCATATCATGTGACCCCTCATTGGAACGAGCTCGTCGAGCTCGTTCCAATGAGGGGTCATATGATATGGTTTTGTTGAAATTTTTCGAAAAGTAATACTTTTTCAGCTGCTGAATCTGAATATTACGCGAGCGGATGCGGGCGATTCGTTGGGTAAAGGGTTAAAATTACAAATCAGTTGCCGATTTGAAGTAAGATGGAGTTTCCTCGACCTTTATAATTTATTGATTATTTGTCCAGTGACGTCATGGGGTACACAAGAGGTTTACTTACTAAACTTGTGATTGTTAGAAGTTGCCTTGTGCATTTCACGAGTTGGTTTTTGGGCTATGGATATGGTCCAACTGGAACATACACACTGTAGTGATAAATTGACGGTAATATGGTCTGAGGTTTGCGGCTTGGAGCGTATGTTCAACCAAGACACTTCGCGTCTCGTTTGAACACATAAGCTCATATCCACAAACTTTAGTCTATGTTTCCTTCTTTTCATCACAATAACTTATAATGTAACATGTGCCTCTCTTTTGGATAAAAATATAGATTCACGTGATAACATACAACTGAATGGTGATGTACTGCATCTTACCGTGTTGACATCGAAGACCGGTATAACCACTTGGGCATGCACAATAAGACTGTTTTCCAACATGCATAAAGGTCCCTCCATTGCGGCATTTACGATCATGGTCCATAGCTGCAACGATTCAAACAAAATATGGCATTTTGATACAGTCTCAGAGCATCAATAAACAAAATTGATTGCAGTGTTGAGCGGGATATGAGTTTTTGCAAAATTGTTCTGTGCTTCGGCTTTTTTTATTTTCTAGATATATTATAAGTTACATTGCCTTTAGCCGGCAGATTCTGTGTCAAATAAATAATTGGCCACTTTTTTTAGAAAAAAGATGTTCTACACTACGTTCGCCCCATTTTGCAGAGTTTTGGAACTTCTGACATAATAGGCGTTATGCATGTACGTAAAGTTGGATGCACTTTGTCTTAATAGACTTTCAGCACACAACTGAGAAGCATTTTGACATCATGGACTTTTTATCTGGCCCATTCTGCCGAAATAGAACTTGTAGAGACGACACGACTGGTGCATAACACCCACCCTATGGAAAGAGACACTGTTCACGCGGTTATTTGCAACCTCCCGGACCACCAGTCTAACTCAATTCGACATTGTTATGGACCGTTTCCTCACTCACTTTTCGTGGCGTTTTGCGCAGACGACCGTTGATACGATACAATGCGATAAACATTTACTCACATAGATATTCAGATAATCGTTCGACTCCAGGTATAGATATCCAATTGCAAGAGTGTTCATCTAGAAACTATCAAGATATCAACCAATTAGTGGATATACGCGGTGTGATCATAAAACTACGGCTGTGGTGAGTCTTCATTTTTAATGATAATGTCATCAAAAGTTCGGTCAAATCAAATTCCAACTGAGCAACATTTCTTTCGTTGATTCAAAAAATGAATGTTTATGGTACATTTTGCTTCTGTAGTTAGCAATATGACAGTTGGTCGAAAAGACGGACCATAGGTTCACTTCTCGGTTCCATAGGGTGTCGAAATATACATATACGTTCGTACTAGTCTTCATCTGGGGTCAGAAGTAGCACTTTCATTACACTGTAGACTGCGAGGTGGTTTACGCTTTCATGTAGCATTTAACTATAGTTAGGACATGTGGACCAAGCATTCAAGGGAACTTCAACTAAATTCGTGATTTGAGCCATCGTTGAAGAGAATGTGCGTTGTTCTAGTGTTTTAGGTGTTGGGTGAAGCTTCATCACTATGGAAATCGCTTTATCCCTTTACCCAACGTAACGGCCAAAACCGGCCAGCGCTATTCTCAAAAATCGCCAATTAATTTTCAAAATATTTTCATTTGTTGTCTCAAAAACATAGGTTATGACCCCTCGTTGGAACGAGCTCGTCGAGCTCGTTCCAACGAGGGGTCATAACCTATGTTTTTGAGACAAAAAATGAAAAAAAATTAGTTATTCAAGAATTTTTTTTGCAAGTGTCGTCTGCTTTTCATGTTAGGTAAAGGGTTATATGACGTTGAAATCATTCAAAGATGGTTAATATTTAATATTGACTTTCAAACAGCTGAAATAATAAATATACAGAACGACACTTATGTTTGAATGGGTTAACGATTACTGGACGAGAAGGAGTGGCACAGGGATACCACGAGAGCCGGTAGGCTCGAGTGGTTATCAGAGCGCCACACGTTCGAGTCCAGTAATCGTTAACCCATTCAAACATATGTGTCGTTCTGTATTTAACTAAATAGTCGACGATTTGAACGGTTGAAAGAATTGAGGAGAGAAACGGGCAATTTTTTCAAAGAACCAGTCTTACGTCTTTGGCCTTGCCACCTGTAGAATCGCTGTTGATTCATTTTGTTCGCAAAAAATGTCGGCCCGGACACTCAAAACTCAAAAGGTTGCGTTCAACATTTCAGACGTCACAATTATGAGGTCTGAAACGTGTTTTCAAAAGTGTGTGTGCAGGCATCATTATATCAGGAGGATGTTTAAATTTCGTGCTTTTTATTAAACTGAAACTAAAACAGAAGTTTTACCGCCACAAGGCTATCGCATGTGAACATCGGTCATTTCAATTCTGCACAGTAACACAAGTACACACTGGACGAGAAAAGACATTTTGTGCAATAATTAACCTTCCGGGGTATTCATTCGATCGTTTAGAATTAGAGTAACTGTGGCCTGAGGCAGTTTGAGATTCCATTCTGAGTGAACTCTGCAGTTTTGTTAAATTAGCACTTTATTTTTCAACATTATAAAGTTTCTGACTTGAAATTTAGCCTTCTTTTTATTTTACCTCAAGTCTTGATAACCTTTGTTTAAAATGGGCTGCACTTACAAATAAAGGCTTTAGTTTAGGTTGTCCACATTTACTACAGATATACAAAGGGAGAAAAGTAATATATTGCACGATAACTGCAAGAAAATGTCATGTCTTGTCTCCACAAGTAATTTAGTTTGTACATCTTTTTTACAAGCCTCACACCCATCTATAACCTGGCAGCATTTTCTCGGAAGCTCACGAAATGTGTATCCAACAGGATTAGTCAGAGGCTGAAAGAGAAATGAGGGGGTGGGATGAGGATTGTTCTCACCAGTAAGCTCCAACTTATTTTTGTTGATAATATTTTCAAAGATTGATTAATCTTCACGTTATTTTTTTACTAGTACTATACTTCACCAGTTTGTTATCTGAATGGTTCTGTCAATATGTTTTTCAAGGTATCTGGTTCAAAACAAAATAATTTTTTATGTTTCTGCTCCAATATCTTGTCAGTCCTAAATTTGGAATTTGGTATTCTGAATATGCATTGAGTAAGTAGTTTTAAAGAGGGCTGATAGAATGTGGCTAAAATGATAGACTTTTGGAGAACATTTTCATGGGGATGGGGGATGACCAATCAAACTGCCCTGACCTATTGTTTCAAAATCACAATGCAGGTCCTTGCCTCGAATTTGCCTATGAAAATGCTCTTCCCACTGCTCTGATATTTGCAAAAATAATAAAAATACCCCCTCCCTCTGAACAATCTGTTCTGAAAATACCAGTCCCTTTCAATGAAAACTGAAAAATTAGCTGCTTATTGGTGAAGGGAGATGAGAGTGCCACAACCCCCACCCAATCTCATACACCCATGTAGCTAAGTCACATAGGTGGCATTCGATTTAAGTTTTGTTGCTGAGAATTAAAGCAAAATAATATCCTTGTGTAAAACAGAAATACTAGCAAAAATCCTCAATTAGAGATTTAAAAATACACATCAATCTGTGTCTGGAAAATATTGTCATATTGTTCATGTTTTAAATATTCTAATAATTATTTTTGAATTTCATGGAAGTCTTCTCATAAAACTGACAATATATTGCATTCCTCAGACCACATGTGTATACCACCACTCCCCTCTTCGTAGTCTTATTCCCACCCGACTCAAGACTTTTCAGAATTTCAGTAGTGGGTAGCTGGTAACATTTTTCAATTTCCCCAGTACAAACTCCAGAAAGTCATATTTTAGCAATACTACACCCCCCCCTAAAAAGCCCCTCCCCCGCCCCACAAAAAAAATAAAATAAAATTTAAACTGTTACCCCAACACCCACTAGCACGTAAAAAAACATTGGTTCCACAAATGTAAACTACGTTTTTCTTATAATACCAGTCTTTTCATTCTTCCGAATTTATTTTCTTTATTCAGCTAGTGTGGGGCGGGGGAGGGGGGAAGTGGTCATCCAGTAAGGGTGGAATTGGTGATAGTTAAGTAGTAACCACATGTACTAGCTGTCAAACAACTGAAGGCGCTGTCTGTTTTTCCGCTTCATGCTAACCAGTTTTCAAGATTGATTTAGTCTTGCTTCCTGAGAACTACTTCAACTTAACATGCTCTTCAATGTATGTTTGCGTTGGAAAACGTACTGCTTCATTGCCGAAGTGTGAATCGAATAGGATTACACAGCAGACCTCGTATCCACTCGTCGGCAGCACGCAGTGGTGAGGGCAACATTGTAACATGGTTTTAGAGAAAATGTACTAGAGGCTGGCTGCAATATCGAACCCAATTGGACTTTTTGCCCTAAAATCAATCAAGTTTTCCTCGGTTTTCAATAACGAAAGCAAAGGTTGAGTTTCACTGTTCAATTTCTTGGCAGAGATCATGTGTCTTTCATGACTATCAATAGTTTTTAGCATAGTTGTGCATCAAACATTTTGTAATGAGAGTCGGTAATTCCGACAGATAAATATAGCCAATGGTTCTCATTGGTTATGTTCCACTGAACGCTACAAACAATAAGAACCAGTCTAACGAGAGAACTTGTGTACGCGAAGGGTACTTTTTATCGATCGCACTAGAGCTTTCTGGTTAAAGGGGTCGTCCAACCTAACTTTGGTCAATTTTTAGACATTTTTCCCAATGCCTCAGAAAAAGATAAGAGAAGTATGGAAAGGCAAATTATATATCAAAATAATGAGTAAAGAGCATAGAAAAGGTACATATAATTTTTTTGCAGGAAAAAAAGTGAATTTTATGATTTTGATGAACATTAATTTGGCAATGGCATAAGTAACGAACCGGTAAAACCACAAAATGATCGGTAATTCGAAAGCCTTGTCCTCAATATAATGATTACATACTACAGACTCGGGGAAAGCATTTTTTTGACACACACTCTGGTAGGTTTTGATGTTTGAATGTAATAACACCAACACAAATTTTGGATGTTCCGGATGTGGCCATGTTTCAATGATGTTTATTCCGGTCATGTGATTACGATGTGGTTCTTGCAGAAATACTCAATTTGGGCAATCGTAAGAATGTAAGGACGTGATCACGCCCTTTAATTGTTCGAGAAAATGTATGAGCGGATTTGCAAGCAGGTGACAGCAAATACTTGAGCTGTTAATGTCATAACTGCAAAATATGGTTCAAAATTCTCTCTCGTGTTTACAGGCCGTCTGAACTTTTTTGTTGACAAAAAATCTGAATTATTGCGCACTAGAAAGACAACATGAACCACTTGTAAAAAAATAGCCGAGTGTATAAAATCGGGACGATACACATAAAATAAGGCAATATTCATAACAAAGTAAGCAGAATGCTTCAGAAATCACTTTTTCACGAAGTATATTCCAAGTGACCTGGAACTACATTGAGCGTCTTGATTTCCCCCGATGTTGTGAAGTAATTTACTTCCTAGTAACCATGGAATTTGTCGCGGCTGTGTTTGATGTCTGCAGAGGACCTATTGAAGATGGGTTGAAAATGATGCATTCGCGCTTTTAAATAAGGTGCGCTTGGACGATGCCGAGAATTTAGTTTTTTCTTGCAGCCAAACATACCAACACAAAAACGTCGATCAGTGTCTTTTCTCATCGTTTTACACTGACAAATGTGACAAATCTCCTTCACCGGAAACTATCTCCCAATTTGCATATCACAATAAACATAACCGCTGTCTGCGTGACCGTGTGGTCAAAACCGAAACGAATTATCGAATCCACGGTCAAAATTAGCTGCAATTGGCTTTTAAACAAATGAAATACACGAAATATTCGCAATTTCTTCATTATCTATGCCGAGTTACTTTTTAACCAGACCACATGCGTTCAGTTTCGTTTGTCGGCATCAAACTGATATTGTTTGTGGTAATTGATAGTACGAGAAGGCGAACGAAGCCAAATATTTCCCATCATCTATAAATTAATTAAAATTGATAATTCCTTTTATTTTACTGAAATTATGAATTGATAAGGTTTGTGTGTTGCGACTATTATGCCCCAGACCTGGAAGTTGGAAAATCAAAGGTGCATCTAGGGCCGTGCAGTGGTGACCTCTGTCTTCTTACTCTTAGTCTTACCCACTCATCATTACATGTACCAACATTCTCCCTTGTATCTCAACCATTGCTACTCCAATTTGAAGGATATTTGGTGTTGTGATCGAGCATCATGGGGAAACAATGTCCGTGTAGCTGCTGTAGCATGTGTTTCTTCCCACATTTTTTCAGTGTTGTGGTACTTTTTCACTCTTTTGAGTTAGAAAATTTTGTTTACAACTAGTTGATTTGTTATAATTTGTTGCAAAGTGCCTGCTGATACCCTCAAATGTATTGCTACAAAATATTTCTGGTGTTCTGGTGAAGATTTTGTTCCTATTACTTATCAAGCAACAAACTAATGAATATTCTGTATAAAGCCACCAATCTGATGTTTGAAACTTTTATCGGAGCTGTTTTGAAGGCTTATGGAACTCAAAATGTTCATTATGGCAGGACTTTTCTATTCACCCATTAATCGATAAATTAAGTGTTATAGTTGGAAGTAAGAAGCATGAAAGGTCCAGAACTAAAAGTCTAAAAATAATGTTTTGCAATGTTACATGATTTTTGCAGATACACTTTTTTGGAGGGTTACCTGTCTGATAGTGTATGGAACATGTGTGGCCAGGATCTTCAAAAAGAAAAAGAGTTAAACTGTGAGAAAAAAGGCATATGCCTTGAGTGCCGGAGGTAGAGTCATACAAGGAAGAGAGCCCCCCCCCCCCCCCCACTCCCCGGGAATTTTTTTTGTGTCAACTGGAGCTCACTTGTCACCTTTTGGGGATTGCTTTGTGTTCTGCGTTCTTGAAAAAAATATGTGAGACCCTCTGGATGTGCCCTTCTGATCTCAATATGCCAATAAGCCTCCTTGGGGAAAGTATATGCAATAATGGTTATGTAAGGTTGATTTGATGAGTTTTGAATAACAATGTACTTTTAAGTACATTAGATGGTTTATTGCCGTGACAGGTTACAGTTACCCTTATTTCTTCTCCAACAGATATCATGAGTGTATTGGTGTCCAAGAGTAAACAAAGCTATTATACTTATTGATAAACCAGACAAATTTAACAATTTAGTCACTATCAAATTGATGCATGGGATAAAAGGGATTACAGTGCAAGGGGTTTGTAAATATATTTATTCAACTACAATATATGACTTTGCAGTGCATTCTACATAGGAGAACATCATAGTTTCTTTCCAAACCACTACAGTGACACATACATCTTAAAATTGGGAGACACTCTTTTGTCCTTCCATACTTCTTCTGGTGGACTCCTTCAAGTTGACCTTTGTTGAACTCCCCAAATCAAAACATAAACAAAAACAATGTCTGCCTTCAATCAGTGAGCACTCCACTTATAACATTTGGTTTCAATCTTTATTACTTTCATGAATTAGGAAAAAATTTCTTCGAGTATGTACTTCAATGTTTATAGAATACAGCTGTTATTTTATTTTGTGGTATTCTATTGTAAAAAAATTGTTCTCTTATGCCATAGCAGACTTTCAGGTGGTGCTATTTACACATGGCAGCATTTCCATGGCAAATGTCAGTTCCCACATGTTCTATGTTTCATTTCAAGCATTTTGGTATATAATTTATTGGGGTTATTCATTTTGGGCCTTTTTTAGACTTGAAAGAAAATTACATAAAATTTGACCAAAGTTAGGCTGGACGTCCCCTTAAAATTACCGCATCCCCCTAAAATCCATGTGATCGTGACAAATACAGTTACGGGTGTGTAACAAAATATAATATATAAAATGCGCAAAAAAACCCTTTCCGGTAAATCCCTGTACAAGTATATCGTTGGAACGCTTATTAGCTACAGAAAAGTGTATCCATCACTTCCATGTTAGGACGCTGGTAGCGATCAGATCAACAAATCAGCAGGATGTTTATTCAGGTATTCCTCAATGCAAATGTTATTGTTTTAAATGGATACAGCCACTATATGAATTAATGACCTCCATGTTTAAGGACTGGATAAACGGTGGCCAATACTATAAACTTTTACCATTGTATTTTTCTAGAATTGTATTTGGCAGTTATGACTTTAAATGAGTTAAAATGAACCATTAGCATTTTCAAAGATCTGGCAAATTGCCAGCCGGCAAATTGCCAGCCGGCAAATTGCCATATCTTTTAAAATGCTAATAATTCATTTTATTCAGTTATATTAATACGTAAAAAATACAATTTTAGAAATACAGTTGTATAAAATACAATTGTAAAAGTTTTATCGGATTGGCTCCAGTGGTCAATAATCGAAGCTCTGACACACGCTTTTAACCTTTCGGGATCACGACAATACAGACTTTCTCAGATCAGCAACGACCTCATGTGTTTACCGTACTACTCAAGTATTCCACCCAGTCACATCTACTAGTATAAGTTATATGCTGCTTATATACAGAACGACACACGCGTGTGAATGGGTGAATCGATATGGCACGATTGCCAAACGATATGGCACGAGTGCCGGCGCGGAAGGATAAAACGAGAAGCCTTGATATCGATTAACTCATTCACACGCGTGTTCGGTCCGGGTTCAGTACACGCCTGCACGTTTATAAAAGCAATTATTAGAAGAACACTCAGCAATTCATTTGACAACTGTCAACAAAAAGAACATTATTTTTTTATCGACAACCAAATTTGCGAGGGGAATCCGTGTTACTATTTTGTCCCCTGTGTTCCAATGTGTTCTATGTGCCCACTGGCACATAGCACATAGAACATCTTGGAATTCGGAAGGATTTTCAGCCATCGCTAGCGATTCAATTTATAATTGCGTTGCACGGTTTTGCAGAAAATTTGCAGTGAAATTTCGCATTTATTTAAAAATAGTCCTTCAACGATTTCCGTTCCGCACATAATTTGTACTGTCGTATTATAGCTTTGTCGCGTTTTCGCCAAGAATTAATTTCAAGACAAAAACAAAAATGCGACAAAGTGCACTGACTCTTCTCACTGTAAGTATACACCCTTCCAGGAAACGAGAGTTCAAAGGGTTTACCCCCAATAACTCACTTGCCTGGATTTTGGCATATCATATCTGCTTTTCTGCAGATATAAAGCGTACCTTAAATAGACAGACAGACACCCCGTAGTTGAAAAACCTACGTCTGAGGATTTAAATGGACTGAAAACATTCTTTAAAAATTTTATTGTTGAAAATTATCGATTTGTGGCAACAGTACCCTAAACATAAGGCCCTGCGAGGTTCAAGGTTCGAGGTTCGATTTGATTTCGAAACTTAAGTTCGTAATCGGTTAGTAGGTAATAAAGGCCGATCTACTATCACTTGTACATGTACGTGTACAACATACGCACACGATGCGTTCACCAACGTGAAATTCAGTGTTAAATCACACGCTTGTTCACAAAACTGTACATGATCTTGAATCCCCCCCATGTACAGATGTGACTCCTAGATCGCACTTTTAACGTTCAAATACTCGTGGTGAACGCGCGTTTTTTAAAAAAGGGTGAAATTGTACATCTTCGCTTGTATCTTGTACGTAATTTTTCGTCGACGTACCCATCGCAGATCAGACCATCGATCCATCGTTGGCGAACGCGATCAAAAGCAAAAAATTCTGAGTCATCATCAAAAAACAGTTTTGGGCACTCTAGATCAGCGATTCAGAACCCGCAATTGTGTTGAGACAGATGATCCAGAACCCGCAATTGTTTTGAGGCGGTGGGTTTTTTTCTCCCATTTATGACATTATTAGGGGAATTCCTCCACTATGAGAAATTCTCAAAAACTCAGCTGATCGAGCGATCGGACCGCTCGATTCTCCGTCAATCGACCGATCGGATCGCTCGATTCTCGTAAACTCGATCATACAGAGTTATCTCCCCTCGTCGTGGGGTGGGGGTCACGCCCGTCATAAAAAGGTGAATCGCGTTTAATAACGTGGATATAATGGATAGAGCAATGTATATCAAAAACCAAAAGCTCGAAGGGCTTGAAAAAAGTAATCACCCAATCACTTCACGTTCCTAACACTAATTAACCAATCAGATTGCTTGATTCTCATCAACTTAATCATACAAAGTTATCTCCCCTCGTCGTGAGGGTGGGGGTCACGCCCATCATAAAAATCGAAGTTTCGAGAAGGTGGTCACGTGACCTATCAAATTGAAGGTCTCGACGAGTGGATTAAGAAGATCGTAATTTTAACCCTCGTCGTGGGGTTGGGTCACGACAAGAGTCGAAAAACGTCTTCCTTTTTACAAATCCAGGCATGTGAGGTATTGATATGAAGGGCTCGATGAATACATTACGAAAATGACGTTTTTTCATTTTATGTGGGGGTGGGGGTCACGCCCATCATAAAAATAGAAGTTTCGAGAAGGTGGTCACGTGACCTATCAAATTGAAGGTCTCGACGAGTGGATTAAGAAGATCGTAATTTTAACCCTCGTCGTGAGGTGGGGTCACGACCAGAGCCGAAAAAACGACTTCCTTTTTACAAAGCCAGGAATGTGAGGTATTGATATGAAGGGCTCGATGAATACATTGCGAAAATGACGTTTTTTCATTTTATGTGGGGGTGGGGTCACGACCAGAGACGAAAAACATCTTCCTTTTTACAAATCCAAGCATGTGAGGTACTGATATGAAGGGCTTGGTGAATTCATTACAAAAATGACATTTTCCACCATCGCCGTGGGGATGGGGTTAACACCGATCAGAAAATCAAAAGTTTTGTGACCTATCAAATTAAAGCTATGGACCAGGATATTATGAAAATCATAATCTTTCCCTTCTTATAACGGTGGAGTTGGGACCATCTTGAAATCGAAAGTATTAAGAAAAGGTAGTTATGGAACATATTAAATTGAAAAAAACAAGTTGAATCTGATGCATCATTCATTTTTTTGATATCTGTGTTTGAACACGTGAAGAATGTTTTCAAAAAAAAAAAATATATATATATATGATTGTTATGCGAATTAGAGATGCACTCGCTTATTAACAAGTCACGCCTTAAGATGTTTCCTTCAATAATAACTCTGTTTACTGAACCATAGATTTGTCAATACAAAAATTATAAGTTGATCTTCTAACGTTTCTACATATTGAGGATAGCCTATTTCACCATTTCCGAAAAAAGTGTCAATCTAAACTATTTTTTTTTAGGAAACAATGTCCACGTCGAGAAGACATTACAAACTGAATCAGTATAATCTTGACTGAATTCAAATAATATACCATTTTGTCACGTGTTATAGAAAAGATTTGTAAACAAACGCACGTGTGGAAAAGTTGTTTAGTTTTGTTTTTTACAACAGGAGTTAAAATATTTTAAGATAGGTGGCGTTATATAATACAGCAACAACAAAAAGCAGTGTTTACAGTGTGTCAGCGTATGACTGAATGAAAATGAGAAAAAGCTCTTTTTTCTAACCACTTGATAGCGAAGCATTACATCAGTAGTCGCGATATTTGATGTCATCCAACATCAACCAAGACATTAAGCTTTTTACGTCGACATACCACTTGTCCAAAACGATTCTCTTTCAACGCTAAAACGGGTGAAATACATCTCGGTAACGACTCCCTTTTTTTTCTTGATCAGACACAGTTGTTGGCGGAAAGTTGACTGGAGGGTCGTTCAAAACAATTGATCAAACATATCGAACGAAAACGACTCATTTTTTAACTACGATTGTCGCAGTATTCTAAACGTCATCGATTTACCGAAATGAGCACAATATCTCATGGGATTTTTTTAAAAGTTTTTTTGATGACATAAAAAGGTTGCATGCGCAGCAAAAATAACCAGTTTATCTTTCTTGCTTCTCACGTTTTCGAGTTGTAAGAATCGTTTGCTTTTGGCCAGTCTGTCTTGAAAATCGAATATGTGTTTGGTAAACGGATCGAACGATTTTTTCATCTTTTTTCTTTTACCTTCCAGAGGAACTTCGAATTCTCCTCTTTCGCTCACGAAAACCCGTTGATCATTTCCAGGTTCGATCCAGGTGAGCAATATACTGTAACACATCGCGCTATCGTAAGGACAATTCTGCTTTTTGTAAGGATTTTATAACCTACATTAGGTCGGGATACGGACCCTCTAGAATTTCAAATTCTCGACATTATCCCTATCTTTTTTTACACAGTAGAGTAATAAGACCTAATCTCTGAGACTCTGCCTTCAAAATATAAGACTACACAGTACCAAAGATAGCTTGGTTCAATTGGTTACTGATGTGATTGAACCATACAAGAGTGTATCAGAATCTGCATAGCAGGGAAACGTTCCAACAGTTTACCTTCTTATTGAGCTGTAAAATGGAGAACAGAGCAAGAGGTGATTAACCGTTTCTTGCTCTCCATAAGAGTAAAACGGGGATGTTGCAAATTTATTGATAAACAAGTGGTGTTCAAGTTACTGCACTGGAGCTGCAGTCTACAGTGATATATCTAGGCTATCCGAGATTAAATATTATTGTAAAAGATTGGGGGAATTAATTGTCCTTATCAAGAGAACTCTTGAGCTGCTCAACAGACGTATTGAGGTACGCGTAAATTCGGATTAGAACGCAGGTGGTAGCTTTGAATACCAGATACCGGACGCGGAACCCAATTAGGGAGGTAAGGAGGGGGTAACCCATGGTACATTGTGAAATTTACAGACACTGACGAATTTAACTTTGTCCATTTTGATGGATTTGTGGAGGACAAGAATATTATGCTGAGATCGGACAATGTAGAACCTGATACTGCTTCACTACCAAAAGTTCCGCAGAAATCAGTTTATGTTGATTTTGATGATGAATCGCAATCGTCATCTCGGACTGTCAATTGGCTACACGTTCTCCTCCTTTGGAACAAATCACGCCATCGTAGTCGACATTTGAGACAACTGAACAACATGTCGACAAGAAAAATCAGGTGAAAACCAAACAACTGAGCAACCAAACGAATGCATCTGGTCAGAATTGAGAGAAAGGAAATTTTAAAGCAAAATGTTTTGAAAAACTTGATGCTTTGCAAAAATGTTACAAACGCTGATTGAGTTTTTAATCAACAGTCTATCAAGCGGCAGCAACAATACCGACAGCGGTAGCAATGAAAGCAACGGTGAAATTTCAGCAAACAAAAACATGAACAGGTCTGATAGCATCAAAAATCTAGGTTGTCATGTTAATAAAAATCAGAAGGCAAGGATAAAATCGAGAAAAAAAATATATATATTTTTTTTTGTGTTGGACAATTTAGTTGAGGGTTATAATCACAGTTTTCCATAGTAGTATTCAGAGAGAGAACTCCCGTTTCAGTATCATTAGAACATGAAGTGGAAGTATCTCAACCCGAGCGTTTTATCTCTGGTAAAATCTGTCAGAGTCTCAGAGATTAGGTCTTATTACTCTACTGTGTAAAAAAAGATAGGGATAATGTCGAGAATTTGAAATTCTAGAGGGTCCGTATCCCGACCTAATGTAGGTTATAAAATCCTTACAAAAAGCAGAATTGTCCTTACGATAGCGCGATGTGTTACAGTATATTGCTCACCTGGATCGAACCTGGAAATGATCAACGGGTTTTCGTGAGCGAAAGAGGAGAATTCGAAGTTCCTCTGGAAGGTAAAAGAAAAAAGATGAAAAAATCGTTCGATCCGTTTACCAAACACATATTCGATTTTCAAGACAGACTGGCCAAAAGCAAACGATTCTTACAACTCAAAAACGCGAGAAGCAAGAAAGATAAACTGGTTATTTTTGCTGCGCATGCAACCTTTTTATGTCATCAAAAAAACTTTAAAAAAACCCATGAGATATTGTGCTCATTTCGGTAAATCAATGACGTTTAGAATACGGCGACAATCGTAGTTAAAAAATGAGTCGTTTTCGTTCGATATATTTGATCAATTGTTTTGAACGACCCTCCAGTCAACTTTCCGCCAACAACTGTGTCTGATCAAGAAAAAAAGGGAGTCGTTACCGAGATGTATTTCACCCGTTTTAGCGTTGAAAGAGAATCGTTTTGGACAAGTGGTATGTCGACGTAAAAAGCTTAATGTCTTGGTTGATGTTGGATGACATCAAATATCGCGACTACTGATGTATTGCTTCGCTATCAAGTGGTTAGAAAAAAGAGCTTTTTCTCATTTTCATTCAGTCATACGCTGACACACTGTAAACACTGCTTTTTGTTGTTGCTGTATTATATAACGCCACCTATCTTAAAATATTTTAACTCCTGTTGTAAAAAACAAAACAAAACAACTTTTCCACACGTGCGTTTGTTTACAAATCTTTTCTATAACACGTGACAAAATGGTATATTATTTGAATTCAGTCAAGATTATACTGATTCAGTTTGTAATGTCTTCTCGACGTGGGCATTGTTTCCTAAAAAAAAAATAGTTTAGATTGACACTTTTTTCGGAAATGGTGAAATAGGCTATCCTCAATATGTAGAAACGTTAGAAGATCAACTTAAAATTTTTGTATTGACAAATCTATGGTTCAGTAAACAGAGTTATTATTGAAGGAAACATCTTAAGGCGTGACTTGTTAATAAGCGAGTGCATCTCTAATTCGCATAACAATCATATATATATATATTTTTTTTTTGAAAACATTCTTCACGTTTTCAAACACAGATATCAAAAAAATGAATGATGCATCAGATTCAACTTGTTTTTTTTCAATTTAATATTTTCCATAACTACCTTTTCTTAATACTTTCGATTTCAAGATGGTCCCAACTCCACCGTTATAAGAAGGGAAAGATTATGATTTTCATAATATCCTGGTCCATAGCTTTAATTTGATAGGTCACACGACTATCTTTTCGAAACTTTTGATTTTCTGATCGGTGTTAACCCCATCCCCACGGCGATGGTGGAAAATGTCATTTTTGTAATGAATTCACCAAGCCCTTCATATCAGTACCTCACATGCTTGGATTTGTAAAAAGGAAGACGTTTTTCGTCTCTGGTCGTGACCCCACCCCCACATAAAATAAAAAACGTCATTTTCGCAATGTATTCATCGAGCCCTTCATATCAATACCTCACATGCCTGGATTTGTAAAAAGGAAGACGTTTTTCGGCGCTGGTCGTGACCCCACCCCACGACGAGGGTTAAAATTACGATCTTCTTAATCCACTCGTCGAGACCTTCAATTTGATAGGTCAAGTGACCACCTTCTCGAAACTTCGATTTTTCTGATGGGTGTGACCCCCACCCCCACATAAAATGAAAAAACGTCATTTTCGTAATGTATTCATCGAGCCCTTCATATTAATACCTCACATGCCTGGATTTGTAAAAAGGAAGTCGTTTTTCGGCTCTGGTCGTGACCCCACCTCACGACGAGGGTTAAAATTACGATCTTCTTAATCCACTCGTCGAGACCTTCAATTTGATAGGTCGCGTGACCACCTTCTCGAAACTTCGATTTTTATGATGGGCGTGACCCCCACCCCCACATAAAATGAAAAAACGTCATTTTCGTAATGTATTCATCGAGCCATTCATATCAATACCTCACATGCCTGGATTTGTAAAAAGGAAGACGTTTTTCGACTCTGGTCGTGACCCCACCCCACGACGAGGGTTAAAATTACGATCTTCTTAATCCACTCGTCGAGACCTTCATTTTGATAGGTCACGTGACCACCTTCTCGAAACTTCGATTTTTATGATGGGCGTGACCCCCACCCTCACGACGAGGGGAGATAACTTTGTATGATTAAGTTTATGAGAATCAAGCAATCTGATTGGTTAATTAGTGTTAGGAACGTGAAGTGATTGGGTGATTACTTTTTTCAAGCCCTTCGAGCTTTTAGTTTTTGATATACATTGCTCTATCCATTATATCCACGTTATTAAACGCGATTCACCTTTTTATGACGGGCGTGACCTCCACCCCACGACGAGGGGAGATAACTCTGTTTGATCGAGTTTACGAGAATCGAGCGATCCGATCGGTCGATTGACGGAGAATCGAGCGGTCCGATCGCTCGATCAGCTGAGTTTTTGAGAATTTCTCATAGTGGAGGAATTCCCCTAATAATGTCATAAATGGGAGAAAAAAACCCACCGCCTCAAAACAATTGCGGGTTCTGGATCATCTGTCTCAACACAATTGCGGGTTCTGAATCGCTGATCTAGAGTCCCCAAAACTGTTTTTTGATGATGACTCAGAATTTTTTGCTTTTGATCGCGTTCGCCAACGATGGATCGATGGTCTGATCTGCGATGGGTACGTCGACGAAAAATTACGTACAAGATACAAGCGAAGATGTACAATTTCACCCTTTTCTTAAAAACGCGCGTTCACCACGAGTATTTGAACGTTAAAAGTGCGATCTAGGAGTCACAACTGTACATGGGGGGGATTCAAGATCATGTACAGTTTTGTGAACAAGCGTGTGATTTAACACTGAATTCCACGTTGGTGAACGCATCGTGTGCGTATGTTGTACACGTACATGTACAAGTGATAGTAGATCGGCCTTTATTACCTACTTCGGTTCGATTTGAAATCGGCAGCCAGATTCGTTCTCCTTCGAATCATTTTGCTGAAAGTTCGCTTGATATCAGTCATCTTAGTCGTCTCACAAAATGTATAGCAGAGATTCAAATTGTACATCACAAATGTTGAAAATAAAGACCAAGGGTTATTTTTGCTATAGTAACAAAAAAAAAAGCATCTGAACCCATGCGACCGTCCATGCTACTTACAGTTTTTCTATTCACTACGACTGCTGAAAGCAAGTTTTAACCCTTTACCTAACATGAAGAGCAGACGACACTTGGAAAAAAAATTCTTGAATAACTCATTTTTTTCATTTTTTGTCTCAAAAACATATGTTATGACCCCTCATTGGAACGAGCTCGTCGAGCTCGTTCCAATGAGGGGTCATAGCATATGTTTTTGAGACAAAAAATGAAAAAAATAGGAAAAAATAAGTCGCGATTTTTGAGAATAGCGCTGGCCGGTTTTGTCCGTTGGGTAAAGGGTTAAGGTCCCCAGCAATATCGACGATGAGCTCACGTTTGCTAACGGCTAGCACCGAAAACATGTCTTAGTGATGTAGTTGGAAGGCGGGGCTTCAAGACGTCTTACGTTTTTCGAGATTCGATTCGATTTCGAATAATAGATTCAATTCGATCCACCAACCCTAAGATGGCAGTAGGTGATAAACTTCCACATAAGTAACCAATGAGTGTTTCAGCAATCTAGTTTTATTTAGATCAGTGCTCCATCGGACTTGGGGCGAGTTCTGAATGTGAACCGGATACTTGCTCAGTTTTACCCATTCAACCTGGTATGCGAATATGCTTGCGTTAATAAAAATCTGACTGTGGGCAATAAACAACAAATCGGTGTTGAGGATTAGTCATAATTAGGCTTTTCCGTCTGGAAAAGACTCTTGTTATTCTACGGATTATTATTATTACTTTTATTTTTTTTTTTTTTTTTTTAAATTTCAGTTTTCTGATGATTTCTCAAAAGTATTTTCAAGAAAAATTGACCATTCGCTGGTCTTGGAGTGACATTACAAGTTGCATGGACAAAATATTTCGGTAAGCATTTGTTAACCCTCCAGAGGCTGCCAAGCATAGACATTTGGAGAAAAGGGATTGTTCTTGTGCAACCATAACACCAAATATGTACCTGCGAGATAAACATAACCTCCTTTACTGGAAGTGGAATTCACCGACGATCATTTTTATAAGTAATGAAGGTATTCACAAAACCAAGCATTAACCCGTTTAGGGTTGGTTACAGAGCAATACCCTCAAAAGGTTAAAAATAATTCATGTTATCCAAAGATTTCTCTAAAAACATTTCGTAGATTTTCAGGAAAAAATGGCCATTCTCAGATCTTAGAGTGACATTACAAGTTGCATATACAAAATATTCCTGTAAGCATTTGTTAACCCTATGTAGGTTATCAAACATCAAAATGTTGATACAACGGGCTGTGTTTGCATACCCACAGCACCCGAAGTTGAGATCAGAGATCAAAATAAGTGGACGTAGAATTCACTGAGAATTATTTTTGGAAGTGATAAGAGTATTTAAAATACAACATTTAACTCGTTTTGGGCTGGATAAATAATGATACCCACGAAAAGCTTAAAATTCATGCTCTCCCTGGATTTCTCTGATAACATCTTGTAGATTTTAAAGAAAAAATGGTCATTCGCAGTTCTTGGTGTGACCTTACAAGTTGCATGAATAAATATTCCTGTTGGCACTTGTTAACCCATTACAAACTGCCAAACATCAATATTTTGGATACATTTGAGATAAAATGGACCATTTTCCAATAGACATAGCACTCAGCGGGTATGTGTCAAACAAACATAACTCCTTTTGTCGGTCATTGACTTGTTTGACGACGGTATTGACATTAACCCACTCCACCATTAATGATCGTTTTTACCTAAACAATTTTTTTATCAAACTGAGTCATTTGAGACTCTTATACGCACCTTTCCCATAACATCAACACTGTGGGGTCATGTAAAATCATGGAATCGGGAAAAGCCATGATTCTCCAGAATCATAAAGTCTAGTTTGATCCTAGACCTCTACAGAGCTGTCGGATAAATTTATTATTGAATCTCCCCACAAATGCATAATGGATTTGCCCATGTTACTGAAGACAATATTTTATCTTACAACAGGAACGTATTTCCCTAATACAAGTAAAAACGGCAAGACCAAATATAAATCTGTATTGCGATTAGCAACCGCACATGCGACCATTCGATCCATAAAGAGAAGATTTTTACCTGCACTCATTGAAAACTGATTACGCACATGTCGAAGACACCGGTTTTGATAACAGCAATAAAATGATAAATGAACTACTAGCTGAACTAAATAAATTGGACAAGATCATTTTTGTCATTACGATATGTTTATATGGGTCGGTCATGCATTAAACCTGGAAAATAAAACAAAGTACACAGCTGAAACACTTCAGCAGTTATAGCACAAGTAGAACAATGAATGGGCTTATATTATGCACAGAGTAAGGACGCAACACCATGGCGACTTGATCTACATTCATAAAGAGCAATTCAAAGACGCCGAATGATTAGAAAAATATATGGGAACAAAATCAAGAAAAGGAAGAATATTATAAAATTGATTATGACCACCAAGGGGGTTCCAGGATGATATAATGAAGAACACCATCTGGTAAACCCACGCGGTGGCAATAACCTATACATAGATGATACTACCCAGTGTTTCAGGGTTGAAAAGGCCAAGTCCAACGTTTGTACTTTAAATCAAATGGAATGGTGGCAGATCATTCCGGACTAGGCGATGAATGCCGTAGACTCAGGTTCAAACCACGTCGACGTTTCTTAGGAAAACGCCCCATTCTCATCCTAGTTTCGGCAATAACACACACCTGTTTAAATAATGACTTGATGTAAACTTATATAATTAAACTGGAGCATGTGTACCCCCACGGATGTCCCATTAAATGAGATATCCGTGTTAATACTTAAACCACAGACCAGTATAACATTACTTTTGTTTATTTATATATTTATTATAATTTTCTCCGTTTTTCGGTAAAATAATATTCACAAACGGTTGTAGTACTCACCCACTAAAGCCACATGACTTGTAATTATTACCTGAAAGTATACATAATATGTACTCTTAAATAGTTTCTTTACAACCTAAATTTATTCGATACTCGAGAATACCCCCCCCCCTCGCCCCCTCCCCCACAATCCTCATATTCCTCGCCTGTGTCCCACGAGAATCGCGGAATAGAGACCCGGCCTTGTTTTCTGTGATAAACAAGTTCTGTTTACTCACGGGGGTGGGGGTGGGGGGGGGGGGAGTGGACAAAAGTTTGTGACACAACGTGTGGAAGTGTCAAAATCGCGTTTTCTGCAGATCATGCAAATTTTTTCCTTATTCATTTTACAGTGCATTTCTGTCCCAAAACAGCTTCACCATGCATTGCATCTAATTGCATACCAACCATGAGACATTCTGAGCAGTATATATGCATCCAGTGACAGGAAGGTTGGGTGATTGTCACTGGAACTCATGTGGAGAAAGGGGTGGGTGTCGTGTGGACAATGGAAAAAAAAATGCATGCATTTTTTTCCAAACTGTATATACTTTGAAAGCGGTATATGGGTTTTCATAATTTATGCAGCCAGTTTCCACAATCAAAGTTATGTTGTACATAGTGATTGCAGAAAAATGAAGATATCCCTGGATATCCCCTTTGTATGCTGTTGTGAGGTTACAATTGGTACTCTCGTGCGTTCCCTAACTGTCTAGAGCTCACTTGAGAGTTGCGACAGCAATCCATGTTCACCATTGTGAATTCCACCACAGTGTCCAGCACAGGAAGTCTTTGATAAAGACATTGTTAGGCTTTTCCCTCTGGAAAAGACTATTGTTTTTCTAGGGATTATTATTTTTTTTTTTTTTTTTTTTTTTTTTAGGCTTTTCCCTCTGGAAAAGACTATTGTTTTTCTACGGATTATTATTTTTTTTTTTTTTTTTTTTTTTTTCCACACATTTTGTCCGTACGATTCAGAAGCCATTTTACAACCGATTTTCACGAAATTTTGCACACGCATAGAGGGGCACAAAATCTAAAAATGTACCCAAGCGGAATTTTCGATTTAACCCTTATTTCCTCAGAATTGGCAAAAAACTGCCAAAATTGGGGTTTATCGGCACTTTCTCGAAACACGTCTTGTAGATTTTTTTTATACATTCGTCATTGCTAGACCTGTCTGTGACACGCCCTTTGATACACACGACATATCAGGCGATGCATATGGTAACCCTCCACAGGCTGCCAAACATCGAAATTTTGATGAAATAGGCCGGTTTCAGGCTCCCACCGCATCCAAACAATACAGAGAGATAAATATAACGTTCTTTACTGGGAGTGGAATGCACCGAAGATCATTTTTGTCAGTAATAAGGGTGTTCAAAAAACCAAGCGTTAACCCGTTTTGGGCTGGTTAAACAGCATTACCCCCCATAAAGCTAAAAAATTTGTATTTTCCGTGGATTTCTCTAAACGAGTCTTGTAGATTTTCAAGAAAAATTTGTCACTCCCAGGCCTTGGTGTGACAATAGAAGTTGCATGGACAAAATACTGCGGTGAGCATTTGTTAACCCTCCACGGGCTGCTAAAAGTCAAAATTGTGATAAAATGGGCTGTTTTTGGACGCCAACAGCACCCAATGGGTACGCCTCAAAGAAATGTGCCTTCTTTTATCGAGCGCACAATCTATACGCAAACATTTTTGTAAGTAGTAAGGGTATTCAAAAGTCGAAGTCTTAACCCATTTTGGACAGGCTAAAGAGAGAGACCCCTTAAAATCTTAAAATTCCCATTTTCTGTGGATTTCTCTAAAAACATCCTGTAGGTTTTCAAGAAAAATTGACGACTCGCAGGTCTTTGTGTGATATTACAAGTTGCATGGACAAAATATTCCGGTGAGCGTTTATTAACCCTCTAGAGACTGCCAAGCATCGTAATTTTGTTGAAATGGGCTGTTTTCAGGTACGCACATCACCCAACCTGTACCTTAGAAATAAACATAATCTCCTTTGTTGGAAGTGGAATTCACCAAAGACCATTTTTGTAAGTAATAAGGGTATTCAAAAAACCAAGCGTTAACCCATTTTGTGGTTGCTAATAGTGATACCCATCAAAGGCTTAAAAATTTATGTTTTCCCTGGATTTCTTTACAAACATCTGGTAGGGTTTTCGAGAGAAAATGGCCATTGATAGGTCATGGTGTCACATTACCAGTTGATTGGATAAATTATTCCGGTAAGCATTTGTTAACCCTCCATGGGCTGCTAAATGTCAAAATTTTGAAAAAATAGTCTGTTTTTGAACAACAACAACATCAAATGGGAATACAACAAAGAAACGTAACTTCTTTTACCGGGCGCAAAACTGACAGGGAAACATTTTTGTAAGTAGTAAATGTATTCAAAAATCGAGGTCTTAACCCATTTTTAACTGGTTAAAGAGATATACCCCTTAAAAGCTTAAAATTCCAGTTTTCTGTGGATTTCTCAAAAAAAAAATTCGAGAGCAATTAACCATTCGCAGGTCTTCGAGTGACATTACAAGTTGCATGAACAAAATGTTTCGGTAACCATTTGTTGACCCCCCAGAGGCTGCCAAGCATTGACATTTGGAGAAAATGGGCTGTTCTTGGGCAACCATAACACCAAATGTGTACCTACGAGATAAACATAACCTCCTTTATTGGAAGTGGAATTCACCGTCGATCATTTTTGTAAGTAATGAAGATATTCACAAAACCAAGCATTAACCCTTTAGAGCTGGTTAAAGAGAGATACCCCTCAAAAGGTTAAAAATACATGTTATCTGAGGATTTCTTTAAAAACATCCCGTAGATTTTCAGGAAAAAATGGCCATTCTCATATCTTAGTGTGACATTACAAGTTGCATGTACAAAATATTCCTGTAAACATTTGTTAACCCTATGCAGGTTCTCAAACATCAAAATGTTGATAAAATAGGCTGTGTTTGCGTACCCACAGCACCTGAAGTTGGGAGGAGAGATCAAAATAAGTGGAAGTAGAATTCACTGAGAATTATTTTTGGAAGTAATAAGAGTAATCCAAAAACAACACTTAACCCGTTTTGGGCTGGAAAAACAATGATACCCATCAAAAGCTTAAAATTCCTGTTCTCCCTGGATTTCTCTGAAAACATCCTGTAGATTTTAAAGAAAAAATGGCCATTCACAGTTCTTGGTGTGACATTACAAGTTGCATGAATAAATATTCCTGTTGGCACTTGTTAACCCTCTACAAAGGGCCAGACATCAATATTTTGGATACATTTGAGATAAAATGGACCATTTTTAAATTGACACAGCACTCAGTAAGTATGTGTCAAACAAACATAACTCCTTTTGTCGGTCATTGACTTGTTGGACGACGATATTGACATTAACTCACTCCAACTGTGTCATTTGAGACTACTATCTTCACCTTTCTCATAACATCAATGAAGGAACTTCAGTGAGACAGTTAAAAACAATTCATCAGACACTGTGGGGTCATGAAAAATCATGCAATCTCATCGGGAAAAGCCATGATTCTCCAGAATCATAAAGTCTAGTTTTTTTGTTTTTTTTTTTTTTTTTCCACACATTTTTGTCCGTACGATTCAGAAGCCATTTTCGAACCGATTTCCGATTTTCACACAATTTGGCACACGCATAGAGTGGCAAAAAATCTAAAAATGTACCGAAGCGGAATTTTCGATTTAACCCTTATTTCGCCAGAATTGGCAAAAAACTGCCAAAATTGGGGTTTATCGGCACTTTCTCGAAACACGTCTTTAGGATTTTTTTTTAATATTCATAATTACTAGACCTGCCTATGACACAACCTTTGATACACACGACATATTAGGCGATGCATATGGTAACCCTCCACAGGCTGCCAAACATCGAAATTTCGATGAAATGGGCCGGTTTCAGACCCCCACAGCACCCAAACGATACCCGAGAGGTAAACATAACATACTTTATTGGAAGTGGAATTCACCGAGGATCATTTTTGTAAGTAATAAGGGTGTTCAGAAAACCAAGCGTTAACCCGTTTTGGGCTGGTTAAACAGCAATACCCCAAAAAAGCTCAAAACTTCATGTTTTCCGTGGATTTCTCTAAACGAGTCTTGTAGATTTTCAAGAAAAATTGGTCACTCTCAGGTCTTGGTGTGACATTACAAGTTGCATGGATAAAATATTCCGGTCAGCATTAGTTAACCCTCCCTGAGCTGCTAAACGTAAAAATTGTGATAAAATGGGCTGTTTTTAGACACCAACAGCACCCAAACGATATACCACAGAGAAAGGGGCCTTCATTTATCGGACGCAAAATTGATCGGAAATATTTCTGAAAGTGGTAAGGGTATTCAAAATTTGACGTCTTAACCCATTTTGGGCTGGTTAAAGAGAGATACCCATTAAAATCTTAAAATACCCGTTTTCTGTGGATTTCTCTAACAACATCTTGTAGGTTTTCAAGAAAAATCGGCTATTTGCAGGTCTTGGTGTGACATTACAAGTCGCATGAACAAAATATTCCGGTCAGCATTAGTTAACCCTCCCCGGGCAGCTGAAGGTCAAAATTGCGATAAAATGGGCTGTTTTGCACACCAACAGCACCCAAAGAGTACACCACAAAGAAAAGTGCCTTCTTTTATCGCGCGTACAATTTATACGGAAACATTTTTGTAAGTAGTAAGGGTATTCAAAAGTCGACGTCTTAACCCATTTTGGGCAGGCTAAAGAGAGATATCCCTTGAAAGCTTTAAATTCCCATTTTCTGTGAATTTCCCTAACGGTAACTTGTAGGGTTTCAAGACAAATTGACTATTCGTAGGTCTTTATGTGACATTACAAGTTGCATGGACAAAATACTCCGGTGAGCGTTTTTTAACCATCTACAAGCTGCCAAGCATCGTAATGTTGTTAACATGGGACTGTTTTCAGACACGCACAGCACCTAATGTATACATGAGAGATAAACATAATCTCCTTTGTTTGAAGTGGAATTCACAGAGGACCATTTTTGTAAGTAATAAAGGTATTCAAAAAGCCAAGCGTTAACCCCTGTTGGGGAGGTTAACAGGGATACCCATCAAAAGCTTAAAAATCGTTTTCCCTGGATTTCTACAAACATTTTGTGGGGTTTTCAAGAGAAAATGGCCGTTGATAGGTCTTGGTGTCATATGACCAGTTGCATGGATCAATTATTCTTGTAGGCATTTGTTAACCCTTCATGGGCTGCTAAATGTAAAAAAAATTGTTTTTGGACACCAACAACATCAAATGGAAATTCCACAGAGAAACGTAACTTCCTTTACCAGACGCAAAACTGATAGGGAAACATTGATATTGATATTAACCCATTCTACCATTAATGATGGGTTTTACCTAAACATTTTTTTATCAAACCCAAACCGAGTCATTTGAGACTACTATACTCACCTTTCTCATAACATCAATGAAGGAACTTTAGTGAGACAGTTAAAAACAATTCATCAGACACTGTGGGGTCAAGAAAAATCATGGAATCTAATCGGGAAAAGCCATGATTCTCCAGAATCATAAAGTCTAGTTTTGCCTTCAGTCTTTTATAATCATAAGAACATAAATAAAACTTTGATTGTTTATTGATTGGCATGAAAAGGAAAGAAAAGAGAAAATAAAAAAAAATATCTGCTGTATGTGGTCGCATCCTCTTGCTGTTGATAAAATATCACTCGACCCAATTCAACATCAAACAGAAATATCATCAGGCTTTTTCCCTCTGGAAAAGACTATTGTTTTTCTACGGATTATTATTTTGGTTTTTTTTTTTTTAGTTTTTTTTCCCCACATATTTTGTCCGTACGATTCAGAAGCATTTTTCGAACCGATTTTCACAAACGTTTGCACGTGAATAGAGAGGCACAAAATCCAAAAATGTACCGAAGCGGAATTTTCGATTTAACCCTTATTTCGGCAGAATTGGCAAAAAACTGTTAAATTAGGGTTTATAGGCACTTTCTCGAAACGTGTCTTGCAGATTCTTTTAAACATTCATCATCGTTAGACCTGTCTGTGACACAACCATTCATATGCAGATATTAGGTAATGCATATGTTAAACCGCCACAGGCTGCCAAACATCGAAATTTTATGAAATGGGCCGTTTTCGGGCCCCCACAGCACCCAAACGATACACTAGAGGTAAAGATAACTACATTTATTAGAAGTGGGATTTACCTTGGATCATTGTTGAGAGTAATAAGGGTATTCAAAAAAACCAAGCGTTAACCCGTTTGGGATGGTTAAACTGCAATACCCCTCAAAAGCTAAAAAAAAATCATGTTTTCTGTGGATTTCTCTAAACGAGTCTTGTAGATTTTCAAGAAAAAATTGCCACGCGCAGGTCTTGGTGTAACAATACAAGTTGCATGGATAAAATAGTCTGGTGAGCATTTGTTAACCCTCAACGGGCTGCTAAAAGTAAAAATTGAGATAAAATGGTCTGTTTTGGACACTAACAGTACCCAATGGGTACGCCACAAAGAAAAGTGCCTTCTTTTATGGAGAGCAAAATTTATACGGAAACGTTTTTGTAAGTAGTAACGGTATTCAAAAGTCGAAGTTTTAACCCATTTTGGACAGGCTGAAGAGAGATACCCCTTAAAAGCTTCAAATTCCCATTTTCTGTGGATTTGTCCAAAAACATCTTGCAGGTTTTCAAGAAAAATTGACTATTCGCAGTTCTTGGTGTGACATTATAAGTTGCATGGAAAAATATTCCTGTTAACACTTGTTAACCCTCTACAAGCTGTCAGACATCAATAGTTTGGATACATTTGAGATAAAATGGACCATTTTCAAATAGCCACAGCGCTCAGCGGGTATGTGTCAAACAAACGTAACTCCTTTTTGTCGGTCATTAACCTGTCGGACGACGATATTGATATTAACCCTCTCCACCATTAATGATGTTTTTTACCTAAACATTTTTTTTATCAAACTTTAACTGGTAGAGTGCTAAAAAAAATTCCCGAGGACACAGATGTTTTTCATCAAATATTGCTATGTCTCATTTCATTGGATAGTGCCTCTGGACACTATTCCATTTAATGTGACAGAGCAATATGCCCTGGCTTTCAGCACCCTACCAGTTAACTGTTTGAGTTATCTCTGGTGACAGGTATTGAACATGCACTGATGGTATTGATCATGTACATCACATTACATATTATTATATTGACTTGCAGAACCATTCAGATTCCGTTTACCTGCAAAACATAAGCCTTTGATGTGGGAAGGATGAGGTGGGGTTGGGGTGGGAGCGTGCTGGGTGTCAAATGGTAATACAAAAAAATGAGACGTTGTGTCAGCAGTCCCCCCCCCCTCCCCCCCCCCCCTGTTTCACTGGTAAAATAGGACCCGGAGCCAACGGGCCTTCTAAGGGGCAGCATAGGTGTAAACGAGTGTCTAAATTTACTTTAAATAATATCTTAATCAATAAATATGTTATACGTTACATGACTGAACACCAGAAAAAGTAACTGCAAGGCACAGCAGCTTACAATATTTATATTTAACAACAGACAAATTGCTAAGTAACAGAGGAATTTGAAAAAAAACTTACAGCTTATACAAGTCATCTCCCTCGGTCATCCACACATTTAATCAAAACGGCGGTATAAAGCAGTAGATGGGCTTATATACCTCGTTTTGAGGTCAGGACCCGTTCGAAGAGTTTGAGTTAAATTCGAGGTTAGTCGTGTCCCCCTTCCGATACCAAGCCAGGACGTCGCACCCCCCCCCCCCCCCCCCCCCCCCCCCACACACACACGGGGTCGTCTAAAGAATGAAGATCTGTGAATGAATGAGGGATCATTCACACATCACTTAATAACATCGTAGCCAACACACGCAGATAACACACAAGCACAAAGACGCGATGTCCCAATTCGGTACAAAAAGGAAAACAACAGTGGTGGTAACCACAGAACTCTGAGCATGGGGAGGCGGACAACGAGATATGGTATTGTTTATACCATGCATGTGAATGAAAGAGGAGATGGAAAGAGAATTAGACGAATAGTATAGAAGTAAAGAAAATCAAAGAAAGCCAGCTTGAAAACATGATGCGTAGCATTCACATTTAAGAAACTCGTAATCGTAACGAGCAGCGTATGCACATTACATAAGGATTAAGACAGTAACAGCCTTGGTGATGCTTGGCCTTAAGAAAATGGAGAATAGGGTAAAGTTGTAAGGGAGAATGGGTATAAGTTGATCCCATTAGACGCGTTTGGTGCTCCTACATGATAAGCTGTCCCGCTGCAGTTATTGAAAACGTCCACTTGATAAGGCTAAATCATGACCCACTTCAAAAACAAGACGGTTCTCCTGATTCTTCAAGAATTCCCAGTCAAAGTACAGTGGCGAAGTATATAAAGTAAATGGAAATAAGTTGATAGTACCATTACGAATGTTTGAAAAGATTGGACTATGTTAGAAACAAGAGTACCACTGGGCAGTGCATATATAGAATATACCCATAGTAGCTTGGTGTACCAAATGTTCACCACCAGTGGTGAAGTGGTGTTAACAGCGAGCCTTTGGCGCGCGGTTAACATCATTCACCACGGTTGCTGAACATTTGGTACACAAAGCTACTTTTGGTATATTTTATTTATACCACAATAGTCAGATTATTAAGGGTATCTGTTATTTTTTCTCGATTTTACCGAGCAGCAGGCGTACATACGTGAGAATCTGTTTTTGTTTACATGAGCATCGATGGGCGGTACTTTCGCTGTCAGTTTTATCTCCGAAACGAAATGGAAAAAGAAACACAGCCTTTTTCATTTTAATGACATAATAATATACTATTTCGAGTTATGGATGCTTTATTAACATGAGACAATGCATGTTTGTTAATTTTTGGTGTCTTATGGGGTAAACTCATTTAAAAAAAACGTAATAAATAATTGCCACTTTCATTTCACTCTTCGTGAGGCGAAATTTAGACAAGTTCGCATTCAGGTCGACGTCACCAAAGGTCAACTTGGATGTAGTTCCACTGTCGGTGTCAGTTTAACTATTGAAATCTCCATTGCTGACGTGTTCACCACGATTGGTGTCTAAAGCTAAAATGTATGTCAGAGGCTTTTTATATATAGTGGAAGAGGTAATCATGGTATAAAATACGCCTACAGCGTGCTGTTCAAATTGTACATTTTTTATATTTTGTAGAGTTTTATCAGAGTAAGAGAAACACGTTTGCTTAAATTCTTTGAAATCAACAAACAACAATAACTATTATTTCTGTAGGTATTTTGTATTCATAAGGCCAATACAAACAAGAGGTAATCATTTTTGGAAATAAAAGAAATAAGAATTTCGTAAATAGAAAGTGGAACATCCACAACAACAGTATCTGAATTTCAATCTGTTTTTCATTACATCAATATCTCAGCTAGGCTGAGGGACGTTGTTAAAGGTTTCCTATTGGGGGTTGTAGGGTAGTGAATTTCCAACCAGAGGAAGGGACCGGGAGGTGGAAAGCCCCTCCCGGTCACTCTCCCTAGTTGGAAATTCACTACCGAGAATAATTTTGAAAATGCAGCCATGAAAGGAGGCATAAAATTGATTCTAGTGCATAAACTGAGAATTCTGAGCAATTCACGCTGTCCTATCATTAAATCAGATCTTTTGCAGCAATGATCAGTTTTTTATGTTTCATAATTTTGTAACTGTGAATGATGGAATTAATTCAGGATAACGATTTTACATGATGTGATTGTCTTGAAGTGCATTTCGAGGATTTTTTTTTATTACGATAAGTAAACGTACTATAGAAATCTCGTATCGATTGACATCATGCATATTTATGAAGCTCGATATTGCGTACACTGTAGTTGTAAATAGTAACAGTTAAAAAATTTTCCGATTTGAAAGAGAGTTGGAATTTGGGGAAGTAATTCAGCTTCTCTAAAGAAGTTCTAAAATCCAGATAGAAGGAATTTCCAAGTACTCATGACTTGCCGTCCGAATTTCCAACTATAGGAAATTTTTGCCAGGATTGGCTGGGGAGAGGGGTGTGATACACCCCCCCCCACCCCCGTCATCACGTCCCTGGCTAGGCGTCTTCATATTCTGGAAAACTATTTTATTTGGGAACCAAGAGCGAGTGGATGAGCAGATGGATAAATGGATGGACAGATGTCTTTCAAATGGGCATAGTTGCATTGCATTGAATGTAAAGATAGTTATCATCCAGTTGTGGGGGCTCTTAAAAACATTCTCTACACATGGCCGGGGTGGGTGGGTGGGTGGGTGGGTGGGTGGTCGCGCCGCGAAAAAGTCTCTTTTTTCCGCTGATCAAATTAATACATTTTTATCTGTTTAACCTATGTTAATACACTCTTAGGTGATTTAGTGGTGTTTAGGGTGGTTAGTACATATGTGGAATAATAGCATAATAGCATGACTGATAACCAGCTGTTGTAACTGACATTTGGTGAAATGGTAACCATCAAACAGTTGATGGTCAATATCGCCCACCCTCATTTCTTGATAAAGTAATATAATATAAATTAGCACTGTATATTGGAACAAATAACGATTTAAACACAATGCAAGCTACCAATTTTGTTGGTGTTCCTTAGGAACTACCTCTTCGTTGAAGATTACAACAGTCTGATAAAGAAAGTTTAGTAACTTAACTTCATCATTCCTGCAAGAGTACTCAATCTGTCCATCATCCTAGAACTGCATAGCAGAAAAGTTTTCAAATCCCGCAAAAGTTTGACAGAAAAAAAACTAAAAAAGAGAAGAAAGTTAAACTAAAATGAATGGATGCAGCTGGGTTGCGTGTAGTAAGACAGTAAGAAGAAACGGCGAAGTCAAACCTAATCCGAATTTGCTTTGCATATTTCTATATACCAAATTCAGATTAAGTGTCTTGAATATAAAGGAAGTTATCATTCGGAAATTTGAAATATATGATATTCTAATTCGATAAAGAGCAATAACACCACAATGGAATATCGAATAAACATCCAAATCAAATTTGAGTTCTATTTTCTTTTTATTAGTGCATGTAGAAAATTCAGATTAGGTGTGTGTAATATGAAGGAATTTATCATTTGGAAACTTGAAATATTAGAAATTCTAAGTCAATAAAGAACAATAACTCTGCAACAGAATATCGGAAAAACGTCAGAATCGAACTTGATCTGTATTTTCTGTTTATAAGACCATATACCAAAATTGGAAATCACATATCGTCGCCTGAGTGCTGGAATGTCCTATGCCTATGTCCCCAATGGGACATTGGACATTCTAGCAATCATGCGTCGATATATAGCCAAAATTATCGTCTAGATCAGCCGGAAACTTGAAATATAAGAGATTCTAAGTCAGTAAAGGGCAATAACTTTGCACCAGAAATAAACGTCAAAATTCAACTTGACCTGTCTATTCGGTTCACAGGGCTAAATACCAAACTGATATCAGCTGAAGTAAATATGAGGGAAGTTATCAAACGGAAACTTGAAATATGTGAAATTTTAAGATAATCTCCTCATAACAATGTCGAATAAAATTAATATCATAACCAAACTTTGTCTGTATTCTCTGTTGATTGAAATACATACCAAAATAATTACATTGTTAATGCAGTTATACGCTTTGGGTCCAAATACTCAATTTCGATTGGTCAATTGGATGAAAACGTCATGACCAAATGTAATTCATTTTCCAATGAATACATTTGGTCGAACTTTGACCCGCATTTACGGTAGAATGCAGTTGACAGAATGTAATTCGGGCGGTGTTTGGGTGGGTTTTTAACTTTTGGCGCCTCTCGCAGTGAGCAACTCCGCTGCTGTTTCTTTGGTGACATTTCCCAACTGTGGCATAAAGCCCGTTACTATAATACTCGTTTCCGTTTCTAAAGTTGTGAGGGTGTTTTTTCGCCTCGATCGTTCGTACATGTTTTATTTCGTCTTTCTGCTTTGTTGTTTGATAAAAAGAAGTTTAAACAGTTACGGAATGTAATTATAAGAATTGAATGGAATTTTTATAATCCTGATTGGAGTATAAACGTGTGGGAGTGGTGACAAATTGTATGAATCCTTTCGGGATTCATACAATTTGTACCCATTTCCACATGTTCATACTCCAATAAAGATTATAAAAATTGCATTCAATTCTTAAATGAACTGCATATCACAAGCATAAGCCAAAGTTGTCATCTGGAAACCAAAATTGAATGATCAGAAATATATGAAATTCTATGTCAATAAATGGCAATAACTCCTAAACAAAATCGAAAAGACGTCAAAGTCGAACCTCATCTATATTTTCTATTGATAAAACCATATTTCGAAAACGAATTAGATGCCACATACATAGCCAACGTTATTGTCTGGCTCAACCAGAAACTTGAAATATAATAAATCCCAAGTCAATGAAAGGCTATAACTCTGCATCGGGAAATAAAAACATACATGGAAATTGATCTTGTCTTGTATGTTATGTTCAAAAGGTTAACCCTTTACCCAACGTAACGGCCAAAACCGGCCAGCGCTATTCTCAAAAATCGCCTATTAATTTTAATTATTTTTTCATTTTTTGTCTCAAAAACATAGGTTATGACCCCTCATTGGAACGAGCTCGTCGAGCTCGTTCCAATGAGGGGTCATAACCTATGTTTTTGAGACAAAAAATGAAAAAAAATAGTTATTCAAGAATTTTTTTTGCAAGTGTCGTCTGCTTTTCATGTTAGGTAAAGGGTTAAGTACCAAACTCCTATTACATGGAGCGAATATTACGAAGTTATTATAAGAAACTTGAAATATATGAAATTTTAAGTCAATAAAGGCCAATCAGTAACAATGCAAGAGAATATCAAACAAATGCCATAATCGCGCTTGATCTGTATTTTCTGTTGATAAGAACATATACTAAAATGAAGTGGATATCACATATATTTCCAAAGTTATCATCTGGAAACCAAAGTGAACAGACAGAGATATATGAAATTCAAAATCAATAATGGGCAATAACTCCACAATACAATATCGAAAAAAACGTCAAAATCGAACTTGATCTGTATTTTCTGTTTTTAGGCCATATACGAACAATGAACTGCATATCACATATACAGCCGGAGTTATCATCTAGAAACCAAAAGTGAACGGACGGGCGGATAGAATGACAGAGGGACAACGCTATACTGTAAAACGGAGGTATAAAAATGCCTTGGTGTCTTGTACCCCCATGTCATGAAGGGCAGGTGACAGGTGATAATCGTATAAGTGAGAATTATGGACACTACACCGCGGTCGCAATCTTCAATGGTATATTTGAATTGTCTGGAAAACACAGGTGGTCGTTGGTTGCCACCATTTAGTAAAGTCTGGATCAATTATGAGTTCTCGTAAACAGATAAGGGCAGGTTGTTCCACTGGTGTGTAACGCTGGGGATAAAAAGCGGATACAGTTGTGTCCGGACCAAATGCAAATTTCAATGAAACCATATCATGTGACCCCCCTCATTGGAACGAGCTCGACGAGCTCGTTCCACTGAGGGGTCAATAGTATGTCTCGCACGTTTCAGGGAATATTAGCAGGACCCATGTGCAGGACCCCGGAAGTGACGCCATGTCACGTGACGTAGTGGCGCCATGTTATGTTGTCATGGTAACCCACGCGAGCGGCCACCTTGTGACGTCATCGCCATGGTGATACGTGGTGTGTTGATAGGGAGATACGTGTTTCCGTCGTCCATATTTTACAGAATCGGCTAGGAGGGAGCGCGGTGGCCCAATAGGTAGAGGTGCAGGCTGCAAGCCGAGAGGTCCTCGGTTCGAATCCTACCTGCGGCAACCGCGTTGTGTCCTTGGGCAAGACACTTCATCTCCATTGTCCGCTTGGGGGCACGATGACGCCGTGTACTAAGGCGTACTGCACGTCGATGGTGTGCATGTCTTCAACCAATCTAACCCTGCCTGTGCTGCTGTGCGGAGTTACGATGTTGGGGAGCTGGCAGCTGCTCGTCGTTGCTCGGTGGTTCTCTCCGGGTACTCCGGCTTCCTCCACCCGTAAAACTGTCGCGGTCATGATTAGCCATTGTGCATAAATATGTGACCTTAAACACCAATAAATAAATAAATAAATAATCGGCTAGGAATCTCAATTACGGAATGCTTTATATGTATACAGGGGAAATCTGATGGAACATTTTGAAGGCTTGAGCGAAGGTATAGCTAGGAAGTAGTGATACAAGTCAATATTCATGGATGGTAGTTTAGTCAATAGTACTGGTACAAGGCCGCAATGGAACAAGACTGTCGTAGAAGCTAATGATAGGACAAATAGACCATATACCTGTAGTGGCCTTGGAGCTTTGGCGACAAGATGGAAACGAAAGCCCATTTGTGGAATCCCTTTTTTGAATCTCATTTGTGGAATCCCTTTTTCGAAAACGCCTGTGGCTATGGAATCCCTTTTTCTGAAATGAGTCGTCGAGTCGTTCGAGGAGTCACTCGATCGAGCAATTGCTCGATAGCTCATTTGCTCGATGGGATTCGAGTCATTCGAGCAATAGTTGCGAGACACTCGACAAAAGACGGAATCCCACTTTTGGAATCCCTTTTGGAATCCCATTTGTGGAATCCCTTTTTCGAAAACGCCTGTGGCTATGGAATCCCTTTTTCTGAAATGAGTCGTCGAATCGTTCGAGGAGTCACTCGATCGAGCAATTGCTCGATGGCTCATTTGCTCGACAGGATTCGAGTCGTTCGAGCAATATGCCGAGTCACTCGATCGAGCAATTACTCTAAAACTCATTTGCTCGATGGGATTCGAGTCACTCGAGCAATGGTTTATCAGTTACTGCTCGATTGCTTATTGGGTTTGGGAATGCTTTTGATATACACAAGGGAGATAACTGCATTATGGGAAATCAAGCACTCGTAATTATAAGACTTGGGCGAGAGAACCAGAGATAGTTTGGACTTGATAGACTGTTAGTGATAGAGAAACAGATGCAATAGGCATTAAAATGGGATAATGGGATTCTGGGAAAATCAGGCCCTGTACTCCTATTCAATAGAACATACCCCGTACCCCTTGGTACTATAGCATAACGTGTTATTTTTATATGCCCAAAATGGGGCTTCACATGTCCGTTTGGGTGGTTTGGTGGAGATTTTGGTGGTATGTAAGGAAGGTGTAAGGTCTATTTGGGTAATTAAATATACTCTAGTTCAATCGAACACAACCCCAGGGGACCCCATGGTACTATAGCACTACGTGCTAAAGCGATAAAATGGGAAATCCGTATAAATAAAGTCAATTTCGGTAGTTTAGGGTGGATTTTGGTGATTTGGAGGATTGTCGGGTTGTTTGTGGTAATTAGATTTACTCCGATTCAATCGAACATACCCTCCGAAAATACCCCGTCCCATTGCAGAAACACTGGGTAACATAGCAACTACGTGCTACCATAGAAACCAAGATGGCGGCCTCCAGTATACAAAATGGACGACGGAAACACGTATCATCCTGACAAAACGCGCTGTGCATGCGCATTCACACCTCGTATCACCATGGGGATGACGTCACAAGATGGCCGCTCACGCAGGTTACCACGACAACACAACATGGCGCCACTACAGCACGTGACATGACGTCACTTCCGGGGTCCTGCACCGGGGTCCTGCCGATATTCCCTGAAACGTGCGAGACATACTACTGGGGTCACATGATATGGTGCCATTGAAATTTTTTGAAATATATATTTTTTAAACTACTTAATTTGTAAATTACGCGGGTGGATGCGGCCGATTCGTTAAGTAAAGGGTTAAGAAGTCTAAACGAAACCTGGCTTTCGAGCAGATATGGCAAATGTGGTCGTTCCATATACATGCGCTATTTAATATGACTCCCAAATGTTAATGGTTATTAACTTGGAATGTCTGCATATAAGGTAAGAATAATGGTCGACGGGCAGTGGAGTTGTTTTTATGTGTTATAATCATACTTTATCGCGGGGTGAACTCCATCAACCTCTTCTTAGCCCAGTATTCTATTGTGGCCAAATCAAGATTGATAGATGCTGAACATGGCCTTAAAAACATAAAAAATCCTCATATTTACGAGAATTATAACATAAATGACATGCCTTAGTTAATGACAGAAGGTTGAAAGGAATTTCGGCCAGTAGCAATATCGACCACTTTTTGTAGGTTTCTGTCTGCACACGAGAAGAGGTGAATACATTGAAGCAGTGATTCCAGAAAGAAGAGAATCTTTGATAATCTTTTTTCTCTCTCTTTCATCTTAATAAACCTGCTCTATGGCGCCTGAACCGGGAAAAAGGGGCAGCTGCCAGAAGTACACTAGAGGAAATCGTACATTCGGCGAACTGTCACAGAGAAACTCTCGAGTATTCTTTTCGGGTAATTTTTACGTGTGCCAATCAACGCCTATTGGTGGGTGTGTTAAGAGAAAGGATTAGGTTCGTAAAGAGAAAGGTCACAGGTTTATTGCTTATAGCCGAAATTGCACTTTATAAAGGAGGTGACACCTGGTTGCACTCAACTCTATGTGTGGAAATACAATAAATATAATTATAAACTGAAAACTGAATTATTTATTTATTGTTGTTTAAGGTCACATACTTCTGCACAATGGCTAATCATGACCACAACATGGAGATAACGTCAAGGGTAGTCGATCGTTTATACCCCATGTTGCCTATTTTAGAGGACTCGCACCCCAAGCATTAGTGACTGGGTCCTATTTTACCAGTAAAACAGAGCTTGTTTACCACAGTAAACAAGCAGTGCTACACTTCCCGGGGTTCCCACGGGGGAAACTGAGAACTACAAAATCTTTTCACTTTTATTTATGATTAACAGTATTTAACTCAAGAAGAAAAAATAAAATTTTTCCTTCTTACTTTACAATTATTGCAAATTTTGTTAAAAACAAAGAAACAAGGACTGTCATGATTGTGATTGAAAAATACACGAGGACACACAAAAAACACATATTAATGAAGTGTGCTTTATTAACAGTTCTGTTTTATTCACATTACAACATATAAACAGAATGCCACAGAAATTACAGCACCTTGTGAAAATATTAAACATGAACAAGTTAACAGTTTTAATTTACAATATTGAACCTCACCATCTGCACGCTAGTGTCAAAATATCAAAATTCCAATTCGCAAAAATTTTCGCATAATGCAACTATCTAAATATGGGGCAAAAGAAAGTATTTTTATTGAAAATATTTACCCATTAATTTATAATAAACTGGTTGACAAAAAAGGGTGTTGTGAGAAAGGGAACTGATGCTTTGATAATCGACGAAACGGGAATTAAGGAAAAGAGAATTGACGGAAAGGTTAGGAGCCCTGTTGTGAGAGTTTCCTTCGAATGCAATCGACCAGCAGCACTGTAGCGAACCACGTATAACACTCGGCCCCAATAGACCCGATAAGGTAAATATAGAATATACCCATAGTAGCTTGGTGTACCAAATGTTCACCACGAGTGGTGAACATTTGGTACACCAAGCTACTTTGGGTACATTTTATTTATACCACGATCGTCAGATTATTAAGAGTCGCTATTATTTTTTCTCGATTTTACTGAGCACCAGGCGTACATACGAGCGAATAAGTTTTTGTTTACACGAGCGTCAGTGGGTGGTACTTCCGCTGTCAATTTTATCGCGGAAACGAAATGAAAAAAAGAAACCGAGACTTTTTCGTTTTAATAACATAATAACATACTATTTCGAGTTATTCTTGCTTTATTACCATGAGACAATGCATGTTTGTTAATTTCTGGCATCTTATGAAGTAAACCCATTTAAAAACGTAGGAAATAATTGCCACTCCCATTTCACTCTTCGCGAGGTGACGTGCGATAAACTTAGACAAGTTGGCATTCAGGTCGACGTCACCAAATGTCAACGGGGATGTTGTTGTAAATTTTTACTATTGAAATCCCATTGCGGGCGTGTTCATCACGGTTGGTGTGTAAAGCTAAAATTTATGTCATTGGCTTTTCATATTCAGTAGAATAGGTAATCATGGTATAATGTAGGTTACCCAAGTGAGTGCTCTGTTACAACCCACTTTGTAATAAAAGTTGCAAAATGTAATAATTATTACAAAATGCAACTACTTGGAAGGGAAAAACGTTGCAACATGTAATAATTATTACAAAATGTAACTACTTGGACGGGAAAAATGTTGCAAAATGTAATAAACTTTTTTTTCAAAGGGACACTTTTTTTCAAAGGGGAAATCAAAAACTAATTCATGTTGTTATTAAAATAAATTGGTGTCTCTATGATTCTTCTACTGTGTTCGGGTATGTTATACGCATATCTTCGTGTATTTGAGCGAGTTTCGTATAGTTTCGAAATTTTATTACAAAATGCAACGACTTGGATGGAAAAACGCTGCAAAATGTAATAATTATTACAAAATGCAACTACATGGACTGGATAAACGTTGCAAAATGTAGTAAATGTTACAAACTGCAACTACATCGACTGGAAAAACGTTGCAATATGTAATAAAATATTTTCAAGCAGAGCAATCAAACTAATTCATTGTATTATACAATTATTAATAGCAAATTGTATCTGAATGTCTTAACCAAATGCTGTCAATGTGTATTGTTTGTAGAGATGTCCACTGGTGATCAGTATAGTTTCGATGATAGGAAATGGCTAGTGATCGTCTATGGCGATCTCTAGTGGTTGTTGGGAGCGAGATGTGATAGCGGGCTATGAGTACTAGCCGCGCTGAGCCCTCTCCTCACCTCCTCACATCCTCATATGGGGAGATGTTCAGTGGTGATAGCCATTGACGATCATGCCTAGTGATCGTTTATGGCGATCGCAAGTGATCGTTACTAGTGATCATCAGTCATCACCTCCCTCTATGAGGGTGAGAGGGCCGTGAGGAGAGACCCCATGGAGTCTTCACCCCATACCCCTCACATCCGCATCTCGCTCCCAACGATCACCGAAGATCATAGATATCCCAGATTTGACCGGATCAGAACCAGATTAACCGCAAAAGCAAATCACCACCAGACACAGTAGCGCAGCGATTTATAGAAATGTCACTCTTTAAGATTTTGGGTTATAAATCGAGGACCAACATGTAAACGTCTGGTGGACGTAGTGGTTTGCTTTTTGTGTATTGATTTTACTAGGCTTTGACGCACTGTTATTTGTTGAGGTTTTACGACACTTTCAACACCTAGGGTCATATCGTGGCGGTGGAGGAAGCCGATGTATTAGGATAGAACTGTCGAACAGTGGCGAGTAACTGTCAGACTCTCCAATGCACTAACCCGAGTCAGCATTGGTTGAAAGCGTGTGCACCACCGGCGTGTCATACGTCTTAGCACACTTTGCCACCGTGTTCCCACATAAGCAATCCGGATTAAGTGTCTTACTCAAAGACACAGGGTGAGTGACACGGACCCGGATCGAACGTTTGAACCCTCGGTCTAAAGTTCGACAATATAGTCAATGTGCCACCGCGCTCCGCTTTACCTCGTTGAAATGAATAATGAAATTTTGAGTGAAGCAGCTGAACATTTTGGGTGAACAACGTGTTTTCAATTTTATTTGAGTGTGTGTGTGGGGGGGGGGGGGGGGAGGGGTGGGGGTGGTGGTGGCTACGCACCACGAAGGCGCACGTGGCCGTCTATATGGGCGCGAGCTCAACTTACATCCAAAATTACATATATAATATTTTTCATGCAAAATCGTAAACCAAGACATGCGGGAACAAGAGAACTGGGAAGGCCGCCAAGACACAAAGAGACGCCCGCCCATGAGACGGAGAAAAAAGAGGGAGGACACCACAATACTCATCCACCATTTGGAGTCACCGAAGCGAACCACAGGCGTCCTTTACTATCGACTAGGGCTGCGGCGTCCAGACCTAGACCGCTCATGCGACATCACGCCGAGTGCTGAAGGGAACTGACATTGTCATCAGGGAAGTCGGTCACTGGATTTCTGTGTACTAATTCCGTTGATATTGAGCGTCTTGAATCACTGAGCCTAGTCGAGTGAGCCAGCAAACGCAGCTATCCCATTCCAAAAGCAGTCGTACTAATCTAGGATCGGGGCTACTCAACGGCACAGCCCTACCGCTGGGCCCGAGCAAGTCCTGAAACTCAGCTTCGCGGACAACGACAGTGCGCCCACTAGGACGTCGCCGGCGTAATAGCTCCTCTAACAGTTTCCCACTCTTGATACCTGTTTTTTCCTTTAACATACACCATGCATCAAGCATCCACACCAGACATCGATGCAAGCGGTGCGCACTGTACAAAGCCATGAAACTAGAGTTGGCCATTGGGGTTTCGATCTTTTAAACTGGGGGCTATGGAATGACTGCCATTTATTCATATAGTGGCAACGTGCGCCAAGCAAAGAAATGGATAGCAGCAGACTGGGTTGACGTTTTCCAACAGAAATGGCTTGTGTGCTTTTCGAAACTTAGTGAAAGAAAAACAGTTTCGTTGAATGAATTTAAAAGGTCCTGATTTTTAAAACTGTTAGGTCGACAAGGTTGTCATCGTTTATTCAGTGTCAAGTGTCTGATGGGCAGGCAAAGATGTTGAAAATTTTAAACTGTTCCAGACAAATTTTAAATATGTTATGTTTGTAAAGTATAGTTGCGACAGCAATTTTGGGATGGCTTGAAAGACAACAGTGTGCGCAGAATAATTGAAGTTTCATGAAACTTGTGAACTGATAATTTCAGGTACTTTTCAATATCATTTTATCACCAAGTGGACGATAACTCAAGCGGCACAGGTGATGGTTATTTTTTCGGATCAGATTTCAATTGTTTCGGGCATATGAGGTACAAATAGCAATATTAATTTAACCTTTCACACGCTTTCTTTTTATTAGTATTATTTCTCAAGACCTCAAAATCAGGGGAGCACTACATATAATACAGCTGGTAAAAAGACTACTTGTAATCATTTCGCATTTTAAATTTACGAATTGAATCCGAAAATCCGAAAACCCAAAGAACAATATCCGAGTGGATACAAGGGATATCTCACGAGTGGCAATGAGAAGCAGGAGAAACATTATTTTTGTGAGCTATTTTCAGGAGTTAAAATACACTATTTGCAGTGGGGAAGCGTGGGCTATTTCTGGTATACACTCACAAATTACGAGAGTTTCGTTTCCTCATGTGTGTCAGACCTCAGAAGGTGTGGCATTACACCACTGACTGATTTCCTTTCCGTACATGAAAGCATTTAACCCTTTACCTAACATGGAAAGCAGACGACACTTGCAAGAAAAATTCTTCAATAACTATTTTTTTCCATTTTTTGTCTCAAAAACATAGGTTATGACCCCTCATTGGAACGAGGGGTCATAACCTCCAATGTGGGGTCATAACCTATGTTTTTGAGACAAAAAATGAAAAAATAATGAAAATTAATTGGCGATTTTTGAGAATAGCGCTGGCCGGTTTTGGCCGTTACGTTGGGTAAAGGGTTAAAAATGTTTAGCACTCTCACTTGGAATAGTGATGCCGAACCATTTCACAATTTTGCATGGATACTACATCTGTTCAATTATAACCAGTTTATACCTGTACTTTTTATATTTGTGAAACTAATTATATTCTGTTTTTCTAATTACCAATAAATAATAAGTGTTGTTTTTTTATTCTTTGTTATCCTTTGTAAATCTTTCGAATAAGTAGCCGAATAGTTCCTATGAAAAGGAGTACCAATACCGCCCATTATCCTGACTTTGCGCCTATCCTAAAACCACTAAAGCTGAACAACATTTTCATCATGAAAATGCTTGCCTGGAAAGAGATGTCTTGTGGGTACATGGCTAAGGTAATATAATGAAATCCATAAAACCCAAGAAAAGCAAAGTGAAGTATTTTTCTTTCCATATCATCCTTTAAGAGTAGTTTGTTATGTTTCCGAAAGGGCCCTTTATGTCGCTCTCTACCTGACCCCCATATGCACCCGGACCCCAGACCACCCTCTCCAAATTCATATCGCTGACACAACCTCTATAAGCTCATTTACAGTTCGCATCGTTTGCATCGCAGGCTGGGTGTGGATGCCTACTGCAAAGTTTGTGAAGATGCAGGAAAGTAGGGAATCGACAGAGAAAAATGGTTAGAGTAGCTATGACGTCGGTGACGTCATGGAGAGAGCGCAAGGTCATGATGGGATTGACTGCTGTCGATGTCCACAGATAGTGAGTGAACGTTGATTGGGCCCAGCAATACCGCCCTTGGCCTATGTCTATACCCTCGTAACACTGTCCGCAGTCGCTTCAGATCAAGTCTGCCTTACCCTATGCCATTTCGCACAGAACTTGTGTCAGTGGTGCCATTTCCCTCAGTAGAATTGGATTGTTGCTATATCCCACACCATGGTAGGATTGCCGAGTGATTGTGTCGGTTCGGTCGGGTCACCGGTTGGTGAGTTTCTGGTATAGGGTCACTGTTGGGAGCAGAGTGAAGTATGACTGTGTCACTCTCGGTCGGGCGACTGCTTGGAGGGCTTCTGAGATAGTGTCAACGTTGGGAGCAGGAGTGAGGCTACTGTGTCGCTAGGTCGGGCCACTGGCTGTCAATCGGGTCACTGGTTGGAGTCTCTGCGTCGCCAGGTCACTAGTTCACTAGGTTCTTGTAAAGCAGGCCATAATTTCTGGACGGGGCAGCGACAGTGGCGCTCTCCGTCGGAATACTAGGAGACCAATGAGGTTTCTGAGGTGATGGCTCAATGAGGTCTCTTCTCATAGCCCTCACATCGTCATCTCGCCCCCACCCCCCCTTCCAACAATCACTCGACAGCACCATCGGCAATCACTAGGCATCCATAGTGAACGCCCGCCACTGGCGATCACCAATGATCATCTTCCTAATGGGAATGAGAGGGCTGTGAAGAGATGCCCCAATGAGGCCTCGCCTCATAGCCCTCACATTCCCATCTCGCTCCAACAATCACTTGATATCGCTATTGCCAATCAGTATGGATGTCAGTGATCTTTAGTGATCGTTGGGAGCGCGGTGTGGATGTGAGGGCAATGAGGCGTGGATTCAATGATGCCTCATTTCACAGCCCTCTCATCCTCAGACAGGGAAATGATCACTAATGGTCGCAAGTAACGATCACTAGAGATCGTCATAAACGATCACTAGGCATCCCTGGTGATCGTCAATGGCGACCACCAATGATCGTCTCCTCGTATGAGGATGTTGGGGTGAGGGGTGAGGAGAGGCCTCAGTGCGGCTAGTACTCATAGCCCTCTAATCCTTATCTTGCCACCAACGATCACTAAAGATCATCACCACAGACGATCACTAACCATGTCTTGTCATCGCCACTATACTGATCACCAGTGGACATCTCTACAAACAACACACATTGACAGCATTTGGTTAAGACATTCAGATACAATTTGCTATTAATAATTGAATAATACAATGAATTAGTTTGATTGTTCTGCTTGAAAATATTTATTACATTTTGCAACGTTTTTCCAGTCGATGTCGTTGCAGTTTGTAACATTTATTACATTTTGCAACGTTTTTCCAGTCAATGTGGTTGCATTTTGTAATAATTATTACATATTGCAACGTTTTTCCAGTCCAAGTAGTTGCACTTTGTAATAAAATTTCGGTCATATTCGAAACTCGCTCAATACACGTAGAAATGCGTATAACATACCTGAAGACAGTCGGAGAATCATAGAGACACAAATTTATTTTAATAATTGTACAGTAACACGAATTCGTTTTCGATTTCCCCTTTGAAAAAAGTGCCCCTTTGAAAAAAAAAGTTTATTACATTTTGCAACGTTTTCCCCGTCCAAATAGTTGCATTTTGTAGTAATTATAACATATTGCAACGTTTTTCCCTTCCAAGTAGTTGCATTTTGTAATAATTATTACATTTTGCAACTTTTATTACAAAGTGGGTTGTAACAGAGCTCGCCCTGAATACACTTGGGTAACGTTTTGGAGGAGTGTTTGGTCGTCGATTCATACCTCCGATACTTCGCCCGCGATGTTTTCTTTAGTTATACCGCGATTAACTTGAACTAAGTGAATGAAGTTGTAGGTAGTTCAAATCTTTGAATACCGACATCGAGGTTAGAATCGGACTTGCACATCGTCTTCAGATTCAAATTCAGATATTTTATTCACACTACACATAAGTGGTTACAAATACAATAATAGTTACAACTACAGATATTATTAGGTTTAGGGGAGAGCGGTGGCTCAGTTGGTGTAGATGCAGGCTGCAGTCCGAGAGGTCCTCGGTTCAAATCCCACCAGCGGCAACCGCGTTGTGTCCTTGGGCAAGACACTTAATCTGAAATGCCCACGTAGGGGCACGGTAGTTTTGTCTACTAAGGCGTACTGCACGTCGATGGCGCATTTGTCTTCAACCAATGCTAACCCTGCTTGTGTGAAGTTAATATGTCTGACAGTTGCTCGCCGTTGCCCGGTGGTTCTATTAGGGTACTCCGGCTTCCTCCACCCGTAAAACTGTGAGTGCTCATCGAATGCGCCTGCAAACAAGTCTGGCATCTTCATTGTCACTGAGTCCTTTTCTGAGCACCAGTAGTGATGTATTTCATTATTCTTTGTGGGCTTTTTTTGCCCTCATGGGATAATTAGCTACTAAGAGTTGGGCGTTCTTCAGATTAACATCATAGATGTGTTGATATTGCTGTTAACAGACGACTATATGTTTCTTGAACGTATTCTTTGGTACATGTACTTGTTGGAACAACCAGAGTGAGCAGCAAGTTTGGCCAGGAAGAGGGTTCCAGGTAAAAGCGACGAGTACTTCAGTTGTGTTATGCAAACACCTGTTAAGCTTATTTTTGTTTACATGTTTACTAAGGGCAGTCAAGACAGTAGGAATTATCAGGATTGACATAAGTGGAATATGGCGAAAGAAATTTGGACGTCACATTTTTCGGTTATTGGTATTTCGAGTTGCAACGTCGAGAGCGTTCGAAAGTTTCGGAAAAGTAAAAAAGGGAGTTTATCAAGAGATCCGGTCCCGATTTTTCCCTCGTTGCACGAGGCAAGGTTATCTGGTAATCCTACCAAATTGTTTGTCTCCTACACTAAATGTATCGTTACAGTTAAAACGAGAAGTCCTGTCATGAAAGGCGCACAAATAGTACGTCGATATGCGCGTTAATCTACGCGTTATGACCATAGTAAGGCTATCAAATTCTGCACATATGGCCTGTGCACAAGCAAAGTTTCAACCAATGGACCTCCGGCTAACCCGGAGGTCCATTGGCAGAAACATTGCCTGTGTTTGCTATGAGTAACCAGGAGAACCCGTCGTGCTTGGGATGCTATTCGATATGGCAATTGCGCGCAATTCCTACACGCCATTAATCCTAGATAAGCGCACAGTTCGTGACAGGACTTCCAGTTTTAACTATAAAAGACGCCCGTAATCTAAAGTTTTTCCAATCAAAGGCGAATTTTAAGCAGGTTGTTTAAACAATTTATTTATGTTTTGGTGCTTAACGCCTTATAAGCACCTAGGGCTATATCGTGGCGATAAAAAAATGGGAGGTCATTATCTTTCGCAAAATAAAAAAGACACGATAAAATCTGGAAAGATCATGAGGAATTAATAATTGGTGAATTCAGTGATGAGAAAACACTGCGTAAATCAACATGTTGAAGAGATATGAATAGATATGGGAGGAGATGTATAAGAATAAGGCTAAACAAAATTAATCTTTTGATTCCCAGGCAGCGACGCATTCGTTTTTTTTTCGGCCCGCGTTCGTCATATTTATGTTAGTGGCAAAAACAAAATGTCTAAAACTATCATAGGGTAAGACTTCAGCGGAATCGCATCGCAATGTAATATGCCCTATGCATGGATACAATATTGTTATTCTCTTCGCGAATTGCGACACGATTCTCATATGTATGAACAAAATAAATATTTATTTAACTGGTTGAGGGCTAGGTTATTTTTGGTGATCTGAATTTTATCAGCAAAAATTGTTTTATTAAGAATTATTGGAGAGTGCCGCTCCAATAATTTGTAAAAGAACAAATTTGTATAAACAAACTATTATTTACGTTCCACTGAATACGGAATGGGCAAGGAAAATTTTGGCTTTTGCACTGGTACCTCCATTTTTTGAAAGGACTGAGAGTGGCTTCTAGCACTCAACCAGTCAGAAGTTTTGTTGTTCTATATTGATATTGTGTTGTATTATCACTGTTACAAAATAACTATCAGTGAAATCAACATGGAAGCTCTAGTATTTAATTTTAGGCTCTCACAACTGGATTTTAGGAATTGGTGACCATTCCACCAGGAATGAAAAGTAAAAATAAAAATTGCCCTCCCTCATTCGTTTAAAAAAATGCCTGAGAATCAATTATTTAATTTTGTTCAGCCTAAATTAAAATTTATTAAAACGGTTGATTACGTTTAGAAAATCAGATAACCTGCCCCGTACGATAACACCTTGCCGCTATGCGTCTCGGTGTCTCTCCTCGTACGGGAAAAGGTTTTTCAGTTTTTTGAAATACCGCCAGCTGGATTGGTAACTATTCCACATCCTGTCCCTTGTTCAGTCAACAAATCGCATTGTTCTATCAAGTATTTCAAATTAGTTACAAAACCCGAAAAGACAAAAGATTCAGAATGCATCCCTCCCCGCGTGATCAATACCATAAATACATACACAGAACGACACACGCGAGAGAATGGGTTAATCTATATGGCAAGAGTGCCAGCGTGGAAGGATAAAACGAGAGGCTGCAGACCTCGAGTTTTATCCTTCCGCGATGGCACAAGTGCCATATCGATTAGCCCATCCATACGCATGTGTCGTTCTGTGTTTATTACACGCCTTCACATATATAAAAAACAATTATCAGAAGGACACTCCACAATTCATTTGACAACCATCCACAAAAAGAACGCATTTTATCGCCGACCAAATTTGCGAGGGAAACCCGTGTTACTTCCAATGTGTACTATGTGCCTACTGCCACTCAGAACACATTGGAACTCAGGAGACAATTTTAAGCTACCGCTAGTAATTACGTTGTTCGATTTCCAGAAAATTCGAATGAAATTTCGCTTATAATAAATAAATAATAATAAAATATAATAAATAAAATAATCTGTCAACGATTTCCATTCCGCACACATGTGCGCAACAGATTTTAATTTTCCATATGCTTTAGTGTTGATGCTGATTTCATAGAACAAGCGTGCAATAAATATGTACTTACCAAACACAATAGCGTCTGATGCGTCTTCAACATTGTGGTCAGCTGAAGTTTACCAGTGGTGAACTCAAAAACGCCTTCAGGTTGGAAATGCTTCACCCTGAGACATACAGGGCTTTTATGATATGGTGAGGTCGAAAATCATTGGATAACGACTTGACGTCAATCATATTATATCTCTTTCCCGATGACCCGATTCGAAAAACTGAAATGCAAAAATATACTGTCAAACTGAATTTCAATTCAAATAGAATGTCATCTCTTTATGGACACCCTTTTCAGCTCATCTTCACAAAGTCAAGCTGAGCTAATCTCATCGCTCTCCGTCCGTCGTCCGTTGTCCGTTGTCCGTCTTCCGTCGTCCGCCCGTCGTCCGTCGTCTGTCAACACCATGTTTTGGTCTTCTCCTCCAAAGCCACTGGGCCAAGTCAAGTGAAAGTTTGTGTGACTGATGGCCCCGGAGGGGCATTGCATTTTTGTTCAACTCGGCATGCTCAGCCCCATAGGGAGGGAGTGGGAGAAAATGCTCCAAAATATTTTTAAAATCTTCTTCTCATGAATCAGTGTGTACAATGACTTGATATTTGCTATGGAGCTCTCATTTGAGGTGAAGAATCCAGTTTGTTGTTTTGGCTTTGTAATGGAAGGAGTAAGAGTTTTGGTCCCACCCAAAATTTCTATTTCAAGAACCGGTTGGCCAACTTCAACCAAATTTGGCATGTAGTTTAAGTGGGTCTCAAGTGAGGGGTAAGATTTTTGCCCCCACCCAAAATTTCTATTTCAGAACCGGTGGGCCAACTTCAACCAAATTTGGCATGTGGTTTAAGTGGGTCCTAAGTAATTGATTGATACCTAAAGAATTTTTCACAGCCCTGTGACAACACCAGGGGCTAAAACAGAAAAAAATTTCAAAAGCCCATATATCCCAAACCAGAAGGAACAGAGAACTGGTATTCGGAATGAAATATCCTAAGGACCAGAAGGAGGGATTTGTTTAAAAAAATTGCCATCAGTTCGATCAGGGTGCCTGGAAGAAGGTCTTGAAAAATGATGAGTCGGCATTTTTGCAGTAGTTTTATCCCTGGAGGATTTCATTCATTGATTGACACATTGTGTTCTTAAATAAACAAAAAATTCTGTTATGAACATTTAATCTGTGAATTCTGTGTATGTGTGGGGGTGGGGGTGGGGGTGGGGGGGGGCTTTTGTTTGTTTTAGAAAGATTTTTATTTATGTTTAATGAACCATTTCAATGCTGGAAAACATCTGATACCTCTATGCATGTCTTTAATTCAACACTCTCAATGCTGCAGTGTGGGTTCCAAAGATGTTTAGATTATCTTGACAGAGTCAAGCTAAGCTATTGTCATGGGGCATGTGGAAGTCTGTGACTCTGTCTGTCCACAATTTGTCTGGCGCAGGCTACAGGCCGTAGTTCTTATCCCATCATCACCAAATTACATATGCATGTTCAGGTTGGTGTGTAGATGAGAACATCCTATTTTGGTCATGGTCGGCTGTTTACATTGGCTGCTGCAGCAGCCATCATGGATTTTGTATGGCGCGGGCTACAGGCCGTAGTTCTCATCTGATCATCACCAAATTTCATATGCATGTTCGGGTTGATAGCTAGATGAGAACGTCCTATTTTGGTCACAGTTGGCTGCACACAGTGGCTGCTGCAGCAGCAGCAGCAGCAGTGTGGGGGGATTTAATTTTTTTTGTTTATCTTAACCATTTTTCTTGAAATTTGGCAGGTTGTCTTAGACTGATGAGTAGATGAAATCTTTCTATTTTGGTCATGGTGGCTGCCCCTGGGGTGTGGGAATTGAGGGATGAAATTGTTTTGACTTGTTTTTTCTTCTACTTCATTGAGTGAAAAAAACCCCAATAAAGCACTGAATAAAAACTGTTTTTGTGTGAATGTAATATGATATCTCAGGCATGTTGGACACATCAACTGTGTGAGTTGGAGATCAGTATGTTCATTCTAAATGTGTATTTGTTTTCTCCAATTGATGAAATTTCATTTGCAGGCTTAGCTTTGGCCATGACTACTTTTCGTAATGTTTGACTTCAAATCAGCCAATGGTATCATGGCTGCTGCAGCCGTGTATTTTTTCTCCGATTTCAACAAAATTTTATTTGCAGGATTAGCTTTGACCATGACTACTTTTCATAATGTTTAGCTTCAAATCAGCCAATGGTAGCATGGCTGCTGCAGCCGTGTATTTTTTTTCTGATTTTAACAAAATTTCTTATGCAGGTTTAGCTTTTACCATGCCTACTTTTCGCAATGTTTGGCTTCAAATCAGCCAATGGTAGCATGGCTGATGCATCCATGTATTTTTCTCTCCGATTTTAACAAAAATTGTATATGCGAGTTCAGCTTTGACCATGATTACTTTTCATAATGTTTGGCTTTAAATCAGCAAATGGTAGCGGCTTTAAATCAGCAAATGATAGCATGGCTGCTGCAGCTAGATTTTTTGTCAGATTTTAACAAACTTTCATATGCAGGTTCAGCTCTGACCATCAGTACTTTTCATAATTTTTGGCTTCAGATCAGCCAATGTTAGCATGGCTGCTGCAGGTGTGTAATTTTTTCTCCAATTTTAACCAAATTGCCCTGAGATGGGTCGTTTGATCCGTAAACCACCACCGATGGGTTGAAATATGTGACTCAGCCATTGTAGCATGGCTGCTGCAGCCATGTATGTTTTTTTCTCTGATTTTAACAAAATTTCATGTGCAGGTTTAGCTTTAACCATGGCTACTTTTCGTAATGTTTGGCTTCAAATCAGCCAATTGTAGCATGGCTGCTGCAACCATGTATTTTTTCTCACAATTTCAACGAAATTTCATATGCAGGTTCAGATTTGACCATCAGTACCTTTTTAGCTCAACTTGACAAAGTCAAGCTGAGCTCTTGCCATCACTTCTCGTCCGTCGGCGTACGTACGTCCACAATTTCTTTTGGCACACCTCACAGGTCACATTTATGATCAGATCGCTTTGAAACTTGGTATGCTTGTTTGGGGTGACCTCTAGATAGGAGCTGTCGATTTTCTGCAATTTCCGTCAAACAATCTTGCCGCGGCCAACGTTCTTGAAACTTAGTTTAGTCAGACCTCAATATTTTCCTTTGGCACACCCTACAGGGCACATTTATGATTGGATTGCTTTGAAAACGTTCTTGGAACTTAGTTTAGTCAGACCTCAATATTTTCCTTTGGCACACCCTACAGGGCACATTTATGATTGGATTGCTTTGAAACCTAGCATGCTTGTTTGGGGTGATATCTAGATGGGAGCTATCGATTTTCTTCCATTTCCGTCAAAATATGTTGCTGCGGCCAACGTTCTTAGAACTTAGTTTAGTCAAACCTCAATATTTCACTTTGGCACACCCTACAGGGCACATTTATGATCGGATTACTTTGAAACCTGGCATGCTTGTTTGGGTGACCTCTAGATGGGAGCTATCGATTTTCTTCCATTTCCGTCAAAAAATGTTGCCACGGCCAACGTTCTTAGAACTTAGTTTAGTCAGAAAACTTAGTTTAGTCAGACCTCAATATTTCCCTTTGGCACACCCTACAGGGCACATTCATGATCGGATTGCTTTGAAACATAGCATGCTTATGTAGGGAGACCTCAAGATGGGAGATATCGATTTTCTTCCATTTCCGACAAAAATGTTGGCACGGTCAACATTCTTAGATCTTAGTTTAGTCAGACCTCAATATATTTCCCTTTGACACGACCTACACGGCACATTTATGATTGGATTGCTTTGAAACCTGGCATGCGTGTTTGGGGTGACATCTAGATGGGACCCATCGATTTTCTTCCATTTCTGTGAAAAAATGTTGCCGCTGACCTTTGAACTTAGTTTAGTCAGACCTCAATATTTCCCTTTAACACACCCTTCAGGACATATTTATGATCGGATCACTTTGAAACTTGGTATGTGTGTTCAGGGTGACCTCTAGATGTGAGCTATTGTTTTTTTTTCATTTCAATAAAAAATATTGTCGTTATCACCAGCCTTTGAACTTACTGCATTTGTGCATCAACTTAACACTTTTGCACTCGATGCAGGGTATATTTATGAAATTCCATAAAAGAAAATATTGCCACAAGCAATGACCTTCTACTTAGTGAATTTGTGGATTAACATCTTCCTTTGGCATGCCTCAGAGGGCACATTCATTATCAGGTTGTTTTGAAATTTTGTATGCTTATGCAGGGTGACAAAGCTAGGAGCTATTGATTTTTTTTTCATTTCCATCAAAAACTGTTGCTGTTAGCAACAATCTTTGAATTTATTGCATCTGTGCATCAACATTCTTTGACATTGCCCACAGGCCACATTTATCATAGGATTGTTTTTGTACTTGGTGTGCCCATTAGGCAAGACCTTTAGATAAGAGCTATTGATTAGCATTCATTTCTGTGAAAAAAAGTTGCCATTTACAATAACCTCTGAACATACTGCATTTGTGTATCAGCATTCTTCCTTTAGCCAGTCTTACAGTTTACATTTAAAAGTGCAAGGATTACTCTGACGTTGTGCACACACAATTCTGTTATGTTGAAATTTCATCAAATAACATTGGTACCAGTGATCTTCAATTTTATCATTTCATTTATAACTTACCAAGTTCAAGTTTGTCAAGTTGAGCTACAGTGTCACTGACACTTTCATATAATGGTTGGCTTCCAGTTAGCGAATGATAGCATGGCTGCAGCAGCTATGTCAATTTTTTCTCCAATTTTGACCAAATTGGTCTGAGATGGGTAGTTTCATTCGTAGATTAGCCTAGAAGGGGGTCGAAAAATGTGACTCAACCATTGTAGCATTGCAGCGTCAGCCATGTAATTTTCACTCCAATTTTAATGGAATTACCAAAAAATAATTATGACACAATTTACTTAAATGTTACATAAGTTCAGTAATTATAACATTAATCTCAGAAATATACCATAAGGCCAAGATAAGCTACAGTGTCATTGACACTTTCATTATGATGCCATGAACAAACAAAAAACCCTTTCAATACTGTTTTTTTTTGTTTCTTGGAAAAAATTGATCTGATTTCTGTCTGAATATCTTTAATTTAACCCTCTCATGACTTCAGTGTGTTTTTTCCGAAGATTTTGTTTCTCTCATGATGGACTCTTTCTCTACTGATTTCATGTTGAATGAATCCTTTCTATACTGGAAAGCATTTATCTGATTCCTGTGTGCATGTCTTTAATTTGACAATCGCACTACTGCAGGTCTGTAGCAGGGAAGCAGGGAGTTCCAAAGATTTTTAGCTCATCTTGACAAAGTCAAGCTGAGCTAATCTCATCGCTCTCCACCCGTCGTCCGTCAACACCATGTTTTGGTCTTCTCCTCCAAAGCCACTGGGCCAATTCAATTGAAAGTTTGTGTAAGTGATGGTCCCTAAGGGGCTTTGCATTTTTGTTCAACTTAACATGCTCAGCCCCATAGGGAGTGGTGGGGCAAAAATGCTCCAAAAATATTTTAAAAAATCTTCTTCTCATCAACCAGTGTGTACAATGACTTGATATTTGCAATGCAGCTTCCTTTTGAGGTGTAGAATCAAATTTGTTCAAACGAAGTTCGTGAAGCAATATTTGGCTTTGTAATGAGAGGGGTAAGATTTTTGGCTCCGCCCAAAATTTCTATTTCCTGAACCAATGGTCCGGTTTGAACAAAATTTGGTATGTGGTATTATTGGGTCTTAAGTACTTGGCACATGCAAAAAAAAAAAAAAATCCCACATCCGAATTGGAACCCTGGGCGGTAAAAATATAAATATTTTCAAACGCCCATATTTCCAACACCACACGGAACAGAGAGCTGTTATTTGGTATGCAGCATCCTTAGGACCAGTAGAACTGAATGATAAAAAAGGCCATCGGTTATTATGTTAAGGTGCTCTGTAATGGGCATCGAGAAAATGCTGAGTCAGCATATTTGCAAAGATTTAAAAAAAATTTTTCTTAAGAACCAATCATCAGAATCTTTTGATATTCGGTATACAGCATTTATAGGGGTGTCAGATACAAGTTTGTTGAAATAAAGCCCATTGGTTCATATTTGGGCCCAATATAGGAGCCCGAATTTTTTACATAGGGTGATATGGGGAATATTCTTTATAAATCTTCTTCTTCAGAAGCACCAGTCAGAATCTTTTGTTTGATATACATCATTAGTATGAGGGTCAGATTCAAGATTGTTCAAACCAAGTCCCTAGGTTAATATATGGGCTTCCTACGGAAGCCCAAATTTTAACTTTGTTCAATATGGGGGATCATTTTTAAAAATCTTCTTCAGATCCACCAAGCAAAAAGCTTTCATATTTAGTATGCAACATCTCCAGGGGGATCAGATTCAAGTTTGTTCAAATCAGATCCCTAGATATATATTCGGGCTCGCTATGGTAGACACATTTTTACTTAGTGCGATATGAGGAAATTTCTTTAAAAATCTTCTTCTTCAGATCCACCAGTCGAAATGCTTTCATATTTGGTATACAACATCTATAGGAGGTCAGATTCCAGTTTACTCAATTCAAGAGCCCGGGTTAATATTTGGGCTCCATATGGGAACCTGAAATTTAACTTAGTACAATATGAGGAAATTTCTTCAAAAATCCTCTTCTTCAGATCCACTAGTCAGAATGCTCTCATATGTGGTATACAGCATCTCTAGGGGTCAGATTCAAGTTTGTTCAAATCGGATCCATAGGGTGATATTTGGGCTAGATATGGTAGGCCAAATTTTAACTTAGTGTAATATGAAGAAATTTCTTTAAAATTTCTTTTCTTCTGATCCAACAGTCAGAATGCTTTCATATTTGGTACACAACATCTCTAGGAAGGTCAGATTCAACTGTGTTCAAATCGAGAGCCTAGGTTAATATTTGGGTTCCATATGGGTTGCCGGAATTGGCCATTGTGCTGAAGATTTAAAAAGTTTGTATTCAGTACCCTCTAGAGGTGTGTAACTAAGATTAATCCACATAGGTTGTATCAAGTGGCTTCATAGGATATCTCTACATTTTTGTCACTCCTGAGGAACTCCAGGATTGACAGTGTAGCCTTTGGAGATGGACTGCTTAATGTAGATTCATTCTTGGACTCTGTTTATATTGTGTTCTGTTCAAGATGAGCGCTTCAGGCCCCCGTGGGGCCTCTTGTCTTACATATCTGGCTGAGTACAAAAAAAATACATAATTTAATCCGTATTTACCCAAAGGCGTCGCGAAAATCACCAAATCTGGGTTGTAACCCTGATCTTTCTCGACTGTCATGCCGCAAATACTGACTGATAGATATTCTAACCACATCATCAAGGCATGTCTTCGTCGTAGTAGGTATGCTGTGATGACGTAGTTGAAATATCAGACAGTCAGACTTCTAATTAAAATCGAAAGCTATTGCTGTAGGCAATTCATACCCCCACTGCAGTGCTGGACAGAAGAAGCATACATGAATTAAAATAAAAGTAAGGACCGCAACTCTGTTGCAAAAATGCAGACAACTTTTTATATGTGCTGGAGTGGGTTGTCATAAGATCATTCATACCAAATTTCATTGAAATGCATCCACTCACTGATACGACATCGATGCAGACGGAGGGATGGACGCATTGAGGTAGGACGCATGTAATCCAGTATACCACCATTCTCTTCGAGAGTGGTGGGGGGATAAAAGTAAGGAGATCTTGAAAATTTATTTGTAGATTGATGCGTGCAGTAGTCGTGCTGTATGGGCGTCACCCCATAATTGCCCATGCTGAGCTTCCAACCGCCGGAATCGGGTTTTACGCTCCTCTGTTTGTATGGCACACTGTGTGTGTTACATGGTTCCAAGTATCAACTCTAGTCTCGTTAGAAAGTGTATGATTACAGACAACAGCTAATCGATATGTGAAACCCCAACCTAGACGAATATGAAAAAAATGGGGATAGGGGTGCTCGCGCTACCAGCTTGTAGCCACCCCTTAGTTATACCCCTGTGTATGTCTTGTGTTATTTGTAAATAACCCTTCGTATAAATTCCTTTGCATACTATATATGACGCGCACGTTCCGATCGTTACGATCATGCCATAGGCATAGAGTGTGCCGAGTGTTTGGGGGGACAAGCGCGCCCTGGTTCCAGGGACGTGGCTAGAGATTTCCGATGGGGGGGGGGGGGGGGGGTAGGGCAGTGAATTTCCAACTAGGGGAGGGACCGGGAGTGGGGAATCCTTGAACAAATGCTTACCGAAATAATGTATCCATGCAACTGGTAATGTGGCACCAAGACTTATCAATGGCCATTTCAAAGATGTTTGTAAAGAAATTCATGGAAAACATGAATTTTTTAAGCGTTTGATGGGTTTTTGATCCTCCAAAGGAGATAATGTTTATTTCTCGGGTACACATTGGCTGCCGTGTGTCTGCAAGTGGTAAATTTTTCTCGAAAACCTACAAGATGTTTTTAGAGAAATCCACAGAAAATGGGAATTTTAAGCTTTTAAGGAGTATCTCTCTTTAACCTGCCAACAAAGACTTCGACTTTTGAATAACTTTACTACTTACAAAAATGTTTCCGTATAAATTGTGCGATCGATAAAAGAAGGCACTTTTCTTTGTGGCGTACCCATTGGGTGCTTTGGTGTCCAAAAACAGCCCATTTTATCACAATTTTGACTTTTAGCAGCCCATGGATGGTTAACAAACGCTCACCGGAGTATTTTGTCTATTCAACTTCTACACAATGATTATCCGCTAGCTCCCGAACGAATGGAACCGATCGAAGGAGACGAGGAGTATTTTGTCTATGCAACTTCTATTGTCATACCAAGACCTGCGCGTGGCCAATTTTACTTGAAAATCTACAAGACTCGTCTGGAGAAATCCACAGAAAACATGCATTTTTGAGCTTTTGAGGGGTATTGCAGTTTAACCAGCCCAAAACGGTTTAACACTTCGTTTTTTGAATACCCTTATCACTTACAAAAATGATCCATGGTGAAGCCCACTTCCATTAAAGGAAGTTATGTTTATCTCTTGTATATCGTTTGGATGCTTTAGGGGCCCGAAAACAACTCATTTCATCAAAATTGCGGTGTTTGAAGCCTGTGGAGGGTTAACATATGCATTGCCTAATATCTCTTGTATATGAATGGTCGTGTCACAGACAGGTCCAAAAATGTTTTAAAAAAAATCTGCAAGACAGGTTTCGAGAAAGTGCCTTTAAACCCTAAGTTTGACTGTTTTTTGCCAATTCTGGCGGAATAAGGGTTAAATCGAAAATGCCGCCTCTGTACATTTTTAGATTTTTTACTCCTGTATGCGTGTGCAAAACTGTGTGAGAATCGGTTCGAAAATGGCTTCTGAATCGTACGGACAAAATGTGTGTAAAAAAAAAACATCCGTAGAAAAACAATAGTCTTTTCCAGTGGGAAAACCCTAAAAGAAAAACAATAATAATCCGTAGAAAAACAATAGTCGTTTCCAGAGGGAAAAGTCTAAATAGAAATGGTATTTCATGCGTGTAGAAATAGGGGAGCAAATGCCAGTTCCAATAAGTTTGATTGATGTAGATGTAGTTCCAAAACCTTTGGTCTCCATTTCCAACAATTCACTATAATTTGTATACAATCACATTAATTACTGAAGAGAAGGCAGACATAGACAGAACGCAATGTGTGTTTGAATATGTGGATGTTTTACATAATGTGACTACGCCATTCCAACGAGTTATGTAAAACACCCACAGATTCAATCACACGTCGCGTTCTGTGCTTATTACACACCCCCGTGCATTAAAATACACTTGAATAAACATTTTTGATCCCGATGATTAAACCCAAAGGTGAAGATTCCGTTATTTTTGTTTGAAGCGGTACTAATCAAATTGATCGATAAAAAATCCAAACAACCTGTTGGGAACAAGTCTAAATTACCTCTTGGGCTTGTTTCGGCAGGTGTCCATTCACGCCTGTCATTTGGTTGCTATTACTGATAGTAAAAACATAAGTAAAATTTTGGCGTATTTGTAAAACAGCTGGAAGAATTTTTTTGAAAGAAGTTCGAAGCATGCGAGGATGTCTGAAGAGTTACCGAAATAAAGTTGACCAATTTGGATATAATCGGATCAGAAGACGGCTCTGCCACGGAACAGGGTTAATGTTGTGGTTGGAAATTAACGTTTTTTTCAAATATTATCTCATTTTTTGTTAATTTATTTTCTGTGAACGGATTTTATTTTGCTTTGGATGTTTTTATTTTCACACTGCGCGATTAATTGTATAACGAAATTTGGAAACTTTTCGAAGCGTAACTGATGACTCGACAGGAAAGGAGCAAGTAGAAACGACGTGGGGAAAAGGTTCCGGTTTGTATATCACTAGTTGGATACAGAAACATTTATGTCATAGCAGCGATGCCGTTAAATACAAGGATTTAAAATTTAATGGATGTGTAATAATAAATTAATGTGTTGCAATTTGTATATGTTCAGTAAATCAGTTTGTTCTATCGAGAACGATAAATATTACTCTACACATCAGAGGAAATGGCCTCTATCCCTAGTATTCACTACAAAAGTTTCCAAGTGAGCAGGAATCCACACACTGTCCCTTTTCCCGACGAACGCGTTTTTAACAGTCGGATTATGTGCTTTGTGGGTACGAGAAATCAGCCTACCATCACGACTAAAATGTCGGATACAGCTATTATTTTCAGACATTTGTCAAACACATTGTTTATTTGTTGTTAATCCTTTGAACAGATGACCCTTTTTAGAGCACGGGAACATGGCACGTTATAATTCCATTGGTTGTTGATGTTCAGGGTAACGATACATTATTGTTAAAAGTTGAAGTCCTGTGATAAAATGCGCACAAAGAGCATGTCGATTTGCGCGTTAATCTACGCGTTATGACCGTAGTAATGATATCACATTCTGTACATTATGGCCTGTGCACAAGCAATGTTTCAGCCAATGGACCTCCGGGTAACCCGGAGGTCCATTGGCAGAAACATTGCCTGTGTTTGCTATGAGTGACCTGCCGCGCTTTGGGTGCCATTCGATATTTCAATCGCGCGCAATTCTTACGCGCAATTAAGCCTAGATAAGCACACAGTTCGTGACAGGACTTCCAGTTTAAACTGTAATTATCCTAGTGTCCTGCAAGCTTCAAGATTCGATTCGATTTCGAATCTTAAGCTGATATTCGCTTCGATTCGAAATCAGCTGCCCGATTTGTTTTCGTTCGAATCCTTACACTAGAATACAGCTTGATATTGGCCATTGTCGTCGTCTCGCAAAGTGTATAGTTCAGATGGAATTTGTACGTAAATAATACTGAAAATAAAGTCAGCATGTAATTTAATCTATATTAACATAAATAGCATCAGGCTTTGCTAGCCCCATGCTAATTTCAGTCTCATTAGTCTCTACCCCTGTTGAAAACAAAGTTAAAGTTTCCAAACACTGTTGACGATGAGCTGCCGCTAGCGAATAGTCCAGTGCTGTGCTTAGAGCTGGTATGTCTCGCACCCGCACCTGGGTAATATTACAACTGCATCATCAAGGCATGCCTTCCGGGAATAATGTAAACTGACAATAGATAAAAAATGTGAGGACAGTGACGTTTCTGGTGTGCCGTAAGGCATCGGATTTAGGACTGTCAACCTTTGAAACCCTGATGGTATCTTCAATAACAGTTCAATGACAATAATTGGAAAAAGTCCAGATTAATTAATTGGGGGTAGACTAATTAATATTTTCAACGTGCCTTGAGTCCGCAGGTAGAAAATATTAATTATTGTACATCACACATTCGCTTAGCATCCATTCTACTTAAAGTGATTATGACGTATCCTGTTCGTATGCCGGAAAAGCGGCCTCTCTTGTTCAAGGATTAACCAAACAGTATCGCACGATTCGGCGTCATACTGATTTCAAAATGTTATAAACGCGATGCGATACAGCATCGATTATGTGTGACTAACAGCGAGATGCCATACCTTGTCGAAAGCATTACTGATATCACAAAATACAATCCTAACTTTTTTATATGCGTCTAACGTTCGGCAAGATTCAGCTTATAAATCAATTGAGCCTCCAGGAGTGAAACCCGACTGAAACTGACTAAGAACATTGTTGTCAACAACTTGTCAACATAACTAATCAATGATATTGGGCGATAGTTTGTAACCCATTTGGAAAGGGTCTTTTTCTTAACAGGTGAAACGTTAGCCTTTTTCCAATCAGATGGAAAATAAGAGTTATTCAGTAACGTTTCCAACAAGACCAGGTGTGGCTCACACAAAGCGGATTTGCAATCTTAAGGAGACAAAGGCTTTGCGATGTGTCAGCCCTGAGGTCTCATTCATCCGGTGGGTCATCTGTGGCGCTTTCTTCCGCACGAGGGACTACATGTTGAAAGAGACAACTCATATAGACATCCAGTAATAGTTAGTTTCTCCAGCTGGTAGATTTTAGAGTACAGGTACTGTTATATTAATGCTTTGTTAATTGTTAGCATCGGCTACACTGCATTATAATTATTATTTATTGGTGTTTAAGGTCACATATTTCTGCACAATGGCTAATCATGACCACGACAGTTTTACGGGTGGAGGACGTCGGAGTACCCGGAGAGAACCTCCGAGCAACGGCGAGCAACTGTTAGCTCCCCAACACATTAACTCCACACAAGCAGGGTTAGCATTGGTTGAAGACAGGTGCACCATCGACGTGCAATACGCCTTAGTACACAGCGTCACCGTGCCCCCATGTGGGTAATGGGGTACACGCAAACTAATCTCCGAACTTGGAGCCATTTGCGAAAGCCGACAAAAGTCCAAAAATTGCAATCAGAACTAAGACCGCTCGAAGAAAAAAAAACTAAGGAACGAGAAGGTGAACTAACAGGCAGAAAAACAGCTTAACTATGGCCTTCTACCAGAAAGGGCTGCCTTCACCGACTCAAGTAAAATTACATCAGGATTAAATATTGTTAAAAAACTAAATAAATAGGGAACGAGAAGGTGAATAAACAGGCAGAAAAACAGCTTAACTGTGGCCTTCTACCAGAAAGGGCTGCCTTCACCGACTCAACTAAAATTACATCACGATTGGATACTGTAGATCTCATTTCCGGCCGGGGGGGGGGGGGGGGCTCGGCTCACACAGGACGCTCGCGAGAGGCGAGAGCGTTTTGTGTGGGCTGGGCCTCCCCGACTGGAGGTGGGATTTGCAGTGTTTAATCGTGATCCTAAATAAACTCAAACTAATCTAAATATGGTCGAAACCAGCGAAGGGCATAACAGAAACACCCTCGGGTGTGATTTAGTGTCTAAACCTGTTACCCTCCCGCTACAAACTCACTATCACCCTAAGAAGGTGATCTAACAGGCAGATTAACAGCTTAACTGTGATCACAATTAAAACATAATGTGCTACTTTTAGCTTTTTATTTCTACATATTCTAATGAAAACTAATTCTGCCTTCTTCTTTTAAGCAGGTACACAGAAGATGCTTTTTGACCAGCACCCCAATAACCGCTATGGACAGTCCAACCGTTACAGAAACGGTAACCCCCATGGTTCCTGTACATCCTCCACTCCATCCCTAAAAGTGGACAACCACTTTTAGGGAGGCGAGCGTTGGTCCTGCGTCCCGCCTCTGCCCCTTTTTGTAAGCGCATTTCGCATCTTTCTGTCCCAACCCATTTGGATTACAATGCAGGCCTGCCCCCGAACCAGGGAAGTTCGTGTCTTCTTCTTGGTGGTCCCCGAAAGGGGTCGTTGTTGTTTCCTTCAAAGATATCCTATCAAACAGAGACAGCCTGAGGCAGATTATACTTGCCAGTGATGGCCATCACTTAAAATCATCTCCGAAGTGGCAGACTATACTTGCCCGAAAATCTAGATCGACTGCACCCTCTGGGAGAGGTAGTACCTTTGTGAGAGGACCCAACCTCCCACACTGGTCCTCACTCGAGGGTTCAACCGACATCAGTCAACGAGACCGCCACGCCGCAACAGGAGACACCTGCCGAGTACCGGAACCTTTTCCTCCTTCAACACGCCTAGACATGTGACAGCCAATCATATACAGTTACCGAGGGTCGAAAGTGGCTTGTTCCCCATACCGTCCCTGCAAAAATCATCATTTCGTCGAGATTCGTCATTCTGGAACCATCATTACATCATCATTCACACCTCTGACTTCAGAGTGCGAAGAGCAATTAGACATGGACTACCTGCCTGAAAAGATCAAGAACACTTTACTGGTCTGGATGCCAGCTCACTTCTCAGCTGGAATGTCCAGGTTGAGAGTGACTGTGTCCAGCTTACCGTTAAATACAAGACAAAACCCACCCCTGGGAGTGGTAGTACCTTTCGCGGGCCGACCCGCACTGGTCCGCCCCAGAGGAAGGGAAAACAGCCTACCACCGAGATACCCGTGGAAAACAAGAAGAGGACAAAGACGAAGAAGTAAACAGCCACTAAACGCAGGGAGGCCAGGCGAATGGAGGCGTGGTTCGAAAGGAAGAGGACTGAGACCGGGAATCAGGAGATGGAAAAGGTGATCACTGTCAACTCACCTCCAAAACCTGTATCACCAATCCCAAGCCATACCTCTTCACCAAAGAGGTCGGAGGGAGAGGCGAAGCAGGAAAAGGAGACAGAGGAGATGGAAGTCGCCCTATCCGTACCTGACTCTCCTATCAACCTCAACCAATCGGGCCTCAAATCCATTTCAACCTCGGAGTCCGAGCATGAGCCCTCTGATGAAGGCGATACTAGCCTGACAGCCTATATTGAAATGTTGGATTGACGTGCTATTGAGCGCTTCGGCGAACTCAAGCTGGAGTTTGACGGAACTGGGGATGATTATTTGGAATACCTTAAATCTCTTAAATCTCTTGTCTATTCGAAGTCAGCTGTTCTGATTAATGATTATTATTCACTTAGTGTCACAATACTGTCATCCAAACAATTCAATTCAAATGTGCCGTCGCAGAATTTTTGGCGGCGGCAATGTTGTGCCGTCGCAATATTTTCCTAATTCCGAGGACTGCATGTCACTGTTTTTTTTAATCCATGGAATTGAGACTGAATGGTGCGGAGCCGTATTAGAGACCGGTGAGACTACTTAACAAGAACAACCGAGAACAAATTAAAATAATAAATAAAGGCAAAAATAAATATTAATTTGTTAGCATATAGGTAGGGATTTTACATGAAAATTCCATAACGTTTTTTTTGTGATAAAACTGATTGGAAAATATACCTCATGTGGTGAGAAAAAGAAATCTTTTTTACAGAATCTAAATATTCCATGTAGTTTTCGAGTTATGGTCATTAGAAGTTTCAAAATTTGTCGAAAATTTAGTCACTGGGCCATAGTGCTTTCAGTATAAATCCCAGAACCCAAAACGCCCCTAAAAGTGGTGATTTTTCCACATTTTTTTCATGTAAATAAAGACATTAACACTCATAAAAATGAAAGCAGTAATCACAGAGCCTTGAGATTTCATACAGTCATGGGCCATACGTTGGCCCAGAAGTTAACTTTAAATTTTTTTAACATGACCGAACCGTCTACAAGTTAATTTGCATATAATTTGCATAAAAATGTTAATTTTTCACTTTATTTAGAGAATATTCCCACATTTTTCCTACTGGACCTGAAATTACATCACAGGAATATTGCAGCAACTTGCATAACATGGACAGTTTGTTTTGTAACCATATCAGATTTTAAAAAAACAGCTAAAAAATCTTTTAATTTGCATATTTAAGCCCCGCCCACTTTTTAAAGTTCCACTATTAAGAATGCATTGAACACTGACAAGCACAACTGACCACAAAATGGCATAAGTAAAGAATCCACAACATTTTAAACCCCTGAAACATGTCAGTATGCCACCAGCTAGATATAACTATAAATAGCAGCACAATTAAAATATTTAGGCCACGCCCACTTCTTAAATCCGTTGTTTACAAAAAACGCAGGTCACAAATGCGAAATGCGAGAAAATGTCGACTCGTTGAGTTTAAACATCTCGCGAAACGAAAATACTTACAATTATAGAATTTCTTGTAGACCCACTTGTTATGGATATTTTATTAACAAATGTGTTGCTTTGTGACCATCAACAATTTTTATTTATTTTTTTTACAAGCAATTGAAGTTGTAAAATTGGAAATTTTCACAGTGACTACGCGATGACGTCACACGACTGAACACCCTAATATAGGTACTCTATTTATGTGGTAATCCTTTACAATAGCGGGTTTTGGGTTTTTTTGCGAAATTAGGCAATTTTTCCTTGCTTCTTTTTGTTTTTTTTCCATTTTAAAACACTTTTCCAACAAAAGTGCATACTTTTTTGATGAAAATATTCATATTTTATTAAAAATTACACTATTTTATTGCGCCGTTGAAAATCAGTCGACACGAAGTCGCCAATGCGGTTGGCTTGTTCTTTCTCACTGGTCGGGAGTAAGTGGGAGTGCTCGTATGAAAGTGTAATATGCACCCTGGGTGGAATACGGGAGAAATCAGTGAAAGATTCATTTTTAAGGCAAGTGAAAATTAGTGAATACCTTATATATCAATCTAGTATCACTAGGGTCAGTAGTAGCTAGGGCCAGGGTTAGGGTACCCTAAATCATTAGGGTCAGTGGTAGCTGGGGCCAGGTTAGGGTATCCTAACCCTGCCCCGCTGCTACTGACCCTATTTTGATGTCGCCTCAAATCTTGTTACACGTACATTGATGCCTCCCTCGCTTTGAAGAAGACAAATAGAGGGCGCTGATGCTGAAACGAAATTGAGCTGACGACTCCATGCGAAAACGCTAGTAGCTACACTCAGCTTGTTATTAAAATGCATTTTTAATAAATTTCTTGCCTCGGAATCAAATATTTTTCTATTATTTTGTTGGAAAAGTGTTTTAAAACGGAAAAAAGCCCAAAAGAAGCGAAAAAAATTGCCTAATTTCGCAAAAAACCCAAAACCCACTATTGTAAAGGATTACCATTTATGTAAAAGCTAGAAAAAAAACAACTTTATACCGACCAAGTCTATGGTGAAGGGGATTATTCATTAGTCATTTGACTTCGGCGCCGAACCGAGAAGAGACTACTGAGGCTGGGCCGCACGAATGACCCAAAATGGACCCCAAATGGACCCCAACGACCCAAAATGGACCCAAAACTATCCAAAACGAACCCACAATGGAACTGAAATGGACCTGACATTGGTCAATGACTAGTACCTGACAGTACGTTATCTCTCGTTAAGGAGTTACCTCTCGTTAACGAGAGATAATGCACCACATGTGCTAGCCAATGATTAATCAAATGGGAAGACGAAAATATGACAATGTAGGTAAAAAGTGAACAAATTTATTTGATAGCACCATAAACGGGGATTGGTCAAATAGTACCACGATCTAATGGTACCACAGTCACTTCGCATTGTTTGGAAAGTCTGGAATATCTTGAAGGTTTTTTGAAGAAACCATGCCAAGATGGATGTCAATGGAATTTGGAACCGATTTCCATCACGCTGCTTATTTTTGGGTCAGGTAAAAGGTTATAAACCAACTTCCTGTGTGTGTTTACTTAATTGATGGGGGGGGGGGGGGGGGGGGGGGGGCTATATCCAAGTCTTGCTATATGGGGAAAAAAGACGTACTTTTAATAAATAATAAATACAGTTTAGAGCCATGACCCCATGCAAATGTGCTCTCAGGCTTTACAAAATTAAAAATAAATAAAGTCAGCTCTGTGTTAATCATAAATTTTAGAAGGACATTTTATGTATAGGTTTTACTGAATAAGTGCGTCTTAAGGTTAGTTTTGAAGGACTGATATGTTTGTGGTGATTTCAAGTGATCAGGCAGATTGTTCCAGAGAAAAGGTCCGGCAACGGAGAAGGCCCGATTTCCAGCAGTTACAAGGGTACTGGTCTTGTGACAAAGATTATTTGTGAAGGAGGATCTCAGAGATTGTGTGGGAACGTATCGTTGAAGTAGTTTGCTGAGATATGTAGGGGCCAATCCATTTAGACATTTGTAGACATTTACGATGATTTTGAAATCAATGCGTTTTTCAATGGGTAGCCAATGAAGGTGGTACAATAAGGGTGTTATATGACACGATTTCCTCATTTTAAGAATCAATCTGGCTGCACAGTTTTGGACAAGCTGTTTTGGTTTGTTGGTTTGTTGTTGGGGGTCCTACAGCGTCCACTTTGAATATATATTCGCATGTTCATGCCCCCCCCCCCCCCAGAAAACGTAAACACGCATGAATTTTACAGTAAATGGTGATAATCGACAAATAACTCCCTAAAAAATTTTATCTTTATAAATATATCCCTAATGGCTTCTGGACCCTTTTAGTTAAGTCAGCAAATGGCTAAGCCCATGTTAGTGTTACATCCTGACGAGATGAAATCATGCTCGGCATGTAGGGTTACACAAAGTTTGTGTTTGTGATTTCAACAATTTCACCGAGCATGAGCCCTCTGATGAAGGCGATACTAGCCTGACAGCCTATATTGAAATGTTGGATTGACGTGCCATTGAGCGCTTCGGCGAACTCAAGCTGGAGTTTGACGGAACTGGGGATGATTATTTGGAATACCTTAAATCAAGCCAGATGGAATGGGCTAAGGGAACATACGACGTCCTCATCAACAAACCAGGTCACTTGGAAGCAGCCAGGATCCGCGACCGGTTCTTTCACAGATGGCTAAAACGCAAAAACTTAGAAACAACAACTGCCAAGCCTTCGCCATCTCAGCCACTTCCTTCCAAGAAGAAAAAACACAAACGAAGCACCTTCCTCCTTTGACGTGCCTAGACAAACCATCAAAAACCTATCCTACAGCTAAAGGGGGTCGAAAGGAACTTGGTCCCTAAACCGTCCTTGCGCGCCTTCGGCGCGCGAAACCATTTCATTCGTCATTCTTCATTCATTCGTAAGCTCATTCAGTGACGAAAATTTCACACCCACCCCTGCCCCGCCATCCGCCACAAAAGGGTCTTGTTACTTGTCATCTTATCATTGTTGCTCACCTATTTGTGTTTGTACTCAAGCCTTGTGCAAGGTGCTTTCGTGTAACACTGAGTAGGTATCAGCGTGTCAGTGGATTTATCTCTTCGTTTATCCTGAACACTACCAAAGACTTTTATTGGTTAGTATTTCTTGGTAACACTGAGTAGATATCAGCCTGTCTGTGGATTTATCTCTGCCTTTATCCTGGACTCTACCAAAGACGTTTATTAGCTAGTATTTCTAGTCGGTATACCTGTGTTGTGCGCTTTCTTCCGCACGAGGGACTACATGTTAAAAGAGGCAACTCATATAGACATCCAGTAATAGCTAGTTTCTCTAGCTGGTAGATTTTAGATTACATGTACTGTTATATTAATGCTTTGTTAATTGTTAGCATCGGTTATACTGCATTCTTTCACTTACTAAATAATAATAAAAAGGGCGGTGTAGCCCCAATCAATCAAACATAGGTGTATTTCTTTCTCCCCGTCCATGCTTCACAAAGGCTTTGCTTTGGAAGGCCTAATAAATTCGATCGTTTCGTATAGGTATGGTCTGTGGAACAGTGGGAACTGGGTCCGGGGCGGAGCCATTCGACTTTTTATAAGGAGCAGAAGTATTCGTTGAGTACTTCAGCTTTTTCTGCATTTGTGTAGTATCTATTGTTTGAGGGTTTACAGTCGGAGATTCTGATACTTTATTACCAATGAAAGATTTCAAAGTTTCCCTCCACTCAGAGTAAACTGGACTTTTGATAGGTATGAGGTTTTGGCCTTCCTAATGGCGGTTACAACTTAATTTCGTTTGTGCTGATATTTTCCCCACGCGTGAGGGGTCCACTGTGCTTTCGTGTACGATTCAACCGTTTTCTCCGTCTAATCAGTTGGAATATTTCGTTATGCGCCCATTTAAGTTGATTTGTCCTGGAAGTAATGATTTTGATAGGAATGTGATCGGATGCAATATCAAGTACCGTATAGGGCCCCGCGAATCATATATCTTCGATTAGAATTGAATCGGGTCTATTATTCAGAATCGAATCACGAATCGAATTCGGGGGATCTTGAAGATGGTCGATAGGAAAGGGAGACTGTAATCCTTATTGTTCCATTTGTGATGGATCAAGTCATGATTGATAAAATATTCCAGTTTATACATCATCAGTTGGAATATTACACAGGAACGTGTGCGAGACTGACAAGCTCTAAGCATTGCACAGGTCGCAAGCAACAGCTCGTCTTCAACATTGCTTGGAAACAGTGGTAGAGACTATTGAGACTGGAATTAGTATGGGAATTAACATGGGCAGATGCTATTTATGATAACTCTTTACCCAGCGTATAGGCCAAAACGGCCAGCGCTATTCACAAAAATCGCCTATTAATTTTCGTTATTTTTTTTCTTTTTTTGTCTAAAACACATAGGTTATGACCCCTCTTTGGAACGAGCTCGACGATCTCACTCCAAAGAGGGCTCATAATCTATGTTTTTGAGACACAAAAATGAAAAAAAATAGTTATTCAAGAATTTTGTTTGCAAGTGTCGTCTGCTTTTCATGTTAGGTAAAGGGTTAATATAGACGAAATCGCATTCTGTCTTTATTTTCAGCATTATTTACGTACAAATTCCACCCAAATTATACGTTTCGTGAGACGACAACAGCTGACTTCAAATCGAATCGATATCAACTTAAGATTCTAAAAAGAATTGAGGCTTGAAACTTCGCAGACACTAGTACCGTACTGGTAAAATTGGACACTATTATACCAAGACTTGGATTATTGAAAAGGATATCTCATTACTCTAAACAGCATTTAAGCCCCTATAGTACCACCCCACCCTCTTGAAGATTGAAGGTGACGATTTTATAAAATGGACTTCCAGCGAAATTGGGCAGTAATAACGAATCTTGCCAGGCATTACTAGCACCAAGATCTCACATCCTATAACTCATGGCATCACTCAGGAGCTCTTGTTGTTCTAATGGCGTCGAGTCGCGGGCAAAAAAGTCGAACGGAGAGGTTTTTTTATCAAATAAAGAAGCCGTAGAATGATGATTTGATTATTAATGTATGATAAACATGAAGTTAAATTCCTTGTGGACAGCTGTACAAGAAAACTGTGTTGAAGAATCTTTGTTCAATGAACGAATTCACAAATTAACTGGGAAGGGGGTATTGGTCAGGGAAAAATAGGCTTTCATTACTTGTCTATTATTATATAGAGACTACTGATATGTAACACGGGGTCAGGACTGACGTGGTGCTTTCATTGTTATCAGTGAAAAAAGTGGTTGTATCCACAACTTCCAGTAACTGTGATTGGAGGAAATACGAATCGATGAGGGTAAATGTGTTTATCGAAGAGCTAAATGTCGATTTCCATAATTTTGTGAAATCTTATCTAGAAGCAGATTCGTGTCTCTTGGATAAAATTAAAAGCAATAAAACTCCATGAATAATACATAAACATAAATTTTATACAGCGAGAAATTAATGTGGGACTTCGTGCTCCATCGAGAAACACAGTCAGAAAAGAGGGAATTGACAAGAAAACTGAAAACGCCAAGTTTCTGTTTGTAACATTTAATAAGCGAAACAACATGCAGCTCTGAGTGCTGTCTTTTGTTTTCGTTATTGACGGTAACATAACGAGCCCTCACTTTATTTTCTACTGATATCACAGGTATTCCCGCAACAATTACATGCTTCTAAATTGGACCGTCCTTGCCCGTCTAATAATGTCAGGGGAGATAACTTAACGGAAGTCGATTTTCATGACGAGATATGTCCGGGATGTCTCATTTTTGTTATTTACAAATCATCTAATGAATGAAAAACGGTGGTAACTGCACCGCCAAAGTTGACACTTCATTTTTTCAATGAGACAAATAACGTACAACACTTTTTTGAAATGAGTTTGTTTTTGGGGTGTATGTGTCAAGAAAATATGTATTTTTTATCGGTTTTCTCATTATGTCGACCCCAAGTGAACAAAACAATATGTCAAACTGTCTTCCGGTTTTATGTATTTATTCGTGCTTAACGCCATTTTACCATCCAAGGCTAGATCGTAGCGATAAAAAGAGATTTTGAATAAACCACAAGGAAAGCCAAAGTTGAAATGATAGTTTGTCGACCAATCACCACACGTATGATTATTACACGAATACCGGATAAACACGACCAGCAGTTGATGCTTTCGCGCTGCATGATGCAAAAATGAGGATCAAAGCTATTATTCTTGGTAAACTTGGCCTCGAAATGGCGCCAGAAATGTGTTTTTAAATTTCTGTCGTTAATTTGAGCAAGATCGGTAATTATTCACTGGTTCTCAGTATTTTCCAATCCCCTCTCCTACGCTGCAGCGACTTTGACCTCAGTGTGAACCTCAGTCAGTGCCAAAGGTGTCATCCAAGTAGTTCTCAAATTCCGTCTGGCTTTTTTTAGCCACAGACCACCCCCAAAACCTCTTTGATGTCACCCCTTTTCGTCAGTTTCAGTAACAATCCTCCATGACTCTTTTTCTCTCCTCCAAGCCCCCTCCTCCCCCCCCCCTGTCTCTCTCGGTTTTCTTTTTCTGGGCTGTCCCCATATCCCTACATCTACGTTCGAAATCTCTATTGAATAGTTATATGTGAGTTTTCTTATTTGCCCAGTGCACCCTGTCTCTTCATTAGAATTCGAAATAATTTGGAATATCAGTTTACACCATCGGCTGCCTTGGAGATTTACAAATAGCCTAAGCTCATGCCTGCGTGTTTGCTTGCAGTGCTGGAAGCATTACTCGATAATGTTATCCCTTTACCGAACGTAACGAAAAAAACGGCCATCGCTATTTACAAAAATCACCATCCAATTTTCATTATTTTTTTCACTTTTTGTCTCAAAAATAGCTTATGACCCACTCATTGGAACGAACTCAATGTCGTCTGCCTTTCGTGTTAGGTAAAAGGTTACACAACGTTTTGCATTTTCCAAATAACTATTTAGAGCCATTTGCTTGAGAGGTTGCTTATTTGATGTTTATTTGGGGGTTGTCGACACTATCAACAGCCAGGGTAACATCGTATCGGACTGCTAACCTTTTACCCAACGCAGACGATATCAAAATTTATTATTTTAAATATCATTTTTGTAAATTTTTCAAAATATTTCAACAAAACCATATCATGTGACCCCTCGTTGGAACGAGCTCGACGAGATCGTTCCAACAAGGAGTCACATGATATGGTTTTGTTGAATTTTTTTGAAATATAATATTTTTTCAACTGCTTAATTTGCATTTCATACGCGGGCGAATGCGGCCGATTCGTTGGATAAAGGGTTAAGAGTGAAGGAAGTCGGTGTACACGAAGAGTACCAAAGAGTAGCGGCAAACAACTGTCAGATTCTCAAACTTACTAACTCTGCACAAGCAAAGATAGCAGCGGCTGAAGGCAAGAACATTAACGACGCGCAGAACGTCTTAGTACACAGTACACAGCACCACCGTGTACCAACGCAGACAATCGGGATTGAGTATCGTACTCACGGGTATAATGCCGTTTCTGCTTCATTCAGATGTAACACTTCCATACCATTGGTTAGAACTGGGGGCGTGGTGGCTCAGTAGATAGAGGTGCAGGCTGCAAGCCGAGAGGTCCTCGGTTCGAATCCCACCTGCGGCAACAGCGTTGTGTCCTTGGGTAAGACACTTCACCCCCATTGCCCATGTGGGGGCACGGTGACGTCGTGTACTAAGGCGTACTGCACGTCGATGGTGCACTTGTCTTCAACCAATGCTAACCCTGCTTGTGTGGAGTTAGTATGTTGGGGAGCTGGCAGTTGCTCACCGTTGCTCGGTGGTTCTCTCCGGGTACTCCGGCTTCCTCCACCCGTAAAACTGTCGCGGTCATGGTTAGCCATTGTGCAGAAATATGTGACCTTAAACCCCAATAAATAAATATTAGTTAGAACTGATACAACCAACAAATATTGGACTTCTATGCTAGAGGTCCCGAGTTCGTTCCCCGTCCGGTACGACCACGTTGTGTCCTTGGGCAAGGTACTTTATCACGGTTGCCTACATGGGGGCATGATGACGCCGTGTACTAAGGCGTACTGCACGTCGATGGTACACATGTCTCAAACCACTGTCACCCTGCTTGAGCGGAGCTTGAACAGAGTTAGAAAGTTGAGGAGCTGACAATTCTTCCCGGGAGTCCCAATATGTTATCTGTGCCAGTAGGCACATAGAACACACTGGCACTCAGGGGACGAGTTGCTTGTCGATGCTCGGTGGTTCTTTCCGGGTACTCCGGCTTCCGCCACCCGTAAAACTGTCACGGTCACAATTAGCCATTGTGCATAAGTATGTGACTTTAAACACCAATAGAGAAATAAATAAATAAATATCCCGAATGGTTTTTCCCCAACAAAATACCTTATTGAAGCCGTTGGTCCTGAAATTTTTCGGGTTGATAAAAACTTTGTTTCGTCTTCATAGTCAGTGATGTTTATATTAACCCCCCCCCCCCCCCCAACAAACACACCCAAAAAGGAAACCCCCCCAAAAAACCAACACGCACAGACAGACAGTGGTCTATCCCGCACTGAGCAGTTAGCAGTCGCCTCTCAGGATAGAGTATTCCACATTCGAGTAGGCTTCATTTTAAGACACACGTGTATAACCGTTCTGTTGTTTTCAGTCTGTTGGCGTCTCTGATTATTCCCAAATCTTCCAACAGCTGCCAAGCTGTTCCCCAGCGGCCCTTCACTTTCTGACACTGGTTCCATGTAAATCCTCAACTTACACCCCATCATTGCTATGCCGGAGTTCATATCCTGGATGTTAGATGTACAATGTATAAAGAATTGGTGAAAGGATACACCTTTGCCTGCACCCTTTCTCAATAGGCAATCGCCTTGCTGTTAAATTACCCAGATGTCTCTTTACACGTTCGTGAACAGTGCTTTCAAAATTGCAACAAACTCACAGCCAACGCCTGAGACTTGAAAGTTTCTATTAAATACCGTGAACTTCTTCCAATCCTGACACCATTCTGGATCCCACCACCACACCCACCCCACTCCCCAAAACATCCTCTTCGACCACCTCCTATAATCTCCTACACAGGACTTTTTCAATGTTGGCGCTGGAAAAGATCCTTGGAAATTATCTGGTGTTTCTTCATCTCATTTTTGTATGCAACTGTTCCCTTGCTTTTCCCCCACTATTTGGGAACCTCATACTCCTATATATTCTCTCTCCCGTCTTTTGGGGAATTCGTTAGAAATTTTATCTGTTCCTCGGGCTTTTCAGTTCTGTAATTTGTAGACCATTTTCTTCTGCTTTGGTGCATACGCTAGAGGGTTCCTGATATCTCATCACTTATCATTTTCTCTTTTCTGGTGTTTAACTAATTCTGATGCGATATGGCCTTGATCGCCTTTCTCTACTTTAATCCCCGTAAGGCCAAACAAATTTAAATAATTGATTCTCAAGCAATTTTTTTTAAAACGAATGAGGGAGGTCGGTTTTTATTTTCTATTCCTGGTGGAATGGTCGCCGATGCCTAAAATCCAATTGTGAGAGCCTACAATTAAATATTAGAGCTCCCTTGTTGATTTCACTGATAGTTTGTTTTTGTAAAAGCGATCACACAACACAAAATCTATATATATAGAACAACTAAAATAAAGATAAAAAATAATAAGGAGCTTTTTAACTGATTGAGTGCTAGGAGATGCAATAAGGCCTTTTCACCCAAATGAGGATACCAGTACAAAAGTAACATATTATTTATTAAGGTTTAACGACACTGTAATAGCCAAGGTCATATCGTGTTGGTCGATGACAGTTTTACTGGTGGAGGAAACCGAAGAACCCGGAGAGAACCGCCGAACAACGACGAGCAGCTGCCAGCTCCCCATTATCGCACTGCAGCCAAGCCAGGGTTAGATTGGTTGAAGACATGCGCAGCATCTACGTGCAGTATGCCTTAGAACACGGCGTCATCGTGCCCCCATGTGGACGTCGGGGTTAAGTGCCTTGCCCATGGACACAATGCGGGAGTCCGAGTTGATCACTCAGACGGTCACCCATCCAAGAACTAATCGGGCTCGACGTTGCTTAACTTCGGTGATCTGCCGAGAACCGGTTACCGCAACGCCATCGCTCCCACGCAAAAGTAACATTTTCCTCACCCATGTTTCGTATTCAGTTAAACAAGGTTTGCTTATACAGGATTGTTCTATTACAAATTATTGGAGAGTGCCTATTGGCACTCTCCAATAATTTGTTAGAGAACAATTCTTGATGACTGAATTCAGACCACCAAAAATAATGTAGTCCTCAACCAGCTCACTAAATATTTTTGTATACATATCAGAATCGTGTCGCATTTTGCGAAGGGAATAACAATTCCCTCGAATCCCGCTACGTCTCTTACGTGACATTGACAGAAAATGAACAAATATAACAAAATAATGGTTTATTTTGGTATGAGCACTTGGGACAGTGAACAGACGTTCGCAAAACATGCGACTACAAACTACAAAACTTGTACATTCTTTCAGAGACCTTTTCCTTTCTGAAGGAGGACAGTTATGAACAATGTGGAGGACTTAAACAATTGAGCGTGGTCGACAGTCACTGTCCCAGAGGTGAATGACCCAATTTACGACTCACAGACCACTCGTTAACTTCGTGTACGACTTTCCCCGACTGATTAAGGAGACACCGCTCAATCCGATGGAAATCAGTTTTCTTCTAATTCATTCTTCAAGCGAAGAAAATTACATTTCCCTCGAATCCCGCTACGTCTCTTACGAGACATTGACAGAAAATGAACAACTATAACAAAATAATGGTTTATTTTGGTATGAACACTTAGGACAGGGACTGAAATTCAAAGAACTGGCTCGGACTGTTATGTCATGTGATGGACACAGCGAAAGTAAGGCAAGTAGTCCAATATATGTGGACTTAAGACTGCCCTGCGCAAAACATGTGTAGTGATAACGTTCAATACTTAGCGAATTACAGCCCTAAAGAGAGAGAGAGAGAGACAGACAGTCGCTCTCGGAGGTTATCCTGGACGTAACCGCCCTTGGCACGATCACTCACCCAACGTCCATGACGTTTGAACATTCTGTCGGGAACTCCTCCACTCGCGGCAGCCGTCGCACCACTGCACGTAGGGGATGCAAACACAACTTAGAGATATCCGGTACATGTGGTGCAAAGGCGTGTTTAAATTGTTCACGTGAATTGGAATATGACATAACTTTATGACCTGTACGCACTTTGTAACCATTCTTTGTTTTACTTAACCCTTTACCCAACGTAACGGCCAAAACCGGCCAGCGCTATTCTCAAAAATCGCCAATTAATTTTCAAAATATTTTCATTTTTTGTCTCAAAAACATAGGTTATGACCCCTCGTTGGAACGAGCTCGTCGAGCTCGTTCCAACGAGGGGTCATAACCTATGTTTTTGAGACAAAAAATGAAAAAATTTAGTTATTCAAGAATTTTTTTTGCAAGTTTCGTCTGCTTTTCATGTTAGGTAAAGGGTTAAGTTGCAGAATAAATAGTCCTACCCGGAGAGGCCACACCAGGAGATCAATCGTTGCGTATTGTTGACAGGACAGAGGTCACTGCCGGGCTTGGCAATAAGAACCCACGCGCCGTCCCTATAGACGTCTGTTTTACTACTCTCCAGGAAGACCGCCATATCAGATTGTTCGAACAAAATGTCAGAAACACGGATATTCGAGAGTTCCGAGCTGCGCAGAAAATTGGAAAAAGCCAACAAGCAGGCGCATATAATACGCTGGTTGAAAAGATTATGATGTTCGTATAAACGATTAAACACGGCATGTAAAAGTTCTGCAGTAACGGGTGCTTTTTAACAGTCGGGGTTGCCAAGATCCGCTTAGCAGATTCTAAAACATTACAAACCAGTTTTGAGTCAGTGGGAGAACGTAATCCACACAAATCGTGAAACCATTTGATGGAATAGAAAGCACTTGTCACTGGGCTAGGAGTAGAGGCTGTCTGAATAAGCGAAACGAGATACAGAGCAACAGGAAAATCTTTGGCAGGTAGAACGTGGCTAAAAAAGAAACGTATAAGCAAAAAGGTTAAAATGCGGAAAAATTAGAGAAAAAGAGGGCCGGTACATGTCTGCCGAAAACCGAAACACGATCTTGCAAAAATGCAATCAGTAAACCGTGACGAGGTCGTCTGTGTTGTGTTACTAGATTCAAAGCACCGTGTATGACGTCATAAGCTTATCAGTAAATAACTTTTCGGACAAACTAACGGCAAGAAGTAAATTCTCAGACTCCAAGCGAAGTCAGTGGTAAGCCAAGCGGCAGAGAACATGATCAACATTGTGAAGGCAACGTAAAGATAAGCTGATCCAGGGGCGCGCATCTGAAGCCAAGCGGCAAAAAATATTTGAAGACAAACAATAGAGAAGTTAGAGCATTTATCGGAGCGTAAAAAGAGAATGAATACGTCGAGCCAACACACGTGAACAAGCTGAATGGAGGAGCAGTCGTTCGCCGCGAAATGTGTCGCAAAGCGTGAGCAGTGGATATAGAAGTACAACCCGAGGCATACCACACGAAAGTTTATTTCCGGAAACAAAATTTGAGCGCAAGCATTGGGAATCTTAAATCTTCGTTGCCAAACAAGCTGCCACCATGTTTGCATGGCGTATAGAAATGTTTACCGGTAGGCAAATAGCACCAATCTACGACATAAGAAATGAAACGCTAATGTGAGCAAATGAGAGGCCAATATACTGCCGACGTCCAGTAGGGGAGGACAAGGACGCCGTAAACCCGATCAACCGACATTTTCTTGATCACCACGGGAGCAATAGAGATAGGTGGAACAAACAAACCAGGAGACGCGCCCCAGAACTCGGTAAAAGCGTGGACTCCCGCGCACGAAGGATTCCAGAATCTAGAGTAAAACGTCGACAGTTTTGCATCATGGTAGGAGGCAAACCAATCTATTTCTAATGTACCCAAACGGTCGCTGATGAATTCGAATAATTGAAAAGATATGCCCCAGTCGTTATGATCGATAATCCGGGATATATAATCCGCCTTATCGTTTTCGGATCGTGGAATCCACTCCATTTCCAAGCGGATCGAGTGGGAAATACAAACCTTAAATATATCAGTGGTGATATCTTGTAAGTCACCTTTCATTTACCCCTTTGATACTATAGAGGTCACACCTTGATTATCAGAATACAATTTAACGGCATGGTGCGACAATGTACCTGAAAGTGATTGTAGTACGCGGAAAACCACCATCAGCTCCCTCCAAGTGGAGGACTGCTGGGATTCCCAAGCGGACCACATTCCATGAGAAATACCGTTAACACTATTCACTTCGTAAACCCCCGAAACCGGTGACCTTGCATCGGAATAGACAATTTTGGAAAATTTGTAAGAGTCAAAGAGACGTCTGGCATTCAGAGATTCCAAATTACACTTCCAAAAGTTAATTTGATTGAGACTTTCTGCAGATAGCGAAATGTAGGAATTCCAACTTGGGGCCTGCAATATATCGACGCTTAGATAACGGGTCATAATTTGAGTGATATGTCCAAGCACAATTGACATGGAAATGAGCTGACCAACCAAACTCGCCGCTTTCCGTACATGTGCACGCCGGTGAACTTTTTGTGCAAGAGAAATAGCCAAAATAGAGGCACGCAATTTTGAATCTCGTGTCTCCGGGATAGAAATAAAACCAGTCAAGCTATTAAGAGAAACGCCGAGAAACGCCGAGAAACGTAAGATGTTGGACAGGTGTCCAAACAGATTTTTCCGCATTGGGTATGAATCCGGAAAGAAGTAAATCGCTTTTGACTTGTAAGCTCATAGCTGGAGTGCTATCAAGGTCATTTGCACATCCAAAACCATCATCTTGGTACATCAAAACAGAGTGTCCCTCTCCTCGCCATTTGGCCAGCAGGGGACGGGTTAACTTGGTAAATAAATAACAGGCGCTTGAAATGCCGAACGGGAGAACTAGAAATTTGTAGTAAGAAACTACCCCCTCCGCATTGGTCCACGAAAATCCCCAAAAATCCGTATATTGTGGGAAAATATCAGTAAAATGGCAGGCACTAGTAAGATCAAATTTTATCATGTAATATCCCATCTGCAAATAATGTAAGGCCACTTTAAGATCTTCAAATTTAACTGATTGTTTCCAAATGTGCTTGTTGACCAGCCTGAGGTCTAGAACAAGACATTTCTTTCCGCTATCCCTGTGGGAAACAGTGAGGGGGTTAACAACGAGAGGAGGACTAGTGCAGGATTCGAAGAGAGAATTCTCTAACAATTGTTCAATAGCACTAGAGACAAAGTCGTATTCGTGCAATGCCGATGTGTTGTTGTGCAACATGGTAGCAGGGGGTGTGGAATGGAAAGGAATCATATAACCCGATTGAATCACATCCAAAATGAAATCTGATACCCCAATATTACGCCAAATGTTATATAAGTTTTCAATCTACCCCGGACCGTTATTGGGCGCTGACCCTCCTCTAATTCACACTCATCACTCGAAATCATATCGTTATCAGAATAATACGCACCTTTGACAAGATCTCTACTTTCGTTGCGTCGCTGCAGTGGGGGATCCGTGCTGGATGTGGGGACAGTCTCGGCGAAAGTGAGCGAATTCTCCACAGGCAAAGCAGAGTCCTGGCGTGAAAACGTTGGTTGAAGCATTGTTTTGCAAGGAAGACGGTCCGGATGATCCACGAAAAAGCCTCCCTCTGGAATACGTCGTAGGTGCAAATGATCTGACACCGAAGGAAGAAACTCCATAGGAGTCTGAACTAGCAGGCATCGCAGCAGAATAGCGCAGGCTAGAAACAGTAGAAGCAGACGTTTTGCCCCTCGATGAAGAACGTTTACATTTAAGCGCTCTAGTTTCAGCCTTGTAGATTCTTGTTTCATCTTCACTATCATTGGCTATGTGGTTAGCTTCGTATTGTTTGACAGTATCCCAGCCTCCTGCAGATGAATCGGCAATGCGGATTAGATTGTTACGTTTTCGTAGTTTTTCGCCAATGTCCTTTAACAAATCCTGACAGTAATCCAATTTCGAATTGTCCAGTCCCCAAGAAACTTGTTTGACAAGCTCGTCAATGTCACTGTTAAATTCAAATTGAATTTTGTTGCCTTGAAATTTCCACTGCAAATCCCAGTCTGATTTCAGTTTTTTCACTTCTGAAGCGACGGAAAGAGAATTGCCGTGAAAATCCTTTTTAAGGGAGAAAACCTCTTCTCTTTGAGACCGCAATTCCAAGCGAACTTCTTGTAATTGTTGTTGCATATTCGGATTAGAATCCCGAACAGTAGGTAAATGTCTGTTTACATCCATAATAAGTGCAAGAGCAGAAAAATTTAGCGTGGTCGACAGTCACTGTCCCAGAGCTGAATGACCCTATTTACGACTCACTGACCTCTCGTTAACTTCGTGCACGACTTTCCACGACTGATTTAGGAGACACCGCTCAATCCGATGGAAATCAATTTTCTTCAAATTCATTCTTCAAGCGAAGAAAGTTACATTACTCTATCAATGTATACGACATAATGCATCGCACATCGCGATGTGATACCTCTAAAATCACATGGTAGTTTTGCATTTTTTTAAATTTTGCCTCCGAAATAAAAATGAGGAACGCGGGCCTATATTACTAACTTTCTTTCTTTCATTCACAAGTCGACTCTCACTTCTCTCAGTTTTTTGTATCGTCCTACTAAGACCGTAATTCCGCTTCTTCCGATTATCATATTTAATCTTACTTTATGCAGTACTTGTTTGAATTGTTCTTTTGCTACCCAAGCCTCGTTACTTTCCACCTCCCTTGAATTTTTTAATACTCCTGTCCGCAGCAGATATGATTCTCTTTCCTTTATTGCCTTTTCAGTTCGTCATTCACTCCATTCCCACGATAAGACTAATGCATATGCCACAGTTTAGAGGATTAAAGATTTGGATAGGGTTGGGCGTTTTATACTCTGCGTGAAAACAGAATTGGGATTTATTTTGTATTCAGTTCTAACTATCACAATAATCACTACTTTCAAATTGGATTTTTTGATGTAACTTAATAAGGCATCCATACCGGAATTTGTTATGCATGGACTCTCTTGATCCCAGCCAAAACAATAAAATGGAATTTTCTTTATGGGGATTGTGTAAAGTTGCAATCAGGTATGTCCACCGGTTCCTGTACTGGTACCGCCGGTTCCCCCATGCCCCGACCGCTACCAGTGCTGCAGCTTTTGTTCCACCGGTACAGGGACAAAATTATTTTATGGGGAAATTACTAATTCAACGAGGGTAAACAGACTGAATTCGTGTGTGGCACACTTGCACGACATATTTTTAACTTATTTGTGAATGAACATATCAAAACACTCTACAGGGGCATATTCTGTCTGCACTCCGACCGCGATAAGGCCGACCATTTTGACTTTTTAAACGTGACATCAAAGACAATGAAAGCGCCGTCATCGGCTACTTCACAGAAATTACTCTGTGGCGACATCCAAGTAATTTTCAAACACGATCTTCGGGCTTTATGATTACTTTTATGTCACCACAGAATAATTGGAACGATGCCATGTTTGTCTTGAGATCGTGAGGACTCGGGCGGTTTTAAATGCGAATTTCTCCCATTTGCTTGTGATATGTCACCCAATTGTTGATTTATCACGGTACCGGTGGGTCAGGCTGTATCTCATCACGGTTATGTTGGTGCCATCGGTACTTTGATATCACTGGTTGCAATTATTATTTCTTCCAATAACCTCAATATTTACCTAACATGAAAAGCAGACGACACTTGCAAAAATAATTCTTGAATAACTAATTTTTTTTCATTTTTTGTCTCAAAAACATAGGTTATGACCCCTCGCTGGAACGAGCTCGACGAGCTCGTTCCAACGAGGGGTCATAACCTATGTTTTTGAGACAAAAAATGAAAAAAATAATGAAAATTAATTGGCGATTTTTGAGAATAGCGCTGGCCGGTTTTGACCGTTACGTTGGGTAAAGGGTTAAAGTTTGATAACTGCCAGCTTCATTTTGGAATATCATAACCCTTTGTAAAACTGGTTGTATTTTTCATGTCAGTTCAAATACAGAAATTGGAAGAGTCCACATTCATTATTTGGGGGTAGACCAATTAATATTTTTCAACGTACAGCTGTGGGTCGGCATGTTGAAAATATTAATTGGTCTACCCCGTACATTCACTCAGCAGCCACCCTACTTAAGAAAATTATGACGTATCATGCTTCTGGGCCGGAAAAATGGCTTCAAAGGGTTAAGCACGTTCAACTCTGTGGGTGATGCTTGTGGATATTCCTGCCGAGGGCTGAATTGATCTTGCCACTGAAATACGTATAATTTGAGCACAATTAATCAAATTTTCTCTCTGAAAACTAAATGGATTTTTTTACCAACAATTCCTAGAGTTAAATATAGATGATTTTTTTCATCAAATCTAGCCATGGCTGCTGTAAAGCAGCTATGACTAGATTTGAAGAAAAATATCTTGAAAATACTCAGAGAGGTAATCTACTTTCACATGTCTGCCTTCCCCGCATGTGGTTACTTTGCGGACACATTGCTCTCTTTAGCATGACCTTCGTTTTTGTCGTTGTCTGTTCACAGTACAAGGAGAAACGCCAGTTTCATTTCCATTGGCTGTTTTCGGTGGAGCGAATGAAAACTCACCAAAATGACGTCTCATCAAAATAAATCGGATACGTTGAAACGGATTGTGTCAAGTGCAATTCATACACATGAACGACCCATTGCTTCCCAGTATTGTTCTTTACCCTGCGCTCTGGGCGTTTTCCACATGCGGAAAACGCATACATGTGAAAGCATTGTTAGGCATAAATGGTTTTCATGAAAAGGCGTTTCGTTTTCCAGCACAGTGCTAATACCGTAGCACACATTCAGGATCCATGCATGCCTCAAATTTATCCCGTGTACCAGACCGTATCGGGCCGCTGATTTTGGACTGGGTGCCAGATGGCGGACCGGTACAGTTCATATCACTCGAAAATAAGGCGGTCTGAGAAAGGGTGCATTATTTTTCAGGCCACACGTCTTTCCCGTTTGTGGTATTTTTAGCCACAGAAAGGCATAGATTAGATTAAACATATTTTATTTGCAAACAAGAAAGCAAAGGGACTGGAGGACAAGTGCTCAACACTTAGCTACGCCTCCTCTCCATTACATTAACAATCCCCAGTATGTTATGACAGCAGTTGATAATGTACAAAAATAATAATGTTTTTTGCAGATTATAAAGAGAAAAGGAAAAGAACAAAGGCATTAACGAACAAATGTGTAGCAGAAAGATAAGGCAAAAGCGAAGGGGAAAGGCCTCTAGTTGATTTAGATACATTGACTAAATAATTGGTATATAAAACTTCTCACTAAGCTAGGTCAATTTTGTATGGGTTGGGCTGGCTCAAGGGCGCATGCACACACTCACGGACCCACACGTGCAACCACACAGAAACCACTCTCACACACGCACGCAGATCCACACACTTACACACTCACATACATCCAGATCTTCTTCTATTCTGGCTGCGGCTCGGACAGGTCAGCGGACAGAGAGCAAAGTGCAACAGCACAACTCGAAGCTGGTTAGACACCTTTTAAGTCCGGAAGGAGTACAAGTAGTAGAAAACAGGTTATCCATTTCATTTCTGATCGCGTTGTACATAGGGCATATCATAAAAAAGTGATGAGCGTCTTCAACGGTTTCCCCGCATGAGCACGGGGATATTTCCGATATATGGTTCTTGAACTTGTGTGCATTGAGATCACTACATTCATTTCGAATCATGCAGTGAAGAATGTTAAGTTTTTTCTTCTACCCACATTAAAATGTGTAGAAGGCTTATAAATTGGAAGTCCTAACTTCTTTTTGAATTCGAGCACTGAAGTAGAATTCTTTACTGACTCGGGTAGAATGTTCTAGATATCAACACAAGACGGGATGAAGGATCGCTTTAAAAGTTCAGTTCGTGTCCTAGTGGGTACAAACTTTGAAGCCCCCCTGAGGTTGTATGGGGAAATTTCATTAAAGCGCGGAGGTAACAGTTCAACAAGGTAATCGGGAGCAGAGCCACTTACAATTCGATAAAATAGGAACATCTTTTGGGCATATCGTCTGCTCTCGAGACTCTGCCAACCAAGTTCAAACAATTTTGACGTGAAACGGACCAAGTCAGCCCACTAACAATTCGAGCTGCATCGCAATGAATGTCATCAAGACGTTTCAGCAGATATGCGCTTGCGCAACCCCACACTGGACTTGCATATTCCAGAATAGGCAAGATGAAAGATAGATACATGCGTTCAAGTGTTTTTCTGTTAAGGGTATATTTTAGTTTTCTGAGCTGTGACAGTCTAGAACTCGCTCTTTTGCAGATAATGCCGATATGGTGATCCCAGGACAGGTTACCCTGTAAGGTTAGTCCCAAATGCTTGTGTGTTTCAGCACATGTCAGAACAGTATTCGAAAACACGATATCTGGACAGGAAACATCTCTCTGAAGGGTAAATTTAACCAGGTTTGTTTTATCGGGATTAAACCTAACAAGCCAGTTATCAGCCCATAGGTTTATCTGATTTAGATCTTCGTTCAGGATGTTAGCTACATCAGTTGCCGAAGGTGCGCTTTTGCTGAGGCACGTGTCATCAGCAAAGAGTCTTGCGAGAGAGTCCAGATTGACTGCTATATCGTTGATATACACCAAAAACAGGAAGGGACCAAGCACTGAACCCTGTGGGACACCTGCTTCAATAGTTCCGTAGTCGGAGTAACATTGGTTCACTAAAACACGTTGTTTTCTATTGGATACATAATCAGTGAACCAACTTAGCAAGGTGCCAGATATTCCATAACATTCAAGTTTGAATACCAGTCCCCGGTGCCACACTCGATCAAAAGCCTTGGAAATATCACAAAACACACCACAGGTGAACTGTCTTGAATCAACGGCGCTACAAAGATTGTGATATACTTCGATTAGTTGGAAAACTGTACTATTTTGAGGAAGGAAACCAGATTGGTACTTATAAAATAAGTCATTCTCAACAAAATGTGTGAGTACATATTTGAAAAAAACTACTCTTTCCATAACTTTGCCAACACATGATAGGAGGGATATTGGTCTGTAATTGTTGGCATCGAGTCGATTACTTTTCTTAAATATTGGAGATGCATCTGCTAATTTCCAGTCACTTGGATAAGTGCCACATGACAAGGATTTTCTAAACAGTAAAAACAGGGGCAAACAGATTGTATTTCGGGTTTCTCTCAAGAGTCTATGGCTTATATCGTCATGCCCACTGGCTTTTTTTACAGGTAGTGTCTTTATGATATTCACTATATATATTTCCGTGAATTCAATATCCGTTAATATATTATCACATCTAGTCGCGAAAGGGGTTAGATTTTTACTATGACTGTCCAATTTGCTGTTCTTTAAGAATAGGTTATTGAGGAGCTCCGCTTTCTCCCCGTCGTCATCCACAACTTTCAGTCCCATTTCACCAGTATATTGTACTGAGGGAATACCTGAATTGTCTATGAAATTATTAAGAAATTTCTTCACTACGTGCCAGAACTGGTTGGAATTGGTGTTGATAGATAGGGACTCATCTACTTTATCAAGAACATTTTTTTTCGCTGTTTTTTTTTCATATTGTTAACCTTATTTCTAAGAGACTTGCACTTTTCCCAAAGCGAAGTAGTCTTACATTTTAATGCTAGGCTTCTTGCCCTATCCCTTTGGCGGATTATTTTTTTTAAGATTATTGTCAAACCAAGGTTTATCATGTTTCCTTAGTGTTACTTTATGTCTGGGTATGCAGGATTCCGCTAGTTCCGAAAGTTTACATCGAAAATTTGTAACTGATTCATTGATATTGTCTGGTTCACAGATAAGAGTTTCCCAATCCGTGTCGCGTATCAGGTTGTTTAGTCTACCAAAATTGGCTTTATTGTAGTTCCAAACATATCTTATACTACAATGTGTTCGGGGGAGGGTTTGGTTTAAGATTATAAATGTGGCTTTGTGATCGGGAAGTTCAAAATCTATGGTACCAGAGAATATTTCGACAAAGGTGTCACTTATAATAATTGGATCAAGGAGTGTTTGGCTTCTCGGTGTGACACGGGTGGGGGTTTTAATGACATTTCTCATGTTTAAACTTATTATCATATTATATAGAGGGCCGCTGCACTTTAGTAGGTCGCTGTTAAGATTACCTACAATCACTACCGAAGAATTCAAAGCTAGGGCTTGTTCTGTTTTCTCATGGAGATTTTCCCAATAGTTTGCGGAACAAAAGTTCTCTGACCTGTACGTTACACATAGGATAAAACGCGATTTTGTGCCGACTTCGAACCATAAAATGTCGTCATCAAACCGAAGGCTAGGTAAAGATTTGAAAAACAGGTTGTCGGAAAAGTAAACTGCGATACCACCACCAAACTGATTTCTGTCGTGTCTAACTGGTAGTTGAAAACCTGAGATGCAAATATCGTCATCGCTGACTGACGTGTCAAGGTGGGTTTCCGTAAAACAGAGAATATCATACTCATCTAATATGTCGTTTAATGCGTCAATTTTATTTCGGATACTTTGTATATTATAATGGAGTACAGACAATGAGTGAAGAGGGAGTTCACCATCGGTTGTGTAGGGGCCCGGGTTTTCTTCTACATCCCCAGACAGGAGGACTAAAAGCCCCATAGCAAACATAACCCCAATTAAACAAATTGCGACTTCTCTACTTGATACTCTCCTGACACGGAAAGCAAAATGACAATTTGTGCTTTGCTTTATGTGACTCTTACAATGAACAGCATTATAAAATAGACCCACGGTGTTGCGGTATTGAGTTGTATCAACCGCCATGGCAAATCACCGAAAGATATAACGTGAGGAATAGCCATGGGTCGTTTTCTTCATCACAAGTAGCTTCAGTTTCCTCACAAAGCTCTATGTCACAACAATCCCTGTCCGCCACCTGGTCGCCAGAGCGTCCTGAGCCAAATCTGTTCAACGAAGACTTTTTTTCTGGATACAGCAAAAAGAAGTAGAGAAGATAGAGAGCTAAGTAACAAAAGAAAAAAATTCAAGGATTTAACAATGTGAAATAGCATTAGTGCAAAGTAAGAACTGAAATTTTATCTCAAGCTTAAGGGCAATGAGTACCAGGTGTTCAACTGTTAATTTGTTCATTCAATACATCTCGATAGAAATGATTTCTTTCAGGGCGTTGTACCAAAAAATCTATGGATTGGCGCAAAAAGGTTATCAGATGCTTGGGCTATGATGTGGAAGTTTCGAGGGGACGTTTACAGAATGGGGAAGCTGATGGGTAGCTTGATGTTTATCCCTTTCACGTCATCAGGACCCATCTCTGACAGAAGGGTATTTTGGAGCCAGTTCCGCGCTATGAAGAACACAGTTTCTATACATGGACCATGCACCAGCCGCACACTACAGCTATACACTGCAGAGTGCGGCTGGCAATTTGGTCCCTCCCACATACCCTACACGATCTCTCCGAGATCCTCAAAATATGTATTTCCATACGCGGGGTTCAGGAATCAACGAGTTGAGAATCAGGTTCTTGCAGACACCCCAGGCATGTTCATCCACAACATTGAAAATCAGTTGGTAACCTGAAGTTAGGGCACCCCCTGGGCCCATAGCTTGCAGTTCGATTTAGTATACTGGTTGGGGGTTAACAAATTTGTTTTATTACTGCCTTTCGGCGTTTGCTGTATTCTGAAGATCATCTCAGACTGCGTAGAGCAATCATTATTCAGAACTTGAGAGAAAACTAGGGCAGTTATAGCACACTTTTAGGAAGATGGGTCAGACTGCAGAGTTGAATACAGACTGGCTTCACGAAAGCGTGCGTCACAGTTCAGGTTAATAGAATAGAATCTTCAGACCGAATAACAAAAGGTTTTAAACTGGGTCTGCCATGGGCAGCACGGAACTTGGCTTCAAGCTGATTGCAAAGCACTGCGCAAAGTCAGTATTAATTGTTAGAGATGTGGAATCTCAATATGTAGATTTTGAGCTTGGAATGTTATTATTTCAAAATAAGGGATTACCCGGTAGTGTCTTGTGGATAGACATAAAAATGGGGAGAAAAGTTAAAACCTTAAAATATAAGGTGCGCACAGCAGTTATATACAAATATGACTAGGTCTGGGTCCGTTTCCCGGAACCCCAGTTCTACTTTGATCGAGGGACGGGAGAGATATGACCGTGAACATATTTTTCATTTCCTTGAGATTTAGCATATCTAAGACATATTATTGCCCTAGTGATTGGTTGTCGCATTTCCAAAAAGGGGCACGGTGCATTCAGGTCCAGGCAACGGTAATGTATTATAGTGCTCTCGGACGGGGATTGGGCGGTGGGTGGGAAAGGTGGGGGGGGGGGGGGGATTAATCTCACTTGGAGCATACATAACTATAAATCGACATTATTGTAATTCAAATGGATTGATTCAATAAGTTTTTCCAACCGAGGGTCTACAAACCTACAACATACCCGCAAGGGCACAGTAAACTATTAATATTTACATACGTTTTCAACGTTTCCGATGGCATAGGATATATGGTCTCTTCAAACTCATTATTTTTACATGTTTTGGAAAGCCATTTCCATAGTTCACAGAGATAGGTAACGCATTTTGAGTCAACAAAAACGTTTGCTTGGAGCTTTGCAGCTACACAGACAGAGAGAGAGAGAGAATCCCGGGTCAGCTGAGACATATAAGATGCATACTATGGTCCACAATGCTTACCGGTTTCGATTGTTTTAGATTTGTGCATTTTGGTTATTTTAAGATCAGGGTCCAGTTTAGTCACGAGTTCTCTGTTTAGTTCGGGGCTCATCCCTGCCAATTAATTTTTTGTTGACAGAAGCCTTGAACGTATTTTCCCCCTGTGATAGGTATCATTTTCCTAGTGCAGGTAACGGAGGGGTGGCTGGGGATCTGTAATGCAGGTAAAGTGTGTGTGTGTGTGTGCGGGGGGGGGGGGGGGGGGGGGGGAGCGGGGCTCTATTGAAAAGAGATCTCGTATACGTAAATTTATAAATACTGGTATTTCGGAAAACAACATGGCTATGGAAGAGATGTATATTCTTTGAGTACACATTCCTTCCACAGCCAAGGTATTATTCAGCTACTATGTATATATATTTAGTTTGTGTTCTCTAAATTGAGAACAGAGCAATATTTTAATTGTTTTAATCTTAGTTTTTGGTCCATTGGGAAGAGGGGGGGGGGTAAACTTTGGAGAAATTCATATATACATACATATACACACATGGTCGTAATTTTGGGTCCATTGGGATGGGGGTTGGGTAATCTTTATGAAAACTTCATATATATACATACATTTACACACATGATCATAATTTGGGGACCATTTGGGGGGGGGGGGTGTAATACTTAGAAGAAATCTTATGTATATAGAAGAGCAGGTGGCGGAATCCACAGGAGAAATCTTATATATACATGTATACATATATATTAACATACACATTAAGAAAAACACCATGGCTATGGAAGAGATGAATTATTCGTTGAATATACATCCCTCCCACAGCCAGGGTGTCCTTCTCAACCTATGTATTGAACAAAGTAATTAATCTGAGGGGATTTATATAGATATGGTACAAGTACATTAGTTATTTTAATTTACTTATTTTTTTTTATTTAAATTTGATGTTCTCTGGATTGAGAATTGAGCAAGATTTACTTTTGTTTTGTTCATAATTTCGGGTCCAGGGGGGGGGGGGGGGGAGGGGGGGATATTTAGGAGATATCTTGAATATATATATACATACACATGTACATACATATTTCATACACATACATATGAATATTTTTTTTTAAAGTTTTTTTTCTCTTTTAAATTTTTTTATTTGAAATGTATATATATATGCTTGAGGTGTTTTGATTTATTTTATTTTAATTTATTTATTTCTTTTATTTGATGTTCGCTAAATTGAGAGATGGGCGGGGTTTTCTTTTGTTTGATCATAGGTGTGGGTCCATTTGGGGGGGGGGGGGAGGGGTGTAATATTCAGGAGAAGTCTTATGTATACAGATATACGTATTGTGAAAAACGACAGTGGAAAAGGGCAGGTGGCGAATCCACGGGAGAAATCTTATGTACATATATATATACATTGACATACATATTAAGAAAAACAACATGGCTATGGAAGAGATGTATATTCGTTGAAAACACATCCCTCCCACAGCCAAGGTGTCCTTCTCAACCCATGTATTGAACAAAGTAATTAATTTGAGGGGATTTATATAAATATGGTACAAGTATATTAGTTATTTTAATTTACTTATTTTTTTATTTAAGTTTGATGTTCTCTGGATTGAGAACTGAGCAAGATTTTCTTTTGTTTTGTTCATAATTTCGGGTCCATGGAGGGGGGGGGGGGGGGGGATCATTAGAGATATCTTGAATATACATATGCATGCACATGTACATACATATTTCATACTCACACATATGAATATTCTTTTAAAGTTGTTTTATGCTTGAGGTGTTTTAATTTATTTTATTTTAATTTATTTATTTCTTATATTTGATGTTCTTTAAATTGAGAGATGGGCAGGGTTTTCTTTAGTTTGATCATAGTTGTGGGTCCACTTGGAGGGGGAGGGGTGTAATACCTAGGAGAAATCTTCTGTATATAGATATACATATTGTGAGAAACACCAGTGGTATAGAGCAGGTTGCGGAATCCATAGGAGAAATCAAATGTACATATATATATATTGACATACACATAAAGAAGAGCATCATGACTATTGAAGAGATGTATATTCGTTGAATACACACCCCTCCCACATCCAAGGTGCCCTTCTCATGTATTAGACCAAACCGTTAGTTTAAGGAGATTTATAGAAGTCTGGTTGAGGTGTATTAATCTATATCTTAATTATTTTTAATTTAGTTATGTTTTATTTAACTTTAATGTTCTCCGGATTGGTTGGTAACTGAGCAAGATTCGTTTAATACACCCCCCCCCCCCCCCCAGCGAGGGTGCATTTCTCAACCTATGTATTGAACCCAACATTTAGTTTGAAGAGGTTTATATAAATATGGTTGAAGTGTATTAGTTTATTTTATTATAATTTATTTATTTTTTATTTAAGTTTGATGTTCCCTGGATTGGAAACTGAACAAGATTTACATTTGTTTTATCATATTTTTGGGTCCATTTGGGAGGGGAATAATCTCTAGGAGAAATCTTAACTACATATATACACACATATGTACATACATACCTTATACACATACATATATATTTTTTTTTCATACACGTACAGAAAGGCATAGTGATGCTGAAATGTTAACCAGTGATGGAGAATAGCCTGCCTAAGTTCAAAATTGTAGTGTACTGAAAAATTGTCTGAAAGAAACTCCCGCAAGGGTTTGAACGATACTTCTGAAATTTCAGACTTACAGAAATCGAGGAGGTCGCTCCATGTAATCACGTGACGTTCGTGTAATGTTTAATTTTCTGCCACAACCATCCATAATGTACCTAAAATCGGACCTGATTACACAATTCTCAAAATATCTTTAAATGGTTTGACCAACTAGCTGAATGAACGAACTCTAAGTTATGGTGGAAAATGCTCAGTACACTTGCCAATTCAAATGCAAACTATTCTCTTCCAGTCACCCAACACAAAGAGGATATTCTAATTAACTGACACAGAAAAGCTGAAGCTTTTTATCAATAGCGAAAATAAATTCCAACCAAAACAGCCTACCAGCGTGTACCTTAAATCTTTTAGGATTTATACTAAGAACATTAACGCTTAAAGTGGATGATGAGCATTAAATGTTCTTAAATATAACAATGCAGCTGGTTATAATTGGAAGAGTCCAACCCGAAGCACTGTAAAGAAAGTTTAATTTGTCCCTTAACTGTAATATTTAATGAATACCTATCGTCATGTGAGAACCATGAGGTTTTATCTTTTAATAGAAGTTAGAACCCTGTGGCTCTATACCATTCCTACTTTCCAAAGGAATGGAAACTGGCAAATGTTTCGCCAGTATTCACTCAAAAGCAGAGTCGAATTTGATGTTACTAACTACAGTCCAATTACCGTTCTAAGTTAGTCTACTGTTTACCAACTGGGTAAAATTTATGAATCGATAGTTTCAGCCCCAGACAAGCAGAACAAAATTAGAATTTTATTTTTCGATTTGAACCAGCCGTTTCCCAAGGTGAGGCATGAAGGTTTAGTATATAAATTAATGAATATTGATATAACACTTTTTTTCTGGAATGGTTCAAATCAAGTTTCCGTGAAAGACAGCGAAGGGTAGTTATAGCATCGCACTTCTCCAACTGATAACAAATAAAAACTCATGTTCCCCAGGGTTCCATTCTCGACCCGTTCCCGTTTGTAATATACATCAACGATATTGTCGATGATATGGGCTCGGATATAAGGTTATTTGCTGGTGATACATCACCCTCTATTGCAATGGGAAACCCAATTCACTCGGCAAAACATAATGACGTATAACATAGTGAAAAATGAAAAAGTGATCAAATCAATGGATTGTGTTTAATCAGCAAGTCATTTCCATAAGCATCTAGGTTTGACTTTAAATGATGGTGGAAAATGGAATGATTATATCAGTGACATAATAGATAAAACAAGGATACGTATTAATATTTTAAAGAAATAAAAATACATTTCAGATCGGAAATAATTTATTTCTCTTTCATCCACCCAGTCTTAGAATATGGCTCTCGAGCGTGGAGCAACTGTACAGTTGACGAAAAGTAGAGGGCTCGAAAACATTTAGATAGAAGCAGCAAGATTAGTTACGTTATAGGTGCCACAAGGAGTGCGTCGAGAAGACAGCTTTAAACTGAATCCAGATGGGAATCACTGGAATCTCGACGTAACAAATATAAAGTAGTAAAACTTCTCAAGATGTTCTATTAACCCCACCACATCTTTATAGCCCACTCCCACTATCAGTATCCGAATTACAGCATTATAACATGAGAAATACTGCAGACCTAAATTGACCACGATCTGGTACCGTATTATATCATACGGCATACCTTTACTGAACGGTCAATCTTAATCCTAGACACAATAACTCAGAGGTGCAAATATCATCTCCATAGAGATCGAAGAACATCCTCATCTGTTTCAACCTTCACTTCAACCGGAAAGGCCAAATAATGCACTGCTAACTTAGATTTAGTTGCTGCAATCCCCAGTAATATTTGTTTAACAATAGCATCTCAGTAACTCCGTTCTGTACCTGCGGTGAAATAGAAACAACGGAGAACAACCTCCTCTATTATCCCCTGTATACAAACATTCATCGTGAAACGCTGAGTGGTTTACGTATGCCCATAACAACCGATGCGCTATTATTTGGTTCTGAACATCATACAAATACCACAAATAGTAATATCTTCAAACTTCTTCAGTGGTTGATAGTGCTGACCAAACGGTTCGCCTGGTAATCTTGTTTTGGACTCGAGAGTTACGTAACGCGATGTTATTCTATCCTCAGTTAGAAGACCGATACATATTAAATACTCTGAATTTATGGCATAATCCCTTAATAATAACTGCCAAGAGTCTTATCGAATCGCCACCGTGTTCCAGGACAGCTGCACTTGTGTGCCGGTTTTCAAATTAGGGAGTCGTTGGCTAGTTTTGTAAGAAAAGAGGATTGGGGTAAGCTAGTAGACATCCCGGCCAGTGATTGGACGAGAGCAACGCGGAATAGGTATTCTATTATTGTGTTTATTTTGCTCTCGTCAGCTTAAAATGAGACACATCATATTATATTAATGAACAACAAATATGCTCTGACAGCCATTCTCTTAGTTTTCTCATTTTGTTTCGACATTGAATCATCTACCAACATCCATAATCACCTCATGTAAAATTAAATAATTTTCACTATTTCTATTTTTACCACTACTATTTCAGTTTCTCTTTCAATGAGACATTGTATAGAAATTCCACCTCTGCCTGATAATGTCTTTGTGTGTATATTACTTCTACACAGAAGACGACTTTTAACCCTTTACCCAACGAAACGGCCAAAACCGGCCAACGCTATTCACAAAAATCGCCAATTAATTTTCATTATTTGTTTCATTTTTTGATTCAAAAACAAAGGTTATGACTCCTCTTTGGAACGACCACCTTCTAAAGAGGGGCCATAACCTACGTTTCTGAGACAAAAAATGAAAAAAAAATTAGTTATTCAAGAATATTGTTTACAAGTGTTGTCTACTTTTCATGTTAGGTAAAGGGTTAAAAGCTCTAAGTTTGCTGTCGAATCATATCATTTATCGTGCTTACCAACAAATTTCACTGTGTACAATATTATTCGAAAGAGTATCAAGTTGTGGAAAAATTAATATTTTATCTTCTCGAATAAAAATATCGTTTACACTAAATACGTTGTAGTACTCACGTTAACCGCTGTTTGTCTCATAAATTCGAACAATATGCATTTTTGGCATAATGTGCCAGAATTCACATGCTATGTCTCATCAGTGGGGTCTGAAAAAGATCGAGAGAGAAGAGCGGAGCCGAGGCTCGAACTGTCTCGAACTGTCAGCTCCTAGCTCATAAAGCTACCTATTTACCACGAGACTAAGAGATTCGGACCAACCAGATTGGTTGGTAAGTTGCCTTCATCATATGACTCGTCCGTTTTGTTCACTTTAAAACATTTGATATTTTGTTTTCATATTAATCAGTGATAAATAAAGCCTTCCGTCAATTTCATTGGTCAATTTCAAAACTAGACAATTTGATTGGCAGAACAAAATAAAACTGGGCCACATTTTCATAATTTGCATAATTAGAGTTAGGATCTTTCATTGGTCAATTTCAAAACTGGACAATTTGATTGGCTAAACAAAATACAACTGGATGACATTTGCATAATTTCGGTAGGGAGAATTTACGTTATCTGTCCTATTTAGAGTGGGTTATATTGTATTAATATTTTACCTACAAGAAAAACGCCATTCATTTTTTTTATATTTTCACTTTTTGCTTCCAAAACATAGGTCATGACCCCTCATTGGAACGAGCTCGACGAGCTCGTTCCAATGAGGGGTCATAACCTATGTTTTGGAAGCAAAAAATGAAAATTTTTAGTAAAAGGAGGATGTTTTTTCCAAGTGCCGTCTGCAACTCAAGTTAGGTGATGGGTTAAAAAGTCATACTAAGTGGCTTATTTGTGCGTGTGTGTGCCATATGATAAACAGAATATGAAATGAGTGTTTTTCTCATATAATATTTATGAAACTCGTCCGAATTTTCCATTTGGGCTCGCCAGAGGCTCGCCAAAACGGAAAATTCTTAGACTCGTTTCATAAATATTATATGAGAAAAACTCTCATTCCATATCCTCTATTTATACCTCTACCCTACTTTATAATATTCATACTTTTGTATTTATACTTTATACTAATATCGTGTTTTTTGCGATTCAACCTCGGTGAACTGCACCACCATCTGAGAGCAGTCGAAACGTCCACCATGCTTCACCACAGCCCTCACAGGGCCACCAACTGCTGAGGGCTGGTCACGGCACCAATGTAACAGATCGAGAAAGATGTGCGGGAGTCGAGGATTGAACCGTCAACGTCTACAGTATGTGGCATGCGGATTGTAACTAAATCGCCTGTGTAGTGGAGTTATCACCCAAAGTATCACTGCCAAATTCTATATATCTAGACAAAAAACACAAGCAATGTTTCAGTCAATGGACCGCCGGGTTAAACCCGGAGATCCATTGGCTGGAACTTTGCTTGTGCTTGTTATGCTTTGCAACAAATTTGCAATTATTGTTTGGGTGAAATGTCCACTCTTCGGGTGATTTAGTGATAATACACTCTCCACGTACTGCAGCACATAAAGCGACCGATTTTCCACGAGACTAAGGCATCCAGACCAACCAGGTTGGTTGGTAAATGACCTCTTTACATCGTCCGCTGCAGGTCATATGTTCTGGAAATACTGACTATGAGCATATGGGGCATTCATCGTAGAACAAAGACGTTGCTGGACGCTTTGATTTTTAGAATTAACCCTGGTCCAATCAAATACCACATTATTTTTTGCACAATCCACCCACTTGGAACTCTCTTTCCTACCAGTTCAAACAGAATAAAATTTTGTTTTGCATCAGACCGTCGATTTTGAGACAAGCTGTCGATCTTGCGTGCATGCCATCGACCTTCAATTGTTACTTTTTGCTAGTAAACAACAGCGCGATGAATCTTCGTTGAATCACATAAATATTACGCTTACCTCTTATCCGAACTGGAGAGGTAATTCCACTGCGAAGAAATTCATTTAGAGACACACGTTTATGTGTTACTTCCACCATGTGATTCATGTTGGATGGAGTTGTGCGAGTTCATTCTTGCAGTCGGCTATATGGCTGTTTTTCATCAGTTGGTGCGCGGTGATTCACTGGTTATGGCATTGAACTTGAAACCATGATTATTCCTGTAATTAGTTTTTGCAATCTAATAGTACTGCGTCCGTGGAAATACTGCCCACACCGTGCAAAGTGGTTAGTCTACTGCGGCCGTACTGTACATCTACGTGCGATCCCCACCGGATGCAACTGCGTTGTGTCCCTGGGTAGGGCATTTAATCCCGATTGCCCACGTGGGGGCACGATGGCGCTCTGTACTAATACGTCGATGGTGCACTTGTCTTCAACCAATGCTAACCCTGCATGTGTGGAGTTAGAACGTTGGGGAGTCTAACACTTGCTCGATGGTTCTATCCGTGTACTCCGGCTTCCTCCAACCGTAAAACTTTCCAACACAAGGTGACCCTGGCTGTCGACAGTGCCGTTACACTCCAATAAATGAAATAAAATGGTATTCTCCAATAATTTGTAATAAAACAATTTTTGATTTGATGAACAAATTTATATCACCAAAAATAACCTAGCCCTCAACCTTCATATGAGAATCGTGTCGCATTTCGCGAACAGAATAACAATACTGTATCAATGAATAGGGCATATTACATCACAAATCGCGATGCGATACCGCTAAAATCACACCCTATGATAAGTTTTATACATTCTGAAGTTTGCCTCCGAAAGAAATATGACGAACGCGGCCCGAAAAAACGAATGCGCCGATGCCTGAGAATCAAAAGATTAATTTTGTTTAGCCTTATAACAATTTCTTTGTTTGTTTCGTCACCGATCGCCCTCTTCAATGCCGCAATGGTTTTTCTTCACAAGTGACAAATTATCGCCGTATATCACTTTAGTGCTGTGCCGAAAAAGTCCTGACGTTGAAGATAGAGGGACAGTAGCAACCAGATTCGCCCCATGCGTCTGGTGTGGACATCTATTGGAGGTGCGAGACGGGAAAAGTCATGGTGACCCTACCTGTGTGTGGAAGAGCCGTGTTTGTTTTATCTGTTCGGATATGACCTCTGATGCTGGTGGTGGGGGTGGGGGCTGTATGGTGGCATTTCCATTGGTGTTGAGATTAGGGCTGGACTTCCGTGGGTACTAGTTCCACAGGAGGTAATTGTGGCTGTGGCGCTTCCTGCGTTCTGCAGGGCTGTTATCCATACGTTTTAAAGCTTAGTGCTGGAGGCCCGTGGGTACTACTTCCATTAGAGGTAACTGTGGTAGGGTTTTAATGTTTGGTCACATTAGACATACCTCAGGTCAGCCCCTAGTAGGTGAAGGTTCAGGGCTCAGAATTAGCAATGGTACTTCTGGTAATGTGCAGGGGTGAGAGCTCAACATGGTAAGGGTCCGTATTGTAGGATAAGACATTCTGTGAGTTGCATTGTTGGTAAATGCAGTATATATGGTTCGCATCAGATTACCGAAACAAGAGTCTCCGAGTGTTAATGAGCTGTGGTGCATTTCAGAGTATAACGACTCCATGGTGGAGATGCGGTTGGATGAGGTTGGGAGGGTAGATAGCTGAGGTGGACCTATATTCGTGTTTGTCCGGAATTAACTTCCGCAAAGTGTGTATTTAAAAAGGTTTTCCACTTCCTTGATTCAAATACCTTACTTGATTTCATTCCATGGCCACTATAGAGTCCTGCTCACTTACTTTCTCCTGCATCGGTTAACTTCTTGTTCCACGGTGTATTCAGACAGCAATTGAGTGCAACTATACCAAGATGCGTTAACCAGTGCCTGGAGCCCGAAACCTCTTCTAAAGGAGATCTCGACCACCGGACCTGGCTTCATTATCATAAGATGGGGATCTTGTTCCTATCTTATTTGTCACTCTACGATTCCGAACATCATGGAACTTTGTACTACATGGTACCAATCAAGTCGTTTTTGCCTAGTACTCTCGGTATTCTATGCACTATACTCGTGAAACTTATTCCATGTTGTCAATGAGATAACATTGCAACCCCCCCACCACCCCCACCCCTCCCCCCCCCCCCCCCAAAAAAAAGTTGGTCTGCTGTCGAGAAATTATACTTTTTCTAAAGGGCGACAGGAAGACAAAGAGGGGTCATAACCTATGGTTTTGAGACAAAAAATAAAAAAAATTAGTTATTCAAGAACTTTGTTTGCAAGTGTCGTCTGATTTTCATGTTAGGTAAAGTGTTAAATAATTTGTATTTTCAATGTAATTAATGCATGGCGAATAAAGGTTTCAATTCAATAATTTGTGATCTGGATGAGGGGAAAGAAATACTCAATGAGCTGGTTCCAATGACATCTATATTTGTGAGGTTTTATTGGTAAATATTGTTTATTTTTAGAAAAAAAATATCTTAGTTCATGTTTTAAAAATTAGAAAGCTGTGTCCGGTAAAGGGTTTACATGTGTTATCAGTATACAACAGTAGTTCAACCAAGGTGACCACTTGGGATCCTGTGACTCTCATAGCAAGTATGGATTTTCGCAACCAATCTCGTGAGAATCCAAATCGAAACCCACAAATTTAGATGAAATAAAAGCCCGGCCCTTGAATGAAAGAACAAGCACTCTCAGTTTGTTGACCTACCTCATCAATACGGACACCCTCCTGAACGGCAGCATTTCATACAGTAGATAAGTTGATGTTGATAAAGAACTTTTTGAAAAACTGGACGAATATTTCTCGACACGATTCTAAAATATAATTCCATACTTTATTTAATTCTTTTGACTGGTCTCGTAATGAAGAAACAAACAAATGACATGCTTGTATTTCACCCATATACAATGCAAGTCCTTCAGGAAAGCCACTCAGATGCAGCAAAAGCCCCGACGAACAATTTAAAATACGACAGTTGCGCGATCGTACAAAGCGTCTTAAACTCGGGCCACAAGATTAAATTATTCTGTTTTTAATTCGTTGTTTCCACGGATAACTCCCCACATTACCGCATGCAGTCCTCACGTGATTGCTGCTACATGCAACTGTGAAGGTATGGGAAATGTTGCTTTATTTCTCCCTGATTTCTTTCTTTCATTCTCTCATTCTTTCCAACTTTACTAAATTTCGACTTGGACCCTCCCACTTTCTTTTCTCCTATTTCACTTTGCTCTTTTCCACAGTACCAAATTATTATTGATGGCTACAATGTAAAATTAAACTGTACACCTGTCTAGCCCGACGTATTTCATTCGAAAGTTGTATATGTAAACAGCCCATATAAGCTTTTAGGCTACTGCTGAATCCTGTTTAATAACTATATATATATATTTTGTTGCAGTTAATTTGATGATAATGCATAATCTAGTTATGAAATAAAATTGTTTAAAATAAATACAATGAAACAAACATATAATGGAAGACGAAAGAAATTGTCATATATTTAAAACTATGTCTTTTTTATTATTACATTATATTTTGTCTATTAGCCATTTACCTAACACTAAAGGAAGAATAACAATTTTTTTCATTTTTTTTGCGTCAAAAACATAACTTATGAACTCTCTTTGGAAAGAGCACAATGTGCTCGTTCCAATGAAGGATCATAAGCTATGTGTTTGAGACAAAAAGTGAAAAAAGTGAAAACAAATAACGAAAATTGGATGGTGATTTTTGTGAATAGCCCTGGCCGGTTTTGGCCGTTACGTTGGGTAAAGGGTTAAAACCCGTGAGCCGGCTTTTACAGCTCAGAAACATGATACGTCATTATTTCATTAAGTAGAATGGCTAGTAAGCGAATGTGTGGGGAAAACAGATTGAGTGGTGATAGGAGTTGATCTATTACCTGGCGATCCGACGTCCTCCGGCTACTCCCTCTGCGAGGAATGTGCCGAATTTGACATATATCGGCCAGGGATGCAAGATTAGACATTTCAGTGTGTGCTCTTTCCTTTTCGTTTTCGTCATCTTCAGGAAGTCCGGCTGCCGACAGGAAACACGGCGTGGGGGGGGGGGGGGTGGGGAGGGGTAGATTTCCTTCTATTTGTCTTGTCTATCTTCTTGTCTCTATGGATTCGATGAGCAAATAAGTATTCACTTAGCGAGTTGCCCGAATCACCTTGGTATCCAATGGGAGGGAAATCCCCCCTCCCTACGGAAGGTGCTACACCTATCCACTGACGGCGGTTATGTCTCTCTCAAAATGCACTGCAAGGTGAAGTTTTCCCATGCGCTCTTGAATACTCCAAGTGGAGTCTTGTGCTGCCTTCTACTGTTGCAGTGTTTCTTGTATCCCATACGGTAGCTCCGTTTGACCAGTGTTAAACCTCAGAATCAAAGGAGTGAATATATGAGTACTTAACTGGCTGTTTTACGCGACATTGACGCCTGGGAAGAGGCAGGGGGCCACGTCGATTGCAGCTACCTTTCAATTCCAAATTGTCGTTTGATTTTTTCCCTCTTCCTCGTGAAACAGGAGACGCTCTTGTTGGCTTGGTTGTTGGTGGTCTTGGTTAATGGCGCTTTAGTTGCCTTTTCCTTTTTCCAACTGGTTGGTGGCTTTGTTAGGATGATGATTGGCGAGATTGGTTTTGTTGTGAGTTTCATTATCTCCTTTTTTATTTGAACTTATTGATCAGATCTTTTGCGAGTCCTGTTTTCTCCCAAGAAGTTTGACATGTGCCATTAGTTGTTTGAGTTCGATACTCTGCAGTCTTGGGGTCACTACTGTCTCCGCAGCGCTTGCGAATGTTCCAATCGATAGGGTCGACGTATCCATGGTCTTCGAGGAGGGTTGGCCGGCCTCAGCTGGGTCCAAAGAAAGCTGTGAATGAAGAGTGGGAGGTGGGAAGAAGCCAATCTACGCAACATAGCACTAAATTTATATCACATGCGGCGGCGGCTATGGGAATAATTGAAGGCGAGCATTGCAATTTTTATCTGCATTGCCAGAAAAATGTTGACGCGGTGACTTAATGTCTACCGATCGACGGAAAACGTCAAAATTAAATTTTATTCCAAAGAATTGAATTTTCAGATTTTAGTACTCGTGGTCCCATTTACAAAGGTGAAAATCATTTACCCAACGTAACAGCCAAAACCGGCACGCGATATTCTCAAAAATCGCCAATTAATTTTCATTTTTTGTCTCAAAAACATAAGTTATGACCCCTCGTGGGACGAGCTCGTTCCAACGAGGGTTCATAACCTATGTTTGTGAGACAAAAAATGAAAAAAATTAGTTATTCAAGAATATTTTTTGCAAGTGTCGTCTGCTTTTCATGTTAGGTAAAGGGTTAAAATCCGACTTCAAACACGCGAGATATGTTAAAAGGATCGGGCGTATTTTGATCCTTTGAGCCACATAGGACAGTTTTCATTAGAAACGCTACCTTGTGATTCACGTAGCTGCATTTTTATAAATGACAAAACTTGACAAAGTTATCAAACTTCACACATTGCTCTCTGGTTATTTGAAAGTGTGCAATTTAATTTTGTGATTTTAGTTTGAGACACCAATTTTCCCGGGTTTTTGTTCTATACCTTTTATTTTGAAGCCTCAGGTTTTCGAATTTTTTTAAATATAAAAATATGGCGCTGTCCTATGAAATTTCAAACCATTACAGCCAAATTCTGAGGTGATGTCATAGGAGGGGGGAGGGGGTCGTTGGGTCAAAAATAGAAATGCATCGGGAACTGTTGAAATTTTAGTATTTTATGAACCTAAAAACGTGTTTTTTTTCTTTTCGATACAACGCTATTTTGGCATTTTTACGTCACTTCAAAGTTTAGGCTAGTTTGGTAATATCTCAGTAACTCTCCATTTGTAAATTCCAATACTCGCATATTTCAATTAGAAAGGTACGAAGCTACACACATACTGCTTTATAGTCATTTGAAATTGTTAACCTCAAGTTTGGAATTAACATTTTGACCCCTCGATGCCAGCGATTTAACGTTTTTGTGTTTATCGTCTCTTTTCTACCTCAGTTTTAACATTTCGAAATGTTGAAAATACAATCACAGTACACATCAGATCTCTAACGTTCAAATGCAAGAAGGCGTTAGCCTTCAATTAATAAATCCATCTTGTTTTATTTGCCATTTCTCTGTCAGATCCGAGAAAACCTATTTTTTAACCCGGTGCTTCATTAGTTTATCTTTTGTTGATGATGATTTTAGTACCTGGTAAAAGCATGAGTGGATTACGACCAGTCCTCGGCGGCTGTACTGTACTTAACTTAGCTTTGTCGGGTAAACGTAATTTGTAGTGGATTTCGATCAAAGATCTTTTCAGAAATAATAACGCCATGACTTCAGCATTCCTGACTAATCATGTCATGAAAATCGACAAGAAAGGTCCAATAAATGTCCAATTAAGAAGCACGTAATTGACTAATTGTTGAGAAAACATATGACATCAGTAGAAGATAAAACGACGTTTCCTTTTGTTACTTTTCATAACCAATACAACAGGCAGCTCTGCGAGCTGTTTGATTTTATTTATCAAAAGTTACAAAAGGAAACTTAGCATTTCATTACTAGGTAATTAGAAGCAACTAAGTAACAGTCCACTTTGGCTCTTTGTTTAGCGAATGCATTTTTACAGTAATCTGCAAGTTTTATTCTTGGGAAAAAAAAAATCCTCTCCGTTTATGAAAACTGTGAATAAATCATCTGAATCTGAATCCTAGCAGTAGTTGGGATTACAGATAATATTCAGTAGTACGATAAAATGTAGAAGTGGGGTAGAAGGCGGGTAGTGTGGTAGCGAAAGTTGAATCAGATGCAGAAGGGATGGACAGTATCCTCCAAACGGTGTCTACCAAAAGTGCCCACCGATCCCCAATATTCCCAAAGTGCCCAACTCACTAGACTCTTTAGTTTCCAAATATCCAGATGAGGATAAGAGGTACTTAGGGTTAGACCTTACTGAGAGATTTTACCATGGCCTCATGCGACAAAAAGATGTGGCTATGACCAGTCATTTGTTAGTTGCAGTACGTGGAGAGTGTATTTTCACTAAATCACCCCAGAGTGGAGATTCCACCCAAGCAATAATTGCACATTTGTCGCAAAGCATAACAAATCACAAGCAAAGTTCCAGCCAATGGACCTCAGGGTTAAACCCAGAGGTCCATTTGCTGAAACATTGCTTGTGTTTTCTGTCCATATATAAAGAATTTGAAAGTGATACTTTGGGTGATAACTCCACCCCATGGGTGATTTAGTTACAATCCACTCGCTCCCCACGTATTGTGGGAGTGTTGGAAGGGAAGTGTCACGGGACGACGCCGTTCAATACCTAGATGAAGATATGAAGTATGATAGGATATCCCTTATTGGGGGATTTCTTCAGGTCCTCATGGCCTCAGTGTGGCGAAAGCCGAACGTTCTGTCGAGATACAATATGTAGTGATAGTGGTAGGTGATAAGCTAAATAATGCGATTTGATTAGTTAGTTGATAGGATGATCCGGCCAGGCGAAACATGAAGTATGATGTTCGACAGAAACCCAAGAGTACACAGGTAAGTGTTATAACTACTCGGAACAAACCAGAAAAGCTACAAACAAGTCAAATAAATAAAAACTATTCGAACAAAAAGGCTCTTCTACGCTACATCGAAAACATCAGTAGGGTTGGGCTGAAAGAAACAATAACAGATTGGAAATATGCCCAGGAATGGAGAGAAAAAGACCTGTGGTAGGTGGAAACCGAGGATTCTTGAATAATTCGAGCTAGAAAAAAATACTCCCATTCAATCGAACACACCTCATTAAATTAGAAGACCTTCAAGCTAATAGTAACCATATGCCATCAAACATTGCAGTCTTGGTTGGAAGAAACTGTGGGTTTTGGGATACACGTGCCGCCATTGAAACCACGATTGCGGCCTTCTGTAAACAAAATGGACGATGGAAACACGTATCACCCTAACAACACGCGCTGCGCATGAGCACTTATACGTATCACCGTGATATGCACAATGACAATGACGTTCACTACATGGCCGCTCATGCAGGCTACCATGACAACTCCACGACATTATGACGTGACGTCCGGAGGTCACAGCGAGGTCCTCGGTGTGCATGATAAACTACTCACATCACAAAACAAACAGTGCGAATATGATACACTCAGTGAGATTTCACAAGAATTTAGACCCAAAGTGAAATAACAGTACAAAGATAATGGCTTGGGTAAATTATTTTCCTGCATTACGATACTAGAAAAGTTTAAATTCTGAAGGTAGCACTGAACCCCAATAAGAATCCATTACAATATCTACACGCAACTGATCAGACAATAAATAGAACAAGTGACATGAGAGTAATTAAAACTAGATCATACAATGAAAAGAATTAAATTAAAGAATTTTATTCACGGTACTTAACTTGGTTATTGAGGTGAATTAATTGAAATACTTTAGGGTTTAAATATTAATAGGAATGTAAATAGTACAAGTGAAATGAGAGTAATTAAAGCTAGATCATGAAATGAAAAGAATTAAGTTAAAGAATTTTATTCAAGGTACTTAATCTAGATATTGGCATCAATTAATTTAAATACTTTAGGTTTGAAATATTAATAGGAAAGTGCTCAACTTTGTTGATTTATGTAAATTGTAGTAGCAAGTACCTTAATATATCAAGAAATCCATTTTACATAGAATTCAAAATGATGAAAATCAAGTATTTAATAGGAATATAGAAATACCAAATAAATAAAACATTATGAACAGAGGAAAATCATATTTAGTCAATCTAAATAACAAGTACTATGTAAAACAAACATACTGATGCAGGTAAACTAATAGGGCTGAGCGATTGTTCGGTTCGGTTCCGGTTTGGGCGGCAAACCAGAAGACCGAGCCGCATGACCCAGCAAAAACCGGACAAACGGTTTTCGGCGTTTGTGCATAAACTGAGCAAACTATCTTATGTGGGGGTGGGGGCGCAATGGACTCTCTTCACTTAGTCTATCCGGCAAAGGGGTGAATACGCAGGGTTATCATTGTCACATTTTCTCCCCATTGACTCGTCCACCGGAGGAGTCAATAATGGCGAAAATGTGACAATGAGAACACAACATAGTTTAGGTGAACCATATTAATTTTTACCCTGATTTATTATATCTATGCACCGTGAAATCTGTTTATTTTAACACATATTAAGACGAGGAACAAAAACAAACGCCACCACGCCATTCACGGGATTGCAAATATATTGAATCTATTGATGAAACTAGGCCACACACCTCCAAAAGGAGTTTGTTAATTTCGCGAATTTGAATAGGTGTTTATTCAGAGTTGCATTTGTAGTTAGGAGAGCCACTATAGCTCCAAACTATTTTTACACTAAATTTCCCATAGGGTCCATATGGTTAGTGTTAAATGGTGACATTTATAGGCCCAAAGTGTCTGTAACTTATAGCACCAAAAATGTACAATATACACAGACTACGTCTATGGGATTTTCCTACAGTGCTTAAATGTTTTTTGTGTTTTGCAAAATAGAAAATATAATTTGCAAACACAAAAAATATTTTCTTAGAAAATATTTTTTGTGTTTGCAAATTATGTTTCCAAAAAACTTTTTCATAAAATTAATTTGTAAACACAAATTAATTTTATGAAAAAGTTTTTTGTAAAATTAATCTGTGTTTGCAAATTAATTTTATGAAAAAGTGTTTTGTAAAAATAATTTGCAAACACAAAAATATTTTCTAAAAAGACTTGTTTTTGGATTGCTTGTTTCTACTTTTCTGCCTTTAGAAAATCTACAAAGAAAAAACAAGATGAAAAAAACTTGATGGCACGCGCTGTGGTCTAACTTTCTGTGACAGTTGTTTTTTGGTGTTAAAATATTTAAGATTATATGATTGTTTATGAACTTTTCATATTTTGAAAGGAGTTTTTACAAAATATGAAATTTGATAGAGATGCATACAATGTTAACCTAGTGCTCACAGTAAAAAGAGAAGTGACTCTTGACTCTATTTTACTGATGGGGAAATGTAGGAGGCGGTGATAAAAAGGGATTATTGGACTAACCTAACAAAACCGACAAAACTGTCACAGAAGTTTTAACAAATAACACATTTTTATTTAAAGTTAATTCAATATATTGTCATGAACTGAACATATGTACACCAAGATCTAGATTTGCCTATCCATGAGAAAACCTATTGATATCGAGACGATTGAATAAAAACTGAATGGAAGTATTCAGTCTCTCATTTACTCTCTGAAAGAAATAAACAATAAGAACGAACTAAAAAATCTAACTTGTGTTACATGATGGATTTCTATGACATCTATATAATAGATGAATGATTTTAACAAAAAAACTAAAAGTCATAATTGAAAAAATTACCTCTGTGAGATTTGTTTTGACACCTGATATTTATTATTACAGTTATTTCAAATAATGTCAAGTTTGCTCAAACTATCGCCGAACATCTCTATCGTTCTCTGTGAAATATCTTGGATGAAATTTGATAGTAAGAATTGTCTCTAAATCATGTCCTTTTGCAAGATGATCTAAAACAATAATTGACGTGACCTCATTCATTTGGTGTCACCCAAGGATGAAAAATATCAGTTCTTAATCTCAAAGATTCAGGAGTTCTAGGGTGAAAATCAATTAATACATAACCAGGATCAATACTTGTTGCATCTTGATAACATGCATTTAAATGTGGTAATTGAACTTGATTTGCCAATTCTTTAATTTGTCCTTTGTCTCTGGTATTTTGAACTAAAATCATATAATGTGCATTTAAACTTATGGTACAACTTGATTTAGATGTTTGAAACATATTTTGTGTTATGTAAATGACACTTGCATTTCTATGATGTCCTTTTCGTATGAACCATAATTTAATTTTTTCTTCATCTTTATCTCCTAACATATCAAAACCAACAAGATGTGGTATACTGACATCACTGACAATTTCATATTCGTCATCAGGGATACCTTCTATGAATTTGATATCTTCACTTTCTTCAAGTGAAGTATATGTATTTTCCATTCTTTATAACACAAATGATTTTTTTGTGTGGGAATTTGAAATAAGGCATGTTTCATATCAATAAGCTTTTTGACAAATTCTGTTTTACCTAAACCACTAGGTCCCAAAATCATTGACTTATATACTTTCTCGTTCCATACCTTCTTCATGTCTTTTAGTAGGTTTTCGTTTTAGGGGTGCTTTTAACTCAAATAAAGTTTCTGCAGTTCTTATTCTTCTATCTATTTGTGGTACACATTGTCTATACAAGTAATTAATGATTTCGTTATCGTAAATTATATTACCCCACACAACTCTTGTCCAAATATTTTCTACATTATCTTTGTAAAAAGCATTCATGATTTGTAATGCATTACAGAACTCCCATACATTTCATCTTTTTCCAATTGATAATGAATAAAATCTTTTGTTATTTAAGAAGTGAATGCAATTTTTATAATCTTTATTGGAGTATGAACGTGTGGGAATGGGTACAAAAATCCCGAAGGGATTCATACAATTTGTACTCATTCCCGCACGTTCATACTCCAATAAAGATTATACAAAATTGCATTCAATTCTTATAATTACATTCCGTAACTGTTTAAACTACTTTTACCAAACAACAAAGCAGAAAGACGAAATAAAACATGTACGAACGAACGAGGCGAAAAAACACCCTCACACAAAATACAAAGCACACAACTCTGATTTTTAATTTTCACAACTTTAGAAATGGATACGAGTGTTTTACTAACGGGCTTTATGCCACAGTTGGGAAATGTCACCAAAGAAACAGCAGCGGAGTTGATCACTGCGAGAGGCGCTAAAAGTTAAAAACCCACCCAAACACCGCCCGAATTACATTCTGTCAACTGCGCTCTACCGTAAATGCGGGTCAAAGTTCGACCAAATGTATTCATTGGAAAATGAATTTCATTTGGTCATGACGTTTTCATCCAGCTGACCAATGGGAATTGAGTATTTGGACCCAAAACGTATAACTACATTAACAATGTAATTATTGTTTGATAACCAGGAGTGATCAATTGAAATGCATACAATATATATCCCATTATTTCCCCTGATATCAAAGAGCAAGAAAAATTACAAATGCAAAACAGAGAGTGTATGAACAAAACAGATAGAGAAGAAAATAAACAATGAAGCGAGAAAAGACAGCAGGATAATATCAGTATATGTACAGGTTTATCTGCACAGTTGGGTATTTTGACTGGGGCTGAATGCATCAGTCACAGCTGAACCTCTCTACAAATCAGGAAGGAAGTGAGTTACTATAAGTGGTGAACTAGTTTTTCCCACGAACTAAATGCCACCAATCACAATAGGATACCTATAGTACCACGGATCTGCAGGAAGAAACAGCCGTAACCGACCCCCCCCCCTACCGACCCCAAGCCCGTCGTGGATGCAGAATGCAGTTATGACTGCCTTCTCCCTCAATGAAGGCTAGACTATCTTGTTTCCGTATTGGAGTGGGGTGTGCTGGGCACCGTGAGAAAGCCATGGTAAAGTACTAAGGTTATTAGTTTTTCATGCAGACTTTAACCACTTCAGCACTCCAGGCCAAAATGACGACCAGCTGACTTATTCCGTTATGTCGTATAATATCCCAAAACTGAGTGTGAAGAGTGCAACAATTACTATTTCCAAGCTGTCGCCCTTGGGCATCAACTTGGAAATAGTAATTGTCCATTATTCGATCTCACTATGGTCTAATCTCTTTAATTCACTGATAGGTCACTGACGATACCATACAAAATTCGGGGATGGAATAATTAAAGAAGTAAACTGATTGTTGGAAGCATTTTGTGGAAGTGGGAAACAGGCAAGATAATTGGATGATGAACGTGAAACTATTAAGGAATATGTAATATACTTGTATCATTACATTAGTCTTCTATGAATGTATTCCATAGCTTTGCTGTGGATGTAACAAAGAAGTGCACAGATTTGGGAATATCGTCAACAAGATCTAATACCAGTTCTGGAACATAGCTTCGAGACACGGACAAACATGCTTCTTCGCTAAGTTGGTCCAAATACATGTAACATGGAACGCCAAACATGTCGAGGATGGAGTACCAAACAGAATTCCGAATGTTGTTAAGGTAGTTGAAGGCCAGAATGGCGTGATGAGCTTCATCTGACAAGAAGCAATGGCATTTTGTACATATTGAGTGACCAGATTGGTGCGTCTTAGTAAGAAGTTTAGCAACTAAAATGAAGGCTCTTTTATCTTCTGGGTATTTTCTATATGTCTTCCAAAGACAAGAGATTTCAAATTTGTTCTGCACACTCAAAAACCTATTGTACGTAATATTGTCGCTCAGATTCTCAAACCATTCGCTACGATATTTTTGGTTTACCGGGTATCATATAATTTGTATCCAAAGAGATTTTGGGGGGAATGTATTGTGTTTCCTAAATTCAGACTTGTACTCACTAACGTCATAATGCTCAAGTGTTTTGTTTATGTCTTCAATAAATGAATAATTATTTGGTATCTGTTTAAGGTGAAACGGGTGAAGCCTTAGCATAAAGACGTGTTTTGCTGTTTTATTTCCTTTGTAATTGCAGAGGGCTCCAAAAAGGGGAAGTTTACGTTTATCAACTATGCAATTTAAGCTATATATACCCAAAAGTGCCTGAACAAAATCTGTTTTAGTGCTGACAGGAACACCTTGAAGTGTTTTAAGACACCATCTGTGGGTTTTTTCTAGCGTTAAAAACTCTGTGTGGTTAATACCGCGCAACAATTCACAGCCATATAGGCCTTTGGGTAGCACAACTGAGGAGTATATTTTGGAGCTACTTACTGGGGTAAAACCTAAGGAATACAGACCAGCATTTGACAACATCACGAATGTACTCCTTATTTCATTGCAGATGGCAGAATGCATTACAGAACGCCCCATACATTTCATCTTGTTCCAATTGATTATGAGTAAAATCTTTTGTTACTGTTAGATAACCAGGAGTGATCAATTGAAATGCATATAATAATGCCTTACGTGTAATCTTGTTGTCTAAAATACGTATTACTGGTTCCATGGTTGAAATCAAACTGATGATTCTTTTGTCTGTTCTGATGTACTTTGAGTATCAGGTACCACTTTACACCATGTACTTTGTACATCAGGACAGTCAGAAAAATCAATTTCTATACCATCTATAAACACTTTGTCTAACTTAGTTTTGAAATTATTTGAAAGTGCAGCTTTTCTTGCAATTATGGTACTAAATGTTGTAGTTTGATCATCTAGTACCATGAGTGCAAATAAAGAATTAGAATCTAGAAAATTGTCTATTTATTTATTTATTTATTTATTTATTTATTTATTTATTTATTCATTTATTTATTTATTTATTTATTTATTTATATATTGGTGTTTTAAGGTCACAGACTTATTCACAATGGCTAATCATGACCATGACAGTTTTATGGGTGGAGGAAGCCGGAGTACCCGGAGAGAACCACTGACCAACGAGCAACGATGAGCAGCTGCCAGCTCCCCAACATCATAACCCCCCACTGCAGCACAGGTAGAGTTAGATTTGTTGAAAACATGTGTACTGTCAAACGTGCAGTATGCCTTAGTACACGGCGTCATCGTGCCATGTGGACCATCGGGGTTAAGCGCCATGCCCAAGGACACGCCGTGGGAGTCTGAAATGATCGCTCAGACGGTCACCCATCCAATGGTTAACTGGGCTCGACGTTGCTTAACTTCGGGGAAAATTGTCTAAACATTTGTCAAATTTTTTCTTTGTTGCAAATACTTAATTTAAAGTGAATCCATAATCCATCACTGATGATATTTTATCTGGAGGTGTTTGCATACATGATGGTGGGTTGTATAATTGCCAGTTTCTTATCAGTTGAATGTAAGGACATTTTGGAGAATACTTAACATGTTTTTGTAAAGGGATATCTTTTTCTTCCCAATTACGTAAACCTTGTCCACATACAAACCTTTTTATTTTACCACCTCCCACATGGAGAAACCCAGCTTTAGCTAATTCTTCTTTTTAGATTGTAAAATAGGATTTGTAGTCATACTAAAACTCGAAAGTCTTCTTAACTCTGATAAGTATATAGGATATGTAGGATTAAGTGGTAGAGACATCTTGCCTGTTCAGTGTTCAAACTCGAAATGAGAAATCTGAAGGGTGTTTATACCTTAAACCCATAAGGCCTTGTGTCACATTTATCCTCTACAAAACGTTTTGTGCACACAGATCTTAATGTTTTGGTTTGTCTTTCACTTGTGACTTGTCTGTTTGTGTTACGTTTAATTATGTGTGTGTATTCAGTGTTCAATTTGTAATTGTGTCTGTCTTGTACACATTACAGCATGGATTAAAAATTGACTTTCTGTGATAGGGCTGGGCGATATTTCGATATATCGGTAAATACCGGTATTGAAATCGGTATCGGTTAAATATCGTCTATTTTTGGCAATACCGGTATAACGTCTGTAACGATATTTTGTCTGATATTGTTCCCGGTATTCAGATTCCCATATCGCCCAGCCCTATTCTGTGATGTATTGTAATCTAATGTGATTCCTTTAACTTTACATGAAGGGTGTATTTGACCATCTTTAATGTATTTGTAACTATAATTTTTTGGACCTAATCCTACATATTCAATAATATTTGCATCTGGATGTTCATTTGTCCATAGACCTAACCTACTGTTTACAATTTATGGGCTCCAAAGTGAAGGATTTGTGTGTAAATACAACTGTCTGTGTCAAAATATAATACTCGTCTACCCAAATGTTCTATTACTTTGTACAATTCCAATCGTGCATAAGCTGTGACAAACGTTGCAACTGCAACATTAGCTGATTTGTGAGGTTCATAAACATCTGTAGACTTTGTGTAATTTATTAAAATACATTTATCATGATCAAACAATTCGACATTTTTAACAATGGTGTCTTTATCTTGTATCAAGTCAAAATATATTGATGGATCTTGTATGTATTCTGTTTTAGTTTTTGTATTGTTTTGTGCACTTTTCCCACATACACAGTTCAACATGTTTTTAGCAAATGATCTTTGTCCTGGACTTTTTCAATATCAGTAGTAGGAGATGTATGAAACGTGTCACATTGGGTGGAGGGAATGGTGGAGGGGGAAGTGACGTCATAATCGCGTGACCTGGTGGCGCCATGTTGTGTTGTCATGGTAACCCGCGTGAGCGGCCATCTTGTGACGTCATGTGATACGTGGTGTGAGTGTGCAGCGTGTGTTGTTAGGGTGATACGTGTTTCCGTCGTCTATTTTGTATACTGGAGGCCACCATCTTGGTTCCTATGGTAGCACGTGGTTGCAATGTGACCCAATGGCTTCTAACAAGACAGGGGTATGTTCGGTGGGTATGTTCGATTGAATCGGAGTATCACGAATTACCCAAATAAACCTGACAAGTTTTACTATTTCGAATTCTTTCAGAATTCTCTGCTTCTATATATATATGCAATAGTTTTCGCTTATCTGGCCATGTTCCTTTGTTCTAGAGTACACTCCAGTAGCGTAAAAGTGCCTATTAGTTGGAACAGCTATGCTTATTATTACTATATTTAGCTATTCTGGTCTATTCTTGTTAGTACTGACCCTATTCCAAGTACTCCTGTTGTTTCATTTATCTAGATCATTTATATAAATTATAACTAACCAACCAGATTGCTTGATTTCCCATAACCTGCACTAAATCGTACCGAGTTATCCAATGGCAATATTTGGCACCCTTTTTTTTGAAAAACATATGACCTTCGGCACCCCTTTTTTGTCATATGTGCTTATGTGAAGAGGCACAATGTGACACAATGTACCCTAGCACATAGGCACATGCTTTATGTGCCGATATGTGCTTATATGTGCTTACATGAAAAGGCATAATGTGACACAATGTGCCTTAGCACATAGGCACATACGGGTATTTGTAGTGTTGCTCGATTTTTCCGATTTCCTCATGGGACAGTAATCATCCTCATGTCTCTTACGTGTGAAGCTCCAGGAGAATTCTTTATCACAATATCTGCCTTTTCACATAAGCACATATAAGCACATATCGGTACATAAAGCATGTGCCTTGGTGCTAGGGCACATTGTGTCACATTGTGCCTTTTCACATAAGCACATATGACAAAAAAGGGATTCTCTGGTAGGTATCCTCGAATAATACAATACCAGGTCATAGGTATCCTCAAATACCCGTATGTGCCTAGGTGCTAGGGCACATTGTGTCACATTGTGCCTTTTCACATAAGCACATATAAGCACATATCGGCGCATAGAGCATGTGCCTATGTGCTAGGGCACATTGTGTCACATTGTGCCTTTTCACATAAGCACATATGACAAAAAAGGTCATATGTTTTTCAAAAAAAGGGGTGCCGAAATTGGGGTGCCTGGGGATATTGCCATTGGATATAGAGGCGATGAGAATCTGATACAACTTCGTTGTAATAAGGGGAGATAACTCTGTACGATTAAGTACAGGTTATGGGAAATCAAGTAATCTGATTGGTTAGTTATAATTTATATAAATGATCTAGATAAATGAAACAACAAGAGTACTTGGAATAGGGTCAGAACTAACAAGAATGGACCAGAATAGCTAAATATAGTAATAATAAGCAAAGCTGTTCCAACTAATAGGCCCTTCTACTCTACTGTTTATGTTTTTCAAAAAAGGGGGTGCCGAATATTGCCATTGGATATAGAGGCGATATTGCCATTGGATATAGAGGCGATGAGAATTGGATACAACTTCGTTGTAATATGGGGAGATAACTCTGGACGATTTAGTACAGGTTATGGGAAATCAAGCAATCTGATTGATTAGTTATAATTTATATAAATGATCTAGATAAATGAAACAACACGAGTACTTGGAATAGGGTCAGAACGAACAAGAATGGACCAGAATAGCTAAATACAGTAATAATAAGCAAAGCTGTTCCAACTAATAGGCCCTTCTAGGCTACTGGAGTATACTCTAGAACAAAGGAACATGGCCAGATAGGCGAAAACTATTGCATATATAGATAAAAGCAGAGAATTCTGAAAGAATTCGAAATAGTAAAACTTGTGTTTATTTGGGTAATTCTACGAATCGGGAAATTATTCTTCTGCAAAGGAACATTCCCTCCGAACATACCCCTGTCTTGTTAGAAGCCATTGGGCCACATAGCAACCACGTGCTACCATGGGAACCAAGATGGCGGCCTCCAGTATACAAAATGGACGACGGAAACACGTATCACCCTAACAACCCGTCCTGCGCACGCGCACTCACACCACGTATCACAAGATGGCCGCTCACGCGGGTTACCATGACAACACAACATGACGCCACCAGGTTACGTGACTATGACGTCAATCCCCCCTCCACCATTCCCTCCACCCAATGTGGCACGTTTCATACATCTCCTACTACTAATATCTTCCAAATGTATGTTTTCAATTTGTGCATAGTCTTTCTTAAAGGTGTCTTTGTCTGTTTCTGTTTTAACCCAATCTGGATATCCTCTCGCTTCTTGTTTCATTTTAAAATATTTGTTCACATAATGTTTGTAAATTTCTGAAGTCCATTCTTCCCAATGCCAAATCTGATAGATGTCAAGTGATGTGTACCACATCCCCAATGCTTTAAAAAGTTCAACAGATGTCCATGTACCTGTAATACTGTGCTGTTCTGGTGTATGTTCACTTTGTCCGTTTCTTGTTCTGTGCATGTATTGCAAAGTGTAAAAACCATTTTGTTATTGCAATGAAATGGTAAATCTCGCACGTCTAGGCTTTGTGGTGGTAAAACTTTTCATTTGATAAGTTCCCTGCACTATCTTACATTATTCATGTCTATGCTTTCTTTTGTGAGTATATTTGGATAACTACTGGATATTCTCTGTGTTACTGACATAAGGATAGAGTGAACAAATACCTATGTATTTTATTTCATTGTCTGTGTTTTGGTCTATTTTATGATGTAACTTAATGGCATTTGTTCTCCCCTCAAATAATACTTCACGTGGTTTAATAGGATCCATGTTTGGAAAAACTGAAGTTAATATTGATTTTACTTCAGGACTTGATTTGCAGAAATGACCAAATTCATGTTCCATGTTGCTCTCATGTTATACCCTAAAGATTCTAATTGGTGTATTGTGTATTGTTGTATAGAGTTTGTTATCTTAGTAAATTGATTGGATTTTTCTCATGTCTGTTGTCTTTGTAACATGTTATGCACCCATGCCACATACATCCATAAAACTCAAAGATTGTATTTGTGTCTTTGTGAAACCCATCAACATAATAACCCCCTATTGTAACCTCCCCTCCGTTCAGTGCATGTTGAATATGTATATTGTCTTGATGTACAACTGTCTGTAAAAGTCTAATGGCTTTAATGGGATATTTCTACAAGCTTTTGTACATGCATCGGCTAAGGTAACTGCTTCTCTCAAGGGGTCTATGCCATCACTATCTATAAATTTTTGTCTGAATTTTTGTTAAGATATCTACATCTGATTTGCAGTATAGTTCAGTTCTTTTTGAAAATCAAATCTGGCATTTACTAGTGAAGTTTTGGTTGTACCACTTGATAAATTCTTTCCTATCTGATGGAGACATAGAACCTAAGGACCAATATAATTTTAATAAGCTTGTATGTTTGCCAAATGGGGGAAATAACCATTGGCTAATTCTGTCAAGCCAAATGTTTCAGGAAATTGTGCCAATCTCATTGAAAGAAACTTTAATTTAAAGAATCAATAAGTCTAATACCACAAGCTTTAATTGAAATAATTTTGTTTTCACTCATAATTACATCTGGGGTTGATGTACCCTTTTCAATGAGGTGTCTTAAAATAAATTGTCCATCAAAACCTCTTAAATTGTGAGCAATAGTTGTTGTCCCTTTATGTTCCTTACTGAAAAGCCAATCACAAAAATTTGACAAAGTTGATCCTCCTTTAAAAATTGATTGTCGTTGTCCAAATTTCTCAGAGAAAATACATTCCTGACCTACAGGCTTGCAAATACATCTCCCACATGCACGATGAGCAGTACAAAAATGTGGGATGTGAAATCCTGAGTCTTGTGTGGTTTCAAAATAAAAAAATACAAATGGAATGCTTGGTAACTTTTCATCCTCGGGTGAAGTGTATTTTGGAATGAAACATTGGTGTTCAGAATTAACTACTTGCTGACAATATTTACATTTTTTAATCCTTCACAAATGTGTTTTCCTTTTGTTGGATGTTTTAATGAATTGCAGTGTTTACATTTTTGAACTAATTCACAAATTGTTTTTTTTTCTTCTTTTCCCTTTGTAGTGATATGGTTATTATAGCCTGATGAACTTCTAAATTGTCTATTGCAACTGTAACAAGTGATGGAGTGTTCATGAATACATTTTGTTAGAGCATAGCAAACACAACAAAAAGGGTACATGTGACGTGTTCTCTGGTTGCACCCATTACTGCAAAGTGAATAACTTTATTATCAGTGGTGGTGTTTGGAGGTTTCAATAAAAATTAACTTTTTGCATACTGTGGATGAATTTTGATGACATACTCTGTATTTTATAATATTCTTCTTATCCACTAGGAATATTATAATCAAGACCTGCCTTGTCCCTCAATACCTTAGCTTCCCAAACTTGTGTTGGCCTATCAGAATTTCTAATATTTTCCCATTTCTTTTGCCAAAGTTCTGAATTATCTCTATCAACATGACACTTTCCCACTACAATGGCCCATGCAAGACTCATTAAATCGTTAACATTTTTAATTTCAATAATACTTTTCTTGTTTCCAACTATTTTATCAACAGATGCAACTAAAATTGGTGCATGTCGTCCAGACCCTTGTGGTAGAGACGTGTGTGTTATTGCTAAAGATAATTGCCCATCATGGATAGTAAAGTTATCATTTGATTGTACAACTGTTTCTATTTCATCTAATATGGAGTTACCAGTGATAGCCGAAGCCTTAGTAAATGGGATAAATATACCTATTTCAGTGTCCTGGGTGGATAACGGACACTCTCATCGGAATCGTTGTCTTCTATAGCAAATTCTTCTTTAATATCTTCTACTATACTTTCAAATACTTTTCCAAGGTTGACAAATGGATTCTTCTGATTAAAGTCTTTGAAGGTTATTCTGCACATATGGGATTTGGTATGGAATTTCTGGACGTAGGAGAGGGTGGATGCTATATAAATCTCTTGCTGTTTCTACTCTCTGTTTTGTTTCTTGCTATCTTCTCTGTCTCATTGTATTTTTCAAAAGCTCTCTTCATTTTTCTAATATCTTCTTCTACCTGTGAAAATATGTCTTGTCTCCTTGGTTGCCCAAAAGCAAGTGTGAATCAGCCTAAAATTCCCTCCACCTTTTATATCATCCCCATTGCTGATTTGCACCGTTAAAAATGTTTTTGTACACATTTGGAAACTCATTATTTCAAAAACGTTATGAATTGACATTGCACAAAATGTTAATGGTAAATTATGTATTCAAAACGTTTTTTTTTTATTTATCCACCAACTCTATGGGAAAATCCTATGATAAATATCTTTCAATCAACATCCATATTAAAACACTAAACACATTTAACAAAAAGTTGGTTCTAATCTGTAGGTCACTGGGTGCAAAAGGTAGCAAAACTGTTTGTAACCAAATGAATGTATATTTAAACAATAGTGTGTAAGTGCAGTTTATGGAATGGCTTTGTTGAATATGGATTTGTGTTTCTTTTCGCAGATAACAGCCCATAACTTTTTTATGTTCCGAACCGATTATATCAATTAAAATATCATCTTAAACTGCAGCTGACATGCTTTGCAATGGTATATAATAATTATTTTGTCCAGAGAGATATCCATGGGACAAATAAATGTAACTTGACAGGATATTTACAATAACAAGACGAGAAGGGAGAAAAAAATGACAATTTACATCTTTCCTGAAACAGAATTGAACAGCCTTTTTCAAGGCTACAAAATATTGGAAAGAATTCTAAACAAATAAAAGTCTCAGAAAGAGAGACACAGTTCCATTACCAATTCTGTGAGTGATTGTTGATAATGAGCGTTGTATCAATGAGGGATATCCTAAAATAAGTTTGATATAAAATGTTGCAATTACACCAGAGTTCCTCCAGGGTTGTCTATGGGGAAAACAGTGCTAAGAGGTGACGACCCTTGGGTGAACTGATTTAACACTGAAAACTCTCATAGACATTGTTCGCCAGAGAAAATGCAGGTCTGGGGTACAAAAAAATTTGCTTTTTAATAAAAACTTGCAAAATAAAAAATAATTTGCAAAACACAAAAAATATTTTTTTAGAAAATATTTTTTGTGTTTGCAAATTATTTTTACAAAAAACTTTTTCATAAAATTAATTTGCAAACACAAATTAATTTTACAAAAAAACTCTTTCATAAAATTAATTTGTGTTTGCAAATTAATTTTATGAGAAAGTTTTTTGTAAAAATAATTTGCAAACACAAAAAAATATTTTCTAAGAAAATATTTTTTGTGTTTGCAAATTATTTTTCTATTTTGCAAAACAAAAATTAATTTGCAAACACAAAAAAATATGTCATGACAAGGAAAACTAGAAGTTGGTCATAGAGGTTGGAGTGGAGCCACGAAAGCCCCAAATATTTTTAACACTAAATTTCCCATAGGCTCCATAGGGTTAGTGTTAAATGATGAAACTTAAAGACGCTTTGGGGCTATAAGTTACAGACGCATTGGGGCAAAAGGTTTCACCACTAACCCTATGGAGCCTATGGGATATTCAGTGTTAAAAATGTTTGGGGCTATAGTGGCTCCCCTAACTACTTGCATTATATTGGAAGAAACTTTGCAACATTTCAGACGTGTAGGGCTGTATGTTGTGTTCCATATGCATGTCTGTAGGTGGATTATTGTTGAAATGATGCTGTCAAATTCAGAACATGCGCTAGAGGACGAAGGCGGGGTGACATTGTAACATTGCAATGTGTGTATCACTGGAGTGATTGTGCAGTCTTGACTCGGATTTAAAGCAGAAGGATTAACAAGCGATTTCGGAATTTCGAAGAGATAAGTAACTTTTTTAACCATCAGAAACCCCAGACAAGTTTTCAGTTAATGTTTTGATAACACCTTTTTTACACCCAGTTATGCTGACAAAATACGACAATGTTTGTAGAATGTGGGACAGTGTGGGTAGAACTGGGAATTATGGAAAATAGCATTTTCAATTTCTCGCAACTTTTGCTCTAGCAATTTGCGCACACTTACAGGTCTTCGTAAGTTTTTATTGGTATTATTAACCGTCGTACGAATATTGTAGTTGGAGACAGTTAACATTTCTAATGGAACTTTCACCAGTCGAAGCGAGCTGGTCGGGATCAAATGTTATTCTAAGCACCCGGATGTTTCGCGTGTAACTAACTGGTAATAACAGCGCGAGTTCTTATTACAGTACAGTCGCCATGGATTTGTCGTAATCCACGCGTGGTCAGTGATGTCCAAACATGCGTTTCCCAGGTAATAAAAATCATCAGCATCACAATTTTAATCAATGGAGCCCTGGTTCTTTTTGTAATTATTCCCATAATTAGCGTTGGAATCTAATTTTATTGCGTCCGTAGAAATATTGCCCACCCGTGGAAACTGACCAGTACGGCGACCGTCTTGTACTCTATTTGAGTTCGTACCCAAATTATCTCTTTCGTGACTGCAAAAAAATCTGTTTTTAGATACCCTTCAAAAACAGTAGGGACCTTCTTATACATCATGCACTATATTACCTATTATGGGGATGGGGATAGGGAGTTAGGGGGGGGGGGCGACAGGAAATTTATCGAAGCACCAAGAAATCGTATCAGAGAGCAAGTTTTGCCTCAACATTTCGTGAGAGGAGCACCGGAAACACATTTCTGAGCTGTCGACTACCCTAGTATCAGGCTATGCTTACCGCCGATAGCTTCAGTCAGATGGTCGCGTTTAAAATGTTTCGGTCATGAATGCATATGGGAATCTGTTATTCATTAATTGGCCGTCTGTAATCCTTTAGGGGGCTGATTTTTATTTCGAACTGTAAACGTTTCAGCAATCTCTCTAATCAGAACCGGTGAAAATATCATTTTTGCCGAAGTTATTCTTCATCTTATTCAAACTTACTCTGTTAATGAGTGAATGGGTGACGTAATTAGTCTCCATTTTCACTTCAATAAAAATAAGAGGAATTGCAAAAGATGACACCGGTATTCCATCGAGCATATTTCGTCACTACGTGTTCAGATAAATAGAGGATATCTATTGTTCTCGAGTGGGTACCGAAAATTATCTCATGAGTGACCGAGACAAATGTTTATTTTTCGCGAGCGCTCGCGAAGTTCTTTTTATTATACGCTTTTTATAAGAATCTGATCATTCCTATCGATAATTCCACTTGTTTCAACCTTGAATTGATGCATGAAAGTAAACCGCTGAGGCGCATTGAAACGCGGAAGTGATTTGATCGTTACTCTGAACAGGTGGCGTCGTGCGATCTTATTCAGCTGCCGGGTTTCATGCATCAATTCAAGGTGAATACGTGTTGAATTATTGCTGGAAATAATCTACTCAAAAACACTAGATTTTCTTTTCATTATACGTTTCTAGAACAAATTGATCATTTCCAGTGATAATTTGACTCGCATTCACCTCGAAGTGATACCTTGAGACCCGCCATTTTGCTTGATACTGTGAAAATGAAAATTTCTATCTTCACAGTGGGGGATGCGATTTCTATCTTTCCGCAATTTTTTCGATAATCTATCGTTTAGCGTATAATAAAAATATTTTTTTATTTCGTTTCAGACTTTGGTTTGTAGCAAGCTTTTTCCTCTACAGTTTTACCAAATGGTGTTACGCCGGTTGATTTAATTGTTTTGGAGCGCCAACAGTTCTGCATCATGGGAGAAGAAGAAGTTAGGAGCAGCTAGTCGTTTTTATTGGTTAACATACTAATCAATAGTTTATCGACAAGGGCACTGACTTCAACCAGGGGTAACTGCGTTGTGTCCTTGGTCAAGGCACTTAATCAAAATTGCCCCCGTGGGGGCATGGTGGCGCTGTATACTAAGGTGTGCATCTGTGTTCAACCAATGCTAACCCTACTTGTGAGGAGTTAGTTCGTTTGAGAAGCTGACAGTTGTTCGCTTTACTCGGTGGTTCTTTCCCGGTACTCCGGCTTCCTCCACCCATGAAACTGTCCGACCCGAGTTGACAGTTGCTCGCCGTTGATCGGTTGTTCTTTCCGGGTACTCCGGCTTACCCCCCCCCCCCCTAAAACTGTCCGACACGAGATGACACTGGCTGTCGGTAGTGTCATTAAACTCCAATAGGCTAACAAACTCCCATCTCGGTAAATGAGACTAGGTGTCTTATTCAAGAACACAATGCACGCGACGCGCGTTAGGATCGAACCTACGACCTTTCGATCCGACGTCCAAAGTTCCAACCCATGCGCCGACGCGTTCCAAAAGTTGTTTAATTTATTCCCTTTGCCATTAACTGCACACAACGCCATTATTCACCAAATTCTATTCTAAAAAATCGTCCGAAAAATGTTACTATATTATATATAATATTTGCCTCCAAAATATAATTTATGGGCCTCCATGGAAACGAGCTCGCCGAGCTCGTTTCCATACAGGCTCATCAGCTACGTTTTCGATGCAGAGACGAAACTGTCCAGTCTCGGAAAGTCAAGTATTTTGCACCACTGCACTTCAGACAAGTGCTGCCCCTTGTCCTCTTAGCCCTAGAGCTGAGGTATCTGTTCCACCTCACTTATAGCTTGCACCCTTGCGCCTCCCCTTTCTCAGAGAGGTTATATTTTACGGTGTTTAAGGCAGTGAAGCAAACAGAGAATTTTGAACAGGGACCAATACTAGTCAAGAAAAATAGGGATATTTGATAAAAGTGAGATATATGAAGAAATATATTTATATTTTCGTCAAAAAGACAGTTGAGGTATTGCACTGTGACATCTGGTGAATGATTTCAGCGATAGTTGGGTGTCCGACAAGCAGACATTCCACGCACTGAGCTGTAGAAGACATGGATGGACAGTCAGAGAATTTACCATTTTCAGTCCAAGATCTCAGCACCTTGTAAATCCTCTTCGGTTCATGAGACAAGCGCGGATCCGATGTGGCATACTCCTCACCAAACGTTCAATATCAGCTTGACTGATGTTATTCCATTCTTCATGCAGTGCAGCGGCGAGTTTCTGGACATTGGTAGGGAGCTGTTGACGTTGTCGTAGGCGCCTACCAAGCATATCCCAGACGTGCTCGATTGGTGGAAAAGGTCTGGACTTAGTAATGGCCAAGGCAGTGTAGAAATGTTCTGCTCCTGGAGGAACTCTGTAGCGACACGGACCCTATGTGCTCTTGCATTGTCATCTTGGAAAATGAATCGACGGTCGTGATGTCGCGAAAATGGAACCAAATGAGCTGCCAACATGTTGTCACGGTAGTACTGCCCTGTGATACTCCCTTGGATGACATGTAATGCTGTTCTGCATGTCATGGTTATGCCTTCCCACACCATAACCGATCCACTACTAAAACGATCGTGCTGCCTAACGGTTACATCGTGGTATCGTTCGTTCCGCCACCGCCACAATCTGTTTCGCCTGTGGTGGAAGTCGAGAGTGGACCTCGATTCATCGGGAAACATGACGTTACTCCACCAACGAATGCCCCAGCGCTGCCTCGCTCCACACCAATTACGCCTTGCTGCGACGTGACGTTCAGCCAAAAGTGGAATTATTCGAGGTCGTCGAGCGTACAAATTCCAGCTGTGTAGGCGATTTCGTATAGTCTGACCACTGACTCGCACATTTGTCGCTCGATGCAGCTGCTGTCCAATTTCTGAGGCATTTTGATGGCGGTTACGTAATGCTGTGGTTAGGATGAAACGATCCTGGTTAGCAGTTGTCGCCCTTGGGCGGCCTGACCTACGTCTGTCATCAACATTACCTGTCTGGCAGTAGCGTGACCACAACCTGCTAATCACCGATTGCGTGACGTTGACAATTTGAGCCACTGCAGTCTGTCTGTTGCCAGCTTTCAACATGCCAACGACACGTAAACGTTCGTCACGTGTCAGTCTTCGCATACCTCAAAAGTTACGTTTCAACCAGAAACTATTCATGAACGAGTTTATACCAAGAAAAGAACGTCCGGAAAAGCCCGTCCACTACAAATTAAAATTTCAAAAATATACCCCGCAGATATTAACGCAGTGCTTATGCGAAAAACCTGCACGAAGTTTTCGTGAGCCGCTGACATTCATGATCCACACTAACTTGGTAACATATTGATGTGTCGAACCACACGTATCCAATACCATTTTCCAAAACTATCAACATCTGTTTGCATATCCCCTACTTTTTTGAATATATATAAATCCTTTACAATTGTATTTTCTCGAATTGTATTTTCTGCAACTGAATCTAAATGAGAAATCAATCATAAGCAAATTACCACATCTTTGAAAATGCTGATGGTTCATTTCAGTTAGTTATGTCCATAAACAGAAAATACAATTCTGAAAAACAGAACTGTAAAACTTTTATAGTATTGGTCAATATTCTCTTCTCCTGTCCCTTATAACAGCTCTGCGTGGGCCGTAATCTGTCCAGCTGCGATCCCATAGTCCATTTTTGAACGGCACGCTGATCAGAAGAGCTCAAAAGTTATATCAGTGCAGCGAAAGGTAAATATTAATTTTATTAGCCAACGTAACCGCCGTTTGAAAATTGAAATGGAAAGACTCTAATTCCCATAGATCATTTAGCATCCATCATCGGTCTAGCATAAGCGAACTGCAACACCCAATCCGTCGACATTTGACATCTTGGTAATGCTTATATGGCTACTGGGGTTGTTTGATAGGAATAGATTTTTCCCCCGCCCCCACTTCAATGCAAGATACGCGTGTCCCATGAGAGAAGGCCTTGTGAGATCGATATATCTATCTCACATGACCCACGTGATCGGCTTATTAGCATATTTAATGAGCGAAGGAATATTCAATCATCGCACGAGGGCAAGATGTTTGAGCCGGACACGAGACTTACCGAGAGTCTGGACCAAAAAATATCTTGTCTCGAGGGCGAGATTCCCCAATTTCACACCCGCCCCCATCAGGGATAATTTTTCTAGCCCAAAAACAGTCTGACGTCATCAAAAGTAATTCAGGGGCACGTACAGCTATATCGAACAATTTTGCTGTCCATTTCTGAAAAAAACTGATTTGCTTATCGGAAAGAGGGCACGAAAGTTCCGTGTATACCACAGGTATATACCACAAACTTAAATCCGAACGCCGGCTAGACAGGGGTTAAAGATTTGTAGAGAAATGAACATTGATACATTCCGATGACGTCATATTATGAATTATTCAATGTATTCGCATAACTTTTCGAATTTCGTGCAACTCACTCCTCTCATAAAAGCGTTCATCTAAAAATTCATATAAAAGAGTCAATTGTCTTTTGGTTTTGCGGTCTATGTTTTTTTTTCTATTTTCTTCGACAAACGTTCGTCTGCAAATATTTCCGAAACGTTACACCATGTTGTTTGTTTACAGAAGAATGTGCGATAATTGAATAGTCCTGTGCTCATTAAATATGCTAATAAGCCAATATAGGTTGGTCACGTGGGTGGGGAGAGACAGGCATACCTCTCCCAGCTGTCGCACATGACTTTATATAAGTCTCAATACCTTAGTGGTAGGAGAAAATAATATTCTTACACCTCAGCTGCTGCTGGTATAGCAGTCGGCCTACTAAATAATTAACAGGGAGGTTTTCTTTTTTTTAGGAGCTTAACGAGACTTTCGACCGACAGGATCGCCTCGTGTTAGACAGTTTTTGGCTGGTGGAAACCAGAGTGCCTAGATAGAACCACTGAGCTATGGTGGGCAGCTGTCAGACTCTCAAAAGTGCTATCTCCATAAAAGCAGGGTTACCATTGGTCGAAGACACGTGTACCTTCCACGTGCACCACAAGTTAGTACATAGCACCCCTTGCCACCACGTGTGTAATCGGGATAACGTTCCTTGCAACAGAGAATTTCTTGCCGGGGGAGTGCTGTAATCTCCGAAACTACGAAGCACTGACATCGCGTATTACTATGGTGATGATGTCACAACATGACCGCTCACGCGGTCTACATTGTCAACCAAACATGACGCCTCTGGGTCATCAAATGAAATGACGTCACTTCCGAGGTCCCCCACCGAGGTCCCCTAAATGGGTCCTGAAAATGGTTGATTATGAGGGTTTAAGGTCGCGATCAACATCTGATCGATAAAATGGCTACTCTTGCCAGGGAAGTCGTGAAAATGACCGATTGAGGATGTGAGCTTAATTTATCCCGACTATGATGGACCGGCTAAGGCGGAGGTTACACCATCGCATACGAGTTTGTAGTCCGTCTATCGTACACGTATTCGCTGCGACTCGCCTCATTGCATGGTCACGCTATATGTATGTTTCCATGGTATTAAAGCTCTCCATAAGGAGCACGCATAAAATGAAATATCATGAAAATGGGGTCGAGACATGGTTGAACCCCTGCATTCAGCATGCCGTTTGACCTATTTACCCATACTAAACTTAATTTTCAATATTTATTTATTTATTTTTTTATTGGTGTTTAAGGTCACATACTTATGCAAAATGGCTAATCGTGACCGTGACAGTTTTACGGGTCGACGAAGCCGGAGTACCCAGAGGGAACCACCGAGCATTGACGAGCAAATGTCAGCCCCTCAACATTCTAAATCTGTTCAAGCTTCGCTCAAGCAGGGTTACAGCGGTTGAAGACATGTGTATCATCGACGTACAGTACGCCTTAGTACACGGCGTCATCGTGCTCCCTAATTTTTAATAAAACTTTGAATAAAAAAATCAAAATATTGATGGCGGCAGTGACGCCAATGTTAAACCATTTAATTAATCATCCACACGGGGGCGCGGTAGCGTTGCGGTAACCGGTTCTCGTCAGATCACCGAAGTTAAGCAACGTCGAGCCCGGTTAGTCCTCGGATGGGTGAGCGTCTGAGCGATCGATTCGGACTCCCGCACTCTGTCCTTGGGCAAGGCACTTAACCCCCACTGTCCACATGGGGGCACGATGACCCCGTGTACTAAGGCGTACTGCACGTCGATGGTGCGCATGACTTCAACCAATCTAACCCTGCCTGTGCTGCAGTGCCGAGTTACGTTGTTGGGGAGCTGGCAGCTGCTCGTCGTTGCTCGGTGGTTCTCTCCGGGTACTCCGGTTTCCCCCACTCGTAAAACTGTCACGGTCATGATTAGCCATTGTGCATAAGTATGTGACCTTAAACACCAATAAATAAATAAATAAATAAATCATCTACACAATATTCATAAGTTCACTACCGTACTGGAGAAAATATAAGACACGAATAACAAACATGCACACCTACCTTTTACTCAGCACTTCCAGGAATCAGAAAAGTGTCATATCGTGTAGGAAATGTTGTATTGTTAAAACGACCCTGTGTTGAAACCTGTATTCAAAACAGGAGAACTTTTTAAGTCTTTACCTGAAAAACGACAAGCAGACGACAGTTGCGAAATATTCCTGAAATAACTTGAAATATTCATGGTTTGCCAAAACTAAACTTCGCTTTCGCCTCCCTTCATTGGAGCGAGCTTAACGCAGTCTTTCCAATGGGTCACGGGGTCATACTCTATGCTAAGTGGTTGGTAGACAAGAAATGAAGAAAACTAAATAAAATTTAAATATAGATTTTTATCCATAGCGCTGTGGAATGTTATTGACACGTTAGGCGAGAAGTTGAATGATGTTCTGTTATGCTTTTGAAAATGAAAATAAGTATTGCTCTGACAATTTGGTCGTGGTTTGCTATAAGTGGACACATTGTTGCAGGCCGTGTGACTCTACCCCTTCCCGCCCTCCAAATAATTTTCCAGTCGAGACATTTTCGTCAAGAATGGAGTTTAAGATATAAATTCGCTCAGGCTATTAATCATTTGCTTTTCAACCCTTTGAACCCGAGAGGTCGTTTTTCCGGTCCAGGAACATGATGCGTCATAAGTTCCTACTAGGATGGCTTCTAACTGAATGTATGGGGTTGACCAATCAATGTTTTTAACGTGCAGCCCCAAGGCTGCACGTTAAAAATATCAATTGTTACCCACCTCCTCCCCCAAATAATGAGCATGAACTCTTCCAGTTATTGTCGTTGAATAGAATGGAAGATACCAACAGGATTCAAAGTATTAAAAGACTAGATATTTAGTACACACAGTTGGTCAAACAAATGGAGGCCTGCACTATTCGATTCCTCTTGTTTGTTTTTTTTGTTATGGGGGCCAGACTGCAGAGGCGGCTGGGTCAAAAACTATTACCGGGAAATGCACCAAGGACCCGGAGACATGTTTGATTAGTTGAACTGAAAGAACGCTGCGTCCTATCATTTGTGATATCAATGGTAGTCCACATAGAGGGTATTCGATGGCATTGTTGTATCAGTTTCTCCGCCCATTGAGCTAAAATGGTTGCCACAAAGGGGTCCAGGATCCATTAGGCCGGCCATAGTTCGGACAAATGGGAGAAAATTTTGATTTTTTTTCAACTGAAAGGATGCTGTTTCCTTGCACCGGAGCGATCACTGGCAGAATAGATGACTGGTGTATCAAAATGCCCTCCATTGGAGGGCGTTTAGATACATTGGTAGTCTTTGTAATCAGATCCTTATCGGCGTTTGGTCATTTTCCCGAAATGTCATGCTCCAATAGGTGTTGGATTGCATCGATTTGGGGGCCACAATAGGGAAATTTCCCGGTAGACCGTACGGTCAGCCCGCCTCTGACATTTGGGAGTACCAGTACAGTACTTGTTAATCAAATGAGAAGTTGCATCACGACTATTACATGTATATTTTATTTATTCACTAAATAATTTCCAAATGGGCTTGTGTATTTCAACTATTATCCCTACTGACTAATATTGCAACTACATCATCAAGGCATGACTTAATAATGTAGTCAGAATATTAGTCAGTCGGGACTTGAACCAACACAGACAGAACAAATCAGATTAACACCCACTCCCCACCCATCCTAAGCGGTCATTATCCCGACGTCTTTGATAGGAGTGTAGATTCGCCATAGCAAATCAGGGTAACACGAATGTGCTCAATGTTTGACAGAATATTCGAAGAAGAAAATCAAACTCACACTCTTCCGTTGTCGAGGTGTAGCAGAAATGTTTCGTAACCAAAATGCGGAAATGTTTCACAATGATGACGATCCAAATTTCCGAGAAAGGATGCAAATGAAATTAAAAATCAATTATTGATAATTTAAGTTTTACTGTGACCACCAAGGCGCTCTCTTTTGTGAATGGATCGCAGGCAGACTGCAGTCTGTTCGTGATACATCAAGATTTGGTCACCTAAACATGGAAAATGTTTAGAAGAAAAGCGGACAGGGGTCTTCTCTGTTTCTGTAACGATTGTGTGCGATGATTGGTAAAACATTTCCTTGTTATCACACAACTTCATTTTACTCGTGCCGAGTAAAGTGTGTGTATACCCCATAAAGGAAGTAAGTACCCGTATGTAACCCGTGTTAAAGTATAACTCCCTTTTGATATGATTTTCTTTCTCAGAATTGCCCCTTTATCCATATCGGCTGATATTACGCCAATTGCGGCCGATATGAACCAAGCTATAGCTGCACCCACCCTGATGCATGACTAGGTGCAACCATTTTATTTACAGCGAGATATCAGCCCTGTTCACTCCACACCAACCTTTGCCCTCGACCTCAGGTTGATATTATTTATTCATTTATTGGCGTTTAAGGTCACATTCTTATGCACAATGGCTAATCATGACCGTGACAGTTTTATGGGTTGAGGAAGCCAGAGTACCCAGAGAGAAACACCGGACAACGACGAGCCGCTGCCAGCTGCCCAACATCAGAACTTCGCACTGCAGCACAGGCAGGGTTAATTGGTTAAATACATGCGTACCATCGACGTGCAGTACGCCTTAGTACATGGCATCATTGTGCTCCCATGTGGACAATAGGGGTGAAGTGCCTTGCCCAAGGACACAGTGCGGGAGGCCGAATCGATCGCTCAGACGGTCACCCATCCCAGACTAACCGAGCTCAATATTGCTTAACTCCGGTGATCTGACGAGAACCAGTTACCGCAATGCCACTGCCCCCAACTCCCCCCCCCCCCCCAGGTTGATATAAAGTTACCTCGGGCTGATATCGGCTGGTATGAAGCTAACCAAGTAATAATCTCTAAATATCAATTTGAGGACACATAGTGCTATTTGAAGGCTTGAACACCCAGAAAGTGGAGGAATAACTAGAACAAGCTGACGTGCGAAATACGAGGGCAATAGTACATAAACCAATATCAGAGATGGTCACAGTCGCTTATTTCATTTTCCAGTTTTGCAGAGTGTACAACAGGAAAATGTAGCTTGGGCTGAATTGATTTGAATTCATTTTAATGTAAAATAATTCCATTCTTTAGGGTGATGGCAGGTAGACAGCTAATCTGGTTATGTCATCCCCAAGCAGTATGTATCATAAATCCAACATGTTCACTAAATTGGTCACTCTCTGTGACCATTTAATCCTACATGTAGGATTAGTGACCAATTTAGTCAACATGTTGGATTAAATGGTCACAGAGAGTGACCGATTTAGTGAACATGTAGGATTAAATGGTCACAGAGAGTAACCAATTTAGTGAGCATGTAGGATTAAAGGGTCACAGAGAGTGACCAATTTAGTGAACATGTAGGATTGAATGGTCACAGAGAGACACCATTTTAGTGAACATGTAGGATTAAATGGTCACAGAGAGGGACCAATTTAGTGAACATGTAGGATTAAATGGTTACAGAGAGTGACCAATTTAGTGAATATGTAGGATTAAATGGTCACAGAGAGTGACCAATTTAGTGAACATGTAGGATTAAATGGTCACAGAGAGTGACCAATTTAGTGAACATGTAGGATTAAATGTTCACTAAAAAAATGCTTAATCGAATTTAAATCACTAAAAAAAACATTTCATCGAGTTTAAATCACTACAAAACTGTTTGATCAAATTTAAATCACTAAAAAGCCGTTTGATCGAATTTAAATCACTAAAAAACCGTTTCATCGAATTTAAATCATTGTAAAATCAGTGATCACTCATTATCTGATTAAAGTGATTATCTGACTAAACAGTGTGGAGTGGGTGGTTCAGATGTGCTACCTCAGCTTGTCATGAATGTGACTTTGATGTTTCTTTTTTGAAGTAAACTATATCAATTTGTGTGAAGTTGAGCAAAAACTTATTTTACCCCAGAGCTCTATCACTGTAATTTCCCACAATGCACTATGGGAGAATTTGAAGTAATCAATGATCAACAGGTTGGGGTAGAACCCACCTTATCTTGGTATATATTTACCCAATCAGCGATTGACAGGTTGGGGTGGGGACCCATCCCATTCATACATATAAATGGAAGAGTACTGGAACAGTATTGCCACTCTATTAACTCGCTTCTGAAAAAGGATGAATTCACACTACATCTGTGAATTGTTTCAAAATCTTACTCGCATAAAACTCATTATTATCGACACAGATGAAAATTACACAAAAATGTAAATTTTAAACGACCTGTAAGCGGAGCAAACACCAATACAGCCAAGTTAACAACCAGATCTATCTGTAACCAGCTACCTTATCCCCCAGTGCATATAAAATCAGCCTTTAGTTGGAACAATGCATTAACAAGTGGTAATATTTTGGGGCTTGCAAATAAGCTAGAGCCAGTAGAACCGCTAGTGATGGGGGAATCACTGAGGGTAAAACCTATAGATGACTCAACCAGCCTACCCTCAAGCAGAATTCAGTGTATTGAACCATGGGAGAATGAACAGTTACAGGAAGTATGTGCACCCCCAAATGCTGTAGCTGTCCCACCCATAGACCAGGGTATTAGGCCAATTACTGAATCTTCAACATCGAGTTCTGAAGAGAAAGGGATGCTCTACAAGGAAATCATTCCGCGCCATTCAAACTTACGCAATGAAAACACCAAACCACACTCCTTAAAGACTAGCTTTTCAGTGCAAAAGGAACCGGACTGGATGACCATTATATCCGACTCTATGAAGGGCAGGGCACTTTTGTTACTCTAGATAATAAAGAATATACCCAATTTATCCTGGGATGAGAAAGATCGACTCGTGTATAATGACATTACAATTTTGGGCTCCAATATGTGTGATGTAATAAATGATCTGCTGTGAAAAAGAAAAGATTTTGAACCAACAGGCTGGAAATTTTTGGCAAATGTCCTTAAAGATCAAAATATCCCAAGGGGCCTGATCAGAAATAAAGAACGTATAGACTTTTTTCTTCCAGAAAACAATATCTCTGCAAAGCTGCAATGGACCGTCTTGAAAGAAAATCCACTGGAAAAGACTGTAAAAGTGGAATGGACTTCGTGGAAGCTCTAATCAATAAGCATGAAACTGGAGCAAAAACTCTCACCAATAGGGTGTCATTCCGAATAGCCACATATATCAGTGTTCATTTTAGTGCAAATGTCATATTCATTTGTAATTTAATACTAATCAATTTGATTAGTTTCACCCTCTGGTTAATATCGATATTTAAATAAATGCAATATATCTCAGATTTTTTCATTGTTTTATTTGTGGTGTCTTCTAAACTACAGAGTGCCTTTCTCGACAAGTTTGACATTTGCCAACTTCAGGAAATATACATAATATATGGAATTTAAGCAATTATTCAAATGCTGTGATCCGATAAAAATTTGGCTGTTATTAAGCATATATTAATAATATTCGGCAATGTATACAGGGTATTTTTATCAACAAAAAGCTAGAACACAAGGCATTCTCGTATATTGTCTTGTTTTTATATAGGTATTTGTGAGGGAAAGATCTTGAGTTTTGTACAAAAATAATCGTTTTAGCACATATGCTGTAGTATGGTTCAATGAATCAGATTTCATTTCGATTTATGCTGTAAGGGGGTGGTAAAAAAAAAACTAGAAAAAAACAACAGTTTGAATGCAATTAGTTTCCACCCGTACTGTATATAGACTGTTGGTGAGGACAGAGAGAGAGAGAGACAGAGAGAGAGAGAGAGAGAGAGAGAGAGAGAGAGAGAGTGGGAGAGAGAGAGAGAGAGAGAAGAGAGAGAGAGAGAGAGAGAGAGAATGAGAGAGAGAGAGAATCAATTGAAACGTTTGTTGTGATCATGGTGGGCAAAGGGTAGGTCAGCCTGGCGTAGTTAGATCCATTAAACATGCTAATTGGCATGTTACATCAGTAACTATCAAATATTTTTACTCAATTGAAAAAAAAAAATTATGCAGGTCTGTAAACCAGCTGTGTTTACATGAATAAATCTATGTCAGAATTTAACAGAATGTCTGCAGAAAATATGCTATTTCATTACACCCGGACATCAAGTTCAAGTTTTAATTAAACGTTCGCAGTTTATTCTAAATAAACACAGAGTTTTCCAGCTTGAAGTTCAGAAGTCACTGTCCATACACTGGCTAAAATTAAATAACATGCGCCGATCCATAAATTATTCGGGTCTTAATAGATTTAAAAACCTAATTATCATTATTTATTTATTTATTGGTGTTTCAGGTCATATACTCATGCATGATGGCTAATCATAACCATGACAATTTTACGGGTAGAGGAAACCGGAATACTGGAAGAGAACCACCGAGCAATGATGAGTAACTGTCATCTCACCAACGTCGTAAATCTGCACTGTCACACAGGTTGGATTAGATTGTTTGAAGATATGCGTACCATCGATGTGCAGTACACCTTAGTACATGACATCATCGTGCCCCCCATGTGGATAATCAGGGTTAATTACCTTACCCAAGGACACAATGAGGGTGTCCGAATAGTGTATGTAGCTTTGGTGCAGCTCTAGGTGAATTATATTTTCCCAAGTCAGGCAATTTTAGGTGCCTAATACAGAGTCGCATATCCTTTTACCATTTTTGATCGAGTAACAGCATTATTCAACTATTGAAATGGGGGGTGGGGGTGGGGGGTGGGGGAGTACTGCTAATTCCCCCCTCACAAAACTTTTAAAATGAAGGGGGGCTTGGCCTGTTATTATAGATTTGTAGTTTTTCATTTATTTATTTAATGACAGTTGGAGCAATCTGGAAAGAACCACCGTGCACAGGCAAACAACTGTCAAAGTTCCACACATCATTAGCTGAAGATAGTATGCCATAGTACACAATGCTACCGCCCACCCCCTCCCCCACATGGATAATTAGATAATGGTAGCTATTTCATGCTTTTACTTAGATGGGCGGGTTATTCTTCAGTAAACATTCAAAAATAAAACATACGGGTTAGTAAAACATGATAGCGCGTGTGTGATTTTTTTATGATTAAACACAGTCCATAGTGTTATCACCCAAATTTTAGCATTTTTTTTTTTAATTTTTAAAAAGTGATTATTGTCATCAACTTTGAGAAAAATGATGGTGGGACATTACTTGAATTTGCCATTTTTAAATGCACTGGTCCACAATTAACTGTTAAACACCTAAGGGCTGTTTTGATAACCGACAAACAGCCATGAATAAATCGACACATGTATTTCTGTCAAACTGATATGCCATTTTGTTTTTTCGAGAAGTGTCTTGTGGAATAAAAAATGAATTATTTAACGAAAATTATTAATATATTATATTAAATGAATATACGCTATTTATTAGGGGACTATGTCATAGCAATTAAGGTTATTAAATTTTTAAACATATGACCAAACACTTGTCTCCTTCACCCCTCCTCATAACCTCATTTGACCCCCCCCCCTTATTTGATAATGAGCAGCTCCCCCGATCAAGCAACATCGAGTTTTGTATCTCTGCTACTTGCGGCATTATGACAGTGAAGTTGAATCAGCTGTCCTCGCAAGTCACGCAGTTAAATGTTGAAATTGGTCATTTCTCCATAAGTTTTTCTAATGTATCTTTCCTAGTATAGGATTTCAGACAAAACATGCACTGGAACTCCTTGACATCGCCATCTGTTCGATGTACCATGCCTCTCTTTTGTTGAATTTGCTATTGAAACACACAATTGACAGTTAAAAGCACCTTCTTGGTGGGTTTTTAGATGATCCATAAATTCATCTCTTGAAAGTCTTGGGGCATAAAGTACAGCCATGTACAGCCTCTCCCCATGTACAGTAGCCTTGTGGTGATTTTTGTGGTCGTTGGATGAAAATCCTTTCTCACAAATTCCACAGGTAAAGGTTTTGTTTTCCAGTTCGATTACTTACAACATAGTAGATGATGCGAATAAAACTACGCGAATTGCCAACAAGGCGTTTGCAAAAGAAATGACAAATTTAGCTATGAGTGACTGTCGTTTTAAAATTGACTGATTGATTTTTTGAGAACCAGTCAAAACGCAGAAATCGGACCATTAAAAAATCAATGAATTTGAAAATTTGAATCTCAGAGTCTGGAAGAAGGTCACATGTTGATCGCTAATTTAATGAGGTTTTTATTACACCCATAACTTTTGAACAATAGGAATTAGTTATTAAAATCAATAAGGTGACAGATTGGTTTCTTACAATTCTATAGCACTTAAATTTGAAGTGTCAGTCTAACGATATTTATGACAGATTATGACCAGTTGTTGAAATGTTATAATGGATGTTACTACCTCAACACCTGTCACTCGCATGCCGTAGTTCGCATTTGAAAAAACAATCAATTTAACAAGATTTCATTGGTTTTTGACACAATACAGTGTTTACCTTAGCACATTTCCAGGTTAGAGTCAGTTGATAGCTTTCATATATATATGTCCAATACGTTAATATTATTTTTAAATATATTATTTTTTTATCTAATATTATCTATCCCAAATTATGACTTTAAAAAAAAAATATGTACTAATCGATGTAAACATTATTAATTCATTTATTAATATACTAATTATTATAATCAGCCCTAATTACACTCATTAATTACATTAATTACATTAATTATGCACAGTCATTAATTAAAATAAATTAAGCAACAGTTATTAATTAAAGCGATTAAAAAAATATTCATTAATTAAGTGACGTCATGTTAATTACCTTACATAACATTTTAATTAAGATAACGTCATCCACCCCTTTCCCCCTCTCCCCCACCCCTCTCCCCCAGAATTGGGTTCAAAACCAATTCACATACTACTAAAACATGTTCAGATATGGGTTTTAAAGATTATATTCGCAAAATTTCAGAACGATGAGCCTCAAAGTGTGGCTAGAAACGAAAAAGTACAAAAAAGGTAAAACTCGGTTTTCAAAAAAAATTCTATCAGGTAATTTTTTTTTTGTCTCAACAACATACTAAAATTTATGAAAATTGGACGAATTTCAATTTGTTTAACATTCAACCCTACGTCGACACGGGACTGTACGGCCATATTAGTTGGTAATTCCCTATACTACAACACATTTTTTTATTGAAGATTATATTCACAAAATTTCAAAATAATAGTCTCAAATTGGGGCTGAAAACAACCCCACTTCAAATGTGACACTGTTTGGGAAAGGACTTCATGAGCATAAAGTTGAATCTTTCAATGGTGTTTGTAACAGCCAGCTTTTATAATTATTTGATGGACTTTCATACATAACAAAAAACGTGAAACTGTCAAGAATTATCTTTGTTAGCTCACCAACGAAGTTGTGTGAGCTTTTTGTCATGACCTGAGGTGCGTTGGCGTCGGCGTCAACACCTGGGTTAAAGTTATTGTGAGAGTACACTTTGACTTTCCCACCTATTACTATGCACCTTATTCTGTTTCTATGGCTTACCCACAGACCCATACCCAGTGATATTTTTCGATTTTTAGAGTGTTTTTGCAATGCTAAACGTTTTTGTAAGTATGGACTTAGAAAATTTCGGACCTGTTTTACTACATGAGTGCAGGCTATGCTGTGGCTTTTATATTTCATATATGTGTTAAATGCATATAAGACGACATTAATCCTTGATCCAGACATTTTTTGCAGATTTGGGAGTATTTTAATGCATTGTTAGACTTTTTTGTAAGTGTGGACTTAAGAAAAATTCTGACCTGTTTTTGCTGTACATGTACATGAGTGGAGGCTACCACCGGTATGATGAGGCTTTTATATTTCATATATGTGTTAAATGCATCAATATAAGTCAACTTTATCCCTTGACCGACATTGTTTTTGCAGATTTGTAATAAGCCTAGGTTTATTGCATGCCATGCGGTGGTGAGCTAATAGGGATGGACACCACCCTCTTGTTTAAGACATAACAAAGGATGTTTGGGTTTGAATAGGCCCCAATGGCATACCAATGGGAGGGATGTCTATAGAGGTTTTCGATCAGTGATAATGATGTAATTGTATACCTGAATGAATCATGAACTTAAAGTATAGTTCTTATAATGCTACAGTCTGAAGTAAGAATCGCTGGTAAAAGATCTTAAAGGAACGGGAGAGTAGCCAAGAGGACGAAGTATAAACGTCACTTACCTCACAGCCTGATTGTCTCGGATTTTCCAACAGTTCTCTCCCACTGTGCAACCCTAACGTCGGCTGTCGGGATCACAAGTCGTCATTATGCATATTTTAGTTACAGTTGGAAATAAACAACATCTTAACTCTGGCAAATAAACCAGACACCTATTTTATATGTTTTATATGTTAATCATACGCAGGGACATCACTCAAATTTGCTGTTACCTCAGACTCCACCTTTCACCTTACCTATCACGAAACCTTGTTGGAACGGAGACTTCATCTCAACATCAGCTAGAGAGATAGTTCAGAATTATCTGCTAAATTACCTACGACTTGTGTACCATGTAATAAACAGGAAACACATGCGTTCGCCTCTAAGGAAGGTCAAAAGTAAAAAGTTCATGATGACAGTGGGAAAGTTTATATTAACCGTTTGAACCCTGGTGGTATCTTCCATGTCAGTTCAATACCAGCAACTGGAAGAGTCCAAATTCATTGTTTGGAGAGGATCATTTTAATTGGAAATATTGGAATGCAGGATGTTTCAGGCCGTGAACGTTTCTGCCCTCAGAAGTGTGGACCGAAACGTCCGCAGCCCAAAACGTCCACGCAACACTGTATAGTGCCAGCAGAGTATATCCAGCTTATCCTTCCTCAACAACAGCATGTGTTTTGCATTATTTTTTTCTTACTCTTTGTGAATTGAAGACTACACATGAAGTGCTTTTGTTCTTTTAATGATAATCGTGATCTGCATTATGGGAACAAATTTCTGCATGAATTTTGTGTACTTGACAAAGGTAATAAAAGTAATAAAAAGTAATATTTATTATATTTTTAAAAGTAATTGTAATATAATCTAATAAGAAAAAATCAAAAGTAATATTACTATAATATATGACATTTGAAAGTAATAGACCACAGCCCTGATAGCGGAGATGGCATTACGTCTAGTTTGCACAATATATTGCCCCTTGAGAGGAACAAGGCACTAAAACATTGCAGATGGCGTCTTGTTCCACTCAAGATACAATATATGGCTTTTTCTTTGTCCACTTTAGTCACCCGGTTAATCTAGACCCATTGTTAAGAAGATAACTGTCAGATGAGCTGTCACATCCAAACTCGTCGTGGTATTGATACATTTAAAGTGATAGCTTCGAGGAATTTGAATGCCAATGCGTCAGAACCTCGCCTTAAGTACCGGGGGTGGGGGGGGGGGGGTGGGGGGTGGGACGAAATTCCTACGGAGTTCCTGAAAAATATGGGTGAGAAACTCTGTCAAAGCTTAAGGGCCCAATTCAATTTAGCCATAGAAAATCAAGAGGTTCCAAAAGCAAGGAGAGAAATCAAGGCTCCATTTATACAGAAAATGGGGAAAATGGTGTTATGGACAGTTATCGGGGGACTTCTGTCAATATCAACATTGAAAAGGTTTTCTACAAAAGTCCTGTGTGGGAGATTAGAGGATGTGAGTGAAGAGAAAGGGATTTTGGGAGAGATCCAGAATGGTTTCAGGAAGGGAAGGAGATTCACAGACCATCTTTCCACACTGACCCAAATGATAGAATCTGCAAAAGCCCAAACGAAAAAGATGTTTATGGCCTTTCTGGGAGTGACAAAGGCATATGATAGGGTATGCAGGGAGGTATGTGGCTAAAGCTTGAGACCTTGGGCCTGGGAGGTGATTTGTTTTTAATTCTTGAAGCATTATATAAAGATGTACAAAGTGATCTTAGTCTGGGTAACATAACAACAAAACGTGTGCCTATGGAGATAGGCCTAAAGCAGAGGTGTATCCTTTCGCCAATTCTTTTTGCATTGTTCATCAAAGATTTGGGAGGTGAATTCGTATATAGCGACGAGGGGGTAGAAGTTGGGGCCTGAAGATCCCAGGGACATTTTTCGCAGACGATTATGGCACTGGTGTCAGAAAGTGAAGGGTGCTAGAGAAAATACTGTTAATTGTTGGGAGATATAGAAACATATGGAGAATCGAACTAAATGAAAGCAAAAGCAAAGGTATACCCGTGGGCCGTAAAATGGAACCTACTCCAAGTGAAGATTGGGGGAGTTCTGTATTTCGGAAGGTAGTAGCAAACCTCTTAGTGTAGGAGAGACAGATGACTACGAGTATTTGGGGTTACACATAAACATTACGGGAAGGGGGCATCTACCGAAACCACATGAATAAACTGACTGTGGAGGGGAAGCGTGAACCAAATAAGACTTATAGGAAGAAACAGTTTCAAAAAGGTTTTCGTGGGGAAACAGTTTTGGAAAATGATGGGTGTACTAAGTATAGCAAATGGTACGGAAGTAATACCTATAACCCAAATGGCTTTAAAGGGCTTGGAAGCCCTACAGAAAGATGCAGGCCGATGGATAACGGGGTCGAGTAATGCCACAGCACTAGAAGCAATACGGTCTGAGCTTGGGTGGACGACTTTAAGGACAGGATAAACTTTGCTATCTCAACTATTTGGTAAATCTCTCCGACAAGCGATGGTGTAAATGAATGTTCCAGAATATGTGGAATTCAAACATAAAACAGGGTGGATAGACCAAGTGAGGGAGTTACTAGAGAACTATCCAATCCAGGTCTCGGACTTAGACGTGGGCACAAACCTGAGGACAAAATCGCCAGAGAAAGAATCACGGCGGATTGTGTCCTGAATTGGCTGCGTGATAAAGAGAAGCCAGGTTTTGAAGAGTACCTTGATGGCACCTTTGGTCACTATTGGTCAAGCTGAGATCGCGATCGCTGGAGCATAGTGGAAAAACTTGGAAATACAATGAAAATGAGTGCCAAATGTGTACTTTATGCGTAGTGGAGACCCTTGAACACTTTCTACTAGAATGTCCAAAATACCAGTTTAACAGAATAAGATTCGCTGGCAGTATAATGATAATGGGGATGTGGGATGGGAGAATGAAGAACATATGGTTAGTGGGTGACACAAAGGAGAAGGTTAGTATGCTTGTCGGAGAGATGAGAAAGGGTGGGGTATGGGATGTCACAGTGTGTTGGGAGGAGAAAAGAGGCGTGGAAATAGGGAGACAGGAGGGAGTGCACGGGTAACCACAGCCTTCTCACCTGAGAACAGCGACAAATCAGAAGACAACCAAAGTGTTATTATTAGTATTACCGCTCTAATAATGAGAGCATGTTGCACCATCGGGTCTCTACACTGGTTCATGAAGAAGTACTGACTAAATTTGGTTGCCATAATTATGAATATTTAGAATATACCCATAGTAGCATGATTACCAAATGATCACTCGAATCGAATCAGGCAAATGTTCAAAACCGAATCAAATCGAATCCACTTCAAACTCATTACGATGCTAAGCAGTAAGGCTGCGCGGTTAACACCACTTCACCATGAGTGGTGAAAATTTGGTACACCAAGCTACTTTGGGTGTATTTTAATTATATACTATTAAAAAAAAAGTAGGGGATATTTGATAAAAGTGAGATATATGAACAAATATATTTATATTTTCATCAAAAAGACAGTTGAGGCATTGCTCTGCGACATCTGGTGAATGATTTCAGCTACAGTTGGGTGTCTGACAAGTACACATTCCACGCACTGAGCTATAGAAGACATGGACGGTCAGTCAGAGAATTTACTACATTCAGTCCAAGACCTCAATACCTTGTAAATCCTCCTCGGTTCGCGAGACAAGCACGGATCCGACGTGGCATACTCCTCACCAAACGTCCAATATCAGCTTGACTGATGTTATTCCATTCTTCCTGCAGTGCAGCGGCGAGTTCCTGGACATTGGTAGGAGGCTGTTGGCGTTGTCGTAGGCGCCTGCCAAGCATATCCCAGACTTGCTGGATTGGTGATAGATCTGGACTTAGTGCTGGCCAAGGCAGTGTAGTGGTGTTCTGCTTCTGGAGGAACGCTGTAGCGACACGGGCCCTGTGTTCTCTTGCATTGTCATATTGGAAAATGAATCGACGGCCGTGACGTCGTGCAAATGGCACCACATGAGCTGCTAACATGTTGTCACGGTAGTACTGCCCTGTGTCACGCCCTTGGATGACATGTAATGCCATTCTTCTTATCGTGGTTATGCCTCCCCACACCATAACCGACCCACCACCGAAACGATCGTGCTGCCTAACCTTTACGTCATGGTATCGTTCGTTCCGCCGCCACCACACTTTGTTTCGCCTGTCGTGGAAGTCGAGAGTGAACCTCGATTCAAAAGAAAACATGACGTTCCTCCATCAACGATTGTCCCAGCACTGTCGTGCTCCACACTAATTACGCCTTGCTGTGATGTGACGTTCAGTCTGGCCACTGAATGAACGCCCTGTAACGTATTTATTGTGCACGGCATGCTAAAATGTCACTGGGGGAAGTTAACTCAACGAATAGTTAAATTACGCGCATTTTTCGGCATCTTGGGCTGGTTTGTAGCCTATTATTGGGATTTTCCTGAACTCTCGAGTCGAGTCCTCTCTCTTGAAGTTAAAGGATTAGCTTTCGCTATTAAATGTGGAAAACTCCACCTCAATAAACGATGAATGGCATATTTTAAAACATAATAAACCTTTACACCAAGAGGGATATTTAATTCACCAGTAACTATTGCAAAAGTAACAACCAAATTCACTTTCGCGTAACACACAGTTGCTCCACTTCGCAAGACAGTATTCAGTAAAGTGAATCCCAGTGACGTAATTTTGTCTGAAGTGTAACGTCATCACTGACCTCAATATGGAGATTCTATTTTTCAATTTGCGTCTTTCCAGCGATAAGGCAAATGAAAAAGTTCCTCTTAAAATAGTTTTATAACACATTTTGTGGTCAATATTCTGAGATAAATTTACCATCACCACAGTGTGTGTCTCCGGAAATTCAGATCAAGTCTCGTTGTAGGCACAGAATCGCATTTCGACATCGCCCTAACGGGCTCGTCGAAATACTGTTCTATTCCTACAACTCGACTTGATCTGAATTCCCGGAGACACACACTGTGGTGATAATCTGTATTGCTCAATCTTTCAAAAAATAAGTGATAGTCCATCTACTTGTACTTGCGGTCCGATGGTACGAAGTAGTGTAATCAGTACGCATATTGCAACTGGGGTACACACGGGAGAGACTCAGCACAAACAAGGCAGCTGAAGTATCGTAACAATTTGGAAGCTGATTCGATTCGATTCGGTTTCGAACATTTTGCCTGATTCGATTTGAGATTCGATTCGAATGAACAATCACGATTCGCTTGGTTCTATATTCATTTCATGCTACCAATGTTGCTGATAGTAGTTTTGTCTTGCTGGTGGAGTTTTGTTTTCATAGATACACAAACAAGCATTGTCCAGGTTGGTAGGCATCATTCTAAACAGGTTTTACAAGCATCTTACAAACAAGAACGTGTGTTTGTGCATCTCATTTTCTTTTTCTCTCATTGTTCTCTCCCTTTCTCCCACCCTCTCAATCTGAGTTGGAATTTTATACATTTGCCTGTTTGAGTCTGGACTTTCAGTAGTCTCAGTAAAAACTATCTCTGCAACAAACTCCACGATCACTCCGATTCGTTATTTTTGATATGACCTTTTCTCCAGAATTGCCCATTATCATACTCGGCTGATATGACTTCACCCTTGGCTTTATGTCACCCGAACTCGTCTGATTGAGACCCAAACTAGAGTTATTCCCCTTTATTGTCTTACTGGGCGCAACCAATTTGTTTACATCATTATCGACGAACACAATCAAGAAAAATAAAAATGGTGTTATATAATGGAGCCAGGAATGTGGCGACGGGGTGTCGTCGCCACATTGTGTGTCTCCTTTACTTATGTCTCCTTTACTTATGTCTCCTTTACTTCCCAAAATCCCATCTCGGTTTCAAATCGGCAAAATTTCCAACTCTTTCTATTTACAAACTACAGTGTACGCAATATCGAGCCTTCATAAGTGTGCATGCTGTCAATCGGTGCGAGATTTCTATAGTACGTTTATTTGTCGTCATAAAAAAAAATTCACGAAATGCACTTCAAGAAAATCACATCGTGATTGAGCTTGAGCATTTGTCTAGCACATATTCAATTCCCAGAATAATACCAGGACAATAATCACCTAATAATTCTATCATAAATGTGTTGGCATTTCAGTTACTAGAATTAATTTTATGCCCCCTTTTATGGCTTCATTTGCAAAAGTTTCTCGGTAGTGAATTTCCAACTAGGGGGAGGGGCCGGGAGGGGGTCTCCCATCGGAAACCTCTAGCCACATCCCTGAATGGAGCGTTTTGAAGAGGAGTTTTTCAATGATGTGGAATTAATGATGACAGCGAATGAGAGCTGTGTGGAGGAAGAGAAGAAAGAAGAGATTTGTACAGAAAAGCCATGGAAACTAAGAGTCAGAGGCATA